>JAMAKR010000018.1:92434-671484 GCA_023628425.1 Chaetomiaceae sp. PYS4301M | reverse complement strand
GGTGTGTTTTTTTTTTTTTTTGGTTTTTTTTTTTTTTTTTTTGTTCATGGTTAATGGCCCCCCCCCCCCCCCCCCCCCTTTTTTTTTTTTTCTTTTCGTTTTTTGGGCCAGGGCAAAGGGGAACTTACATAAAATCGGTACCGACTGCTGCGTTCCGGTCACCAGCACGCCATCTGAACTTGGCCGTCTGCGTCGCGTGCTGCCAGATCATATCGGAGAGAGACTTGGCATCCATGGCCCCCGGCATTGTGGGGTTCGAGAGCTGCTGTAGGACGGTGCTTAATAATAAAGCAGACATGGCTTCAGGGAAGAAGATGCCGTCGATGTGGTCGCTATTGGCGTCCCGAAACCCAGGGTCTTGGCCTGGGAGCTGCAACGGCAGGCTGCCCAGGAAGTGTTGGTTGAAGGCGTCCGGCAGGGGAATCAGCGAGGAAAGACCGGCCGTGTGCAATGGATACTCGAGGTCTTGGTATCCGACATTTAGGAGACTAGGTAGTTGGGCATGAGTATGCTGTGATGGCTCACCCTCTGGGTTACCTGGCTTGGGGAAGAGAACTTACCAGTCGATATAGGCAATGGCCCACGACAAGATGGAGTAGAGCTTCAGCTCCCTCGGCATGGAAGCACGGCGATCTTCGGACCAGAACGAGGGGTTGTGCCACCCAAACACCTTGGTCATCTGGAAGCACCGGCCGATAGAGAGGTAGGCCTGCTGGGGCATGGACTGGGAGAACTCGAACAAGGCGACGAGCAGCTCGGCTTGCAACAATTGCACCGACATTGGGATTCTGCTCTGGACGAGGCTCAGGATAGCCTTGGTGGAGAGGTACACGGTGTCTCCCAGGCCCTTGCTCGACTTTTGGTTCGGCGGACGGGAGATGAGGGCCATGCAGAGGGCCAGGACGCTTAGTTCGGCCGGGAGGTTGTCCCAGGTGGCCTCGAGCTGGCGTTCAAAGGTGGTTCTCTCGATGATGGTGAACCAGGTGTTGACGCCCGTGAAGTAGAGCGAGACGACTTCCCAGACGTGCGGCTTGTTGACGTGGATGTCCAGGAGGGTGCCGAAGGCCAGCGAGTTGATGTCCTTGGCGGACGAGATGGGGCCGAAGACGCCATCGTCCGAGGGGTCCTTGTACTCGCATGTGCGGTTTGCCCTGACGCGGAGAACGAGAGACGGTTAGCCATGAGACTTGGGAGATGAGAGGGGCCAGGAATGGGTGATGATGATGATGATGGGCGAGGAGGTCAGAGTTCCAAAGAGGCTTACTTTGCGCACTTGGAGCAGGGAAAGCCCTTGTCGCAGGCTCTCTTGAGTCGTTTGCATTCGAGACAGTTGTGTTGCGGCTTCGCCGCCGCGGCCGGAGACTGCGGAGACGAAGCCGGAGATGACAAGATGAGTCCGGGCATGTTGGGTGACTGTTGGTTCATCAGCCAGCAGTGCAGCACCGCGGTCCGCGGTTCACGGTTCACCACGGTTCAACACGGTTAACGTTATTGGGTAAGCCACGGGTCGTTGGTGGCCCGTGAAAGTGTCTGTTGGTTCATGCTGAAACAAACGCCATCTCCTGGGCCATCTTAGTTATTTATTATGTATAGTTAGACGCAGGCGGGCAAGTGAGGGAACCCTTCTGCTCCTGCCCACCCCCCGTTTCTGCTCTCGAGGGCGCCCACGCATATTGCATACACGGAGGCACGTACTGTACCCAGGTACATAATGTGTTCCCGTACAAATCCGTACTGTAGGGAGCGCATCGCACCTACCCCCATGCGCCTGCAGGCCACAGAGGGCACGTATTATCCATGGGCATGGGTCAAGGTTTGGGCTGGCAGGTCATGCAACAGAACAGAGAGTGTGTGGTGATTGAAGGAGGGAAAACGCTTGGCTCACTGTCCCTCGAGAGGAGGCACAGCCCAAGACCACCAGCGGGAGCCGCCGATCCGGACGGGAACCCATCTTGGCGCTTGATAGAACCCACTTCATGACGCAGACTGGACGGATTCAGCGTCGGTGATTGGCCGCCAAGTTCATGCTGGTAAACGGTGTGGGGGATGATGGGTGCAAATGCAGCTTCTTTTTATGCATAAAAGCATCTCTCGCACCGTTACACGAATTCCAGGCCCTCATGGCGGCCGCACCGCCACCTCACCGAAGACAGAATGCGACGCTGCCGTTGCCGCATCTGGCAGTTTATTTGGGAGCTGCCGCATTCGACACAGTATGTATCCGAAGATTCGGGTTCTGGGCACGGAATACGTGCTGTCTGTCGGCACCGTCCAGGCGTCAAGAGAGGTAGAATCGGGCCGGGTGGGAGGACAGCCCGTTTCTTGTGCTGAGAGTTTGCGTAACACTATCCTCAGTTTGCCTACCTACACTAGGTTCAACACTCAGGCAATTCTCAAGTCTCATCCCATTCAGTGGCGTCGCCATTGTGAGTACATTCCGCCAAGCTACCAAGGTGCGTTGACCAACAGGAGCTCGAGGAGCCAGAAAATCCTGAAGGCAATGACGAAACTGCAAACGTTTGGTCAAGTCATGTCTCCGTCGCGCTTGTTGATAAAAACGTCGGACAGGTTGTTGCCTTCCTCGCATGCGTCAGGCGCAGCCCAAAGTGCACATGAGGAGGAAAGGCATTGACCACCACTGGCGCCTTGGCACCCCGGATGCTCCCGCAGCTAATCCCTGAATGTGTTCAGGGCTTTCCAGCACCCATCACACCGGAACAGTGACCTCAATTCTCTCGCACCTGTGAGGTGATGCCCCGAGTATGGTACTAATTGGTAGGTAAGGCACCTAGGATGTAGGATGGGTGTACGGAACACTTCACACAAGCAGCAATAACAACCATAGCGCGCCATCTCGTCTGGTCGAGTTTATTCACGACTGTTTCTGCTCGGGCGATCCCGGCCGGCACCACCACTTACCCAAACAGGCTGAGCAGAAACGAGCGGACCATTTCGAAAACAGGCGCGGCCGCCGCAGCAGCCCGCAGACTGCAGAAACTCCAAGCCACACCCAACCTCAGGCCTCGAACAGTGCAGCAGCCTCCCGACCCGACCCTGGCATCCTGCACAGCAAAGCAACGCACCCGACCGTTCCCTGCTTTGACGGGATGCTGCATAGGTACTCCGTAGTATTGCCTACCTTAGTATGTACATACTGCGCCATGAATAAAACGGCGCTGGTTCAATCGCCAAATGGGAAGCGCCTGCCGGGCCGCAAAGCTGCATTTTCAACACACGAACCAGACAATGCAGACGGGCTGCCTCGAAGGAAAACAAAAACGGCGATGCTAAACCCCAGGCCACCCTCCGCCCTCCGGTTACACTGTAACGTTAATTGCTGAACATACACACCCCACCCCAGAGTCTGGACCCCTCCCCCTCCCCCATGCATGGTCCTGCGCGATCGTCTCAGATCTGCTGGACAGGGTGGTGGGAGGGAAAAGCCAAGGGTGCTGCGCCCGTGGGAGGTGTTCAAACCCGCCAGTTTGAGTTTTGCTGGTGCCTCTTCACAAATGGCGGCGGGATAATAATAGTTACTCACTTGGGTTTACCCATTCCCCTGCCAAATAACCATGGGTCGACTATATACCATGTATGTACACAGTATTATCCTCGGACGGCCTCACTCGTTAGCATCCCCCATGACTCTCCACGACGCCATGATGCATTGGCTTGGCTGGCCGTTGATGTGACTGCGTGTCTCGAGTCTCAAGTCTGACTCTTTGCATATCCCTCTGATATACCCCGGCCATCTAGAGCACAGCACAGATGTACTGCGTCTGACTGGTCAGGTCAACCCAGGTTTGGATCTTGTTCTCAATTTAGAACCCCATCAACAGTCACCAGGGAAGGGAGGGGAGAATGCGCATTGATCTCGACTTCTCCAAGATTTGCAAATCCCTAGTAAACAAGATCCAGGGGTCAAATACCTCCATAACCATGCTCGACTCCGGGAACACCTCTCCATGAGTCCAAGCCTGTACCAAACCGCACTAGAACAAGGAGAAGAAAAACAAAAGCAAACCCCAAACAGCAACGTGTGCATGCCCCCCCCCCCTCCCCCCCTTCCAGCTAGTCACGCTTAACCTCCCACCCTTGAGCACACAGTCAGGTTACACCCCACACTACAGCCGCAACACATCCTCCCCAAGCGCCTGCCCAACCTCGGCCTCGGACCCGGGCGTCGGCGGCGGCAGGTTCTCAACCTTTGTGCACACCCAGCAGCTGGCATACATATTGACGCGGTCGATGCACCGCCCGGGCTCGCGGTCGCCAACACACTTCCCGACGAACCCGAGCGCCTCAAACTCGCGAATGTACCACGGCTCGCGGGCGGCGCTGCGCAGGAGCACGCGGCCGCCCATGCGGAGCGCGCGGTTGAGCTTGGTGATCTGCCTCCCCGCCGGCCCGCCGCCGCCGGTTCCCGGGCTCGGGTCGAACCAGTCCATGCTGTCCATGACGATGGCCACCGTCAGCGTGCCGGGCGAGATGCGCGCAATCACCTCGTCGATCTCGTCCGTGTGGATGCGCAGCCCGTCGAGCGCCCCCGGCCGGCTGAGCGCCGCGTGCGCCTCCCGCGAGAGGTAGTCTGGGTGGCACGAGGGGGAGAAGCGCCCGTCCAGGCAGACGTGGTAGTACGGGTTGTCGGTGGCGATGTGCGTCGTCTCGATGACCGGGTCGAGCGTGTCGACCATGTAGTGCCAGACGGCGTGGGCGCGCGTGTTTTTGGCTGTTGGTGAGGGCCCCGTGACGGCCTTGCTGGTTGCGTGGTCTGATTCGATCATGGCGAGCTGGTTCTTGGGCACGCCCAGCGCCGCCCAGAGGAAGGCTTCAGAGCTGACCACCAGGTTGCTGACCAGCGGGCTGAGGAGGGCCGGGCGGATCTTGGAGTGCCAGATCTTGCGCTGCTGCGCCAGCGTCTTGGACCCGAGAAGCGCCGCGACGGCCTGGCGGCACCCAAAGATGCGCGAGATCCACCGGAACACGCGGATCGCGTGCTTGCTACCGCCCGTGTCGTAGAGGCCTCGGCCGCTGGGCTTGGTGAAGATGGCGGCGTTGTCGAGCCAATACTGAAATGCGCGGCTGGAGAGGTGAGGAGAGAGTTTGGACAGGAGCAGCGACCGGAACTCGGGGTGCTTGCCCTCGCCAAATATCTTCCAAAAGTCCTCGTACGGCAGCGCGGTGAAGGCGGCCACCTTGAGCTCGAGAAGATGGTTCTGGCTCGGGTTCAGGTCGATGGCGTGGATCCTCGCGGGGCTGTGCGTGGCGTACGAGAGAATGTTGTCGCCCGCGCTGGTGATGGCAAGTACGACATCGTCGGGGCCGAGTTTAAGGAGGGACGCGTCGACCCGCGAGTCCTCCCACGTGAAGGCATAGATGTACTCGTCGTTGAACTGGGTGTGCTTCTCGAGCTGGTCATCGTAGTAAATCCGCCAATGGTGGTTCTGGTAGAAGAACGACGGCAGGGGCAGGTTGGCCGCCAGATTTCCCACGGCAGCATCAAACGCCTTGGACCGGATTTCGGGAGCTGTCCTTTCCACTGCCCGGGTCAAAGCATCAGTCCCTGTCGGCTTGTTCGCCGGGAATAGGTACGGAGACTCGGTGGCAAACGCATCGATGCGTTCAATGATCTCGTGGGGCAGACTCGACGAGGAAAAGGGCTTCTTGTGGCAACCCAGCCAGATGTAATAAGGGATTGCCCCCAGCGTCTTGTTGCGTAGGTTAGCCGTCAGGACGGTCCCGAAACGATACTCCAGGTAGTCTCGGCGGCCAGGCTCGAGAGAGACTCGGTCGAGATCGAACCAAGCACGCCAAAATGTGCGCCCAAGGTAGTTGACGTGGCGGCCGACGAAGCCGCCCGTGTAGTTGCGGAAGCTCACGTCCACCTTACTCTGCACGAAGAAGTCGATGACGCCCATGATTCCATGCGGCGAGAGAAGCGGCGCAAGCGAGTCGATGACCGAGTAGTAATCCGGCTGTTATTGTCGTCAGTTATTGCTCTTCCCAGTGACTCTCTTCAGCATCTAAAAACCAGGGCTACGCACAATCATCGACAGACTGTACGACATGGTGATCAAATCGGCCCCTCCGTGGTTGGGCCGGGGCTCAAAGTAGCTCGTCGACGAACGGGTAGGGCTGGCCCGCCCCCCAGAGAGACCATTCTCATAATCCTCGAGGCGGAACTTCCTGGCGTCCTGGCAGATGACCTTGACATTGGACCAGCCAAGCCGTGCGAATCGCTTCCGGGCGACTTCACACAACGAGGGCGAGAAGTCAACCAGGTACACGCTGGTGAAGAATTCGGGCACGTTGACGAACTCGGACATGGCCTCAATGTTCCAGCCGGTGCCGCCGCCCACCTGAGGCTATGTCAGGCTTGCAAACCAAAAAAGTAGAGTTTGGGTGGATGGAAAGCCCACGTCGACCCAGATGCGCTTCTTTCCCGCGCCGCCCTCCTGCTTCTCGGCCTTGGACTTGAGCTGCGCCACGGCGAGCGCCAGCATGTCCTCGCGGCCCTTGAGAAGCGGTTTCCTGGTCACATCGTACTGCTCGCGTGTCAGCGGTAAGTTCTCCCCGACGGCCGAGCGAGGCCAAGTTAGGTAGGTAGGTAAGTAGGTAGGTGACATACAGCACCGGCTTGGCCGGCGTAAAACGACTCCAGGGCACCCTGCTGGCTGCCTTTTGAGGCAGACGAGTGCGGCTTGAAGAAGCAGGCGTAGCAGAACAGCAGGAACGACTTGAGGAGGCTCGGCTCCTCGTCCTCTCCATCCTGCGGGGGCTTGCCCGAGAGCTGATAGAAACCGATGGAAAAGAAGATCACACCGGCAAGGCCAGCGACAAAGACCTGGGGGCTTATGACGCTCTCAGGGGGCGAAATGTTACCACCAGGAGAAGCCATGGTACTCTCTCATGCTGTAAGAGAGGAACAAAGGGAGTAGAAACGGGTCACAAGTTGAATACCGTAGACAGGCAATGGATAGGAGAACGAAAGAGGAAGATGAGGGAAGAGGGATTCAGTGCCATAGCTTATATGGCACACGGGGGGTAGGTGGGAGGGAAGGGGGGTCCAAGCTTGATTCGATGGCCCCCGCAAGGATGGCGGATCGGCAACGGCGTCCCTCATGACCCTCCTACTCACACGTAGAGGTTAGGACGGACGGCTACAATTTGGCAGAGCAGCGGCTTTGAAACCGCAAACCGCGACCCCACACACTACCCGGGGTGCCATCTGAGACGGAGTGGGCTTGCCGGCTGGGAGGGACTGGGAGGCGTGGCGACTGCGGGCCAATCGCTCGACCACATGGGATGGTGTTGTCACCCATAAGTATCACAGGATGCCCGTGGGTCGCGGGTGTATATGTACCTGAGGTACATCACAGAATTGGTGTAATAGAAACCTAACAGGCTCAGAGGTGTTGGAATTTTCTGATTGTGGGGGTGGACTCGCTGTCGTGACTGTCTTTCGGCCGCATTGTTGTGTCTTTTTTGACGGTCGACGCGAGTTGTCGATTTTGGAATCTCCCAGCAGGAGCCGCAACATCAAGAAAGCACCGAACCAGCCCAAAAGCCGGGAAAAGGATGACAGCTGTGGAACTCGATCTCACAGCGGGTTACTCCTGACACGGGGTTGCAGATTGGCGTCCACCTCATGGGTCCCGTCCAGTGGCATCCGTCACCGTGACATGTCGAAGCAAGCAGCTTGCAACTGCACCTGTTGTTGTGGATGGTATTCGGCTGCTCTAGTGGGGTGTTGGTGGGGGGAAGAGCCAATCGGGAAATTGTACAGAGCCACGGGAGGGCAGCAACGGCGTCATAGGGTCCTCTGCAGTCTGCCCCTGGTAGATTTTTTTTTTGAAACGACCTCAAGCGATGCTGGACTGTTGGCTTCCAGCAGCAGGTTAGTACAGAATAGTATAGTACGGAAAGGAGACGGCTGGTATCGTCGAGATTGTTGCATGGGTAGGTACTTCGGTTGGTCAGTACCTAGGTCAATAAGGCACGGGATGTTGGCCCTCGTTTTGGTTGTACGTTGCAGAACCAACCACAGGGGAGGGAGAGTGACTGTGGTAGGGATGTTCACGTCAATGGCCGAGCAACTCAGAAGGCAGTTAGTCTGAAACCTGGAAGAGAGAGCGAACTCAAATTCACTCGTGCTAACGTCGCCTCGGCAATCAAGAGAGAGCCTCGGGGTCTTCAGCAGTCTGATTGTCCCAAGAGGTATTTCTCGCTGAGTCATCAGCCTGTCGAATTGGGCCCAACCATTGGGCGCGATCTGAAAAGCGGGCCGGCAATCCCCCGGCTCACGGTTCACGTTTCACAAACAAAAACCCGACCCTGGGGGGCTCGCCGAGACCAGACAGGGATGTGGCGTCTCGCGGCTGCGCCATCATTGGATGTGACGTGCATGCACTGCGAGCCTCCGGCAACGACAAAAGCCTCGCGACGGCCAGGACGCCAGGTGCAAGTGACAGGACGCGCCGGACGCCCTCCCCCGTTGTTTTCGCTACTTGCGCTGTCTGCGCATGCGACGGACCCGACGCACCGCCGAGTCTGTGGAAGGCCCCTTTGACGCGCGATACGATACGAGGGCAGACCCGGGACTGGCCCAAACATGGCTCCGTCATCAAGCCAGAAGGGGACAGGGAAGAAGGGGGGCGCCAGCGCCATTCGCCAACACCAGCAGCAACACCAGCAGCGGAGCCGCAACACCACCCCCGGCCCCGCGCCCGCGGCCCCAGTCGCCAGCCTGCCTCCCTTCGAAGAGGTCGGCACCGAGACCATCGACCTGCGCTTCGATGTCTTCCGCAATCTGACCTTTGAGGACATGGTGGATCCCCCGGCCTCCAACACCCTGATCCCGGACTCCAAAAACCTCGACGGCATCCTCACCCGCCTGCAGCGCCTCGCCGATGTCATCGAGAAGCGCGGCCTCAACTGCGACCGTGGAATGAGGCTGCTCGCCCAGACCCGGAAGCAGAGGATGGACGAGCTGGCCCTCGAGCGGGGCCGTGAGGAAGAGCGGAGACAGCGCGAGGCCGACGGCGAGGAGCGCGAGAGAAAATCAAACAAGAAGAAGCGCAAGGGGACAGACACCCTGGCACCCCATGCTGGAAAGATAGGTCAGTGCCGTCCATCCCCCCCCTCACCAGTGTATTTTTCTTCTTCTTTTTCTTCTTCTTTTTTTTTTCTTTCTTTTGCGGGGCATGGACTCGTCTTTGGGCTCTTCCTTGATGCGCCGCCGGCATTGGTTATTGGGTATTGTCCCTCGACCCATTCGGCCGCCCGTCCGAGTGAAATATTCAACCAAGAAGTGACGGCTGGCCCCGGGGCTGGCTCCGGGCTGCCATTACCCATACCACCATACCCACTTCTGAAATCCGGCGTTAGAAAACCATCTTTTCCCAGCGCATCACTAACATTGCAACCCCAGAGCGCTCCTCCCCTCTCCGTGACTCGACCGGCAAAGCTAGGAAACTCTCTCGCGACAACGATTCTGCGAGCTCGTCGCTTTCGCCCGTTGCACCGCGAACCCCAAGCAACATGGACGTCGACGACAAGGCCAAGGCCGAAGCGAACGACGACGATGACTCGAGCTCCGACGATGGCCGCCCTCCGCCTCCCGCTCGCCCGCAGGCCAACACATTCGGCGACGACCCGTCGACCTTCCCCGACCCGACCGTCTACCAAATCCTACCGGTAACCCCGGGCATGACCCAGGACGAAATAAAGGAAATCTACTCGGTCGCCAGCTACCCCAAGAGCGACCTCGCAGACCTCATCGCTGGCGATCCGCCGGATAAGGACTTCAGCACTGCCAAGCCCACCAATCAGATTAACTTCAGCACCTTCAGCACCTTCATTGAACCCTACTTCCGGCCCTTTACCGAGGAAGACCTCGCATTTCTTAGGGAACGAGGCGACCGTCTGACACCGTTCGTCATGCCCAAACGCGGCAAGAAGCACTACACCGAGATATGGGCAGAGGAGGATGGCGCCATGGCCGTCGACTCGTCGCCTCCAGGTGGCCGAGACAGGCTGCCGCCCAACCAGGCCCGCGGGAACATAGAGAACATGGACGACGAGGTGGCCGAGACGGATAAGCTCTCTGTCGGCCCACTCCTCTCACGGCTGCTTCAGGCCATGCGCCCCGAACACCGCGCACCACCGGCCGAAGACAGGCCGGCGGGCGCCAATGGCATCAACAGCGACGGCGACAGCATGAACGGCGTCTCAACATTCGACTTCAGCTTCGGTGAGAACCCCCCTGCAAGCCAAACCAACGGCATCAACGGTATCAACGGCACCTCTTCCCAGACCGGCAATCCCGACCAACCACCACAGTCCCAATCCCTCCCTCCCGCAACCTACATGCCCGAATCCAACACGGAAGCCTGGAAGAAGGCCACCCACCCCAAACTCGATTACACCCAAGTCGACGAGCGCATTAAGCAGGAGCTCCGACACATTGGCTTCCTCCCACTTCTCCCGCACCAAGACCCCTCCACAGGCGCCGCCTCATCAGCCGCCAACGCGTCCGCGCCCGCGCCCCAACCGGACCCCGCCACAACTGCCGAATACGATGGCCACTACGACGACGAGGTTGCCGCCCGCCTGCGCCTGCTCCAGTCGCGCCTGCGCGAGCAGGCCCTCCTCAATGGCGCCCGCAAGACCCGCCTGACGGAGCTCGTCAAGGAACGCATGGCCTTCCAGGAGTACCAGACCATCCTCGAGGACCTCGACTCGCAGGTCCAGGCCGCGTATCTCAAGAGGACGCGGACGATGGGCAAGAAGCCGAAGAAGGCCCGGCCCGGGCAGTCGGCCGCCGCCGCCGCCGCCGCTGGTCCCGCTGCGGGCGCGGGTGGTGCCGCGGCGGGGATGGCGCGTCCCGGGATCGGGGACCTCACGAGGACGCTTATGGAGCGCCGGAGGCGGTGGATCGACAGTATTGGGACTGTGTTTGATGATGAGGCACTTGTCAAGGTTCCCAGGGTCAGTGACGAGGGCAGCACCATCTTTAAGCCGGCCGAGATGGCTGGTTTGATCAAGAAGGAGAAGGATCTTTGGGATGAGGAGGTGGAGGAGGAGTGAGACTAATGGCGGTAATTGGGTGAGCAGAGTGTGTCTCTCTCTTTCTTTTCCCCGTGCGGCGGTTTTTTGGGATTGTATTGGCAAACGGCGATGTATTTCGGCTGGATTCTGGTTGGCGGCGTTTGGGGAGACGGGGGCCTTTTATCTTTCCTAAGGACGCGGGGCGAAACGGACGCTTCTCGCGTGATTTTATGGGAGCTTGGAATGGCGGTTCCTGTGTATACTCGGTTGATACTTGATACCTCGGTATGGCTGTACAATGAATAAGCAGCACTCTTTGCGTTTACTATACCACAAAAAAAGCAAAGTGGGCTTTGTATTACTGAATACCCTGATCGTACCCTTCAAACCACTGGACTCCATATCATTTCACGGCCGGTCAGTCACGTCGGCGTTGGACCCGCAACTGAACCACAAAGATGAAGAATTGTTTTCTTTTCCTAGTCCGACTGTCCCCCCGTCGCCTATCCAATCTCAGGCCCGCCAACCTTATTGCCATTCCCATCAACGTTTGCTGACCCATGCCCAACCATCAGGCTCTGTATCCCACGAAATAAAAAAGATATGTGCCAGAAACTGCGGCGGAATATACAAGTCATAAATAATAACAGCGAAAATTTCAGGAGGGTATCTTGCACTTCATCCTGTCTCAATCAAGACCAAGCAACACAACAGCCGAGACGCGCACACGGGCTCCTTCACGTAAAGCCTGGAAATATTTTGGTGCGTATGCGTTTCCCTGAACTGTCGTCAGCATCGGAGCGCATGTTCAAAAAGCGCAGGATCAGATCAGACTTACACCTCGTCAGCCTGCCCTCCCCATAATCGGGCTCAAAGCCGGCCAACTCGCGCATCCGCTCCCTGGCCAACGCCGTCGGCGGCCCCTGAGCATCCACGTCCTGTTGAACCTTTGGGTGGGGTTCTAGGCGGACACGCCGTGGTGTGTGTTTCTTGGGCGGCATCGGCGGCTGCGTTTCCTGCAGCTCGGCGGATGTTGATGCTGACGACATCGGGCTGCTGCCGGCGCGAAATAGCCCCCATTTGGCGGCGACCCCGACCCACCAGGTTTGGGATTTCCCTGAGTCAGGACCCTCGTCGTCGTCTTGCTCGTCGATGCGGCCTCGTAGTCGGCGGGTGGCGCGCTCCCGTCGCACCATGGTATTGGTGACCTTGGGGCAGTGGCCCTCGGGAAGCATGCTGGCTTTGCATATGGGGCAGAGAGAGCTGATTTCGTGCAGAAACTCGTCGATGCACTCGGGATGGAAGATGTGGCCGCATGGGAGCTCGCGGATGACCGTCACCCGATTTTCGAAGGGCTCCAGACAGATCTCACAGGTCGGCTGATAGTCCGTCGCGGTGGTGGATGCCGCAAACGGGTGGCCCGGGCCAGACTTGGAAATTGTGGGCGATCGCATCGTCTGGGCGGCAGGCGCTGCGCTCTCTGTGTGATCCAGACTACGTGTTCTCGTCTGTGTGCGTGTGGTTCTCACCGATCGTGGAGATAGGGGAGGGCTGCTGATATCTGGTTCGTAGTGGTAAGTGAACAGAGGAAATTTTTGGATGTGGCGCATCGGTACGGTGAGATGCTTGATGCCCATGGCTTCTAAGTTGACCTCGCCCGAAATGACGCGCCGGCGCAGTCTCGCGCGGCGTCGAGCCTGGGCAAAATGCATGAGCAACGATGTCGAGACGATGACGGCGAGAAGAACACCAATGATGATGAGAAAGTAGACCCAGGTGTCCAAAGCCATGGGTGGCGTGCTGACGTCGAGTTCGGTCCAGATTCGAAGATAGTCATCGGAGCCGGTCTGGAAGCGGTCGGTAATATCGTGGCCGAACGGCACCTCGGACATGTTGCCAGAGTACAGACTCAGATGCTGCATCATGACTTCGCCAACCATGCCAGAGATGCCGTACACGGGATAGTCGGTCCGGGTCATCCAGTCGTCGTCGTCTTCAATGTACCAATCCTCAGAGTCAATTGGCGGGGGCGGAGCGTCGGCATTCCCTGGCATGTAGAAGAGAAAGGCCCGCACCGGAGCCGTGTTGGCCGAGGCCATGTAGGCGTCGGCACAGCGGCCGCTCACCCAAGGCGCAATAGCGATCAAGTGGAAATTCGTGGGGGGAAGGTTTGCCTGGCGGACAACGGATAAGGGCACATGGGAAGCTGTCTCGTATACACAGGGATCGCTAGAGGGGAGGTCGGGGACGTAGAGCAGGCCAGAGATGACGCCGTTCGAAGTACCGGCAAACCTCGTGGATAGCACTGTGGTGTTTCCCGCGAACTGGGCCGAGTAGGCCATCTGGCTCTGGGCTCGGGTTAGAAGGGCGCGCTCGACAGGTCAGAGAGCGGGTGCCATACCGAGAGAGCGGTGATGTTCCGGATGACGGTACTGGAGATGGTACCAACCCCCCTCCATGACGGGTTGCTGAACAAAAGACTACCATCTCGTCAGCGAGGCCGAGTCAGGGAGGGATCGGCCTTTGGTATGACCATGACAAGAGAAATGCCAGGAAGGGGAGGTGCGGCGCATGTTGTGTTTGAGATGATCGTTCATCTGGGGGACGGCGGTGACACAGAGCTACCTAGGCAGGCTGGGGATCATCTCTGGGGGCCACAAGGCTGGCTTGCATTGGCATCGACTGCAAGTACCGAACTTGTAGAAGGCGACGACGACGACGGTGACGATGACAATGACAATGACATTGTTTTGGCCCTGGCGTCTCGCCACCGCCCGGCATCTGCCCGCCCATAGAGCAGCACGACGCTCACGCCAAGCGCCTTGGGAGCGTCACGGAGAGAAATGATAAAAAAAGAAAGGGGAGAACAACAAGGGAAAACAAGAGACTTACATGACATTGCGGATCTCATCGAGGACTGTGAGACGTCAGTCAGTTGACCTGGGACCCATTGACAATCTACCCCAGGCTTGGCGAAAAGCTTGGCTCGGCCAAGAGGCCGAGAGTCGAGGCTGGAACCCATCGCCAAGATGTCCGGGCGGCGCAGAAAGTCAAACTCACACATTGGCATTTTCGGACATGTCGGAGACTGCTAGGAAGAATGGCGGCCCGGGGGCTTGACCATTGCAAGCAGTCCGGCTGGCGCGGGAGGGCCCAAGCAGAGATGTGCAAAATATGTACCGGGCAGAGGAGGGCGATGCGATGGCTTGCTTTTGTGCGATCGGATAGGGGAGCATTTAAAAATGCCCCGTCCGAACTGAACTTTACCCAAGAGCCAAGTTCGCGCGGCGCTTGAATGCACGGTGCAGAGGAGAAAGGAACCCGGGAAGCCAAGCACTGCGGGCAGGCGCCTGGTTTTGAGTGCCAAGAGGTCCTGCCGCAGGCTTGGTGCTCTGGGTGCCGGGGGTGGATGCTTCCGTCCGCGAAGTGTGTGTGGACAGTGTGGCACGCCCAGGGTTGCCCATGATCGCTTGCTGGCTAACGCAGTTGAAGCTAGCGTCGACTCTTTTTGGGTCCCGCGACCAAGCCGGGATAAGGGGTGGTCGAGGATGGAGTTGCAACCTGTGAACGACCTGACTACAGGACTAACATACGGAATACAGAGCCACCACTTCCTGTCCATCTGGGACATCGGAGACGGGATTGAGAGAGCTGCCCTCAATTGTCGCTCGCCGCGAGGGCTCACAACTGCACGAGTTCCCGCAAAGCGCAGAAAACACAGGCAAGAACAGTCGAGTAACTTGACGTATTCCGTACACGACACAGTTACCTGAGAGGCGCCTTAGGTTGAGTTTCTGTCTGTGAAGTTGTTCCCCAGGACTGAGAATAGCACATGCCGGACTAACCGCAAGGAACAAGAGCTATGCTCATACCACAGGACTGTACACGTATGTGCGGAATACTCCGTAGTTGACTACTGGTCCAGAGTCCCTTTAAAAGCAGCTCTGCCCGATTTGGGAGCATTTTACCGAGGTGACGCGCTGGGCAGACAAATGTGGCCGGAAGCGCTTGCCGATTCGAGTCTGGCTTTTCTGGGGCCCAAGCCGCTTCTGCATCTTTGAGGTTTGTCACCCACAATCTCCAAACTCTCGCGTGCGAGGAATTGTTTTTCAGCGTACATCTGTACAGATTAATTGCCGAATTCTAGTATCGAGTACGGAAAGCATTCACGCAACGCAATTTTATTGAAAGAGGAAGAGCGCCCCAATATTTGGCATCCTCCGTCCTGATTTGGTTGGGACATGCTTGCATGGAAGAGCTTTGAACTCGTATCGTCTCCACCCGCATCGTCCCTGGGCTGGTAAGCTGCAGACCACTCAGTACCCAAGTGCGAGGCCTCAGAAGCAGAACCCTGCGGCTTGAAGCTTCGGCGGGTTTTTCGTCTCGAGCGCCGAGATGACTCTATTAATAATAACCCATTCATCTGCTATGTAACTCCAACTAGGCGCGACGCCTTGACTCTTGACGATTTTGTTTATGTAAATGCATGCATGCATCACTCCAGAGGAGGGACAGCAGTTTCCAAGCAGCGGTGCACGGCCAGAGGTCAGAGAAACAGCTGCACGATGAAAAGTTGCCCACCTTGATTGGAGTTATTACTAACATGGCGTTTAAGTAAATTATCCAGGCAACAGTTCGTTCCCCATGGTGCACAGGAATGTTTGCCCACCGAGGGGCAGCTTTGCCTGCGGGTTGGAGCCATGTTGACATCTGATTCGCTGATTTCAACCCTGCCCCCTCAACGGAGTCGTTGGGAGTCACGACACACGATCCTTCTGCTCATGCGACGGACATGCAACGACCACGGGCGGATACTTTGCCGCTCAGAAGGCAAAGCTCTCTCCCGGCCGGCAAGAGGTCAGAGGTGACATAAACGGCCGCACAAAACAAGCAAAAAGAAAGAAAAGAAAGAATTACTCGGCAGGATGGCGCCCCTCGCCAGCGAACCGCGGCAGGTTCTGGCGGTGCTGAACCTGGCCCGGCGAAAGGCCCTGTACACGCTCGCGGTCGAGATCACGGCCTTCATGCGCTCGCAGTTCGAGTTCAGCGAGCTTGCAGGGAACCCGGGACCTACGCAGCTGCTGATCGACCCTTCGGCCGAGAACAGCAACGGCATCAATCCCCGAGGAGCGTCGGCGGACTCGGCCCCACCCAACCCCGCTGTCGTGCGCATCCGGGCCGCCGCCGTCGAGCACTTTGACGCCTGGCGGAAGGGCATACTGGCTCAACTGAAGGAACTGCTCTCCGCCCCGGATGATGCTGCCATCGTCGAGGAGCGTAGAAAGCGGGCCGAGAGGATCGCCCAACAAAAACAGCAGCAGCAGCAGCAACAAGGCAGATCCAACTCCTCTGCCGGACGAACCGAGGCTGACCTGTTGGATACATGGGATGCCTGGCCCGACGACGAAGCGACCGGTGCTGGGCCAGGGGGAGTACAGGGGCAGGAAGAGGAAGACCCCGCGCAGGCCGTGGCGCGCCTACAGGGCCATTGGCATCCCATCCCGACGCGGCTGGTGACGATTCCTGAGGAAGACCGCAAGGAGGCGCTGAGCTGTGTGCTGTTGGTGCTGCTGTCGACCGGGCACTATTCAGCCCACTCGCGGGCGCTGGCCGTGTACCTCGCCTCCGCGCTAGAGCTGCCTCTGACCGTGCTGGACGCCGAGGAGGTCGAGATCGCCGTGTCCCTCGTCGAGCGGTCCGTCGAGGCCGAGCGGCAGCAGCGGACCATGTCGGCTGAGGTGGAGGCCGAGAAGCGGAAGCAGCAGAACCAGTCCAGCCGGTACTGGAAAGTCGGCCTGGCCTCGGTGGCTGGCGCTGCGCTTATAGGCGTCACTGGCGGTCTTGCTGCTCCTGTGGTTGCCGGGGCCATCGGTGGCATCATGGGATCCGTGGGCTTGGGAGGTGTGGCCTCCTTCTTAGGTCTGTTTTGGACAAATGGTCTTCTTGTTGGGACGCTGTTTGGCGCTTATGGTGCCAGGATGACGGTAAGCAGGTGATTGATGTCCTCGGCCGGTGTTGGGCTAATGTTCGATTCAGGGTGAGATGGTCGACCAATATGCGAAAGAAGTCGAGGACTTCGCTTTCATCCCGCTGAAAGACGAATGGGGCACCAGGAGTGGCAGCCGGAAAGACAGGCGCCTGCGAGTGACCGTCGGGATCAACGGCTGGCTCGGCTCAAAGGACGACGTCACCAAACCGTGGCGTGCCCTCGGCGACAATTCCGAGGTCTTTGCCTTGCGGTACGAGATGAATAGCCTCCTAGGGCTTGGAAAGACGTTACAGGAACTGGTCTCCTCCTACGCCTGGAACACGGTCAAGCTCGAAATCCTCAAGAGAACAGTGCTGGCAACCTTGTGGTCGGCTCTATGGCCCGCCTACCTCTTGTCAGTGGCCTCTGCCGTCGACAACCCCTTCAACCTCGCCAAGAACCGCTCGGAGAAGGCGGGCGAAATCCTAGCAGACGCCCTGATCAACAGGGTCCAGGGCGAGCGCCCAGTAACCCTCATCGGGTACTCGCTCGGCGCCAGAGTCATCTATTCCTGTCTCCGCTCGCTGGCAGCCCGACGGGCCTTTGGCCTGGTTGAGAACGTCGTCTTCATCGGTGCCCCCGTTCCGTCTAACAGACAACATTGGCAGATAATGCGCACGGTGGTCTCGGGCAAGATGTTCAACGTCTACTCCGAGAACGACTACCTTCTAGCCTTCCTCTACCGCGCAACCTCCATCCAGCTCGGTGTTGCGGGGCTGCAGGAGATCAAAGACATCGAGGGCGTGGAAAATCTTAATCTCAGCGAAGAAGTCCAGGGCCACATGCGCTACGCCAAACTCATCGCCAAGATCCTCGCCCGATGCGGTGTCCCGGTCACCAAGGGTGCCGATGGCCCGATCCAAGAAGACGAGGACATAATCAAGCTCGATGACCTGGACAAGGCCAGCACGGATCTCATCGACTTTAACGCCCTCAACATCAACGCCACCGAACCCTCCAACAACCGCCCGCCTCTGCCACCCCCTGCGTACACCGCGACGCCAGAACCTCCCCCGCCCATGTACCAAAGGCAACGGACAACCGTGACGAGGGTGAAACCATCAGCGGTCGCCGTCAACCAGGACCTGCTGGGTCTCGACCTGTCAGACATCCCCATGCCCAGTCCAAGCAACAACGCAGCAACCTCTACCACGCCCAGACCTACCCAACCACAACCTCGCTTACCACAGCAAAACCCAAGGCCGCCCCAGCCCCAACCCCAACCCGTGCCCGCCCAACGCCTAGGGACAACGCCCACGGTGCCTAAAGAAATCAACACGTCGCCACCGATGCCGAGCCACCCAAGTCGTTCAGCGTCTTCGGTTTCCGCGCCGGCCGTACCGCCCTCCCAGGTCCAAGCCCCTCCGAGACCGGCGCCGCCGGTGCTCACGTCTTCCCACAGCTACAGCGTGGGAGACCATTATGATGATGACGATAGCGATGAGGAGGGCGGCATGGGGATCAAGATGGTGGATAACGACGAGGACGGGCTGGAATTCTGCGATCCAACGCCCATTGACGACTATTCGAGCTGGAAATGAGGGAGCCAAGTAACCGTTCAAAGGATGTGTGTGTGGATAGAGGCCGTGGATTACCGACCATAATCAGATTACCCATCGCTTGTTTCGATACATGGAATCTATGCGTCTCGAAGAAAGTACCGTGTGAAAAAGAAATGATTTCTGAACATGTTGCAACGACACTGGTGGAGGGCTAGTATCCTCCCCGTTGGGGATATGGAACATTTACTCTTCCTCCTCTTCGTCTTCCTCCTCATCCTCATCCTCATCCTCATCTTCCTCCTCTTCCTCTTCTTCACTCCCGTCCTCCTCGTCCTCCTCGTCCTCCTCACTATCACCACCCTCCCCATCCCCCTTCTCCAGCGCCTCCTTCTCCTCCTCCTTCCTCTTCCGCTCCTCCTCCTTCCTCGCCTCCTCCATCACCTTCTGCCTCTCGGCCCTCAGCTTCCGCTGCGAGACGACAAACGCGCCCAGCGGCGTGCGCTCCCACTCGAGATCCTTGAGGAAGGCGTCGACCTGGGCGCGGTCCTTGGGCGCAAAGTCGACCTTGGCGCGCTTCTCCTCGACAAACTTGGCGCTGGCCTCGAGCTTCTGCACGAGCAGCACCAGGCTGGACGCCAGCTTGCCGTTCTTGTTGCCCTTGCCGGGCTTGCGGCTCTCCTTGAGCCAGCGCTTCAGGCTGATGACGACGGGCAGCGCGAACTCGGGGAACGCGATGCTGCGCGACCAGAGCACGAAGAACTCGGACAGGAGCTCGACCACCTGCTCGCCCACGCCGTCCTGGTACACGCGCGTGCGGAGGTACGACTTGGGCGCCTTGTACGCGACGGCGAAATCGAGCGGCTTGAGCGTCGCCGACTTGGGCGGCTTCTTCATCTCGGCCGCGCTGAGGACCTCGAGGAGGGCCGACGCGAGCGGGATGTACGTGTCTGTCGCGCGAGACAGGCGCAGGAGCGAGCGGATCAGCTGGAAGCGGAGCGGGAAGTAGAGCGCCGTGGGGATGAGGCGCATCGCGCCGAGGGTGACCTGGACGAGCGGGTAGATGAGAAGCTTGAGCTGGCTCTCCTTGCCAGCTTCGGCCTCTTTGAGGGGGCTGCAGTGCTCCGAGAGGACGCACGACCAAAAGTCGAGCGAATGCACGTATTGCCAGTTGTAGACGGCGCGGTATGAGTCGTTCTTGTTGTTGACGATGCTGTTGCGGAGGTGGATGGCAAGCTGGCGGATCGAGGCAAACGCCGTGGTGTAGCCTAGACTCTGGTCAAGACCCCACAGCTCGGCGGCCGAGTTCTTCATGAGGTTGATGCCCTGGATGGTGTTGACGTTGGTGAGACGGCTGCCCTGGACTAGGCCTTGGTAGGCGGCCTTGAGGACGGCTTCCCTAACGGCCTTGTCACCGATCACCACGAGACGCCGGATCACCAGGAAAGCTGTTATCCTGGTGGTCTCGGTGCTCGCAGATTGAGACCAGAACGCGACAACCGTCTTAATCAACATCTTCAGGACCTTCCTGAAGGACAGAAGGTAGGGTAGGAGTGGTTGCAGTGCCGAGAGCGTGAGTTTGAGCGTCGCGTCGTCTGACAGGGTGCCGAGGAGTCGGATGATGGAGGCGGCGAAGCTCTTGATGAGCATCGATAGTGTCTTAAACTTCTTCCCCTCTGTCTGGATATACACCTTGCCAGCCGCAGATTCCTTGACGGGGACATGGTGCTGAAGGACCTCGGGAATCCCCTTGAGCGCAAGAACAACAATGTCGTGGAACACCTCCGGGCTCGTGATGCTGTACCGTTGCGGGTTCTCCTCGTCGGTCTCGTTCAAGTGGGCGGCACAGCGGAAGGCAATCACTACTTGTCGAGCGGCCCTCAGGGAGCGTGTTTGGTCGATAGAGGCCTTCCACCTGGCAACCATGGCCTGGGTGAGCTCTCCGTCGTCCTTCTCTTCCTTGGCCGCCTTTTTGTCCTTCTTCTGCTTCTTCTTGGGCTGTTCGTCTTCCTCCTCGCTGCCGCTCAGCTCGTCGACCTCGGCGAGATCTGCGTTCTCGTCGAAGTCCAGCGCCTCGGGATCGTTCTCCTTCAAGAACTTGTAGAATTCTGGGTCGTTTTCGGCGAGAGCTTCCATGGCGCTCTTGGACATTCCCAGGTCCTCGTCGTCACTGGCATCGCCGGCGTCGGGCTCGTCGTCGCTGACCACGGGCTCCTCATTGTCCGAAATCTCCGATTCGCTGCCGCTCCCTTCTGAGTGCTCCTCCTGGGCATTGGCCTCGCCCCGCTTGCGCTTCCCCAGTTGCGCAGCAGACTTTGTCTTCTCCTTCGGCTTGGAGGTTGCACTGTCGAGAATCTCGAAACCGCCCTTGAAGAAGTCGTCGACGCTCATCTCGCTGGCCTTGGCGCCAGGCTTCTTGTTGACAGGCTTCTTCTCCCCATTGGCCTCGCCTGCAGAACCCTTGTAGAACTCGGCATCTTGGGCGCGCTTCGCCTTCTTCTTATCCTGGATCTGTTGTTTTTGCTTGATCTTGGCCGTCACTTTCCTCCTCTCCAGAACACCCTTGAGGTGATTCTTCTCAAACTTCTTGGTCGCCTTTAGATTCTTCTTCGAGGTACCCATCTTGGGCAATGGCTGCGCGGGAAAGGCGGCGTGCGATCGGACCCGGGCAATTATTTGGTGCTGATACGCAAGGATCTCGTCGATGAAATCCCAAACTTTTTTTCCAGATTCACTGACCAGGGGTCCCTTATCGCTCCGTCTTATCGTCAAGCACTAGCCCGTATCCAGTGTAGCGTCCCTGGTGGCCCCTCCACTCGAGCGCCCCGCCTTTCGTCCTCGCCCTGGGCCGCCTGGTCCGCCCAGGCGTCGTTATCAACCGATAACAGCTTGGTTGGTGCCTCGCAAGGTCCCCCGAGACGGAGCGAGATGCCGTCATCTCCATCCGCCATCATGATCTTGCGTATCTGCAACTCATAACGATCCGAGATGATACCGCGACAGCCATACGCGCCGACGCCGCACAGCTATGTGCCAAATTCTACATTATCAGCAACCATCAATCTGGACGAGGTGTGGCTTCTCCGAGATCCCAGACCCACGCATTGGCCCCTCATGAGCCCCGAGACCGACTGACTGACTGTCTCCCGGCAACCTGGATAAATCAGGAGGTGAAACTCGCCGATTCACGCGCCGAACGCGACCTGCAAGACTCTCTTGCCGAGATCTTTAGCATCATTGTCACCATCGACGAGCTCGAGAAGGCCTTCCTCAAGGATGCCGTCCCCGAAGCCGACTACACCGAGATTTGCGAGCGGTCGCTGAAGCAATACAAGTCGCTGGTTGCCGATGAGACGGTAGCGAAAGCGTTTGTGGGGCTAGAGGAGTTCAAGGCCGAGTGGGATGTATGTCGTGCCATCTTGTCAAAATCTGGCGCGGCCAGGGTGGCTGACGGTTCCAACCATCATACAGCTCGAGGTTCCCCGCGCGACCGAGAGGATACGCGTTGGCATGCCCTCGACTGCCGTGACGGCAAGCTCTGGTGCCGCGCCTGCGCCCGCCGCGGCCGGGAACACAAGCGGCGCGCTGATCCTGGAGGCCACGCAGGATTTCATCACGTTCCTGGACGCGCTGCGACTGGGCCTGCTGGCCAAGGACCAACTCCACCCGCTCTTGACAGACGTGATCCAGTCGGTGAACAAAGTGACAGACCGAGACTTCGAGAACAGAGGGAAGATTGTGCAGTGGCTCATTACGCTGAACCAGATGAAGGCGACAGAGGAGCTCAGCGAAGAACAGGCCCGAGAGTTAGAGCTAGACATCAACTCGGCGTACCAAGGGTTCAAGGGCACCCTCTCATAGACTTCAAGCCCCCGCCTCCAATGTTCCTTCAGCCCAGTCAAGTGATCACCACACCTGTTATCCCGTGTTGAGCCTTCGACACCTCGTGCCTATACCAAGAATGTCCAAAAGCTCGGGTATACAAACTCCTCCTCGAATATCCTCCTCACCTGCTCCAACACGAACCTCTCGACCTTGCCCACGTTCTTCAGACTCTGCTTCCCGCTCTCCCTTTGCCCAATCTCGCTCTCGACCCTAATCTCCTGCAACAACCCGCCCAGCTTGGTACTGGCGCTCCCCGAACCCCCCGCCTGGCCCCGTTGCCGTGGTTCCTGCCGTGCCTCAGACGAGGCGGCCATACTTTCATCCCCGACAGCAGCAACAGCATCCTCGGGACTCAAGAAACAGAAATGCACTCTCTTCCTGATCTTGGCCAGCACGCCCACGCCGTCAAACGTCAGCCCCGTGATGCTCAGCCGCACGGGGATCCCCACAAAACTGGGCATGGGATAGTCCAGCAGGATGTCGGCCGTCAGGAGCAGCTTGACGTCGCCTGCGTAGCGGATCCGGAAGACGGCCTGCATGTCCTCGAGGCGGGCCTCCCGGAAGCGGGGCTGGTCCTCGTCCTCGTCCTGCTCCTGGGCTTGCTGGGCGGATCCGGGGGAACTGCCGCGAGAGGGGTTGGGGCCATAGTCGTCGTCGTCGTCGGGGTCGTCGGCGATGGCAGAGCCCATCAGGGCGGCGGCCGCGTCGCGGGTGGGCGGGCGCGAGGTGCCGGCTGAGGTTGGGGCCAGGGTGGACACGCTGTGCTTTTCCCGGAGCGAGGGGACGCCTAGGTTGGCTGGTGATGTGGAGGTGAGGTTGATGGCGGGGTTGAAGTCGGCGATCGAGATGGAACTCTGCGAGGGGTTGCGGCTGTGGGTTGGTTCGGGATACTGGCGGGCGGCGTCGGCGCGGCCAAAGTTGGCGCCGTAGCGGTGCAAGTTCGGCACCGACGCGCTGTGTCCGTGGCCTTCTATCCAGTTGACGGTGCTCAGGTGGTGGGCGCCGGCTACTGCGGCGAGGGGCGTCTGGGTTCCCGAGAGCCCGCTGGCTAGATGGGTGTGGAAATAATGCAGGTTTGACGTCCCCCCGAGAATACCCGGCGTGGGAGAGCGCAGGAACGGACTGCCTATGTCTCCGTTGCGCGAGCTGCCAGGACCCCCGAACATGAGATGGGGCGGCAGATGACCCACGCTCCGCGGAGCGCCGGCTAGCAGTTCGGACTCTGGCGGGCGTCGACGGCGCTCTTGGGCAAGCTGGGCAGCATTGTCCCCAGTGTCGTCCTCGCCCTCGGAATCGGTGGCCAGATCGGAATCGACATGGTCCTCGTAGAAGTCGGGCAACGGGTCCGTGATGTCCTTGAGCTCGATCTCGGGCGGGATGGTGCCGAACTGGAAATCATGGACAGTGACGGACTTGATGAAGCGTGGCAGCGGCACCGACTGGAACTTGGTGTGGATGAAGTCGCGGATCTTGTTGGCCAGCTCCTGGCCGTCAGGGCCGCCCGTGACCGTCTCCCAGTTGAGGTCGATCGACATGGACGGAGGGCTGAGAGGGCATCTGGGGGTGGAAAGACGATGCCTTTAATGTTTGGACGTTGATGTTAACGATTTCCAAGTGAGTGATTCAAGCTTTCATTTCGATACTGCAAGGCCTGCAGTAGTCTCGCAGTGAGCCGCTGCAGCATCAGCGGGGCCTGAGACACTGGAACCTGGGCGCTGCAGAATGCAGACCAAAGAAGGTTTAACGCTGGTTCAAGTGCAGAAATCGGTCCTCTTATGGCTCCGAATAGTTGGGGCTCATGAAGGCGGGATAATAATCAAGGTACTTGCTTGTAGACTACCTTAGAGTTCCGTATGCTTTGTGATGAGCAGTCTCTCGTTCCAATATGACAACCCTAACCCGGCGCTGAAGAACACGACGGGGCGGAACTGCCGATCGGAGACTCCACACCCCACTCGACGTCGCCGCCTTAGCGTTATGGACCCAGTCCTGATGCTCCCCATCGTCTCCCAGGCAACGACAAAACAACGCGTAAATCAACAAGCTGCAGGCGCCTCCCCACAATCAGGTCTTTCCTTCAACCGGCCGAGTCCAGTAAACAGCACCCGGCACACCGAATTTTATTAACTTCCAGGTTGCATTTCACCGCTTTGTTACAGACCCGGACTATCGGTGTCGCATTCTTATGAGGATTTGGTAGTGGTTCCTTCCCCTCTTTTTTCCTTCTTTTTGATATTCAGCTTCCCCCTTCCCATTTCCCGGCAAACAATCCCCCATCAAAACCGGGTCTCGGCCGCGATGGACGCCCAGTCACCGCCAAAGAGAATGACGCGCGCGCGTGCTGCCGCGAAGACGTCGGAGCCCGCCTCCAAGTCCACCCGCGTCGTCACCGCCGCCGCCAAGGCCAAGACTGTGCGGAGCACGACGACAACGACCGCCACGCGACCGGCACTGAAGAGGAAGAGCCCATCCGACGAGGACGAAGACGAGCTTGAGATGCAGCCGGCCAAGCGATTCACCGCTACGGCCTCGAAGCCCACAAGGGGCCGTGGTCGACCGAAGAAGGCAGCTCCCGGGGAATCAGCTCCGGCGCCGACACCAGCACCGGAACCAGCTTCGCAACCTGCACCTGCAACCACCGTCCGGGCTCGGGGCAGGCCCAAGAAGGCTGTGGAACCCCCCTCGGAGGAGCTTGTCAAGCCCACTAGAGCAACCCGTACCAAGAAAACAACTCCCAAGGAACCAGAGCCTGTCGCAGCACCCGAGAAAAAGACCACGCGTGGCCGCCCCGCTCTTTCGTCGACCACGACATCGATGGCTCCCAAGCCTGCTGTTAAGAAGACGGTCAAGTTTGAGGAGCCCGAGAAGGAGAACATTGTGCCTGCCGTAGCAGTGGCCAAAAAGACATCGACCACGTCCTCAGCATCCACCCCCGCCACTGGCCTGCGCGGAAAGCCGGTGCGCAAAGCGGCGTCGGCCGCTGCTCCCCGCGCCGCCCGGAGCACCAGGGCAGCAACGGGCGCGGCTGATTCCAGCGAAAAGGTGGAGAAGCCGATGCCGCTCAGCCCTAAGAAGGTTAACCAGCTGACGATGAACCGCGTCGAGTCCGATGATGAGCTCGGCATGGAGGAGAAAGTCCCCGTGAGGCGATTCAAGAAAGCGCCCATTAAACCTGCTCACACCGGCACCAAGTCATCATCAACCAAAACGACCATCCCTGTTGCGGTGGACGACGAAAATCAGCCTGAAGTTGGCCGCCCAGAGCCCGAGGTCAGCCATATGCTGGCTACCCCCGCCAAACGCCCGGCGCCCTCTCCCTGGAAGGGTAGCATCAGGTCACCTGCAAAGCGCGTCGAGGGGCTATTTGTCGCCTCCGTGACGCAGGCAGATGGCCAGACCGCTCAGGTCTCCACCAAGACGGGGCTTCTGCAG
This sequence comes from Chaetomiaceae sp. PYS4301M, assembly GCA_023628425.1. Lineage (NCBI taxonomy): Eukaryota > Fungi > Ascomycota > Sordariomycetes > Sordariales > Chaetomiaceae > Chaetomiaceae sp. PYS4301M. The sequence continues at coordinate 645,591 of JAMAKR010000018.1, read as the reverse complement.
TCCCCTGCTAAGAGACAGCCGCTCAGCCTCAACCCCTTCGGGGCTGACAGCATCAGCGGGTCAGGGATCTCGCCGGTCAAACTTTCGTTTCTCTCATCTCCTGCGAAGAGACCGCCAATCTCTCCCATCAAGCCCTTGCCCAGGCATGTCGAGGAGGAGGAGGAAGAGCCTATGGGCCGAAGTCCGGCGCCGAAGCCTACCCTCCTCGCCAGCCCTTTTTCTCGCAAGACGTCTGACAGTCTCGAGGATGCACTCGCGGCCGTGGGCAATGATGAGGCAAATGGCAACAGGGACGATAATGAAGAAGCCATCCCCGAATCCCCCACGAGACTCAGCTTCCCGGGTCGTCTCTCAGCTGTCTTGCCGCGTCACGCAGACCCCGCATTGACACCCCCAACACTGCCCGTATCAGAACAAATACTGCAGATTGAACTCCAGGAAGAGTCCGTCGAGGAAATCGATGGAGGCGGTGAAGATCTGGAATCACTGGGGGAGCCTATGCTGGTTGATGAACGACGCGCCGAGCCCGCAACTGCCGAGTCTACTACTACGACCCCCCCATCGTCTCCTCCTAAACTCTCCAACCCCATGTTTGGGCTGCGCGACAAAGATCTGGACGACCACGCAGCTGATTCGGAATCCGACGACGAGTCTCCCTTGCAGCGAGGCAGGTTCACTTCTGCCTTCAGCGCCTTGCCCGCAACCCCTTGTCCCGCGGCCACAAGAAACTCGAACCTGATGGGATCCGCCGTTCGCAGCACGACTAAGAAGATCTCGTTGAATGACAAACTTGGTTTCACGCCTCTGGCTCAACAACTGAGCGGATGGACTGCTGGCCCGAGCCCTCTCAAGACCGAAACACACCCTTCTACGCCTTCTGTCGGATTTGGGATGCATGATGGTCAGCAACAGGAGGCGCTTCCAAACCGTGAAGCAGCCCCAACCCCTCTAAGCTCGGCGCAGAACACCTTCTTTGAGGATGAAATGCACATTCGCCCAGAAGCCATGGAGGTTGAGGAGGATGCGGCCACCGTGTTAGCCGACAATGACGACCCTATCCTGGAGGACCTGTCCTTCACCGAGGAGGATATGGAACTTGCCGCGGAGGCGAACGAAATGTCCCTTTTTGAGAAGGAGGAACATGGCACCGACAGCCAAGACCACGATGACTCCATCTCGGAAGCGAGCCAGGAGTATGCCGACGAAAATGCGATCCCCATTGACCCTACACTCGCCGTAGGCAACGGTTCCCATACCCCGGCGGTTCCCCCTGTCACTCCGCAGCGCGTGGTTCGCCGCGAATTCCACACTGTCGCCAAGGTTCCTCTTAAGGCCGCCGATAACTCGACCCCGCGTCCCAAGCTTGAGCAGCGCAGTCATAGTGCTTCCCGGCTCCCTGTTGCGAGGCCGACCGATCGGCTCACTAGGAATGCCACGGTGATCTCGTACTCTCCCACCAAGGGAGGGGAGGTCGATCCTTTTGACGGTCAGCCCGAGGAGCACGCCGAGTCTGAGGCCCCCGTGACGCCCCAGAAGGCCGATATTTGGTCGACCATCGGCGCACCTGCGCGGACGCCTCGCCGAGATCTCAACCCGGCTCTTCTCCGTGGCGCCGTTGTCTTCGTTGATGTCCACACCAGCGAGGGTGCGGATGCCAGCAGTATCTTCGTCGAGCTGCTGACGCAAATGGGCGCCCGCTGTGTCAAGACGTGGGCGTGGAACCCCAACAGTTCGTCCGAGTCGGGCGCTGATTCAAGGGTCGGAATCACCCACGTCGTGTACAAGGATGGTGGGAAGCGCACATTGGAGAAAGTGCGCGAGAGTGGTGGAGTGGTGCAGTGTGTGGGCGTCAGCTGGGTCCTGGAGTGAGTATCCCCCATCATGCACGTTATCTGCAAACACTGACGTCGGCCTTCAGTTGCGAACGCGAGAACCAATGGCTCGACGAGGCCGCATACTACATCGACACGTCGCTCGTGCCCCGCGGCGGCGCCCGCCGGCGAAAGAGCATGGAGCCGCGCGCCATCGCCAACAAGAACGGGATGCTTGTGCCGTCGCCTGTGCGCAGCTCCCGCAGCTCGCAGACCAATCCCAACACGCCCGCCAACAACCGCCGAGCCAGCGCCCTGTGGATTCGCTCCCCCGAGAAGTTCCTCGACGACGACGCGGAGGACGACAGCGATGACGACGCCAAGGACGAGCCTACCGACTGGCCCTCGCTCACTCCCGTCCCCAAGACCCCCGCGCCCGAAGCTATCGCCCGCTTCGCGGCCAACATCAGCCCGGGCTCGACCTCCCCCTCCAGCATCGGCAGTGTCGATACCGAGGACCCGCTGGCACGCGAAGAGGAGGAGGACGACGATGACAAGCGTCGTCAAGAGATGCTCCTGCGCACCTGCCCGCCGAAGCGGACCGCCTTTGTCGAGCTCGGCGAGGGCGTTCTCAGCAAGGAGAAGGACGAACGCGTCCTTATGCGGCTGATGGCTGCTCGCCGGAAGAGCTTGCAGTTCGCGCCCAAGATTGGCAGCCCGCTGGCGAGGACTTGGAAGGCGTGGAACTAGCATGGGCTGGCTGTTTGGTGTGAGAGTGTTTGCTACTGTACTTTCTTTTTTTTTGTAACTGGGCGTGTTGGCGGTGTATTGGCATTCTTTTCTCTCGCTGAGAGGGTTTTGGGTTTTGGAGATGCATAGGATATCAGAATTGGACTGGACAAGAGCAGACCAGCAGGATGTCACTCGTTTATAGAGCATGGTTGGTCACCCGCACACTCACTGGAACATTGTTGGTTTTTCTTTTGGGGGCAGGCAGGACGGCGTTTATTTGGAGGGTGTTGTGCTTTAGAGATACAGAATACAGTATAATCATGCATTAACTTTTCTTTTCTTTTCCTGGCGTTGGGCTAAGGTTCCTGGCTAATGACAGAGACGCTGGCACTTTATCAGGTGACTGGTCTTGACTCCTAAATATTGATTGATGCTAGTGTTGATAGAACCAAAATGAGGGCGAACCAGCGAGAATGGTTGGAACTCGAGGCATTGCCATAACACAGTTAAAGGGGTCCGGTAAGAGATAACTTCCAAGGAGAACAAGGTATTATGGCTATGTAATACAGCATCAATTGTCTGTCTGCATTGAATCCAAGAAACTCCCTCGCTATGCGCTACCAGTCTAGAATATAATTTTCCCACTCAGCCGGCCCCACGAAGAAATCAAACGCCAACCCATCCAGCGAGCTTATATACCGCACAGACCGTAAGTACGTATGTGCCTTTTCCCTTTTCCACTTTCAGCAACGACGGACCCCTCAGACGCCCGCAAACGTCTTACCCACCACTTCCGACCCGCAAACCGCGCCCCTTTGCTGCTCACTCAACCCCCTAGCCCACAGCCTGAGCTCCTCCACCGAGAGGTTCGACTCCCTCAACCACCGCAAATCAAGCCGCTCACTACCACCATCCTCCCCATCCCCATCCCCACCACCAATCACATTCCCCGGGCGGCCACCGCCGTCTCCCCCAGGGCCGCCGGCGCCTCCCTTGCCCTTCTCCTTGGACAGCATGCCGAAGCGCAGGCCGACCTCGGTGACGGTGACGATGATGCTGACGACGATGAGGATGATGATGATCCAGGTGATGTTGCTCATCTTGGCGTCGGCGACGCTGTCGGCCAGGATGTCGGCCAAGTCGAGGAAGACGCGGCAGCGCTCGTTGAGCACGCGGATGCGCGGGTCGATTTCGAGGTACTCGCGGATGGCGACGTAGAGCGGGTGCAGGGTGGGCTCCGAGTCCCAGAAGAAGTTGGGGACGTCGAGAATGTTGGATGCTGCGTAGGAAGAGGGGGGGGGGGTTGTTAGTCGAGGGGTTGATGGTCAAAAAAATGATTATGGGTTTTTTTTTTGGCTTACAGAGGTTGATGTCGACGCGGCTTTTGAAGAGGCGGCCGAGGATTTGGACGATTTCTGTTCTCGTCATGTCGAGCTGTCCAGTGAGGGCGAGGTGTCTGGGGACGTGCTGGGCGTCCTGCATGGTCTCGGACATGCGCTCCTCAAAAAAGCAGAGCTTGGTGCTCTGCGCGATGGCGTGGCTAATGGTCAACTTGACCATGTGGTCCGACCTCGGGAGGAGTGTGATCATGTCGTGGAAGATGCGGGGCCGTTTGGCATCGGCGCTGTACTCGAAGTGGAACTCTTCTGTCTCAAAGTCTTCCTCGTCAAGGGGCTGGGTGACGAGGGAGAGCCCAGCTTCATGCTCGGCAAATGTCAGATCGGCGAGGATGTCCTTCTCTTGATGCTCGGTAAAGTTCCAGAACACGACCACCCCGTACGAGAAGACAAACATTTCACCGAAATGCTTTGCGTCGGGAACCAGGCGGTTCATGGGGCTGACGGTTACATGGCCTGAGTCCTGGCTGCCGTCGGCGGCAGAGGAATATTTCAACGTTGCAGGGACACTACCCACATGCTGGAGTTCGGGCATAGTGTTGGGACTATCGGGCAGGCCGTGGGAGGCGTAAGAATACTCGTCCCAGAATCCTTCGTGTTCGTCTCTGCGCTCGCTGCGCTCGATCTCGAGGTCGAGCACCGTCTTCCCTGTACCTGGGGTCTTCAGGATAGGTCGGCTCCTTAAGCGGTAGCCGTCGAGACCCGGAAGCAGCGGTAGATGATAGACGGCATAGAGACAGTCGTCGTAAAGCTTCGTCTTCGCCTCGTGTTTCGTCCTCAAGAACTCGGCCGTCGCCTTAATCTTGTACGCCTGGGCAGTGCTGTATGCCGTCAACCGGGCGACCTTCTCCCCACGCTGCATTTTGGGTAGTCGCTCTGCATAGCTCTTCCCGCGAATTCCGCCTCTTTTCCTCAGCACGTCGAGTTCCTCGTCCTTGAGCGGCCGGTTGTCGTCATCGGCCCGGAGTACGGACGCCTGGCGCATCAGCTCATCTTCGCTCCCCTCCTCTTCGTCCCTATCCTCCGGGGCCTCCGGAATCAGCACGAGCTTTTCGCTGATCTTGGTTGTCCGCGAGGGGACATTCTGATGGCCGGTCCGGGTCGAAGCGAGGGTCGGCAGACCGCCGCCCTGGCTACCGGTTCGGCGCATGGCCATGGCGCGAGTTGGGCGATGGCCGGGGGCCACCCTGGGCTGGGCTGAGGGTATGTCTGATGAGTATTGCAGAACATTGTCGACGGAGATGAGGCGGGTGCTCGGTCGTGCGGGGCCTGGCATTGCGCGTTGCGGTCCTCCTCGGGGCGGAGGGCGCTCGCGGGAATCTGTCACCTAGACGCTCAATGTCAACAAATGCGCTCGGTCAAGGGGGGGGCAGGTTATGAATACCAAGACCGAGGGTCCCCTTTTAGCAGAGGCCATGTTGAGCGCAAGTGTCGGCTGGTCGTTGGGATGGTCGCTGGGCGGGTTGCGATGGATTGGGGGCGGTTGGACCGTTGCAAGCAGAAGCAGAGTTCAATGACTTCAATTGGTATTTTCGCTCATTGCTTCCGCCAACATGCCACCTGATTGGAGCCGGAACAGGCTTTCGGGTGGGGGCCAGGCTGGTGCTGGAAATGGCTTTGCGCAATGGCAATGCGAACATGAAAGTCCAACACTCGTGTCGATATCTAGCAGTCCGGTCCCTGCTCACAATGTGGAATTGTGCATCCTCTCGCAGATGCCAAAAGCCAAGCGACGTCATCCCACAGCGCCCCACCTGGAACACTCCACACCCAACATCCCTGCAGCTTGCCGTCTGCTGTGGAATCTTGTCCTTTGGCCTGGGCAATGGCACCTTGAGATGGACGAATACATAAGGAGAGTTCAGTATTTAAGATGGACCGTCAAGACGGACTCTTACAGACTCGCTTCCATTCCAATCAAGCATCTTGAGCCCGACAGTATTGGAAAAGCCGCCTGGCTCTGACGGGAGGGCCAAATCCCAACCACCAAGGAGAGATTCAGGGTGTCATGACAGATTGACAGTTGGACCTCTCATGTGCCCAGAAAGCACTCAATAACCGTAGAAAACCCATAGATTGAGGATTACAGATCTCAGTGGACCTAAGAAAATGACCCAAATATTTCAGAAACCGCCAGAAAACCCACTCCAAGCCGCCCAGAAAGTCGTATATGCTGCCCCTGTTGACCATCCCACTCTGTTACTCTTGCCGGGCTGGCATCGACGCCGAGAGAGCCAGAACAGAGAAACCCCGCCGAGTGTTCTGTGGCAGAACCAGGCTCCCAACAGATGACAGAAAAAGAGCCATCCCGTTGCTTCTCAACGCGTTTTACGCCGTACGCCTTGCATGCCCGCCGTCCTGGTATATCACCAAAAGGCACACCCCACCCGCCAGGGATCCGTTTGTCCCAAAGAAACAACTTCCTAGATCCCCCTCTTATCCGTATCTCATCGGCTCGTTCGGTTTGGGTGTCCCTTGACCCCATCCTTGCGGTGGCCCAGATGGCGGTTGCATCGGCATCCCCTGACCTCCTTGTCCGCGCAGCGCCTGCACGTCGGGCCGGTTCGAGAGCGGCTGCTGGAAGTTGCAGATGCGGCACGACACGTCTTCGTAGCCCTTTATCGAGAGCGGGATCACGGGCTGTCGTCGTGGAGCGCAATCGGGTTGGTTAGCGCTGCGTGTAGCGTCAAGTGCCAGGAGTTGGCCGTTGCCAAGCGGGGAGGTCTGGTGGCTTGACTTACAATGAAGCAAAATGTAAACCAGGGATGGGATTTGATGACGGAGCCAGAGTAGTTGCCGCAGTTGTAACACCTGCAGACGAGACCCTCATAGCCCTCCACCTCCCTGCGGAAGGTGTGCTCGCCGCACGTAAAGACGAGGCACATGGCAACGTCAACTTAGGCAGCAATGGCTTTAAAGACGTGCGCGACTCGTAATGTCGGTGCTGGCGCGAGGAATCCTGTCTGCAATTGACAGAGCAAGAAAATTGACCGATGGCAGGAAGAAATCTCACAAGGCCAGAATGGATCGTGTTTTGTTCTGTGAGCAAAAGGGTTTTGATTTGCGTAAGCAATAAGAGGCTCAGAGCCCGCGATCCGAGCACTCGTTTTGTGACACATGATCCGCCAAGCTTGCTTCATGTCCCATCTCTCCTACGGAATATAGTAGCCTAGTGTGTGGATGCTGTAAATTACTGTACGAGTGTACATACCCAGGATGTCTGGCGATGGTTATTCCCCCTAACCCTTAAACAAGTGAATCACCTTTGTACGGAATCCGAGGACGCACAAATTCTCCAAGCCGTTGGAAATATTCCGTATGTCCCTTCATGTTCAGAAAGGTAGCACTATCAATGCAGGCCAGTGTTTAAAATCGATAAGCGGTATGGAGTAATCTGTAATCTGTAATCTGTACTTCGTACTCCGTACATGCAGGCTTTCTCGTCGTGGGACATGGCTGAGGTGGGCAGCAGGGAGTTGAGGTCTTGGCAGCGGGAATTGAGTTTCGGGGGCTGTGCACCCAGAGCTCCACTCATGCACGTCAACCCCACATCGGTCTCGAAATCTTGCTGTGTCAAGCTTCGCGTATGTTGATTGTTGAACCCATCAGCAATGAAGAGACGCAACACAACCAACTCGCCATGCTCTACGACCTCAACATCGCCTGGTCTCCAGGCACGCCCGCCGCCGAGCTTGAGCGGACTCTCAAGTTTGCCAAGCACCTGGGCTATGACGTCGTCGCCCTGAACCACATCATCTCGACACCGATCCCAACACAACCAAACCCCATCGCCAACCCAATCCCGCAACTCACACCTCCACACACCTCTTACCCGGGCGGGTCAACAACACCAACAACGACGACAACAACAACAACAAACCTCTCCACCACCGCCCCCTCCAGCCTCCCACCGACATCCAAATCCGCCTCCCCGCTCCCAACCACCCTCCGCCGCGCAACCCTAACCATAACCGACCCGTCCACAACCAACTACCGCCTGGCCGACTACGCGCGGTCCTACGACCTCGTCGCTTTGCGCCCGACCTCAGACAAGTCCTTCTCGTGGGCCTGCCTGTCGACGACCGACCCGCCCGCGCTCGTCTCGCTCGACCTGTCGGCCCACCTGGGCTGGCACGTGCACCACCGCACGGCCATGGCCGCCGTGCAGCGCGGCGTGCGCTTCGAGGTGTGCTACAGCCAGGCGTTTGGCACTGCCGATGGGGTGGGAGGGGTGGAGGCCGGCCGGCAGCGGGCGAATTTCATTGGGAATGTGCAGATGCTGATTCGGGCGACTAAGGGGAGGGGGATTGTGTTGAGCAGCGAGGCGCGCGGGGCGTTGGGGTTGAGGGCGCCCGCGGATGTGGTCAATCTCATGGCTGTGTGGGGGCTGGGGCCGGAGAAGGGGTTTGCGGCGCTTGGGGAGGGGGCGCGGGCTGTGGTGGTGAATGAGGGGATCAAGAGGAGGGGGTTTAGGGGGGTTGTGGATATTGTGAAGCCTGCAGAGGGCGGGGCGGAGTTGGGGAAGGGGAATGGGGAGGGACAGGAGGAGGCTGGCAAGGGGGGTGGCGGCAAGGGGAAGAAGCAGAAGCAGCAACAACAACAGCAGCAACAACAAGGTCAAAAGAGGAAGAATGGAGATGGCGGCGGCGGCGGCGGCAAACCCGGCGGTCAACAGGGGGCAACGAACAAGCAACAGGCGAAGAAGGCGAAGAAGGACACCTCATGAGGAAAAAGGTTGACGGTGCCCGATTGATGGGCGTTTCTTCCTCCTGAATTCCATACACACATGTACGTGTACTGATACCAAACGGACTGGGCTGGCCACTGGCATTACGATACCCCTTTTAGACATGGCCGGTGGGAAAAATTAAATGGAAGTGACAGGAGAGATAAAAAGGCGAGGCTTGCTCTTGTTCCAAATTTTTCCAGGAATAAATGTGCCAGTTCCACCTGGGGAAGGCGGCAAATACAACGCTATATACATTAATCAAGAACCACACAACACAGGCCGTCTTTCCAGGACTGGGCCCAAACGTACGCCACCGGGTGCAAACCGCACGACGGCGCACCTCCGCCACTCGCAACCAACAAGCAAGACCGTGTCTAGGCAGGCACGAGAACAAAAGAAAGGGTATAAACCTCTACATTGCCTTGTCTTTTTTTTTGCTCATTTCTCCCCCACCCCTCTTTCTCCGACATTGTCACTGCCTAGGCGCCGGCGGCGACTCCGGTCTGCTGCGCCAGCTTCCCGAGATTGAGCTGGCTCGACAGCGTCAAACCGGAAACGTCAATGCTCGGCCCGGCCGCACCATTGGCAACCGCCGGCGTTGTCACGCCCGGCGGCGGCGGGGCGGCGGCTGCCGCCGACGCGATGGGGATGAGGCCCGCGCTGCCACCAAAAGCGCCCGCGGGATCCGGGACGGGGGTTGCCGCCGCACCAGTGCCGGGGGAGAGGCTCACCGTGTTGCTGAGTGAGCTGGCCGAACCTGGGAGGGGAACGAGCGTGTTGGTTGAGGTTGAGGCCGAGGCGGCGGCTGAGGTGCCGGAGACGGGCGCGCCGACAATGGGTAGGGCCGAGGGATTCGCTGCACCGGGTGGAGTCTGGAGCGAAGGGAGGGGTGAGAGGGATGAGGCAGACGGAGAGGCAGAGAGGCCGGGAGGCGGCGCAAGCCCCGTCTGGCTTTGAGCTGGGAGCGGCGAGAGAGATGAAGCAGCTGGCGGGTTGGCCCCTCCGCCCTGAGTTGGAGGCGGTACAAGGGACGAAGCGGCTGGTGGAGCGGCTGGCGGTGGCGACACGGCTGGTTGCTTTCCCACGGCGCTGGTCTTCCGAGCAGCTTCTGGAACCGAAACCACTGTGACTCCTATACCTCCGCTAGCCACCACAACGGGCAAATTTCCAGCGCCGGCCGCCCCGCCTGCCACTGCCGGGGCGGACGCTGCTCCACCAGTCTGACTGCCCTGGACAGCTCCCTGAGCCTGACCTGGGCAGACTGTGACCGTCGATGCCGCCGCGGTGACGGTCACCGTGACCGCACCCGTGGCATTCGTACCAGCGCCCACCGCTCCACCGCCTCCAACCGTGATGGTTTGCCGTACTGTCTCGGTGACGGTCTGCGCGGCGCCTAGGCGACCGAACATGCTCATGAAGCCATCGGCGAGGTTCACGCTGCTGGTAACTTCGACCTGGCGTCGGTTATGCCCCGCGGCCTGAACGGTGTAAGTGGACGTCTCTCGGTGCTAAGGAAAGGTTTTCCATACCTGAGTGAGCGAGACAGAGCCCAGAATGAGAGCTAGGGACGGCGCATGAGGTCTCATTATGACTTGGGCGGCGGGAGTACGATTCGTAGTTGTTGAGACCCGGAAACGACTGAACGAAAACAGGCCAGCCGTCAACGAAAGTTGTCGTCTTGACCCAGTAGTCGACTTTCGAGTGGTAGCTCTTTAAATGGCGTCCAGACACGAGAGGAGAGCCGGATAAACACTCCGAAAAACAGAGCTAAGAGAATGACGAAGAGTTGTCCTCGGTCGAGGCCAGCGCTGGGTGGCGACGGACGTGGAGACGGAAGGAAACTTGTAAAAGCAGCACTGCTGTCTATGTAAAGAAAGAAACTTGGGGTATCGCCGTGTTGATGACCGCCAAGGTGAGAAAGGAAAGGGCACACCTGGAAAAGGAATGTGGTTGAAGGCAAGAAACGAACAGACAGAGATGGACGGGATCACAGCATTTTGGGAGGACACAGATGGCAAGAAGGGGGCAAACGCTCGCAAGAAACACTCAAGGGAGGAGCTTGGCAAGAGTGTTTCGAACGGGCCCCATTCTCCTCGTTGACGTTGCCTCAGGCGGGGATTTGGACCAAAGGCGCAAGCAGTTCTAGACGCTCGGCGAGTGTTCCACGGTCACCATGTCGGGGAGACAGTCTCATGCGGCGTCTCGACGGGGATTACTGGGCTGATGAGGCTCAATGCCCCCGTCTGCAACTTGGGACGGGGAGGTCGCGGGGTGGTTGTGGTGGGGCCGTCCCTGCGCCGCGAAGGGGCGTGAGACGGACCCCAGACGGCTTGTGTCAGAGGTAGGTCCAAGCGAAACAGGCCGCTGCGTGAGCGACACAGGGGAGCCCGGCTTGAACAAAAGGCAGCGCGACCCCACGACGACTTAGAATTGGAGATTGGGCTGATGAAGGGCGGCGCTGAAATCGCAGCCCTGGCTGACGAGTGTCATGCTGCCCACGTTGCTGGTCAAGTTGGTGATGCGGATTGATGGTTGATGGTCAATGTTACCTTCGACACAGTCGCAACAGAAGCCGTGTTCGTCATCATCGAGGCCCTGCTAGGCGCAAAAGGCCACGCAACGGCAGAGATTAAAGAAAAACAGGGATGTGGTCAAGCAAGACGCGTCACATTCTGATGGCGATGGGATGGAAGTGATGGTGGTGAGGATGACTCGCAGCCAACTTGCAAGAGGTTGGTTGGTCTGGGTTATGGTTGGAGAAGCGGGTTGGCCCACAGCGGCAGCTGCAGGCGCCTGGTGAGACCCGCTGTGCTCCCATCCTGACGTTACATAAGCAACCAGGCCCCGCCAAAAGAGATCAGGGACAGCGTAATTTGAGTCTTCCACCATCCTGTGAATCACTTCCATCGACTTGTGAATCACTTCCATGAGAGTTTCTCCAGTGCATCTCAAGCCCACCCGGCGAACACCAAACTTGGAAATACCTTGCAACTTTGAAAATACGAATTCGATAAACACAAACAGCACGCTCCCTTTTGACCCTCTAGCCGATGGTTATCCAAGCACCACTCCGTATATTCCAAAGCTCCGTTGCAGCCTCCTCCTTGAAACAAACAACTCCAGAACGGCCGATACTTCTTTTTTTAGAACCTCCATATACTGAAGCCATCATTACCCCTTCCGCCTGCGTATGTTTCCAGCCCAGACCCTTGACGTTACGCATTCTCTTCCCCACCAAATCAGGGCTGGTCCAGCGCCTCTTGGCTCTCGCTGTATTCGGTGTGTCCCGAGCCCTCCGAGTACGTCTCTGAGCCTTCTGGGATTGGTACCATGGCCGACTTGGTCCTTCACAGCAATTCCGATAAGTATTGTCTGTTCTGAGGAGATGGGTTGAGGCAACGGAGGAAACATACCAAATGTGGATGGCCGTCTTCCAGTCCAAACCCTCAATACACCCGCCCTTGACGGAGACTACAGTCTTCCCCTTTTGCGACAAGAACTCAAGTCAGCGGGTTGTTGTTGATGAATGAATTGTTAGGTATCTCTTGTTTGGCCCCTCTGCACTTACAGGCGTCGTATGGAGCAGCCGGGTCCCACATTGCTTGCAAAAGTAACTGGGGGAAGATGACGAGTCAGAACTCAGATCCGGACGTTCAAGTCATTGCGTTCCCGTCTTTATCTTCCCACTTACCAGTACAGTGTTTGCCCCGAAGAAGTCGGTCTCCTGTCACCAACCAACTGTCAGACTTGCCCATCTGCATCGTCTCAACTAGCACAGGGTGTGCACTCACTTGTAACAGCTGAGCAGCTCCGCATCCGGTAACTGGAACCTGGGGAAGATGGCCGAAGTGCCAAAGGCCGAGCTCGACTGACGCTGGCAGGAGTGGCAGTGGCAGATATACAACGCCAAGGGCTTCGGGGTTGGCGTCTTGAAGGCGACGGCCCCGCATTGGCAGCTGGCGTCCATCTTTGGTATCTTTCAATGTCAACTGTCAACTGGTTCGTGGTAGCGTCTGTGAGGCAGCCTTGAAGCTTAGGCTTCAAATTCCTGGAATGGTAAACCCAACGCGGTGAGATTTTGGGAGACCAATGCAGTCGATTGGTTCAGAAAACAACTAATGAGAAGGAAGTAAGGCAGACAGAATACGAAACAAAACGGGAATGCGCCCAAGCAGCCCACCAATGGATGGGATATCTTCAAGAAGAGGAATAGCAGTGAAGAGAGTCCTCAGGCCGACACCCAAGCAGGCAACGGCAGCGTTAAAAAGTAAATATACTTGGTCCGTCTCCCCTGTTCTATGACTGTCCTGCGAGTGACGTGACTCACTTTGGCCTGAGGCGCCAGGGCCGTCGTTCGCTACAAACGCGTGGTCACATGACTGCCCGTCTTACGCAGCGGACGAATCATCAAGCCGCGCACCTCTCTCCAGGGTTTTGCCCAAGCTTGCGTGTTCCAGCTTCCGCCCGCCGGGGCCTGCTCCGGATCCGATGTTGCGCCGATACCCCGCTTGTCGCCGGTCGGACGCTCCGATATTACCGCCGAAGGATGCAATTTCTGGACCGACTTGATTGGCAACGTCCGCATGGATATGGGGATAATTGCCTTGCCTGCCTGACAAACGTTCAGGAGGCTGTTAAGCAAACACAGTATTCAGCATATGACGCGTACTTGATCCTTCGTCCCTGAACAACCAAGTACATGGCCAGACCCGGTGCTGATCGACAAATCTCGAAAGAAGGCCGACCAGTGAAAGTCTTCCTGTCTGGTCTGGCCGGGCCTCCCGAGGTCAGATTGGCTATTTGGTTCAACTAACCACACTTCGTCCCCTTCGACCTCCACCTTGTTGTCGGGAAGGACCGCGCGTCGTGCGTCGTCGCAGCGGCGTTGGTCAACGACACCTTCCCGGTGTTGGAAACATGGCCCTGGGGGAATGATCTACCTCTAGCCCGCCACGCGACAGTGTGCTCATCCGCCTCATCTCCGGTTCCGTCCCAGTTCTGTCCCGGGTGCGGCCCTATGGTCTTGCGTCTGAACAATCCCATGCAGTAAACTTCCTCCAACGGCGTGGTCCTCAAGCCCGGTTTATGACGACGACCGTTCCTCGCATTGACCCAGAGCGAGCACTGCGACCACCCGACCACTTCTCTCACCAGCCTCAACCCGGGGCGTGATGGTCGCTTCTTTTCCTTCACGGAACCACAGCGAGGACGTCCAAGTCTTGCCCTCTGAGGTTACCGTCTCCTCTTGCCCGTCGACCGAAAACGCAAGGTTCGTCTTGGGCGCGACCCAGACCGGGTACACAAAAGTGTCCACTGGAAAGAAGTGAGAGATACCCGGCGATCCGTCCTCCGGGGTCCTCAGCACCATCACGGTGGTGCCCGGAGGCACGAACTGGCCAATCTGCTCCTCCGTCTCGTCCTTCAAGCTGTTGTACACGTCCCAGAAGACGTGGTCGTACACGCCATAGACCTGCTGCCGGAAGGGAGTGAAGAGCGGGCCCTGGCCGTCCTCGCTGCTGTCGAGCTCGGCTTGCGAGCCTTCGGGGGGGTCGATGAGAGAAAAGTCGGTCTGCGACTTCCACACGTCGTCATCCCAGCACTGGTCTGGCGGCGTCTGGCCGATCCAGTTGCCCATTTGGTAGAGGACACTGGGTAAGACGTGCTCCAGCGACCGGGATTCGGATCCGTCTTCGGGGTTGCTCACCACCAGGTCGGCCGGGTCAAGGAGCCACATCCGGCGCAGAGCCGTCGAGATTTGCATCACGCCCGGCTTCTGGGAAAAGTCGACGGTGCGCATTGATGGCTCATTTTCTGATGATGGGGCGTTTGCGGCCATCTTGTGATCTTGAACAGATGGTTTGGACCGGGATGCGTTCAGAAAAGTTGGTACGCGTAAGGTAGTCCTTGACCCTGAACGGTTTGTAAAAGACGGGAAGAGTGGAAGTGGAGTGACAGCAGGTTTGTGGGCCGCTAAGTGCGGTGTACGATCCGTACTGTACTGTAAAATGCATACCTGAAAGGTGCAGAAAAATACTCAACCGCGATAATACGGTATGTATTCCGTATTCCGTACCATCCACCTGCCAACGAGCCTCTCTGCAGGGGAGACACAAACACTCCAACGTCTGGTGACACAAACAACGACTCCGGTACTCGAAAGAAAAGAAAAAAACGATCAAAACAAATATCCAGTTATCCAAAAGTCATGCCGCTGTTGAGTACCCCTGACCGTACGGTCTGAACCCCTGAATGTACCCCTGACTCCTGGGACCCAGCCCCTCATCTTCCAAACATACTATCTCCAGCTTCCTGGCAAGACTGACAACCTGGTTGTCAACCGTCCGCCAAAAGATATCTGCTACCCATATGACAATTGGCCCCAGCAGCCAGAGCCCGACAAGCCAGCCCACCACGACCTGCGTCTTGGTCTCGATCCCGATGAACCCCTTGACGCCCGCCGCCGGCAACGCTGGCTGGTAATCCGGCGCTCCGGGCTCGCCTCTTTCCGGAAGTGCAGGGTGCCCGATCAGCCAGTCCCTGAACAGCTCCTCCATGGGGCCGTGGCAGATGTACACAGCGTAGCTGACCCGCCCGCAGTACTGAGCAAACGACGTCTCAAACAGCCGCCTCAGAAACTCCAGGTCTCCTATCGCCCAGACCGTCGCCACAGCGGACAAGCCGAACCAGAACTTCTGCGGCGCCAAGGGGTCCATCGTGGCAAACGGAAAGGGCGTCTGTGCCAGGAAATACCGGATCCCTGGCGTGTCCTCGGCGCCCTGGTTCGGCCAACCGCCCAGAAACAAACCGAGCAGGACGAGGCCCAGCTGGAAATTCTTCAGTCCCCAGTCCAGCGGAGAAACTCCCTCTTGGAGTGTCTCTGGGACCCCTTCCCAATCTTTGGCCGCCCTTTCCGTGCGCAAGACATGGACCTCACCCAAGAACAAACCCCCCAGGAACTCGAAACCGGCCCACTTCCCACAAGCCAGGCAATACACCATCAACCCAAGCACAGCCGCCATGCGAACCCGCATCCGCACGCGCGACAGCATCAGCAGCACCATAAACAGCAGCATCGAATGCGCAAACTCGATCGGGATCGTCCACAGATGCACGTCATACGCAGGCCGCAGGTCACGATCCCACTCCCACGGCCAGGCAATCTGGTGGAACACGGCGCCCATCCACTTCCAAAGCTCCGCGGCCAGCGTCTCCTGCGTCTTGTCAAGATACCCCGCCTGGCGCAGGCACACGACCAAGAAAGTCGACACGACGCACGGCCCAAACAGCCGGAACGCGCGGCGGAAGGTCGACGACGCCAGCGCCGCGTAGCACCGCTCGCGGTCGCCCGCGTGCAGTGCCTGGAGGGGCTTGTACGACAGCACAAACCCGGAGATGACGAAGAAGAGGTGCACCATGGGCCGGCCCGAGAAGACGACGCGCAAGAAGGGGAGCTGCAGCCACGAGGGCGCGAACTCGGTATCCAGTCCGTATGATGGTGTCAGCGCGCTGAAGTTGTTCTCGGTGTAGTGGCAGATGAAGACGATAAACGCTGCTACCCCCCGCAGGCCGTCGAGGTAGGACGTCGGGTGCAGTCGCCATGGTGCCGGGCGATGCTCTGGGAAGATGACGTCGGCGACGAAGCTCGGGAGCAGCGGGCGCAGGATCCGGGTCCATTGGTGTCCTGGCGCCAGGAGCGCCGAGAGGGAGCCCACGCTCGATGCCGAGCGGCGGTGGCTTGGTCTGCGCATCCTTTTCGGTCTGTCCGTCTTTCTGGCTGGTCCCGTGCCGTCTATCCGTTTTTCTCCCTTTTCTTTTTCTTTTTCCCGCTTTTCTTTTCCGGTGGCTCTTGATGCTCGGCCTTGGGAGGCAAGCTGCTAGATTCAGTTTTGGGGGTGCCAGACCCTCAATCTCGCAGAGCATTTGACGTATACGCTCTGCTCTGTGGGTTTGAAGGGTAGAAATGAGCTTCAAACGCAATGGAGCAACGAGCGAGAAGTGGCCTGGCACTCTGGAAGATCAGCGTTATTCCCGCTAACGTTGCCAACCAGGGGAAGCCCCGAGTTTTGAAACTGCAAGACCCAGTGTTCAGATCGACATTTGTTTGATGGGATGGGGCAATAACCACTTGCCAATCCCTACGTAGCCTCCTGCACGAAGCTGCAAAAACCTGGCTCAATAACAGAAACAAATACAAGTAGGAGAAGAAGAAAAGTACTGTAATGAGAGTGAGATAATGAGCGAATCGAATCCCAAAGTGATACGGGTATACTAAAGAAGAGCTCGAAGTGATCGGCTGTTGGGCGAAAGGAAGACAAGATGAAACAAATGGAGGCCGACGACATCCACTCTCAACACCGAACCGCGCTGTGGAACACAAAGTTCAGTTACAGGAGAGTTTCAAAAAATAGAAGTAAATAAAGAAATACTGAAACTAAACCTTGTATCGGCCTGCAGCGCTTATGTCGGGCGCTTAAACTAACTATCGAGACTCGAGACTCCATCGGAGGATTGGCGATGGCTGAGGCGGATAACCAACGTCAAGAAGGACCCC
The DNA here is from genome assembly GCA_023628425.1 of Chaetomiaceae sp. PYS4301M. Lineage (NCBI taxonomy): Eukaryota > Fungi > Ascomycota > Sordariomycetes > Sordariales > Chaetomiaceae > Chaetomiaceae sp. PYS4301M. The sequence continues at coordinate 628,371 of JAMAKR010000018.1, read as the reverse complement.
TAACTAATGTGAACCCCCTACGTACATCAGGTACGTAGTGGAGATGGCATCGGAACTGGGGCCTCGACGAGGTTCGCTTCCAGGACACATGCTGGGACCCTTTTCCAATTCTTTGGTCGTTGGTTATTCCCCCTGGATGATGCACCAGGGACGCAGAAGAAGGCCCTATTTCGATTCATTTTGCAATGCCGGGTACTGCGGGCTCAAATATATGCTACGCCAGGTGCGTCAGGCTGAGATATGCTTGTTGTATTCTGTAGTGTGAGAGAATTGGTCAATTTATCAAGGTTAGAGTTACCGAATGCCGCGCGATCTGCAGGCCCTGTCGTCATACAGGAACTTTGGAAGCACGACAGGCTGAGTAAGCGAAGGGAAGTCATATTAACGTACCCCCTACAAGTACCTAATACTGTCCAAGTAAGGTAGTACTGGTCTCAAGAGCTTGGGCTGGGCTCCCCCCTCTTCAACTCTCACCAGGCTGGGTCCTACGCGGCAACACAGACGACCGCGTCCTTTCCCATCCACATCTCCCTTCATTCACCCTCTCGCTCACCCTCTCACACCAGGCCAATTTCTCCTCGTCCGTCAACTGCCCCAGAAGCCGCCCGAACCATTCCATTTCCAGTCTTCAACCCAGTCAACCGTCTCAGTCCACGATCAACCCACCTCCATTCCGCCTCGTCCCCCTTCCAAGGGTCCACCCACACGCCTCTCCGGCACAGCCGTGTCATTGCCCCCATCTTCACCGTCACCGTCAGCCCCTTCAACCCCGGCCCCCACAATCCGCACAGTTCTTCCCATTGTGCAAACTGTACCTCTTTCGTGAAGTAGTTCAACAAGGCCGTGATACGAACCAACCGCATCGCACGCTGCTGCCAAGGCACCGGAAGCTTAACGAAAGGGCTAGTCGAGACCAGGCTGCTGAGGGTTTGTCCCAGATCAGGGCTGATTCTGACTCTGACGGAGGTCTTGACGTGGCCGAACCCGAGGCCTGGGCGTGCAGCATCGCCCACATCATCTTGCCGATGCAGCAAGTCGCATATAGCATGCGTCTGGATCTGAGCCTTGGCCATTGGCCCTCGGGGTAATGGTAGCTCTAGTTCAAGTACATTGAACGGTGCAGTGAAGCTGAGCCCACCGTCTCAAGAGCCGGGCCAATCTCATGGCGATTTTGCTGTGTCGTCTCTTGTGTTGACGGGAAATCGCTGACGCGAGACAACACCAGAAGAGGTCGGATGTCGCATTCGTCGGTGTGGTTTGTTGGAGTAAACATGCATGGACGTCAAACAACAGATTCCCACATGCCCGCATGCCCGCCATATCACCTTGGCGGCGCCGGCCGTCTCGTAGCAGACTTCTTCATGCGGGAGGATTCGAACGGGAAGTCTGCCGGGATAAGGTTGAGGTCGCCTCTGGCAGCCAGGCAAAACAGATGCTCCGGCTCCAGGACTGGCTCCCCGGCGGTCGCACCCGGAGCGGCGCCTGACGCAGCAGCAGCAGCCTCTTCCTCAGCCTCTTCCTCCTCCTCCTCCTCCTCCTCCTCTTCCTCCTCGTCTTCATCTTCTTCATCGCTCTCCTCCAGGGTCTGCTTCAGCCCCGTCCGCACGTTCTCAATCCCGATCGCCTGCTCCTCGGCCGTGTATTTCTTCTTCACTTGCACCGTCACGTATTGCTGCAGGGTCTGCTGAAACGCGTCCCGCATGTCGGCCCACTGCTCATTGAACGGATCCGAGGGAACGTCGTCGTCCTGGTCCATGCCGTACGTGTCCTCGTCATCGTAATCGTGCTCGCCCCTCTCGCGCACGCCGGCTGCGAGCTTGCTCTCGTCCAACCCTGCCGCGCGGGCGGTCTCGCGGGCTTCCTCGACCCAGCTCTCCACTTCTGGCTCCAGCTTCTTACGCAAGAGCGAGAGGAGGATGTGCTCCTGGCTGCGACCGGGGAAGTTTGTCGAGGGGTGAACGGCGAGGCGGGTGAACAGGCCCGAGTTCTCGGTGATGAGTTCTTGGATGGTGCGGATGTTTTGCTGGAGGATGGCGGCGGATGCTTGCAGGGATTCACTGATCGGAGAGGGTTAGCAACGATGCAGGAACGCCAAAAAAAAATACATGCACCCACCGAGAAGGAAGTGGATTGGAGTTCACGACGTCAGTCCGGAGACTCGCGATGCTGTTGCTGAGCTGGGCGAAGCGGTTGCGCAACAGCTCCAACTGTTTGAGCTGCTCCGGAGTCATGTTTAGTGACGCCATGACTGCGGAGCTGTGTGTAAAATCGAAAAAGAGAGGCAGAATTGGGTGTTGTGTTGACAATGGTTTTGGTAAAGCTGCAACTTGAGTATGGCTCGGGGGGATGAAAGGTCCCGCTGTGCTTTCGGCGTGGGAATTGGATTTGGAGTGCTGGAGCTCGAAGCTTCGGCGGGGGGTAAAGAAGGTTGAACCCTAACCCTGACACGCGGATGGAACGTAAACACAAGCAAGAAACCTTCCATCAATCACCCTCGGCCTCTCGTTTCGGAATGCAACATTATTAAAAAGCGCTGTTGAAACGCATGGTAATTACTGCTGGTGCTATGAATAAGTTACAGATCGTTCGTTAAGGAAGTACTGAGACGCTTGACGCCGCGCTAGAAAGCCCAAGATATGGCAACCTCTCGCAGATTCCAAGAACCGATGAAACCTGCCAAAACAGAGAGGAAAAAAACAAAGATTAAGAAAGAAAAGAAACGCGCCCTCCGCATCACTGCCCATGCGAGCCCGCCTGGTCCGTGACAATTCTCGAACCCGTCTCGCGGCCAAACTCATCCACGGCGGGGAAGCGTGCCCGACGCTCAAGGTCATCCAGCGGGATATGCGAGCGGATGTACCTGTTCCCTTGTGTCAGCACCCAGTTTCGCTTCTCACAGCTTTGTAAAAGGAATTCCAACAAGGACGGCAACTTACTTCTCCCGCCCATCATCCACGGGGTCATGATCCCAGCTCGTAAACGTGCCCTTGGTCAGCGCCGCCCAGACAAGCCTCCTCTTCCGCTGCGAGTGCAGCACCTGCCGCGTGATGTCGTCAAAGTCCCACCGCTCGCGCGCCTCGCGCTCAAACGCCTCAAACACCCGCTTCACCTTCTCATCGGCCACCACCGCCCCGGTCTTGACCAGGTCCTCCACCTCGAGCGGGTCCGCCTCCAGGTTGTACAGCTGCGAGCCGTCGGCGGGGCAGGTCACGTACTTCCACTTGGCGCGGCGGATCATCATGAGCGGGCTGACGGTGCCCTCGCCCGTGTACTCGGCAAAGACCTCGTCGTGGCCGTCCTCGGAGCGGCCCTCGAGGTGCGGGAGGAGGGAGACGCCGTCCATGGGCAGGTAGGGTGACGGCTTGGTGCCGACGAGGTCGCACATGGTCGGCAGGATATCGAGCGTCGAGACGTTGGCGGTGACGCGGGAAGGGGCGAATTGTGAGGGGTGCGAGATGAGCATCGGGACGCGGACGGAGGACTCGAAGTAGTTCATCTTGTACCTGGGGATGGTGTTAGTAACCGAAATGGGCCGGGAAGGGGGTGCAAAAGGAACTTACCAGAGCCCGCGCTCGCCGAGCATGTCACCGTGGTCACCGCTAAAGATGACGATGGTGTTCTCGTCCAGCCGGCACCGCTTGAGCACATCAAGCAGCTTGCCAACACAGTCGTCGACGTAGCTGACGGCGCCATAGTAGGCGCGCCGTGCCCGCTTAACCTGCTCGTCGCTGAACTCGTTGTCCCAGAGGTCGCAGACCTTGAGCAGGCGCTTGCTGTGCGGATCCTGGTCTTCCTGGGCGATTTTGACCTTGGGCAGCTCAATGTCAACACCCTCATAGAGATCCCAGTACTTCTCCTCGATGGTGTACGGATCGTGGGGGTGTGTCAGGGAGACCTATGGAAAGTTCACCCCGTTAGTTCATACGTCTACACCCACGGTCCACTAGTAAGGTGGTTAACCCCCACGCACAACGTGGGCTAGTCCACAGAGGCACAGAGGGGCTTCACCCCAAACGGCAAGGGATGTCACCAGTCACTTTCCCAAGAAGCACTTCTTCAACTTACCGTCAAGCAAAACGGCCTCGCGTCCGGGCCCTCGCGGACGTGGTCATACAAGAACTGCGTCGACCGATACATGACCTCCTCGTCATAATCCAACTGGTTACTCCGCACGCACACGCCGGCCTGCAGGATCGAGCTGGCGTTATGATACCACTCCAGCCTGGTATCCGGCTGGTCCCAGTTGACCACCCACCCAAAGTCGCCCGGGTAGATGTCGCTCGTCAGCCTCTTTTCGTACCCGTGCAGCTGGTCGCCGACAAAGTGCATCTTGCCCGCCAGCACGGTCTGGTACCCCTTCAGGCGCAGGTAGTGCGCGTACGTGGGGATGTCGCTTGAGATCTGGGTGGCGTTGTCGAACGCGCCGATCTTCATGGGCAGCAGGCCCGTGATCATGCTCATGCGCGACGGGGCGCAGAGCGGCGAGGGGCAGTAGGCCGAGTCGAACTGGACCGACTTGGCGGCCAGGGCGTCCAGGTTCGGGGTGAGGATCTGGGAGTCCGGGTTGTACATCTTGAGCAGCGGGGCGGCGAGCTGGTCGGCCATGATGTAGAGAATGTTGGGCTGTTTCCCGCCCGCGGCATTGGCGTCGGAGAGGCCATTGCGGGTGAGGTTGACCGGCTTGCCCGGCAGCGGCGAGGCCGGCAGCGAGTTGAGATCCGGTGCCATGGTAAAACTTTCTCGACTAACGCGAACTAGCTGGGTCGTGAATATTGGGGGCGCGACGAGGCGTGAGTGTAAAGTTCAGCCCTGTGGGGGTACCCGTGGAAAGGGTGCAGTAGCCAGTCCGGGGAAGGGAAGCTTAAATATCTGCCAAGAACGGCAACGCCGGTTTAGGAAAAAGTGAAGGGGTATAAGTGGTATAAGTGGTGTAAGTGGCGGGTGATGGGGGTTGGCCCTCGCTGTGGTTTGTCAAAGAAACTCAGAGTGAAAGAGAAAAGACTGTGAGCCCCCACGATTTCTCGGTGTAGTGGTGTATAAACGGCGAGCAACTGGAGCAACAGGAGCAACAATAAGAGTCGGAACAACGGGAGCAACGGTGAGGAGTTGGGATGACGCCCAATCACGCAACCGTCTTTGACGCAACTCTGAGGCCTTGTCAGATGGCGCCATCGAAGGACAGGATGAGAACACAGCGAGAAGGGGCGGCTCCATTTAATCTTCTCGGCCCATAGCCCGACTCCCTTCTTTGCAAACACCGGGGACCGCTGCCAGGGGCATGGCGGGTCCAACAAGGGCGGATGCGATTCCGCAGATGGGCTGGGCTTGGCATCGTGAGCCGCAGCTTGCAACCCGTATCTCCCGGGACAAAGCCCACACGATGCACGCGACCTGGCGGTGAGCCAGCGTTTGCCTTCAGCCATAAACGACTACTTTGCAGAATGCATATTCGCAGTACCTCCTACAGTAGTATTTCCAACCGCATGGCAAGTTGCAAAAATCTGCGAGACCACGAAGCGTTGCAGGATGCAACCTCACCGCTCCCCCGAAAGCCGGAAAGCCTAGACCCTTACCAGCGCATCTCATCTCGACTTTTTTTTTATCGATTTTCCACATGCAGTCGGCCCACCAGGGGTTGTGGGGAAATCAGGGGTCCCCACAAACAATGCTTCGAACAAAAGTTCGAACCACTTCCACCTCCACCCCGCATATCTTTGGGGGGGCTTTCCCGAAGCTGCAGGCAGACGGACAGGCTCGAAACATTGCTTGATAACTAGTGTGCCCGTGTGACCAAAGCTCGAGAAGTCCTTCAAGTGATTGGCCACACGGCCACCTGTCAAAGGAGCACATGACCTTGTTGGAGAATGCTGTCGACCGGTCTCGAACAATCAGCAACAACTAGCGGAAAACGTGGCGGGGAACTGGAAGGTTCATGTCTCAAAGAAAAAGAAGAAGAATTAGAATGATATTTAATCGTCGAGATATCAAACTGCAAACGCGACCGGTTATCGCAAAAGAAAACTGCTGTCGAATCCAGAGGCAACACCCGTCCTCTAACCCCGGCGGCGAGTCGTCGGGCCCTTGCTCTTGGGTGTTGATGTCGTCGAGGCTGTCGACTGCGCCTGAACCGGGACCTCCTTGCGCTTCCCCTTCGCCTTTGCCGACGGCGCGTTCCAGTAGTAGACCATTTGCAGCGCTAGAACCGCGTTCAGCGCAAAGCCAGCAATGAACCCGTAGAGAATGAGCTTGTCGTCCACCTCTTGGAGGGTCGTGAAGATGCGCGTGAGGGAACCGAGGAGGTAGTTGAACACCTGCGTGGCGAAACATATTGATTAGCGACACATTCCGAACCAAGTCCGACAAACAGCGGAATAAATGTGCATCCCAACTCACAGTGTATGCGCTCAGCTGCCCTGTGCCGCCCTCTTGCACAATCGCGAGAATCTGCGGCACCTTGCTCGCCACGCCGAGCACGCCAGCGCCGGCTTGGAGGTACCTCAGCTGCTGCATGTCCAGGATGCTCTGGCTGAACAGCGTCACCACGCACGTGGCCAGCGCCGCGACGAACAGCGCGGCCATGCTCGCGCGGCCGCTGTAGTTGAGCACGAGGACGGTGATGATGACATTCTGCCCAAGGACGAGCGCCGTCTCGCCGTAGGTGCTGAAGGGGAACGCGTTGCGGACGTTGTAGGCGAGCGAGATGAGGTAGCTGCTGGTCTCGAGCAGGTACGAGAGGAAGGACACGCCACTTGCCGACTGCGACTTGACGAGCTTGATGATCTGGGGCACCTTGACGACCGACGAGGCGCCGACGATGCCGATACCGAGCCCTTTGCTGATGGCCAGCTTGAGACAGTCGACGTTTTCGAGGTCGACGTCGAGCAGGAGCGCCTTGTAGCACGTGTCGCCGATGATGGACACGCCGAGGTCGCGGATCGGACCGGGCAGGTTGTGCGTGATGGGCGTTATCGCCGAGCGGAGAGCGTCCATTTTTGCGTGTGTTTTGGTTGTGGGCGAGGACCTTGAATGAGTGTAGGGGCACGCGCTGCTTGACAAAGTGTTGCGCGATGAGGTCGTTGGGGACGCGGTTCGTCGTGGTGGGTGGTTGCGTGTCAAGTTTGGACAAAAAAGCCCCGGACGTCATCAATTGAAGCTCAGCTCGGGTCGCCCCACTCAGTGGCCCGAGGGACCGAGTTCACTCCCGACAGCCCCTTAACGTCCCATCTACAATACCACAGTAATTTCCAGGGTCCAACTGGCTTCCGACGGTTTTGTAGTACACTATTTTTCAATAATACTATTTCATTGGCACCCATCAGAGCTATTTCTGTTGCGCCAGTATGAAATTCGTACATAGTGCTGTTCTTTCGGACTTGACATGTCCTCTTAAACGCCTAAGACACCTGAAGTCACCTCGCTGTTGCATGTCACCCCTTGGGAAATTCTACAGGATCACACAAGTGCAAATCTACCCAGGATGAGGGTCACAAAGGATCACGCAGATATGTCAGAGGTAGTGGCAAGGCATATATATATATATATATATATAAGTGTGCAACTGCCCTCGGTGGAAACCTCCGATTCACGCCAGCCAGCAAGCCTTCCAAGTCCCAGCGAATGTGCCGGAGACGACCAACCCATCAGTCCCCCTGAAACAAAGCATGGAAGCAAGCAGCCAAAGCGCCCCAATCCACCCATCAGCAAGACTCTCAACGGAACCCGAGAGGCTGTGCCTTGCTTTCCATGAAGCTATGAAATAGAACTTTAGCCGATACCCCACGAAGCCCTAGTGCCGCTGGCGTCCCAGAAAACAAAGACGAAAAAGAGGGGAAAAAAAAAAAAAAAAAAGAGAAACCACCCCGACCAATCAGGCAGCGCCCCTCCTCTTTCTGCCCGGCCGCCCAGGGGCCGTCTTAGCGGCCTTGACTGGCTTGACTGCCTTAGCAGCCTTGGGCCTCCCCCGCCTCACAGGAGCAGTCGCCTTCTTCGCAGCAACTTTCTTAGAAGCCTTAGCCGCCTCGGCCTTCTTCTTCTTGGCGTCGAACTGGCGGATGAGATCGAGGGCGTGGCTCATGTTCTTCTTGGGCTCCCAGGTGTTGTCGCTCGCTGGGAAGTTCTTCCACTTGACGAGATACATGTGCTCCATCGTATCGGCGTCAACGATGGAATCGACGATTTCCTCAACCTCGTACTCGTCTGCGGGCACCTCGCCGTTGGCCTCCTTCTTGGGGCGTCCTGCCTTCTTGGCGGGCTTTGCAACACCCTATTCTACTGTGTCAGTGGGGTTCAACTCATCGGGATGGCGTGTGCGGGGGCGCTCACATTGGTCCGGGGGAGGCCGCGAGTGGGCTTGCTCGCGGCTTTAGCGGCAAGACGCGCGCTCACGGGGGCACGAGCAGGACGGCCAACACGGCCACGCTTGGCCGCCGGGGTTGCCTCGGGCTCCTCCTCCTCCTCCGGCTCGGATTCCGGGGCCTTGCGCTTGCCTGTGCTCCGGCTTGCGCTTTTTGGTGCTGCCGTACTCTTTGTCGAGCGCGGGGTCTTGGCCGTGACTGATTTGGCGGGGGTGGCCGAGGCTGAAAGCGAGGGGCGGCCGCGTCTCTTGAGAGCCGAAGAGGGGGCTGACTCGGCCGAGTTCGCTTCGGCCTCGTCCTGGATGTCCATGTCCGCTTCAGGAACACGCGGCTGCTCGTCGTTCAGGCCCGCCCGGTCATTGAGCGTAACTACTGTCAGGCTCGCGCTACCCAGCACTTCACCGACAGGCAACTCGTCTTCAAATGAACTGTGATATTCTTGTTAGTGACTGCGGTGGAACACATGGTCTGGAGTAGCATCGCCTTGTCGCGACCGAATTACATACGCCGCAGATACCCTAGTGCAAGAAAAGTAATAAAGGAGTTGAGATGATAGGAAAAGAAAAAAGGCAAGAACAAACGGTGCAAAAACGATGAAAGTAGGTCGATGCCATGTGCGACGCAGACAAGATACTTGCGATAAAACCAACAATGCGAAGCCAGTCGCAAAGTCGCAACTTACTTGAAAAGGTCGCTCTGGATCAGAGGCGGGCTCATGTTCCTATCTGAAAGAAAATCTTCACCGAAGGGCATTTTGAAAGTTGTGAGGCGAGCTATCGGTGACCGGAAAAAACAAAGGTTGGTGATATGTGAACCGCGCTCACAGAGAACTCGGAGACCTGTAACGCGACTGATGGGTTCTCCAAGTGTGTCGCAAAGCGCGTTGCAAGAACACTGCGTTGTAGAGAGTCAGAAGTGATTTAAAACAAAACTAAAAATTTAATAATAAATGTAACAATTCAAACGATGGATGGCTTGCCTTTGTGCTGTAGCGGTCAATCTACGGTCGTGAGAATAATTGTAACGAAAGAAGGCGTTACGGAGACGAAGTACCAGACGCAATGATGTAAACACAGGCTCAGGTTTGGGTTGGAAATGGCTCGGTAGTAGTTATACTTATTACCCGTATTACCAGACCATAATTCATAAGCTTGTAAAAGAGGGTTAGGGTTATAGCCGTGAACTCCCTGAACCCTGGCGTGCTCCATTGATGTTCAAACTCAGGTGCCTGCCTAATAGAAATAAGGGATGTGACTTGTTATGTTATTGTTATTTTATTCTGTTGTGATGTTATTCGTTTATTCCAATCCATTTTCCTGATATTCGCCTATTCTCTCTGTTGTGAGGCGATGAAGGGAACAATGCTGGCAACTGCTGCGAGGCGCCCATTGATACTGAAGTTCCGCATTTGTGTACTTCCAAAGGCCAACCCCAATGGTTTAAGGCCAGGAAAGGTGGGCGTGGAAAGTCCTCGGGCTTCATCCAAAACCAAGAGTCTTGCCAGGAGATGGAGTCCCGGTGACAAACAGTAAACCCTTTGGGTTTCCGTAACCCACGCGGGGGGTAGCTGGTAAGCTTTTTGTCTTTCACTGTTTGGTATTTTGTTCCTTTAAGCGGTTCTTTCAGATTGTGCTGTGGTTGTGGACAGATGTCTGCACTCAGGTGAGTAGTCAGGTTTTAAAGTAAAAAAGGAGAAATTATCACGACATAGTCTCGCCAGCTTGGCATCTCCGTCGTCCCAATCCTAACCCTCAATCGACATCCTCATCATCATCAGAGAGTTCCTGGATCCGGCCCTGCTGCATGGCTGCCTCTACCGGGTTCTGCACCGACACCACCCCAGTCTGCTTCAGCCTGTCCACACAGTCAGTAAACCACAAAGCTCAAGCTCTCATTGAGACACCGTCAAACTTACCGCTCAAACAAAACAAACAACCTCTCCGCCTCGCGCTCCTTCTCCTCCATCGTCATCTCGGGCAAATCCTCAAACTTCTCCTCATCCAAAAACTGCCCAGTAATCGGATTCACCGGCCTTCGTCGCGCAGCAGCAGCAGCACCACCACCACCAGCGCCACTCCCCGAAGCCACAGGGCCGTCTTTCGACGACGCACCGCCCTCCATCACCCCGGCGGGAACCTCGATGTTGTTCTCAAACAAGAACCCAGACGCGTAGCCATACCCGACATTCTCGATGAAGCGGCCGGCGTCGCGGCCCGAGATGTCAAAGTACAAGTGGGCGACGGCGCTGCGGAACTGGGGCGCCAGCGGGTTGGTCCAGTTGCGCAGCAGGCGCGAGGGCAGGGTGTCGGTCTTGCCGAGGACTGTCTTGCGGTCTTCCTCGGTGGGGATGAGGGTTGATTGGATGAGGGTGCGGACGACGGCGTCGTCTGACGTGTCCTCCTGGTTGGGCTTGGGGGCGTGCTCGTAGACGGCGGAGAGGGCGCAGATCAGCGGGCTGACGTATTGGTCGAGGTTGGTGTCGGTGTAGGACTTCATGGAGAGGTCGAGGAGTTGGACGAGGCGGTCTGTTACGCGAGTGGGTTCGGCTGGGGGGTAGAGGGCCGATTGGGCGGTCGGGGTGCTGAGGTCGAGGTTGATGAGGGCGTTGATTAGAAGGCCGAAGGGTGGGTCGAGAGGGGTTTTTGTTTGGGGGAGGGCGCTGTTGCAGAGAATGGATGTGATGTGTGGGATTGCGGCGTCAAAGGCGCTGACGTGCGTTTTGGCGAAGTTGGTAACGTTAAAGAGCAGTTTGAGGGTTTCTGCCAGGGCCATCTCCTCCATCGGGTCCGACCTGTTCGTCGTGGGTGGTTGTGAGGAAGATCGGGCGGCGTGCCTTGACAGGTTCTGGACGATGGAGTCGGCGAGCTGATGCTGCTCTATGAGGCTGGGCAGGTTGATGCTCGTGCCGTAGGTGGTGAGGAGAATAAGGCGGGAAATGAGGAACTCATCGTCCCGGTTGTCATTCTGGAGTTTACCGCATGCCTTGGGTTCGTAGCCTAGGTCCACGAAGGTCTGCCGTGATTGTGGGTGGAGGAACATGGCATTACAAAGAACCCTGAGGGCATTGCGAGAAGTGGTGTCTGATTTGCTGTCGAAAGCATGTTTTGTGAGGGTTTCGATGCCCTGCGAGACAAGTCAGACAGCCGGCCGACACACAGTTTCGCAGACCAACATACCTGCTTGGTGAAAATGGGGTCTGCATAACTAGGATCGCGGCCGTAGACTTTCAGCTGCTCGAGCGCAGCATCGCGTTCTGCGGTAGACCTTCAGCAAACAGTCTTCTCTCCCACTTGGGGTGATTACAACTAACCCTGGGGTTTGAGAGTGGCAGTTTTGAGATCCTCGGTCAACTTGTCCACCAAGCTCTTGACTGCACCCAGTTTGGCTTGTAAAAGGATTCAAGCGTTAGCGAGTACCTTGTCTCTGCCTGCCTCTCTCTGCCTCTCGTTGGAGCATTGGAGCAGAAGAAGGACGGGGGGACGGGGGAGGGGGGGAGGGGGAGGGGGTGCCAGGTACATACCAGGACCAGTGAGGCCCCCTAATGAAGCCATGACACAATCCGGCTAGGACTTAACTGAAATGGTGCAACGATTCGGGACTTGTTGTTTGGTCCCGGCAGAGGTTCTTGGTATCTTCATGAACTTAGTTCATTAACTGGGATGACATTCCACGGTCCACCCAACTGGAGCAGACGACGGTGAATTGGTGAATTGGTGGGTTCGTGATGGAGATCAGATGCCCCACTTTCAACGTCCTGGTGCCCAAATCGCTGACCTGAACTCCTCCTGTGCACCTGAGCTAATCCCTGCACTAGGATGTGGAGGGTTCTGCTCTGGATCCTGGATTCCGTGCTCTCCCCATGTCCTATGCGACGTGCGTGTCTTCGTATCCAACCCGAAGGAATCTGCTTTTTCAAGTAAAGAGGAGCAGAACGGCACAGTGGGAATGTCACTGTTTAAACATCTCTTACCAGATCGGGCAAGCGAAAACCGGGGTGGAAAAGGGAGAGGCTGACATGTGGGTCCAGGGTGTCCTCCGCAAAGTGGTGCGCGATGCAGACGCGCCCTGCACCCCGGCCACGCGACCGCGTCAAAAGTCTGCCAGGTGCCAGTCGATTGCTCGGCGTTCTCAACGGCGTCCACGGTGCTCCTCCACACACCTACATCCACCTCGCTGTTGCTGGTCCTCTTTGACAGCAAAGAGACCTGGAGGAGGCCAAACCATCATCCATCGCTCTTTTCGGGGGGGTTAACAACACTCGACGCTTTTTGGTCTTGATTCTTTGGCTTCCCTTTCTTCCCTTTCTTTTCCTTTCTTTTCTTTTCCCCTGGGGTTATAATTCTTTGGAGTTTCTGCCTTCTGGTTCCAAATGCCACTGCGGCCCTGCCTTTTCAGATCCCGGTGACAGACCGTTCGTGCTGGTCCCAGCCTCTAGGACGCAGTCCGTCTGCCTCCACCCCCCAAACTTGGCCGGCACACCAGAATGTCATCTCCAGCTGTGCTGTCCAGTTTCCTGAGCTCTCTGCCGCCGAGACCACCGACCCCGCCTCGCGAAGCGCAACATGAGGCTGCCGCTCCCGTCAGACCCTCGCTGGGCCCCGTCGATAGCCGATTGAACATACAGACGCCCCCCGGATTCCAGTCGCCCGCCTCTTCCATCACGACAACCTCGACCTCGCGCCGCATTCGAAAGAAGGTTGGCTTCTCGGCCCAGGCCGAGTACAAGGACCCGCCCGTGTTCCTCGACGGTGACGGAGTGAGGCAGCATCCGACACCCCTCTCCCTGCCGCGCAGTGCCTCGAAGCCCGTTAAATCAATCCTTAAAGTCACCACCCCCGTCACGAACCTCCTCGACCCTGCCTCCAAGAACGACTGCGATCCCCTGGACCCGCAGATCAACCTGGTCGCCATGTTGGAATCCACACTACAGCAGCTCGCAGGCGGCGACCGCGACTCCAAGCTGGACGCCTATTTGATGCTGACACGAGCATGGAAGGCCTCCAACAATCTGCCTGACCGGGTGGCTCTGCAAGACAAGATGAGCCTCTTCACCCAGTTCATACAGCGGGACATTGTGGCAAAGACTCCCGAAGGCAACCTCGACACCTCCCTCGCCAACCACGCGCTCAACCTGCTCAACACCTTCTTGCACTTCCCCGCCATCGCCTCGACCATCTCCAACGACTTTGGCGTCTTCATAATCGACCACTGCATCCGCTCGTTTGAGGAGCCGTCCACCCCCAAGGACACTGCCCGGCGCATCATGCAGGTCATCTCGCTGCAGAACTTCTCGCCCAAGGTCATGACCTCCGACAGAGTGGGAAGATTGGTCTCGTCACTGCACAATATCGAAGAGAACCTGAAGGGGAAGAGCATCGTCTTGTCTCGGGTCCTCATCTACCGGAAACTTGTCCAGCAGTCCAGACTGCTCATGATCGTTCATTCGGATTGGCTGCTTGACCTGTTCACCGACTTGCTCAGCAACCTGCGGGACATCCGATCGGCCGCCATCTCCTTGGGGCTAGAAGCAGCCTTTAGTATTGGTCACGAGAAGCAACTATCGCGGAAGGTCATGGAAGTCTTGAATCTCTCGTACGAGGACCGGCGTTACATTCAGTACTACGAGGAGAGACTCAGGACCATGAGCAAGGACAGGCACGAGTCAGCCGTTGTCCCGCAAATCTGGAGTGTCATCGTTCTTCTCCTCCGCATCAGGCTGGATAAGTGGGAGCACACCGCCCCTTGGCTTCAGATCATCCAAAACTGTTTTAACAGCACCGACTTCCCAACCAAGATTGCCGCCAACCATGCTTGGGGCCGCCTTGTTTACCTCATTCACCTTGAAGAGCGAGCGTTGCGCAAGAATCAGGCAACACTGACTACACCCCTCATCAGCCAGCTGAAGAGGAAAGGCACTGGAAAGACGTCGGACGAGTTGCGCCAAGCGGTTTGGGGGGGCATTTGCAACCTCTTCTATTACACCTTCCAGCCCAACACGAATTCGACGCTTCTGGGCGCTTACTGGGACACCAGCGTCGGCCCTGTATTCGAAAGGCTACTCGATCCAACTGCCGAGGCCGCCGAGGACAACCTTCGCCAGGCCGGCGCCATCCTCGTGGGCCTGTTTGACTGCACGACTCCACGAAGATGGAGACTGGACCGTATCGCCGAAACCTCGCTTGTAAAAGCGGAAGAACTCCCACCAATCGACTCGAAATGGATTCGGAGCAACACAGACAGAGTGTTTGGCGTGGTAGAGCGCATTCTTGAGCAGGATTTCCTCGCACTGGCCAGAACCGATACTGCCACTTACAATCTCTGGCAAACATTGGTTTCTACAGTCGCCGTGGCCGCTGCCAAGGAAATCAAAGTCTCGCGGGACACCGCCGTCTTTGTTGCTGAGGCCCTCGGCGTTTTGCAAAGGATATGGGAACGGGGTCTGCTTGACGAACAGGACGCCGAACGGGGCATGGTGGAGTTCCTCCTCTCTGTACGCGCGTATTTGGAGGTCATGGTGAGCTCGCTCGGCCTGCTTCCCTTCACAGAGAAGGCAGGCAAGCACCAAACTCCCACCAAGGCGCCCCTCTCCTCTCTCTTCTCCATGTTGTCTACTCTCCCACCCGGCGTCACGGACGATGAGAAGTTTGCCGAGTTTTTTCCCGCTGTCTTTGCTCCTTTCTTCGACTCCAAGGCAGACAAAGCAAGAATGGATCTCGCCCAAGACCTGATATCGGTCATCCCGATGGATGCTCCTCGCCCCTACGGGCCTTGGCTGCTGGTGGCTGGGCACATGTTGACATGGCTCGAGCCTCTCCATCACAGCCATAACTCAGCGAGTTCTGTCGCTGAGACCCCGGTCGGTAATGACTACCGTGATATCATCAAGGTCCTCGAGCGTGGCATCAAGTCAACGCCCAACCTGCCCCGAAAGCATTGGGAGTCGCTCTTTCACGCTGCTTTCGAGCGAGTGCGTGAAGAGACCGGGGACGCTGGCGCGGCGATGATTGTCGTGGAACCCCTGGCGAAGGTTTTGATTGAGAACTTTGTGGTTCAAGGCGCGATTGAGAACCCGGACGGATTTGCCCGATACGTGACCGAGTTGGTCTCTGTTGCAACCCATCCCCGTGATAGGCAAGCTGTGGACGCTGCTCGGAAACGGCTTTGGGGCACGGCCCTGGCTGGCTCACGCTCGGCCTCCTTTGACACTTTTGACAGCCTCTACAAAGCTGTCAGCGAGGTTCTGGAGTACTCGTACAACACCTTCAGCCCCGCCGCTTCCGACTCGACCGCGCAGCTCCTCAAGGAGGTTGGCGGCTTCTTCGACAGGGGAAACCGACAGCTCTTTTTGAAAACAATGCTCTCTCTGCAAGATGGAATCTATCCCTGGTTCCAGGATAGTAAACGGCTGCTTGGTACCCCGAGCAACCCTCTCTTTGTTGCTGTAAGTGTAATGCCTCGCCACTCGTATCCTGCCTCGCGCTAACCTCTCAGACAAAATCGCTCTGGGAGAAACTGTCCCACCTCATTGCCGACATGGAACATCCCGAGCAGCAACTTCAATGTCTTGATCGGTTCTTTTGCGCGTCATTTACCTCGTGCCACCGAGCCACTATCAACTCCGCCATCTCCTTGTGGAACCGACTCTTCCAGAACGCCGAACACCTGGAATACCCAGAAGAGCTCAAGGCTGCCCTGGTGCAGCTGCAGCTCCACGCAGATATCGTTGTGCCAGGGCTAGAGGCTTCGAGTGCCGAGTATGGTGGACAGCAGCCGCCGTTCATCGACTCGTTTGAAGATTTCAGCTTCTCTCGATATCCTTCCACGCGATCCAGCACCCGAAGAGGAACGCCTCAACCAGCTTCCACTGCATCGAAGTCGCCCAATTCTCTCAAACTCGCCACGAGACATCTTGAGAAATCTCCTCAAAGGAAGCCGGCAGCAAACAACCGGCGCAAGCCAACGCCTCGGCTCAGACACGAGGACTCACAGGTCCAGTTTGCGGCAATCGAGCCTTCTTCTGCCTTGGGTAGCCCCCTCGAGTCCCAGGTTTTGACCGAGCGACAGAAGGAAGTCCGTGATAGGCAACGGGAAAATGCTGGGCTCTTTGCCGAGATCCGCTCCAGCCCTGCCGTGAGCTCCAAAGCTCCTGGCTGGCAAAGAGATTCTCGGACGCGTCAAGCAACCACTCCTGAGCCCGATAGAGGCTTCGACGACTATGTGTCATCGACACCAACACCGCGTCGCGGGCAACCCGTGATGATGCCGGAGCATGACATGACGGACCCTCCTTCGTCGCCCCCAGAACTTCGAGGCAATCCGCTCGCGGCCGAGATAAGGTCGCGGTCTGCTAGCCACAGCCTGCTCGAGGAATGGCAGTTCTCCTCCTCTCCCGTGTCCGGATCACCAAACCCGAACCGACATGGGGTTATCCCCGACCCCGCAAGCCGACGGGGCTACATCAGCATTGTGTCGCTCCCCGTGGTTGAGGACGACGTACCTAGCAGTCCAGCGGTGGAAGAGGACAGAACAGACTTCCCGTTAGCTGGGGATGAGGTGATCGAGGATAGCATGATCTTGGAGCCTGTGGGTGTGGCACCCGCGCCTGATCGCTTTGGGACGCCGGTGGAGGAGCCTCCTTGTACGCCACGGCGCTCCCTCCGTCTTTCCCGGGCCCGAGCCAACGAGACACCAACGCCCAAGTCTGATGGGGATGAGTTTGTGGACGCACCGAGCAGTCCTCTCCCGCCGACTCCCAAGCAACCTGAACGAACGCCCAAGGCAATCGAAGGATCTGACGCGAGACCAGCGCCGACTATCCCATCGCTCAGCACTTCCTTTGATCTTGACGAAATCGACGAAACGAGTCTGCTGAGGTTGGTGGTTGAGCTGGACTCCGGCAAGACCAACCGCTCGGAGTACCACCGGCCTTCGCCATCTGTGTCCCCCGATGGCAAGGGTCAGAGGTCGCCGGTCGCCGAGTGCATTGTGGTCGGGGATGAGAGCCCGAAGAAGACGGAGCTACCGGCACCGCCGAGGATAACCAGAGTTAGCTCAGCGGCATCCGCGGCATCCGCGGCATCCTCGATCGACGCCCCCCAAAACATCCCGAGCTCGCAGCCAACGCCGCGCGCAGGGCGCCAGAAGAGGAAGAGGGCTTCGTCCAAAGCGCAGGAGGCCAGCCCGAAGAGGCAGCGGCATGATTCCGTCGAGGAAAGAGAAGAGATGTCCGACAGCCAGACAGCCCCGGCTCAAACAGCGGAGGTGGAAGTACAGGCCTCTGAGGAGGTGCCAACAAGGGCTGCTGAAGATGACCTCGAGACGGATCATATTCAGGAGCAGCGAATCCCTAGCTCCTCGGCCGAGTTTTCGGAATCGGAGGATTTGAGCCAGGAGAGCATTTCACCGGACCCTGCAGGGTCTGAGACCAGAGATGTGATGGACATCGAAGAAGACGATCAAGACGTGCAGTCACAGATTGCGCTCGAATTCAGCCACAGCCAGCGCCAAGAGAACGAGTTCAGCCCGGCATCGACGGAGGAGTCCTCCAACCTCGTGTCTCCTCAGGAGTCGATGTTGGTCGACATTCTGCCTCCCGTCACGACTGAGAATGAAGAGGAGGAGAAGGAGGAGGAGGAGGAAGAGGAGAAGCAAGCTGCCAGCGCGGCAGACTCTGTCACGAAGACGGAAAGCGAAGCAGCACCGGAGCCAAACCAGGTGCAGAAGATCATGGAGCTATTTCGAGGCGGACTTGGCGGGCTGCGGTCGGCCCGGCTGTCGAGGGAGGAGGTCTATCAAATTGAGGACATGTTTATGGATATGAGAAGGGAACTGTATGAGGCGGAAAGACGGGGACGGGCATAGGGTAATTTTTTTTTCTCATCTGCATGGTTAATGGCGCATATGTTTCATGGGCTTTGGTGTTTGGTGTAGGTTAGGTATACGGTTTAACTTGGGGGGTTTGGGAGCTTGTATTAAAAGCATCGGCATGCATGGCCTGTTGGAGATAGAAATTCTATGGTTACCTACCAGAAAGGGGTCAATCAAGATAAACCTGGAGCAGCAGTCCAGCAAAAAAAAAAAAAAAAAAGAAATGAAGAAATGAAGAAAGAAAAAGGTTGGTCGGCGAGCGCCCGGCGTTTGTTTGGCAACAGCAGCAGCAGTAGCAGCTTCGAGCTCCAGGTTTGGACTGGACAGAGCAGTGGTGATGTGATATCAAGTGGACACGCCCAATCAGGCAATCCCGAGAGGGCCACCAACAAGCGACGGGGGCCCTGAAGCCGGCGGTGCGGCGGTGACGGCACGAGAGTGGCGGCGCTGTTTCAGGTTATGCAGCTGACAGCAATCGACCAGAAACCCCACTGCTTGCTGTTGCTTCCGTGCCACAGTGTTTTGGCCGTAGAAGGTTGACGACGACTTTGGAGCACGTTGACGAGTGTGACTGTGAACCCTGTCACTCAGGTCGCGCATGAAGGTCGAGGTCAGATCAAACTGCGATCCTGCTGTGGCCTTGACGATCAGCTTTGCCACGGAGAGTGCTTTGCGTTGGGAGAGTTGCCACTTGCGTCTTTTGTCGTTGAAATAAATACAAAGCAGTTCCGGGTTACTTGCTCGACCGTGTGTTCCAGGCTGCTATTGGATTGTGCCTTGTGGCAACTGAGGTTCCATACAGAGCATTACTGTAGTCCAGCAGGAGCTTAACGTTACCCCGCCATCAGGTTGTACATACCCCGCAGTTCCCAATCCCATCTCACTGCATGCCATCCCACTGCATTCAGAGCTCCGTTTAAAGTACAACCAACCAACCAACAACCAAAACCCCAACGGGCCACTAAAAGCAACCTCATACCAACCAGCTCGTCGCCACAACTTCGCTTCAAACCCCCAATTCAACCTCTATCCAACATTCAAGCTCGACCACCAGCAACAACAGCTCTCCCCAAAGGGAAGAACAGAGAAACCATGGTTGAACGCGCCAACAAACCCAAGCTCCCCACCCTCGCGTCCACCCCGGGCCTCCCGCCCCAGGCGACAGTGACTTTCTCCGAGGATAACTCGAGCGTAACTGCCGAGCTCCCCACAGGCGAGAGTGTCCAAGTCCTGCTCTATGGCGCGACCGTGATCAGCTGGAAGGATGGTTCGGGACAGGAGAAGCTTTGGCTGAGCGAGGCAGCCAAGCTGGACGGGAGCAAGGCCGTCAGAGGAGGGATCCCCATTGTCTTTCCGGTACGTTTCTACACACCTCATGCGAACTCGGTCGGGAACCGAGTTACTAATTGATGCTTTGATCAACAGGTCTTCGGCACAGCACCCGACCACCCCCAGACCAAGGACCTCCCCCAGCACGGCTTCGCGCGCACGTCCCGCTGGGAGTTCCTGGGCAAGTCGACGTCCGAGTCCATGGTGGGCCGGGCCGCCAACGAGCCCACCGTCAAGCTCGACTTCGGCCTGAGCTCTGCCGCCCCGGGGCTCGACCCCAAGGCCGCCGCGCTCTGGCCGTTCAAGTTCAACCTGATCTACAGCGTGACCCTGAACCGGGACAGCCTGACGACCAGCATCGTGGCGACCAACGACGATACCGCCCCCTTTGACTGCCACGTGCTGCTGCATACCTATCTCCGCGTCAATGTACGTACATGACCATACTCACTCACACACACACAACCCCGCCTTCCCAAAACTAACCCCCCCAACCCACCAGGACATCAACGACGTCGAAATCACCGGCCTCCACCAAGCAACCTACATCGACAAAGTCGACTCCGCATCCACCAACCAACAAACCACCCCCACCCTAACCATCACCTCCGAAACCGACCGCGTATACACCCCCTCCCCAACCGCCGACAACAACGCAACCGAAAACACCACCAGCAGCACCGGCGCCGTGACCGTCGCGGAGCGCGGCACCCCGCGCTTCCGCGTGACGCGCGACAACCTGGCCAACGTGGTGGTGTGGAACCCGTGGGTGGACAAGGCGGCGGGCATGGCCGATTTCGCGCCCAAGGACGGGTACCGGCGCATGCTGTGCGTCGAGCCCGGCGCCGTGGCGGCGTGGCAGTCGGTCGAGGCTGGTGATGCGTTCGAGGGTGCGCAGACGATTACGCTTTTGGATTGACGGTTGGAGGGGGAGGTTGCGGCTGCTATTGCCGCTGCGGTGGCGGGCACGGTGGGAGGGGGGGTTGGGGGGCGGAGGGGTGGTAGTTTTTTGTGATTTCTTTTTGTTTGTTTTATGTGGATGGATGAATGAATGAGGGGGGGTGTGGTAGACTTGGAAGCAGGCGTGGCGTGGATAACATGGGATTAGTTTAAAGTAGTTGTGCTATCTTTTTGGGCTTTGCTTGTTAGTTCATGAGTATGGTTGCCCCTGGTGAGGAAGAAGGGGGTCGATGGTATAAGAAGGGCCAACAGTGTGGGAGGAAGAGGCTGAATAGACGAGGTTTCCTGGAACAAGCCAGTGATTTGAACTGTCTGAAAACCCCTGGGTCATGATGAACACAACGCCGCCTTTTTTGACTTGCATGCCTGTGTATATACGCGTACATGAAAGAGCACTGGATGAAACCTGGCACCCATTTTTAGCCCCCCTCACTATCGCGGAAACACAGCTCAAGCCGACTGCTCCGCCCTCTCGCTCCGGTAGTGATCCGCAATCAAGAAGGCCAGCTCCAGCGCCTGCTTCTCGTTCAGCCGCGGGTCGCAGAAACTGGTGTAGTTGGTCGACAGGTCGTCCTCGTCCAGCCCTACGCTGCCGCCCATGCATTCGGTCACGGCGTCGCCCGTCAGCTCGAGGTGCACGCCGCCCAGGTAGCTGCCCTGCTCCTTGTGGATGCGCAGCGTCTGCTGCAGCTCGCTGAAGATGTCGCTGAACCGCCGCGTCTTGATGCCGCCGCTGACCGACTGCGTGTTGCCGTGCATCGGGTCGCATTGCCACACCACCGTCCGCGCGTACTCACTATCCTCGACGGCGCGGATGTGCGCGGGGAGCAGCGAGGCCACCTTGTCAGCGCCGTAGCGCGTGATGAGCGTGATCTTGCCCGGCTCGCGCGACGGGTTGAGCGTGCGCAGCAGGCCGAGCAGGTCCTCGGCCGGGGTCGTCGGGCCGACCTTGACACCGAGTGGGTTGGCGATGCCGCGGAAGAACTCGACGTGCGCGTGGTCGAGTTGGCGCGTGCGATCGCCGATCCAGAGGAAGTGGGCCGAGGTGTTGTAGTACTCCTTCTTGGGGTGAGAGGGCGTCGAGGTAGGGTCATCCAGCAGGCGGGTTAGCGGCTCCTCGTACTCGAGAAGCAGGCCCTCGTGGCTGGTGAACAGGTCGACCGTGTGGAACTTCTCGTTCTCGGCGCCGATGGTGTGCATGAAGCTTCGCATGTCCTGCAGGAAGTGGACGGCCTTTTCGTACTTGGCCTTGAGCTCCGGGTCGCGCACGTGGCCGAGACCCCAGTCGAGGGGTTTGCTCAGGTCAGCAATCCCGGACGAGATTGCGGCTCTGATGTAATTGAGAGTGGCAGAGGAGTGGTGGTAGGCCCTGAGAATGTCAGCAAGAGTGTGCTTATTTTCGTTCCCGGGGTCTGGGATAAGCAAGCGCATACCTGACTAGCCTGTCGGGGTCCAGCTCACGCTCATCAACATGGAAGCCGTTCAGGATGTCACCCCTGAACGATGGCACTTGCTGGCCGTTGACCGTCTCCATGGGGCTGGAGCGCGGCTTCGCGTACTGGCCAGCCATGCGGCCGATGCGCACGACACGCTTGTTGGCACCCCAGAGGAGCACCAAGCTCATCTGCAGAAGCAGCTTGATCTTGGATTCGATGGCATTCTGCTCGCAATAGTCAAACAGCTCGGCGCAGTCACCACCCTGAAGCAGAAAGGCCTTGCCCTGGGCGACATCGCGGAGGTGCTGCTTCAGCTGGACGATCTCGCGGGGATGGACGATGGGCGGGAGGCGCTTGAGCGATGACACGGATTTGGCGAGGGCTGCTTGGTCTGGGTATTCGGGGCACTGCTTGATGGGCTTTGATCGCCACGAGTTTGGCGTCCACTCGGGAGCCTGGGTGTTGCTGTTTGTCTCTGCCCCGCTCATTGTGCTTTTCGATTTTTCCGACTTTGCTTTTTGGACGTGAAAAAGGATGGAAGTATGGAAGGAAGTGAAGAGAGAAAGGCCGACTCTGTCCCGAATATTTTCTCCTCTTCGCTCCTCAGCACGAGTCAAGTAATTATCCCAACTCGAACAAACGGTTACAATTTGCAGCTACTTGCAGCCTTGCCGTTTTGGTGTCCAATTTCAGCCAGGCTTATGTCGTCCAAGGGAGAGGTGGTCAGATGCTGAGGGCTTCATTATGGCTGTGAGTCAAGATGCAAACATGGGAAGGTGGGATGAAAGAAACCCGGACCCAGGCATTGGCCAATCGAAATGCTCGCCGGTCGCCGCTTAGGCACAGTCCATTTAGTCGCGCGCCCAATGGACCCCTCCCCCGCATCGACTTACTGTGCTGAAAGCCAGAGCCGATTTTTGACTCCCAGCTTCAATCGCGGCACAGACAGGATCCACATTTTCAAGCTCTCCGAACCCAACCCCAACCACACACCCTATTCGCCATGGCCGAAGACAGGCAACCAGCCGACATTGTGGAGGGCGCCACCTCGGGGGACGTCGAGGAGGAAGTCCAGTCCACCGCCAAGTCGGCCGAGGACCGCAAGGCCGCAGCGGCCCTGTCCAAGCTCGATGCCCGCGGCGATGACGAGGGCGCCGCCCGCGAGGTCGACCAGGAGGCCATCAAGAATGCCATGAGCGCTCTTGGCGGCGGCGCCGACAAGAAGGACATCAAGGCAGTCAAGGTGGATGCCGCCGATGTCAAGTTGCTGGTTCGTGCTCTGATGCGAAGGATGCCCAGGTGCCCGGAGCTCGCCGCTAACGGATGCGTCCGCTTGTGTGCGTAAACAGGTCGACGAGCTGGAGCTGTCCAAGCCCAAGGCCACCGAACTCCTCAAGGCCCACGACGGCGACGCGGTCAAAGCCCTGAAGGCTTATCTCCAGCCCAGCTTCTAGACAGTCTTGTTCAAGTCGAATTGAAGGGGGTGCCAGCACGGGCTCGATTGCGGCTCGAGGCTGATATGCTCCCTCACTCCACATCCAAACGCAGATCCAGCCGTCGGAGTATGCCGCCCTTCGATACAACGGCACGGCTCCCTTGCCCAGCCATTATTGTCAGCACCACATGGCGTTCCAGCGCTTTGCAGCGGGCGCTGGTCGGCCTTCTGGACGTACGGTGCACAGCTTGGGCCGCGTTGTGTTGGTCTAGCGTTTGATGAGACAAATATACCCATGGACATGGCCCTCCTCACCTCACTTAGGTGGGAGTTGCAAAACAATATCTGAGGAGCCATGCGCGGCAGAATCTCTTCCAAAGTATATAGAAGGCAGACGGCCTGGAAAATGCAGTTGGGTTGATCACGCATTTCCGGACTTCCAGGACACCATCACGGCTGCGCTTCAGGGCACGCTGAAAGGACGCATCTCGTCACAATATGCTCCAAGTCAATCGATACATTCCTGCTAGAAGGAAGGTGTCGCTACAATAACCGCACCGGTCACACTAATAAATATGTTGGAAACAAGTCAAGCCTAGGATATCTCAAAGGTATATAACAAAAACGAGCGTAAATGAGACAGAGAAGACCAGGGCTGGATAATCCAATCCAAAGCCGAGTCGGCCCCTAAATAACGCCATCGATACCCCAAACGAAAAAAAAAAAAAAAAAAAAAAAGCACAAGGAAACTCTGTTTTCGCTTTTTAAACCGCTTGCTCGCGATCGAGCGTCGCAAGGGGCACATACCCCTCGCCCTTCTTCGTCCGCCCACCAAACAACCCACCAACCGTCTCCCGCACGCTCCCCAGCAGACCCCATCCCCTGCCCTTCCTCCTGACCACCCCGCCCTTCTCCTCGGCCTCCGCGTCATCCATCCACTTGGGCCGCTTCCAGAGCTTCAGGAACAAACTGCTCGTCACCACGCTGACGCTGCTCGCCGCCATGGCCGCGCCCGCCATCATGGGGTGCATGTGGAACCCCAGCGGCAGGAACAGGCCCATGGCGAACGGCAGCCCAATCAGGTTGTACATGCACGCCCACGCCAGGTTCATCTTGATGCGGCGGAAGATGGTGCGGGCCAGGTTCAGCGCCGCGGGGATGTCCATCAGGTTGTTGGGCCGCATCAGCACCACGTCGGCCGCCTCCATGGCCACGTCGGTGCCCGAGCTCATGGCGATGCCGACGTCGGCCGTGGCCAGCGCGGGGGAGTCGTTGATGCCGTCTCCGACCATGGCGACGATGGAGCCCGATTCTTGCAGCTGCCGGATGATGGCTTGTTTCTGGTCTGGGGAGACGCCCGCGTAGACGTCGTCGGCGTGGATGCCGACGGCGGCCGCGACGGCGAGCGCTGTGCCCCGCTGGTCGCCCGTGACCATGGCCGTCCGGACGCCCATGCGGTGGAGCACTGTGATGGTGGCCGCCGCGCCCTCTTTGATGGTGTCGGAGAGGCAGAGGTGGCCTGCGTAGGCACCGTCGATGGCAATGAAGATGTTGGTGGTGCCGGCGTTGGATTTGGTGGAGCGGGCCGCGTTGACTTGTTCCGAGGCTGCGATGGCCGATTCTGGGACGCTGACCTTGTTTTGCTCGAGGAAGGAGACGTTGCCAATCAAGACCTTGTACCGGGCGCGGTCGGTGGCGGTGGACGGTTCGACATACGCGCTGATGCCCTTGCCCACAGCGGCCGAGAAGTCGCCGATACTGCCTTCCAGTGTCGCCTCGGGGCCAAGGCCCATCTCCGCCTTCGCGGCACGGAGCACGGCCTTTCCAATGGGGTGCTCGCTGCCCATCTCGGCCAGGCCAACGATAGTCCACCAGAGCCGCCTGCGCCAGTCACTGTCCTGCCAAGGAGAGACCATGGTGGCCTTGGCAACACTCATCTTTCCGTAGGTGAGAGTGCCAGTCTTGTCGAGCACCACCTGGGTGATCTTGGTCGTGGTTTCCAGGGCTGCACCACCCTTGACAAGAATGCCGTTCTCCGCGCCGACTCCGGTTCCCACCATAACAGCCGTGGGAGTCGCGAGGCCAAGCGCGCAGGGACAGGCAAAGACAATGACCGAGATGCAGAGCTTGACGCAGACCATGATCTTGCCACCGCTCGCATCCTCGAGGAAGATCTTGGGAGGGTGCGATAGAACGTGGCTCAGCACCATCCAGACGAGGAAGGTCATGAGACCAAGGAACAGGATCGTAGGAACGAAGTAGCCCGCAAGAATATCGGCCAGGCGCTGGATGGGAGCGCGGTTCGTCTGTGCGTCCTGCACAAGCTTGACAATCTGGCTGAGTTGGGTGTCGCGACCGGCCCGGGTGACGCGGAAGTCGGCGCGGCCATGGCCGTTGACGGTGCCGCCGATCAGGAAACTTCCCTTCTCCTTTTGCACCGGCATGGCCTCGCCAGTGACCATGCTCTCGTCCACGTAGGTCTCGCCCCTAACCAGGACGCCGTCTGCGGGGATTTTGTCTCCTGGCCGAAGAACGACAATGTCCCCTACCTGGATAAGCTCAGTGGGGATCACCTTTTCCTCGGCGGCGTTGCCGTCCAGTGGCTGTTTCGAATCCTCCACGTTAACCTCGCTGTTCCATCCCTCGGCAGCCTTTTCAGCAGCGATAGGGTCAGCATAGATGGTTGCCATGGACGGGGCGAGAGACATCAGCCGTGAGAGGGCCTTGGACGTCTGGCCCTTTGCTCGGTTCTCGAGGAAACGGCCGAGGGTGATGAAGCTGATGAGCATCGTGCTTGTGTCGAAAATGGTGCTTGGTCTCGTATGAGGCGGGAAGAGGAGCGAGACCAACATAGCCATGACGCTGAAGAAAAATGCGCACGAGGTGCCCAGGACGACCAGAACATCCATGGTTGGAGAACCGTGCTTGACAGACTTCCATGCCGATTTGTAGAACCGCTTTCCAATGCCAAACTGGACGGGAAGAGTCAGAACCAAGCAGACGATGTCTCCCAAAAATAGGCCGGGCAGAATTCTGATGGAACCAAAATCCAAAGCCGGCAAGCACATGGGAATGATCATGCTGATAAGGAAGACCGGGACTGCGAAGGCCGCCGAGACCTGGAATGCTCGTTTCCATTCGTTGATCTCGCGGGTCTTGGCGAGCGACTCGAGCTGGGCGCTGTTGTCGTCGTTGTCCGCAACAAGCGCGTTCAACCCAACGCTCTCAACCGTCTCGACAATGGCCCGCAAGCCCGTCACGTTGGGCAGGTGGGCCACATTGAGCCGAGACGTGCTGAGAGTGATCCTTGCGCTGTTGACGCCCGGCAATGCCGTCAGTTTCTCCTCGAGCGACTTCGCTGCAGCGGCATCCATGGTCCCGTAGATCTTGAACTGCGCCGTCGATGCGCCAGAGCCGTGATCGACAGAGTCAAATGTTGTCGAGAGGATCTTGGCGTCAAAGCCGCGGTCCTCGATGATTTCGGCAATCTTATCCGCTGGAAGCTCCGCCGGGTCGTGTGTAATGACTGCGCGCTCCGCTAACAAGCTAATGTTAAAGCGCAGAAGACCGCTGACATTCTTGAACCCCTCTTCAACGGCCGAGGTGCAGGCACCGCAAGTCATTCCCTCTATCGCAACGGTCGTGGTGGCGGTCGATCCAGTTTTCGCGGCTTCCGGAGCTGTCCTAGCTTCCGGGATCTTCTCGTTGCTTTCCACGACTTCGGCGTCAAAGCCCCTGTCCTCGATGATGTCGCAGATCGCCGCCGCCGTTAACAGTGCCGGATCGTGTTCGATGACGGCTCTCTCCGACAATAGCGATATGCTGAAGTGCTTGACCCCAGAGACATCCTTGAATCCCCCTTCTACCGCCGACGTGCAAGCGCCACAGGTCATGCCCTGGATCGCCACCGTCGTCACCATCATGACCGGACCATCGTCGGTAGGGAACACGCCAAAGGAAGGGCGGGGGCCGGCCGGGGAGGGCAGGTCGGTGGACAATATCTCGGCGTCGAACCCGCGGTCCTCGATAATCTCCCGTATCCTATCGGTCGATATCCTTTGCGGGTCGTGCATCACCACCGCGCGCTCCATGACCAGACTGACCGAGACACTGCCAACGCCATCGACGCCCTTGAAGCCTGCTTCAACGGCCGAGGTGCATGCACCGCAACTGCAATACGATATGATGTCAGGGAGAGTGCCTTCTAGGAACGGGGCTTCAGCTGGTGTCACTCACGTCATCCCCTCCACCTTGAGCGTCGTGGTCGCCATGTGCGCCGTCGGCGCTACCAACGACTCATTGTCCCTCGAAGGGACCTGGATACTGGTGGGTGCCATCTCACAGGGCGCGTGGTGCCGTTGAAGATGGCCTGTGTCCGCTCCCTCAACCAGGAGGCAGGGTCGACTTTGCAACGTTGAGGCACTCGAGATTGTTCAATCGGCCGGGAGATACCGTCGCTGATTAATATTATAACATTGGGAACGGCGTCCGGAGTAGCTGGTCCCGTGGCGGTTACGGCGCAAGCCGAGTGCGAGGTCGAATCCGGGTTCGAGTTCCAGGAAGTGGAAGTGGAAGTTGTAGCAGAGGGAGGGGGGCCAACTTCCAGAGATGGCGCGGACTGCTTTCGCGGGTATCTGTAATATTAGATAAAAACTCAGGAGAGGCCCAGAGAGGTCCAGAGAGGTCCAGAGGAGAGGGGACGAAGAGAAAGCCAGATAGTGAATTAAAAGTGAATTGTCGCGAAGGCGCTTGGCCTGCGGCAGCCACGGAACCGAGTTTGGTAACCCGTTCCGGCTTGGGGTGTCAAAGACCCCAGCAGACCCCGTCAGACCCTTGTCAAAGGCGGGATACCGTGTGTCATACTGTGGCACTAGAACTGCCGGGAGCCATTTTCGAGACTCGCCGCTCTGTCCACATCCTTCCTGGTTCGCTTTTTAGTCTCAGGTTCGCCCGCCCATACATCGCGCCTCCGTTGCACGAGTCTTCGTATCCCGTCTCCAAGAATTGAGGCTGCATACTGTACGGGATACTCTAGCATATGTACACGGAACAGTGGCCACTTGGAAATTACTGCGGGCTCTAGAGACAGGTCGGAGACAGGCAGAAACTTAATATGCCCTGCCTCGTGACGGATTCAATGGCTTGAGCGGCGCTGAGAGGCGTAGCTCTGCGTCACGCAGGCAAGAAGGTCCGATGTCCGAAGTGTGTACGTACTGTGTAGTGTATGCCGTATTGCGCCAACGTGGACAGCTGTTCTCGTCTCCCAGACAAGATGGACAGATCGTGACCGAATTGGGCGACTGTAATCATAAACTGAGGCCTTGGAGCTCGATGGCGACATCTTCTCCCAATCGCTTGGTAAGCTCCCAACCGCCATCACTGCCGAAGGCGGCATTCTCGGGGTAATCTATTTTCGCAACACTCGGTACATCGCACGGAATAGTCGTCGCCCGCACAACGGGCCCGGGCCTCATGACTGATGGGAACCTGCTCAATAGTCTTAGGAGGCTGCATCATGTCCCGCCTTTTCGAGTTGCCGTCCTGTGAAGAACACGGTACAGATTCCGTAATATTGCACACCTGCATCCAGATTCTGCAAGGTGGCGCACGATGCTTAAAAGCCGCACTGTGTGCTTGTCGGTCGAAGCCCGACAGGTCAGTCCCTGGCCTCTTCCCACCCACGATGGCGTGAGTCTGCTGATGCTGGCCCACTGATAAAAGGTACAGACCTTGCGGAGGCCACGCGAATGGCCGGGTCCGAGAAGGAGGTCCCTTGTTGCGGACCCTTGGCGGCTACTGTGGTGTCAAACGGATCTGAAGCATCGCAAGGCTCCTGGGCCCCTCAAACAAACCCCCCAAACGAGGCGATGACCTCTCGCGGGGCGACGAGCTCGGGCCTTTTGCTTTTCAGTGGCAGGCAAAACTTGGCACCGCCGATCCAGGGACATCCCGCGATCAGCACCTGCATCCAGTCGAGCCAGTCTGATACACGACAGATGGAAATAAACGTACAGTGCCACTCCGGGGCTAACCATTTCAAGCGCGGCATATCGGAGCTGACGATACTGGCAAACTGCCCAACGATCAATGGGCGAGTGGGTTTTTGGTTCTCAAAAGACAAGAATGCAAGAATAGTGTAGGCCAGAAAGATGGGATAATTCAAGGCAGGAAATTCAGTGCCTCTGTGCCTAAGTTACCTTAGCTTTGCAACCCGCATGGGAAGCAAGAGGAATAATAGGACTTCCAGGTTGTTTACTGCACCTTGTTGCAGTGGAGTTAGCTTCCGTCTTCTGCTGTTTGCCGCTGATTGCATCACTCATCAGCCTTGTTCCGTGCTCCGCACACACCAACGAACCTAAGCTGCTTGGCCCCACCAACAAGGCTGCAGCCTGGAAGCGCAGCACCCACCTCAGCTTGAAGAGCATCTTGCCAAACCATCCACGCAGCGACAGTTAGATCATTCGGCGCCCAGCGATTTTTTGTTGTGCTAGGCGGCTAGGGACGAAGGCGCTCTAAACCGTACAAGATGGAGCAAACCAAAGCGCTCAATGCTCTCGAGGTGCGTCATCATCCCGGGTCCTTGTCTCCCTAACCTTCCCCGCCCGTTGCCCGCGATGAAGCCTGGTGTTGGACCGAATCTGTGACTGATATATCTTCCAGCCCTTCCTAGCTCTGACCAAATCCGCCACTTCTCCGCGCGCGGCTGCCGATCTTGTCGTGCGCGCGACCTCGGCGCCGAATACATATGTCTTCACTGAGCTCCTCCAGGCTCCTCAGATCCAGGCCCTGGCCTCGTCTGACGAGTTCGCGGCATACCTGACCCTCCTCCAAATATTCAGCCATGGAACCTACTCTTCGTACACCGCAACCACCGGCCTGCCTGATCTCAACGACTCCCAGCGCCTCAAGCTCCGCCAGCTCTCCCTGTTGACCCTCGCCAAGCACGACGGCAGCGCCAACAATGCCGGCTCCCCAGCGCTCGGCTACGCGTCCCTGCAAAAGGCCCTCGATCTCCCCACCCGCCAGGCCCTCGAAGAGCTCGTCATCAGCGCCATATACGCCGGCCTGATCAAGGCCCAGCTCAACCCCAAGGCGTCCCTCGTGCAGATCAACAGCGTCTCGCCCCTGCGCGACGTAGCACCGACCGCCATCGGCGGCCTGCTCTCCAGCCTGCAAGCCTGGGCCGGACGATGCGAGTCCACTCTCCAGTCCCTCTCTTCACAGATGCTGCAACTCCAGGCCGACGCCGACCGCCGCGCCGCAAGGGCCGCGACCCGCCGGGAAGAGCTACACCGGCTGGTGGAGAACGAGAAAAAGGGTGGGCACGCCTCTGCTATATCACTTACTTCCCGTGCTTCTGCCGCTTCTGCCGCTGCCGCCGCCACCACCACCACCACAAACGCCAACACTGCTGCCCCTCGCAAGCACACCCGCAGTGATATCCTGCATCAAAACACCCACCCTCACCAGCACCACCACCACAACCCTACCCCTGGTTCAACCCAGAATGAAGAACACGGCGGCGGCAACACCAACACCATCACGAACAACCAAATGAACCCCGTGCTGACTGTTGGCGACGGCACCAGTTTCCTCTCACCCGGCGACTCAAGCGCAGGCCCAAGCGCCAGTGCGGCGCACCTCCAAGTGAAACCGGCCGTCAAGCGCGGCAGCGGGGAGTTGGACGGAGACGGAGGCGCGGACGGCAATGCTGCCGGTGGAGCGGATGTCGACATGAATGACGAGGGGGGCGGTGGTCCAGACGGGCAGAACCGGGCTAGCAAACGGAAGTTAGAGCCATGAGGAGTCGGCAGCGTTCCGTTATTGCCAGACCTTGGTTGGAGGTAGAAGTACACTTATGATGCTAGCCTAGGTAGCTACATCTATGACGAATGACGAATATACATGACACCACAACACTGAATACAATTCACAAGTAGCAACTGGGGAAGTTAAAAACAACAAGTGACTTTGGAAACGCAACGCAGTTAGTTCCCTCGGATCCATCTCTGCCAGCTACTAAAAGGCCAGATTGATGGGTATGTGATAATCTTACACCAGCGTCGAATGCAAAGAAAAGAAAAGAAAAGAAAAGCCAGAACGATGAGAAACCATCGAGCATAAAAAAGCTCCCTGCCTCCCACCCCCGAAAGCTCCGTGACAAGTATGATGGTGAAATGAATGATGCTGAAAAACACGCGCCGTATCCTGAACATCCAGCAAGCCCCCGCCCCCTCTCTACCCTGCGCCTCCTGTGAAGTTGCGATGCGAATCCTTGCCACCACTTTCGCTCCTCTCGGGAGGCGGCGAAAGGTGGTGAAAGGTGTAAAGAAAAGCACCTTTGTGAGTCATGACGGTCATAATCGAAGTGTACCCATCGGGGTCACTTGTTTCTTTCGCTGGCGAAACCCTTACCTGGTTGGCGGGTTCTTTTTCGGGAGCGAGGCCAGCTCACAACTCCCGTGAGTAGGACCTCAGCTCCCTCAAAGCCGTTTGCCTGGAACCAGAATGAAGAGCACGCAAAGCGCTGCGTCAATGAGCACCGTCACGGTGAGGACCATGGTCGATCGGCGGGCGAGAAGCTTCCGGACGTACGGCTCCCGGATGCGGGAGAAGTTGAAGGGGGTATACTCGCTGTAGCCGATCAGGGCAATGATGGGGTCGAGGGAGTACTGGTAGGAAGCGAGGCAGTAGACGCCAATTGTGAAGGGAAGGATGAGCTATGAGACAGTTAGCAAAGCGATGAGAGGTCGGATGAGTTGAGGCAAATCACGTACCCAAAGTCTCACCATCCGAGACTCGTTGAGGAAGATCAGAATGAAAGCAGCCCAGAAGCCACCAAACATGGACACCAGGCCGATGATGAGGCGCATGATCAGGGTCGGTGGAATGAGATTTCCAAGCGCCTTCATTCTGAGAAATCCAGGGAAAGCATCGCGCTCCATCGCCTGGAAGACATAGTCCTTAGCCACATCGAACACCTCGGGATCGTCCCTTCCAAATTCCTCGATAGCTGTCGTGACATCGTGGGTGATCGAGCCCGGGAGGGTAATTTCGCGCTCGGCGCCGGGAAGAAGGAAAGTGTAGAGAATCTTCTCCGCCGAGGCCCTAATGTCCTGCCGAGCAACCATATGGGGAGGGGAGTTCGAATCGGTGTTGAACCCGCGAGGGGTGCTGATGTTCGGGCTCGGCCGGTCTTGCATGGCGCTGCTGCTCATTGGAGAATCATGGTGGTCGCCCCGGTCTTCCCGCAAGAAAGCCGACATCTGCGCATCTTGATCCTTGTCCTTCTCCGACGCGTACATCGACGGTCCAGCAACGGGATGGTTCAAGTCCCCAAGACTTTCCAGGATACCCGACGATCGCTTGGAGCTCCTGTCGGGATCAGGCGTGCCCACCAGGACGGAGCGGCGAAGCTCACGCACATAGTGTCGGCAAAGCGACATGTGCTGTGCGACATCGAGCCTGGAATGAGGTTAGCAAATCACCGTCAATTAATCATCTCATTCAATCGAAGCTGACCAGAAGTCGAGGTAGTCAACAGAGCGCTGCTGATCTCTCATGTAAATGTAGAACGAGAACAGGTCGACAGGAGGAAGCGTGCGGCGACTGAGGACTTCGAAAAGCGTCGGCAGACGGTTCCGAGTCAAGTCGGGCTGGGGGGAGGGCGACGCCGCTGTCGGCTCGGCCATGGCGACTGAAGTCGGATTGGAGGATGGATTGAGAGTGTCAAGGAGAAAAGTGTAACGATCGTGAATGGTCAGCCGCGAGAAGGAACTGCCTCTGGAACTTCGTGACAGCTATCGGGTGGATGCGGTCGCCGAGTAAATTGAGGTGGTGTCGCACGCCGAGACTGTCGAGCTACACCGAGGTGCTTTGCCAAGAGGACGAGGTTGGATAAATTTCGGCGGGCTCTGTAGAAAAAGAATGAATGTGTGCGTGCGCACAGCGCACCAAACGAAGTGTTGTTTTGAGAAGCGGTGATAACCGATTGAACTTGTGTCTTTGGAGTTGGAGCTCGAACAAACAGTCCCAAGCCGGCGCGGTTGCCCCTGCGATGGGAATGCCTGATGAGCGAAGAAGTGGGTCCAAGTTTCCAATTAAAGTTGAAATTGGGTGGAGCCGAAACACGACCGTCCGATGTCAGCTAGACAGCTGGCAGCCAGTGTCAGCACCCGCCACAGCCAGCCCAGCCACAGCTTGACAGTGGAACCCAGAAAGACAAGACACCATTCCACTTTAGGGCATTTACGCGAGGACTGCAAGCCCAGGCCCGCACTTTCGCAGATTTCGCGGAAAACCCAAGTGCAAAATTCCCCAGAGGTAGGTTTATCGAACGCAGCCAAACCGACGACTCCTCGACACCACTCAACCGACTCCGAGTGCACGAGATCCAGACGTCGCCCAAGTACGTAATTTCGCCCCAAATAAACCCGTCGAATCGATCGAAGACGGCGTTTTCGTCTCCGGAATACATCATATATCGCGACCGCACCAGCCGCTAACGAGTTACTGCCAGAATGTCGTCCCAGAAGCCCACAGGAAAGGCCACTCGCTCGGCCATTGCCGACGTCGTGGCCCGCGAGTACACCATCCACCTCCACAAGCGCGTACGTGATTGCGAAGCTGGTCTGGAATGCGTGCGGGATTGCTGACTGTTTTGGGCACAGCTCCACGGTGTCACCTTCAAGAAGAGGGCTCCCCGTGCGATCAAGGAGATCAAGGCCTTCGCTCACCAGGCTATGGTACGTTCGACCACAGACACCGACCCGACGAACCCCGAACCTCGAAGCCGCAGTTGCACAATTGGATGGGACCCTTGGTGGACTGGAGACTGACAAGTGATGGCACACAGGGCACCACGGACGTTCGTCTCGACCCCCAGCTGAACAAGAAGGTCTGGGAGCAGGGTGTCAAGGGCGTTCCTTACAGGCTCCGCATCCGCATCTCCCGGAGGCGTAACGACGAGGAGGGCGCCAAGGAGAAGCTCTACAGCTACGTGCAGGCCGTCAACGTCAAGAACCCCAAGGGTCTGCACACCGTTGTCGTCGAGGAGTAAAGAGTGGACAACAAAATCCGGGGGGATCGAGATTGGGCCGTGGTCGGTTTCAGGGCGGCATTGGGCTTTTCCGGAGTTTTCGCATGGCATCTAGCTTCCTACTACGAATACATGGGTTCGTAACGCACGGCACCTTCGATACCAAACAGCACTTTAAACGACCGGCTCGGGGGCGGTGCGGGGGCTGGGGTGGTTGTGGGAAACTATCAGAGTGATACGCTGGGATTATCTCAGAGTGATACGCTCATGGACAACCAGACGTCCATTTAAAGCCAATGCTTGATGTACTTCAGCCTGCGCCACTAGCAGACAACGAAGGGATATCCATGAACCAACCCGCCCTGGCAATGCAATCCTAACCAGGGGTCCATACTCCAGAGAGTTCCAAGCCTGAAAACAAACTCCAATTCTCCATAACAACCCAGAAAAAGCAAGCACGCGTCCCATGTTTCTCGTTCAGTCATCCTCGAGGTCCTTGTGGCGGTCCATGACCTTGGTCTTGAATAGAGCCGGATCCTTGTCCCACAGCTCAGCGGCCTCGCCGTTCAGTGGGGACGCGCTGCGAAAAGAGGGTCAGCTTAAGCTCACAGGGAAGGGGAGGAGGACACCCGAGGCGTTCCGTACTTGTTGGGTTCACCCAGCAGGGACTGCAAGCTCAGCAGCACCGTCTGGATGTTGTAAGCGGCGGTCCACTTGTCCTTCAGGATGTCGAGGCAGATGCGGCCCGAGAAGTCGACATTGGGATGGTAGATGGGCGTGCGGAAGAGCACGGTGGGCGGCGCGTAGGGGTAGTTGGAGGGGAACTCAAAGCTGAGCTTGAATGTGAGCCCGGAGTAAGGCGTGTCGTCGGGGCCCTCGATGGTAGCCCTCCAAGAGAGCAGGTTGCCGTCGGCCGAGGGGAAGGCGGACACGCCCGGCGCCGGCGAGGTCATGAGCTGCATAAGCTCCGTCTGCAACCTGCAAGTTTCCGGTGTCAGGCATGCGCTCACTTCGCGCGCGTCGGCGGCGCTATTGCTAACAAATGTGCTACATAACACTCACCTCTTCGCAGCATTCTGGCCTGGCTCGGGGCCTTTCCGCGTGCCGCCCAGCTTGTTGGCTTGGACACTGCTTGGAGCAGAGTTTTGGCTGTCTTCGGTGAAGGACATGGTGGTGCGGTGTTGACGCGATTGAGCCGGTGACAGTACAGCCAAGCAAAAAACAAAAGCAGAATTTCGTAAGAGGGATTCTAAAAGCAGAATGCGTTTGACTGATACTGCTGAGGAAGAGAAGTCAATACCTAGGGCTTGCGAGATGCGGATCGATGAAGGCGGTAATCATTAGGATGGATAAGTTGCATACCTGTAGCAGAAAAGACGTCAAGCGTCTGATTCAAGACGGGATGGCAGGGCTTGGGATGACTGGCAGGAGCTCGAAACAGTGGAGGACGTGCTGAGCGTTGGGAAGGTGGCGGCTGTCAAAGGAGCACTTCCAGATTCGGGCAGGAATGTTTACACAGAAGGACAGGGCCTGAGTTTGCGGCAGCGCCCCCACCAACGCCTAGGTGACGAACGAGCCCCTCTAGCAACCAGGACAGGCGGGGCTTGGT
Organism: Chaetomiaceae sp. PYS4301M; assembly: GCA_023628425.1. Classification (NCBI taxonomy): domain Eukaryota; kingdom Fungi; phylum Ascomycota; class Sordariomycetes; order Sordariales; family Chaetomiaceae; species Chaetomiaceae sp. PYS4301M. Next base: position 592,343 of record JAMAKR010000018.1, on the reverse strand, counting down.
CTGGGCGTCAAGCAGAATCCAGGGGCCGGGATGCAGCTGAGCTCGGCAGCCAATGAGCCCACGCTGCTGCCTGCAGGCTTTCAGATGACAACAACCAGGAATTGTTTAATTGCGTTAATTCACTTAACGCGACCAACACGCGTCTCGGCCATCGCGTTCATGAAGAGAACATAATAAGTGAATGGCAATGGTGAGTGCTTTCCATTTGCCACCCCTGCTGCCAGGCGGCATGGTCCGGTTCCGGGCGCATGGTTACGACGGATTAGTTATTGTTTTGACTCTGTTTGTCATGTCATGAATCGATCAGGCTCGATTTCTTTTCTTTTTTTTTTTTGGTGTTTACACAACGCTGGGGTGTGGAATGAGAGTCACACGATTTCCATTTAAAAGCCCCAAACCACGTCTTCAAACCTCTTACCCATGAGCAACTTCAGCTAAACAGCAGCAAAAATGCAACAGTCTCAGCTAGACCCTCTCCCAAACGATTTGCCCTTCCGCATCATCTCCAAAACGATCGGAAGGGGCGCATATGCATCGTGAGATCTCATCCTGACCCCAACTCACACACAACTGCTCCCTGAGCCCCTGACACTAACAAACCCACCACCCCCCTCCAGCATCAAAAAAGCAATACCCCTGGATGCGCCATCGCCAGTCTTCGCCGTCAAGCTCATACACAAGGGCTATGCCGTCCGACAGGGCCGCATCTCGGCCAAGCAGATCGCCATGGAGGTGTCGCTGCACTCACACATCGGGCAGCACCCCAACATCATCGAATGGTTTGCCACGGGGGAGGACGACGTCTGGAGATGGATCGCCATGGAGTTTGCCGAGGGTGGCGACCTCTTCGACAAGATTGAGGCGGATGTCGGCGTACAGGAGGATATTGCCCACCTCTACTTCCTGCAGCTGATCGGCGGAGTCAGCTTCATGCACTCAAAAGGCGTCGCTCACCGAGACCTCAAACCCGAAAACATTCTGCTCTCGGAAAGTGGCAATCTCAAGATTGCCGACTTTGGCATGGCAACCATGTTTGAGTACAAGGGGGCGAGGAAGCAGAGCACCACCATGTGCGGTAGCCCCCCCTACATCGCCCCCGAGGTGTTGAAGTGCGCGAGACAAGACAAGAAGTCGTCGGATATGTCCAAATATTCAGCTGACCTCGTCGATATTTGGTCGTGTGGCGTCATCCTGTTTGTTCTCCTGGTAGGAAACACGCCCTGGGATGAGCCAACCTCGGGGAGCTGGGAGTTCCAGGAATACGTACGGACCAACGGTCGCAGCACCGACTCGCTCTGGGGGCGGCTTCCCGGCGATGCCCTGTCCCTGCTCCGCGGCATGATGAACATAGAGGCAAACAAGCGTTTCTCCTTTGCCCAAATCCGCCAGCACCCCTGGTACACACGCCGCAACCAGCTTCTAACAGCCGACGGCAAGGTCTCGGACCCTATCGCACTCGCAGCTCAAATGCTTGCAGGCCTGCGTGTCGACCTCAGTGCGGAACCGACCCCCTCCCAACGGCAATCACAGCCCGAACCCATGGACATCGACTCTTCCAACCCAACGGCGGACTGGTCGTCCAAGTTCCCCGCCACCCAGCCCGAAACCCCCATCAGCGACGTCCTCTTCGACTGGGAGCGGCCCACGCCCCGCACCTTCGGCACCTACGCCATCTCCTCCACCCAACCCCTCCTCGCCGCCTCTTCATCATCCGCCGCCAGAAGAAGCAAACCCCACCCCAGCAGCAACAACAACACCACCAACAACAACACCTTCAACTCCGCCCTCGAAGCCCTCGCCGACGAACCAACAATGAGCCAATTCTCCCAGACCCGCGGCATCCCGCTCAGCCTGACCCAACACGCCCGCCAGTTCCACGACATCGTGCCCTCCTACTCGCTCACGCGCTTTTTCTCGCACGTGCCGCCCGCCCTGCTGGTCCAGATGCTCCGCGACGCGCTACACCAGCTAAACGTGCCGCTGCCGGCCGCCGCCGCCGCCGCTGTGGTGTCAGCTGCGGAGCGTGTCGCCACGTTCAAGGTCCGCACGCTCGATGGGCGCAGCCAGGGGTTGCATGGCGAGGTGCTTGTTGAGAGGTTGAGGTTGAGGATGCCGCAGGAGGATGTCATGATGGTGGATGAGGGGGGGGCGGTGGAGTTGTTGGAGGTTAGGTTTGTCAAGGTTAAGGGGGATCCGTTGGAGTGGAGGCGGTTTTTCAAGAAGGTTGCGTTGTTGTGTCGGGATGCGGTGTATAGTGGTGATGGGGGTGGTGGTGGGGATGGGGTGTAATCGCGGGCGTCTCGGTGGTGCGTGGCGACGAGGGAGGGAGTTGGTTTTGCAAGCGATTGGGATAAAGCATGATGGGTTATGATTGATGGATGATGGGATGGTGGGCGTATGGATGTAATGGGCAAGGTTAGCAAGTATGTTGTTGGGTTATTGCTTGGAGACAAGATCTGGATTTGTATGGCATGTGACGGCGATGGGTGGGACTGGTGTTGATTCGGGTGAGAGACACTTCAAGACACAAAAGAAGGAAGACGACAGCTTGAAGTGCGCAGCAGGGATGAAGAGGCATTTTGGCTATTGACTTTATCCCATCCCAGTATATTCCGAACCCCGCGCGACTCAAGCCAACGTCCAATGTAATGAATAGGGTATATTTCTGAAATGACAACCCGCGAGAGAAGAAGAGAAGGCCAAGGATGGTCTGTTGCAGAGATACAAAACCCCCCTGCTACATGCTGTGATCAACCCGATGTGTATCTTGAGACGCCATCGCTATGCAGTCAAGCTTCCCCCGATGTAAAGAGATGATTGTATGGTCTATCCGGGGTGCAAGAAAGTGAAAACAAAAAAAGGGAAAGAGTCTGGTAGAAACCCCAGAGCGGCATCAAGGCCGCTGCGTCATGGTATTCGAACAAACGTATGGTGCTGATAGATCGTCGCCCGCGTAGACGTATCTGGGGCGGCCGGGCCGGGATAGCCTCCAGTTGTCGGTGCTGCTGATGTTGCTGGTGCTACTGCCGGCACTACCTCCCCTACTCTCGCTGTAGCCCACACGGTCGTTGTGATGATACACCACCTCGCGAGTGGGGGTGCTTGTTCGAGAGATCGGGGAGACTCCGCGTCCAAAGTAGACCATCTCCTGATTCCCAAGCTTGTTGCCGGGGCTTTGGGTACCACCGCTACCCACGAAATAAACAAGCTCCTGGGACGCGGGACCACCAACTGCGGGAGCAGCAAACCCAGTACCAGCACCAGGACCAACACCAACACCGGCGCCAGCAGCTATGCTCGCCTCCCGCTCCGCGGCCATGCTCGAGCACGGATAAACATTGCTGCCACCCACCCCTCTCCTCTCCCTGCTACTCTCCCCCCCATCATCATCATCCTGCCCCGCACAACCCCCCCGAACCCGAAACAGCTCCAAATCCGCCTCAACCCGGCTCAGATACAACCCGCCCTCCTCCCCAACCCACTCATCCACAACCTCCGCAATCTCCCGAAACCCCTCCGTATGACCCCCACACAACCTCGCCCGAAACCCACAACAGATAAACAAATAACAATGAATCAACTCATGCAAAAACGTCGAAATAAGCAAGCGGCGGCTGTAGCGGGCGTCGCGCAGGACGGGCGACGACAGCACGACGAGGGTCTCGTAGCCGCGGGTAGCGGGGGCGGCGTGGCGCAGGGCGGTGGTGCCGATGACGCGGCTGTCGTAGCGGGGCGACGAGGCGTGCGACCAGTCCCAGGCGACGCGCTGGCTGAGGCGGCCGTTGAAGAAGATCTCGTTGGCGGCTGAGAAGATGGATTCGAGGGCTTCGTTGTCGAGGGGGTATTCGTCTTGGGATTGTTGGGGGTGGGGGTCTTGGTGGTGGTGGTGGTGGGGGTGGGAGCGGGGAGGGCGGCGCGGGCGTGACCTCGGGCGCGGGTTGATGATGCTGCGGAGGATGCGCTCGTGCTTGGAGTCTGGGTTACGCCGGCGGAAGGTGGCCAGGTGGTCGCGCACTCGCTGGGCGGCTTCCCAGTCTTCCAGGAGCTCGGTAGATGCGCATCGTTCGGCGGGGTCCAGGCGGATGGAGTGGCCCGAGGCGGTCCTCTCCATTGGGGCGGCTTGGACTGGCTCAGGGGAGGGGAGGGGACGGATCGGGGATGGGAATCGGTGGTGTGGATGTGGCAAGGGGTGGTGAGGGGGCTCCTCTGCCCTGAACGCCACGGGGGCGGTGAACGGGGAGTGTTGAACGTATCTCAGCCGCTTGTGCTGAGAGTGGTGGTGGTGCTGCCGGTGGTGATGGTCATCGTCGACGTCATCGGGGATGCGCCGCTTCACCACGTGGTAGGGGTTGTCCGAGGGACAGAACGGCGGGTACTCGTTCCCGCCTGGCGCCGGAGCCGCCATCGGACATGCTCGAAGCAGAGCCAGAGAAGGGGATGGAGGGAAGAAGAGAAGTGTGTCGCTACACGAACAGAAAAGAAGACAGGTTGAGAATCAGGGGTTATAGAAAGACAATCAGAGACTCCAGGACGTCAATATGTCCAGCTGGACTTCGGGCAGAACCAAAGTGAACAAAGTTGTCGACGTTAACGAGCATCTCAAGAAAGGAAAAGGGGGCTTGAGTTGTCTGCGGCACCACGATGCCGGAAGCCGTTGATGGGCAAAAACGTGGATCGGGGAAAGCAAGATCAAAGAGCTAGTTAGATTCAATGCCGAGAATAGCACCAGACATGAGGTGTCTATGTTTTGTTGGACGGGGCCAGCGGAGAGAATTCGCCTCACTGCTTGCAATGCGCGAAGGCTGGTTTCGCTGGTGCCAGATCCCTAACAACTGGCCCCCTTTCTGCGACGCAAGCCTATTCGGGGGACATGGCGCTCAAAAAAATGGATCAATAAAAAAATGAGAGACATGGGCGTCACTCAACGGTCCATGTCAATGTGCCCCAGTTATGTGTTGTCTGGGAGCGTCCAAGCAATGCGTCCAAATTGACCGCAGCCAGTCCAACCCAAACTGGCGGTCTGGGAGCCTGGGATGTCTGGGACGTCTCGATGCGGCTCAGGGCATTCCGCTCGCGTTCCCAGGAACGGCATAGCGAAGGCGCTTGGGGATGCTCGAAAGGGGCAGCCCGAATGTCACGGCAAACAGTCGGCGGTGTGCTGCCCACAGCAATAGCTAGGGGAACGGACACATGCGCAGTGGTTTGCAGGATAGCGAACGGCACCAGCTGTCGTCGCTGTCGACTGGTGGAGGATGCGGGAGAGCTGAAGTGGAGTCCACGCGGTCCAGGGCTTCAGTGGGCCGAGTGGATACGCCTTATTAGTGTCTCCCACTGAGGGACAAGGGAGGAAGCTGTCCATGGTTGGCCATAACATTTCGTCGTAAATTCTCTCTGACCAAGATGATATTCCGCAAATCGTTGGTCCTCTCCGGGAACTACCTCGACATTCAGCGGAACGTCAGTTACCACACAGGAGAGTCCCTGTGTAATCCGAGCTTCGAATGGAAAACATAACAAACCAACGCTTAACGGGCCCTCGGCAGAGCCAACGCCCCTCAAACCACCGAACAAGTGTTCCCGGTCTGATACGTGCCACTGGGCAGCTTGCCAGTGGAATAAAACGAGGCGTGAGGTTCCTGGGGCCAGCTCGATCAATTCCTATCCAAACGGGCTCAAGCGGGAAAGAGTGGGGGCCCCTGATCCCAGCGCCATGGCGATTGGCCTGCGAGCTCCCCCGACCTCATGCTCGTCGTGACGATTGGCCGCCTCGAAATTTCAGAGCCGCTGTGTGGTTCCACGAGGCATCCATGGATGTACACAAACCACCCCGACCGCCGCCTCCTGTCAACCAATCCCGCCGAGGCTGACAACGACATCCCCTTGGGCAGACTCGAGCTCGCATGAACCTCTCAGCATCGCACCAACAGCCAGCCACTCCGGTCATTTGACAGCACTCGAACGCGTGCAAGATTCTGTAATAATCCGTGTGTGTGTCCTGTGATACAGGTAGGGACCTGAGTTATGTAGTATCTTGGGGTCGTCTCGGTGCGCAAGCGACGTGGTTGGTATATCCGTGAGTCCATGGACCTTGCACAGTAATGCTGCTGTGTCCAGATCCAAAAAAGGTTCCTTAATGGCACTAATTTGTCGACCATCCTTGCTTCGAACACGTGCCCTTCGCCTGGTCAATGCCCATCCTGCAGCCATTGCCGATCCAGCAGCTGCACCGGGCAGTAGCAGCAACAGCAAACAGCAGTTCGTAAACAACCTGGAAGTCTAGCAGGCTCAACCCGACGCTGGCCGCACCCCGCTGCCAAGCCCCAGGTTCCTCACAAACCGGACATCGTCCGCCTGCCGCTCGAGCGCCCGCCGCATCCTCTCGGTGTACTCGTTCTGAGCGGCCCGCATCTCGTCATCGGGCGCCCCGTCGAGCCGCTCCTCAAAGTCGTCGGCCGTGAAGCCCGGGCGTGCCGAGAACGTCATCAGCCCCAGCTTCTCGCCCGTCCAGAAGAGCAGGTCATTCTCATTGGTGCGCTTTGCGTTGCCCGCCTCGCCGCCCCTTGCTGGCCGTGTGGGCAGCAGCTTCCGCGCAATGTCGTCGGACCCGGGCATCGAGGCGAAGATGGACGGGCCCTGGCTCCGCTCGCTGTGGCCGATCCTGCAGCGGCGCACCTCGGTGAAGCCGTCGCGCTCGAACCATTTGATGTAGCCGGACCCGTCGGAGACGGCGAGGCGGTTCCCGTGGTTGACGACCGAGAGCAGCTTGGAGTGCGAGCCCGTCTGCCGGTTCTTGAACGTCGAGTTTTGCAGCCCCGCCGGCACGCCGACCTGTGCCCTCGCGTCCGAGGCGAGCCCGTAGAGCTCCAGCGAGCCCTTGGTGTTGTACTCGCCGCAGGCGATCAGCGTCCGGCCGCCCGCCACCGTCTTGGACGCCTCGACCTGCTCCAGCGACAGCTCGCCTCTGCGCCGTAGCTCGCTGTCCAGCGTCGAGAAGGGGTAAGGGAGTGATGTCAGACTGCAGAGCCTTGCGCCAGAATGGATCGATCCCCTGATGGCGGGGAACTTGCGCCGGTCATAGTGCAGGATGTTGGAGAAGCGGCCGGCCACGTAAACATCGTCCGACAGGTCGACCTCCTGACCCGGCTTTTGGAGATGGAGAATGCTCAGCGGGCCCGGTTGTGCCAGCGGCGCGTAGGGGGGTAACGGCTCGTCGTCAAAAATGTTCCGGATGCTGCGCTGGTAGAACTCTCGCGCACCCATCAAGTCAAAGCCGTCGATCGTTTCGCCCTGGTCGTTCTGCGGCGCCTTGCGGGATCTGTAGTCGTGCATGTGGATGCCGAGACTCGTTCCAACAGTGAGAGGCACCGTGGGGCCCGCAGCGGACAAGGCCGTGATGGACCAAGGAAACGACTCGCAGTCGACAACCGTCAGCCGCCGCAAGTCAACCTCGATGAGGTCTACACAACAACTTGGTCAGCCCACACACCCCATCACTTTCCCCACCCTCCCCTGGTGTGTTTTTCCCCGAACTTACGACTCTGCACGGCGAAAAACGCCTTATGCTGCCAACTATCCACGCTCACGCACTCGGTCACCCCAGAATCGATCCTCTTCGACCGCCGGCTATTATCCGCCCCGGGCCCATCAATAAACAAAATTCCCGGCCGACTCCGCGCCACAATCGCACCCCTCCTGCTCCCCCACCCCTCCCCGGTGGTCATCGCCTTCGCCCCCCCAACATCCCACAAACAAACCCCACCATCATCCAACGGCGAAACAGCCCACACAGCATCCCCGTCTTCCCCATCAGGGTAATACAGCGCAACGCCACGAGCCTCAACAAGATCCGCAGCCGTCGTTGACGACGCTTGCTTGCCGTTGCCGCTGTTGTCATTGTCGTAGGCGTTCTGCAGCCAGTTGACCGCCACCGGCCCGTGCCGCTGGATGTACTCGCCGTACCACGAGACTGTCTCGGACGGGTAGCACGGGTCCCAGTTGGCCATGATGCGCACGCGCTCGCGCTCGCGGGCTTCGGCGGGGGTGGGGGTTGGTCTTCCGGCTGTGGGTGGTGAGGGGGAGGGGGTGCAGGAGGAGGGGGGGGAGGGGGTGAGGTTATCGTTGTCGTCGTTGTTTGTTCCGTCTAGGAGGGTTAATGCGGCGCCGAGGTTGGCGGTGGCGGTGGTGGTGGTGGTGGTGGTGCCATTGCGAGCTGCTGATGGTGGTGGTGGTCGGGGGGGGTTGAAGAGGCGGCGGCGGCGGTCGAGGGCCTCGAGGAAGGAGGACTCTTCCAGGCAGCGGACACGCCAAAAGCCGTTGTCGCGGGCGAGGTGGTGGAAACCCCGGGACACGAGTTGGAGGGTGGTGATATCGGGGGGTTCGAGGACTGTCCAGACGAGAGGAGAAGTCAGGGATGGATTAGCATTTGCTGCTTGCTGTCTTTGCTTGCTACCTGATCTACTTTTACAGATAGAGAATATCTGATCTTTTACAGATAAAAGAAAAAGAAAAGGCCGGCATGGGATGAGTCGTCTCTTTTGACTTACACGACAGGATGTGGAGTAGAATCTCCCCCGGGAGGTCTGAGAGACCCGCCATCGCAGCGTGGCGGCGGGGGATGCGGGGCAGCTTGTCGAAGCACGGGGAGAAATGCAGGAGAGAGGAAAATGGTTGATGAGAGGCGAGACTCAGTAAGTCAGCAAAATACGAGAACTTTTCTCATGGCTTGATTCCACTCCCAATGGAGCAAGTTACACTAAAAAAAGGAAAGAGGGAAAAAAATCCCATCATTCCGTCGTACAGTGTACAAACGTTTAGGGCCAAAAACGCAAGTATGGACCAGTCTAGACTCTCGCGTAGTAGTGTGTCTTGTGGAAGCTGGCCGTACATCCGAGGAGGCTGGATGCAACTGCTGGGTCCGCATGAGGTGGAGGTGGGGGTAGCCAATTGAGAATTGGATGCTTGGTGGTGACTTGGCTGATCAATCCACATAGGCAGCGGGGATAGATGTTTGAGAGGTTTGGAGCTAGCCGCATTTGGAAGTGATGTGGTCTGAAATTTGGCCTCGGCGTTGTCGTATCGATAAGCCTCTTTCAACGACGTGCCTTCATGCTGGGATCGGATGGTGACTTACACGCACACTAAGTCACCCGCGAAGTTGATTGTAGACTCCGGCCGTGATGATGCACAATGTCGAGACAGAAGATGACTCCTAAACTCCAGATTAGTCTTGAGCCTGCCAATTCAATGGCGTCAGAACACGAATTCCATCAGAGAGCGCCCTCAAGATGTCAGAAGAGCGCGATTGGGGATTGATCTGGGTGTGTTGGTGGTCGCTATAGAGTGATGTGTTGTTGGGTAAGGTTGTGTCTTGGTCAACGTGACGGCCTTGGCTGGGCAAACTGGAGGAGAAGCCAAGGAGAATCCAAATCACCTGGAAAAGCTTGCCAATGGTGAATTGGGACTCTTCTTCCGGGCGATTTGGGCAGCTGGGCACCAGGGCTCTGCCATATAGAGCATGCACAGAATTCTGAAGGCATTTTGAGTTCTACAGTGGGTGATTCCCCATCACCTACACCGACCTTGCTGCCTCCTGTCCATCTGCCCTTCTGCCGCGTCTTCTCTCTCCATCCCAACTCGTCCCAACTCGTGCTTGGCCCTACTTGTTTACCACACCACTTTTCCGATTTCCCCCATTTCCTCCATTTCCCCCAGTCCTTCCACTCCTCCCATCACTCCCGCTCCCTCAATTCCTTCCGCTCTCCCCACTCCTCCCAGCCCTCTCACTCCTTCCCCAATCTTCTCCCCCATCTTCCTTTCCAACATCGCCATCCAACCTCATCGGCATCTCGGCGTCTCGGCATCGCGTTAAGACTCCTTCATCTTCATCAGACAGATCAAGCGTCGTCCTCTATCACTTATTCAGGGACCGCTATCAGTTCATCCAACTGCAACGCAATCCTTGGTATTTTATTACCTCGGTCGGCATCGTCTTTCGCGCCCGATCGCGTGTTCATTAACAACGCGATTGTGCCTGCCTCCTCAGATGCCAATCTTTCCATCAACTGGACAACACCTACCTCACATCTGACGTTAGTGTCGCTGCTACCAGTTTGACACCTCCTCGTCAAAGGCCACTGTGAAGGAAGCAGCTTTCAAAGGTGTGTTTCTCCCATCGCTCTTTTATTACCTCAGATAGAGCCATCAATCAAGTCGGTTCAAAAGCGGAAATGAATGAGCTTTGACACTCTAACAACATCAATCGGCAGCAGGCATCACAGTCATGTCCAGCAAGAGCGACGGCAACATGGACGAGCATGCAGAATATTGGGCTGCGACCGAGGGATCGGGATCGGGCTCGATCGAGGACTCAATCAGGGTCCTTCCCTCCCGATCCGACACCCCGCGCTCTATTACTCCAAAGGGTCCCTTGTTTACCAACCTGGGTGAGGCGCACCAAGCCATCACTTCAAAGCTGACATCGCGGTCGGCTGGGAATCACACCCCTGAGACCTCGGCACACCCCTTTTCTCCCTCCTGTGCCGATGCCTCCAGCACGACAGGCTCGGCAGGCAGCCTCCGGAGCGCCCAGCACATAGAGTTCACCAAGCCTAGCGGTCCAGTCTATCAGCGATGCCTGACACCCCTCTTCGGCGCTTCTTCAGCGAGTGCTGAATGGAGCGGTGCGCATGCCGACCCATCGTCCTCCTCTGGCTCCTCTGACGCCAAAGACTCTGCACAAGATGGTCTGAAGAATTGCGCCAAAGAGAGCCCGGCCAATTCGGATCAATTGGGTAAGAGGAGCACTGTGGAACAAATCTTCGACCACTACTATATGCCGACCCCGATGGATGAGCAGTACGAGCAATATGGCCAACCTGAGCAGTCGGCTTCAGGTGGCACTCATCACTCGCACCTGACCAGCAACGGTGCGCATCCGAGCAGCCACCATCGGGACTATTCAGAGTCAGATCCCCAGACCGCGAATCCCCATTCCCCTGACATTCGCCGAGCGAACACCAGCATTGGCCTGGGAACACACCATTGGGAGATGTGCCACGCCATCAGCGACCCTCCTCAGGTTTCTTTGCCCGAGTTGTCGCTTACATATGCCGGCAAGAATCACATTGCGAGAACATCGGGAACTGGACCGCCGAACTTCAGTCGCCCTGTTCCATCCCTTCGCTCCTTTTCCAACTCTCAGGATCTGAGGGCCCTCTCCACACAGGCCAGCCAGGGCAGTAGCGAATTCATCATCGATCCGGCTGTTTCCACCACCAATTCCGGCTCGAGCGCAGCCCAGTTGACTAGCAGCCGTAGCCAACAGAGGTCCATAAATCACGCGCTCGTGCTGTCTCGCACTGCTGAGGAGATCATCAAAGAGCAAACCCAAGAGAGCGACACCAGCCTGGGCCGCTTCTCGAATGCTAGAGTGTCTACTGATTCCGATGAAGACCCGTTCAAGTACGACCGCGGCTCCTTTAGCATCTTCCTGCGTCCCTCGAGAGAGAGGGAGGTGAGTGCCGCACTTCGGTGCGTGAGCGGTGACAGCACCGCTTCAGTCAGGGGCATTTTCCTGAACTCGTGCGAGCCTGCAACTCCGCGCGCCACGTCGAGCAACAATCCCTTTGTCAACAGGCTGCAATACTACCAGGCTCCAGCGCTCGAGTATGACTGGGACGACGATCACGACCCTGGCAATGTCAAGATCTCTGTGCGCACACCGCATGGTGCTCCGGCGCCTCCCCCGCAGGAGACCCCAATTAGTCTCAGCAACTTTGTTCCGGGCCTCGGAACTGGCCAGCGTCGCAGGAAGGAGATTCACACTCTGATGAGCGACGGGGCTGACTGGGAAACTGTGGCCACCAGCGGTGGCCGATTCGACAGCAACCGTGCCTTTGCCTCCTCCATGGGACTCAGCGGGAGCCATCTGGTCAAGGTCGCTGGAAGCAGTATTGCCGACTACTCAGATACCAGCAGTGTCCATAGCGCCCGGTTTGAGGGCTCCTCCTCCAAAGACCGGATTCTACAGCACCCCGCAACTTTCACCCCCGGTGTTCGATACCGGCGGAACCTCAAGGACACCAACCGCCCGGTTTTTCTCCCAAAGCCCCGCATCCATCGTGTGAACGGCTACCTTCATAATTCCCGTCGCATGTTTACCGACCCAACCACGGGAAGCAGCTCAAACTCGACCAGAAGCGCCTTGGTTGAGAAGCTGAGTGCCTCAATTCGATCCCGCAGCGAAAAGAAGCGAGAGTATCGCCACAGCATGTATCTCAACGGCGATCATTGGTCCAAGTCCAGATTCCAATCGCTGGAATCTCTCTCTTCGGCCTACTCAGAGCAGCCTGATGACCTGGGTGGTACCCACATGGCCGGCCTTTCTGGCCTTTCCCACAAGAACGAAACTTCCACGCCATTCGGCGACAAAAAGAAGGGCAAGTTTACAACTGACTGGCTCGGGAAGCAGCAGGGCCACGGAAACCCCAACGGAATTCTGACATCGTCCCTTCCAGTCGCGCCCAAGGCCGCACATTTGCGGACCCGGAACGCTGCTCAATCCCACCAGTCTCACCAGTCGTTTGGTCTCGACTCGCCCACCCTATTCAGCTTTCCACTAATCAGCCTCCAGGAGGCTGCTCGGCGTGTGTCGCTCAGGACAGCAAACGAGGACGACTTGACCGTTACTAGCGGCGCGAGAACACGGAAAAACTCCAGCATGGATTCATCCAAGGCGACGCAGAGAACCACTCCTCTCGCGCTTCATCCCAGGAAGCCCGTTCCGAGCTCTTCCTACCGACCTACGTCCGCTGATATCCTGGGTATCTCTGCGCCTCCCCACAAACACTCGATCTACTCTCAAGGTACGCGAAATATTTTATTTGGTAAAAACCTTCTGCGCATATCGATTACCTATTCTCCATGCTGACCACCGACACACAGAGCAAATCGTCCTTGGCCACGACCGTGGCATCTCCAACGTGACATCGTACAAGAGCAACACCCCGCTGGTCACCGGGCACTCGGCGCTTTCCCGCTCCTTCCGTCACCCCTTCGATCCTGTGGCCGACCCCACCTCCATCTACAACCGGCACCCCTTCCCGGGCGCGAGGACCCGTACCTTTGACCCCCCGCCCCGCCTCGTCCCCCGCGAAGAACGGTACGCCATGCGTGCCGCCGCCGTCGCCAGAGCCACGGCCATGACCACCGACCTGCGCCAGATCGCATCCCTGGACACCGGCACCCACCCCTTCGACCACCCGACCGAAGACGCCTACCTGTCGTGGGAGGCCCGCCGCCGCCGCCAGGTCTAGTACTACCTGATGTGCGCGCTGTGCGTGCTGCCCTTCCTTGCGATTCTCGTCTGCGCCGGCACCTTTGATCCGGCCCTGTCATGGTACACGCGCGGCGAGGCCGCCTCGCTGACCCGCCGCCAGCGCCGCGTCGTCCGCAACTGGGGCATCGTCGTCTCGTGCCTCTGGCTGGTTGGCCTTGCTGTGCTTGTTACCTTCTTGGTTTCCCGCTCGCAGTCCGGAAACTGGGTGTAAAAGGTGTGGCAGTATGAGGCTTGCGTACCTGCCTAAAGGGGACCTCTTACCAAAGGGTCTGTTTGTGCGGTTTTCTTTGATCTTTGAGGACAGGCAGAGCAGCATGGAGAATGACTGGGGCCTGGTTTGTGCACCTTTTTGGCGTCTCGAGATTGACCCGTCAAGATTCGCTGGCGTTGAGTCGGCGGGCGGGACAAAGGCAGAGCGGCGATCTCTGCATGGTTGATCTCGCTACTACAGCTTCTGGGTGATTCTTTTGCTCTCTGCCTTTTTTCTTTTTTCTTTTTTCTTTTCTTTTTTTCCTTGAGTTACTTTCTTTTCTTTTCTGCTTCACACGTCTCGAGCTGCTTCGCGCATGGCATGGTGTTTTCATATGGGAAATGGAAATCGAGCAAGGTGGGAAAATCGACGACAACAACCAACTACAACAACAAAAAAAAGAGGAACACAACAAAACAAAAAAAAAGGAAAACAACAAAACCAAAAAAACGGATGGCGGAATGGGCGGTCGGTCTGTGTTGGGTTTGTATGCTCGCGATATCCAGATCTCTTCTGAAAATTGCGATAGTTATTGCTCTGCTGTGTTTGGTATTGTTCAAGAAAACAAGTGGTTAACCATGAAACAAGTTGTTATTTTTTCCATTATTTCCCTGTGATGTGATGTTTTGTAAGAAAAAGAAAAGACGAAACTCCCATTTTTATTGTTCCCTTAAAACCAGACCAGATATCCAATTCTGGCATCCATATCCAACTTTATCAACCCAGCTGAGAACAAAGCATGAACCCTTGATGAACAGCAATCGGCAGAAACCACCCCCCCAACCTACTTCTCACCAAAAACAATCCCCCTCAACTTCTCCCTCTCCCCGCTCTCCTCACACATGCCCCTAAACACACCCGCCTCGCCCATCTCCCACAGCTCCCGCGGCGTGCCAAACTCGGCGACGCGCCCGTCGCTGAGCACCAGCACGCGGTCGAAATCGGCAATCGTGCTCAGCCGGTGCGCAATGACGACGAGCGACGCCTCGGTGAACTCCTCGCGGATGCTGCGCTGGATGAGCGCGTCCGTGTGCATGTCGACGGCCGACGTCGCCTCGTCGAGCACCATGACGCGCGGGCGCGAGACGATGGCGCGGGCCAGGCACAGCAGCTGGCGCTGGCCCTGCGACAGGTTGAGGCCGCCTTCTGAGATGGGCGAGGAGAGGTCGTTGAAGGGGTTGGTGTTTTTGGGCGTGACGGAGGTGCTGGTGGTGGGGGTTGCGGTGCCCGAGTCAGAGGCGGAGGCGGAGGCATCGGTGATGAGGTGGACGCGCTCCAGGGAATCGCGAAGTTCGGCATCTGTGTGGTGGTCGAAGGGGTCGAGGTTGGAGCGGACCGTGCCCGAGAACAGGACGGGGTCCTGCGGGATGATGGCCAATCGTGACCGGAGGTCGTGGAGCTTGATCTTGGAGATGTCGACACCATCGATGTGGATGCTGCCCGATCGCGCCTCCAAGAAGCGGAAGAGAGCCAAGGTCAGGGATGACTTGCCCGCACCGGTGCGGCCGACAACGCCGATCCGCTCGCTCCGGCCGACACGGAAGGTCAGGCCCTTGAGGACGGGCGGCAGGTCAGGGGCATACCCGACCACCAGGTCATTGACCTCGATGCGGCCCTCGGTAGGCCATGCAGCAGGCGGGCTTTTACCGTCGAGTGCTTCGGTGGGCAGCTCGGTGTACTAAAATATAACCGTCAGTTTTTGTCTCTCCCCAAGTATTTGTACTAGCAAAGCAAGCATGCTTACCTCAATAATACGTTCAGCAGAATTCATGTTCAGCTCCACGTTCGCATAGAGCCGAATCGTCCACATCACCGAGTTCGAAAACTCGAGCGCGAAGGCAAGGGCAAAGCCGGCCAAGGCCGAGTCCATCCCCGGAGTAAGCAGGATGAGGATTGCCACGAAACTGGAGAAGAACGAGCCGACAAGAGCAAAGCGCCAGCCCATCCACCTGTTGAAGAGCCACAGGTGCCAACCCGCGGTCGCGTAGTCGTCGATCTTGTGGTACATGCGCTCCACGTACACCTGCGCCTTGTCAAAACCACGAATGGTTGTGACACCGGTCAGAGCGGAACCGAACTGCTCAAAGACGGGCGACTTGGTTGTGCTCTCCAGTCGCTTGACGGGGCGGGCCCCATGGAGATATTGGATGCCGTAGTGGAGGCAGATGAGCAGGAGGACGCCGGCCAGGAGGACAATGTACGGCGACACGAAGAAGCCGGAAACAACCACAGCCATGAGGCCGAGGAACGAATTGGCACCAAAGCCCACGGAGTTGGCCAGCTGTGAGTCGATGGTATTGAAATCGGATGTATATCGGTTCAGGATGCGACCGACGGGCACGGTATCGAGCCATCTGATGGGGGTGCGGAGAATGGTGAAGTTCAGCTTGGCGAAGAGCGTGCGGCTCGCACGAACCGACCCGACATAGATGTAAAGGAATTTCAATGTGCCAATGATGGAGGATATGACGGCCAGGCCGACGTAGACGCCAAGGTAGAATGCCAAATCGCCTTGCACGTAGGTCGAGGGTGCGGACATGAAATGGATGGAAGTCTGGCGGACACCTTCAACATACGAATAACCGTACCCGCTGAGGGAGTTGGGCATCTGTTGTTTCTGGACGCCCTGTTCTTCGTAGGTCCCCGTCCAGATCTTGAGCCACCATGACCGTCCTGGATCCAGTTAGTAAGACGCTAATCGGGTAGATGGAGGACGCGGCATGCAACATACCGACATTAATGGCGTGCACAGTCATGAAGATGCAAAGCGCAAACCCCCAAAACCAGAAGCCGCCGCTGTCCTTCAAGTAAGTCCAGTAGATGTGCTTCCTGACAGCGCCTTGCTCGCGAGATTCCTCCTCGACAAACTTCCGCGGAGCCGGAGTCTTGGACGCCACCTTGGCCAAGGTGTTGCCATCCGCAGCACCATCCTGCTCCGACTCCTCGTCCAGAGAGTCAATCGAGTTGACGACTGTGGCTGATTCATCGGCCTCGATTTCCGCGGCCGACTGCTCATGGCTCTTGATTTTCTGCAGCGTCCCTTCTTCGCGGAGCTCCGAGAGAAGACCAGCGTGCAAGACACCGCCGTTGCCGAGCTCAACCAGATACTTGGTCTTGGGCTCGCAGAGCGCCACGTGATGGGTGACGAGAATCCTCGTCCTGCCGTCCGCTAATTCTCCGCTGAGACAATTCTCAAGAATGTGGCGTCCGACGTGCGCATCGACGGCACTGAAGATATCGTCCAAGACCAGGATCCCAGCTCTGGAGTAGATGGCTCTGGCAAGCGTAACACGCCACTTCTGACCGCCGCTCAGGTTGATGCCGTTTGCGCCAATCTCAGTGTTCTCGCCATCATCGAGCATCTCCAAGTCCTTTTTCAGTGCGCAGACACTGACGGTCTTGATGTAACGCTCCTCGTCGTATGGCAGCCCGAAGAGGATATTGTCTTTGATGCTAGCGTTTTCAATCCATGGGATCTGCGCAACATAGGCAATCGCGTCGGGGATGATCCAGTTGTCCTTGTTTGCCTTGTCGTCATGTCTCTCAGACAGCGGTGGCGCCCTCGGAATGTACAGGGTGCCTCCCAAGACGTCCACCTCGCCCAGAATGGCGGCCAAAATTAGCGTTTTGCCTGTGCCCGTCTTGCCGGAAATGACGGACAGTTCGCCCTTGGGGAAGGTGACGTTGATGTTGCGGAGGACGAACCTCTCGGCCTCGTCCACATCTTCATCTGCGGGCCAGGCAATGGAGGCGTTGTCGAAGGATACTTCGTCCGAGTCCTTCGATATCTGTTGCACCTCCGGAGAGTTAAGGTATTGTTCTATACGCTTGACAGAGACCCAGGCGTCCAGCAAGTCTGTGATGAGTTCTGGGACAACCGACAAGGTCATCTCCAGTCCCTTGAAGACGCCCAGGCTAACGAATGCGACTGACGGCGCCAAGGATCCAGCAATGGCGGCATATACAGCCAGGGAAATGGCAGACAACAGGATGGGGCTCGTCACCCAGCATGCAATCAGCATGGTGTCGTTAAGGTAGACGCTCCAGACAGCTCCAAGCTCCCGTTCGCGGACGTCGCCGACCTTCTTCTCCCACTCGGGCTCCAGGGCTGAGAACTTGATCTGGCGGATTCCCTGCAGCGCCTCGTTGACGACTTCCAACTTTTCGTCTCTGACCTTCATCAGGCGGTCCTGCGCCGCGGCATACCTCTTGGAAAAGTAAATGTTGACAGGCATGATGGCAAGCATGGCCGAGAAGCCTGCCAGGAGGGCTTTCCAACCCAGGAGATCGAGCAGGAAGGTGAGGGAAACGATGAGCTTGAAGAGACTGCCGGGGAAGAGGTTCTCGTAGGCGGCAAAGTCGGATACTCTCTTGCTATCGACGCCGATGAGATTGACGGTGGTCTGCTTACTCTTCTTGAGCTCTTCGGCGTCGTCTTCCTCAGCCCCTGTCTCAGGTCGACCAGAGGCGGTTGAGGCAGTGACGGTCGGGTCGGCAGCCTCGGTCTCCTGGGTGGTCTTCTTCTTTGACTTCTCAGCGCCCTTGACATCCTTTCTCCGCATTGACTTCTCAAAGATGAGGGCCGACAGCTGGCTGCGGACAGGAACCTGGAGCTCGGCATAGGACAGCCACCAGACGTAGGCCTCAATCCATGATTGCCCAATGATGGAAACAGCGAGCCATACCACCCACATCCAGGCCTCGACGGCGTTCTTGTCTTCGGGCTGGCGGTTCTCGAGAAATCGCAAGAGCTGCAGCGTTACCCATTGCGGAGCAAAGTTCATAACCGAGGAGCAGAGCGTGATGAACCAGTGGAGGGCGAGAGTTTTCTTGTGAGCCAAAACCAAGGCCAGCCAGAGGCGTTGGCCATCAGTCTTGAGGGCCTTCCAGCTGGCAGACAGAGTAGCAGCGCGAGTGTAGTGATCCGGGCGGGGGAGGTCGGCCAGGTCCAGATCCTTCTTTTTGGCCGCGAAATTGATAAGCGGAGTTGGCCAGCTGTAGGTGAAGCGAGAGAAGGCGGAGACGCTGTACATGCGATCCACCGGCTCGCCGTGGAAGAACACGTCGGGCCTCCTGGGGATGCTCAGAGCGGAGAAGGCAAGGCAAACGCTGAAGACGAGCTCAACGACGCGGAGAGCAAACACCGTGGGCGCAGAGCGGAGCAATGGCTGGCCAATCTCAGTTCCCTGCGCGAGGAGGATGGCGGCAAGGGCTATGGCGGACAGGAAGGTGTAGATGCCGAGCCTGTAGGAGCGGACCGAGTTCCTGTTCCAAGCTATGGCCACAGCCTGGAATAGCAGGAGGCCCTGAACGCAGCATCAGCATCAGTACCCTGACCGAATTGGAGAATGTGACGGGCGTCTGGACTCACCCAAGCCCCTGAGTTCAAGCTGTCTATCAACAGCCGCCGATCCGTGTGCGGTGATATTACCAGAAGGGCAATCGAGATGGCAAGGCCGGCGGTGCCCGAAGCCAGGGCGAGTGACTTCGAGAGCTTGGCCGAGTAGGCCTTCAGCGACTCCGGCGTTGCCTTGCCATCGGCATCCTCGTATTTGTCTTGGTTCGCATCTCGCCTGTTGGGACGGCTTACAACGCTGCCGAGAGCAGGGACAGAGCACAGTCCGATGAGGGCGAGTCCAGTTCCGACCACTTTCAGCATGGAGCTGGAGGCATCCAACGGCATTGTCACCAGCGGCGGGTGAGAAAGTTGACCAAAGGACCAAAAGCTGGCTTCTCTCACACACGCCGGGGCTCTAAACTTCTAATGTTCTGGAACCACTGGGGCCGTTCGGCGCTGTGGGCGCTATCTCCGAGCGCGCCAGGGCTTGGGCTTGGCGGGGTGTTGGTGGGCCAAAAATAGTGTTTTCAGGGTCCAGTTTCAATGGCCGTCGACTTCACCTATGCCTGTTTCCAGCTGCGGCCCCAAAAAAAGAAACCTCGACGAAGAGATGAAAATCGGCTGCCAGGTCCACAGGCAATTTGCCTGCTTGATGTTCGACGACGTAGTAGTAGTAGTAGTAGTAGTATTTTGGTGGTGGGGTCGGTGGCTGGAAAGGATTGGGGGCCAACCACATGGAGATCCTGAAGCAACGCCAACCTGGAAGGAATCGAGAAAGAGAAAGGATGGAAGCGGCGTCGGTTTCACTGAGGCATCGCTCGAACGCCGCCTTCATAGGGAGTCGATTAATCTGCTGCCTGCACCTCCTCCTCCCGGCAGCTAATATGGAGGGATAAGATCAAGATAGATGGCGGGGCATTGGCCATTGCCGCTGAGGTTGACTCATGCGGTGAAGGCAAGGGCTCGAAGATGGTGGGATCGCCCGGCGAGTACATCTGTACTAGCAGATTTGACGTGACAGCAGGTCAGACAAACCAGCACCTTCCGATTCGTCAATGGCCGGCCGGGGAGTGCTGCATGCAGTCGTCAAAAAATCACTGCCTTGTGGGCCGCGGGCCTTTCCTTCCATCATCAGGACGTGCCTTTAGCAGGGCACCTTCCACTTTCAGCGATGGCTGCCACCACTCCAGGATATGATTAGTCAGGGACTGAGGTGGTTTTGGAGAAAAGGGACCCGTCGCCGTGGAGAATGTGGAGAAAAAGAGTGTTGCAAAATGGAATTTTCGACTGGTGTTTTGAGAGCTTATTATTTCCTATCCAACAAGTTCAATAGGCCAGCGCCGGGAGTCTGCTGAGCAGGAAATGTCCATGGTGGCTGGATCTCTCGGGACCAACCATACCGAGCCCCGTCTTGGCAGATGGGCCAAAACTCTCTCCCAATGGCATCGGTCTGACTGCAGGAGTTGTAACGTTATGGACGGAGTACTCCATCTTCAAGATATGATGCTGGCCAGCTGCGAGTTGGGCTTTGGGGTGCATGTGGCTGTGATACAGATGTGATGACAAAGTGTAAGCTCAAAAGGTCGGTGTGAGATTCAGGTACATACTGAGTCACATTAGTGATGCATTTGCAACAGTTCAAGACAGGAAAAAGATGTGAAGGCAGAAAAATGTGCAGGTAGGACATGATTCGCCTCGCCGGACTCGTCTCTTAAAGTTTCCAAGTTGCCAATTGACCTGCTCAACGCTGCTGGCCAAGGTGAGAGGAGAGCACAACCGATGAAGTCCCAACGAGGTCTCTTAATGTGACTCAAATGAGTGCTACCTACCTAGTTATTGGTCGTTGGCCATCAAATGTCTTCCGAAGGGCTTCCTTCGCAGCTCAACTCTCCCGAACTTTCGTCGTCAGCTTCACTACCTGCCTGACCTTCCGACCGACGTTGGTCCCTTATTCAGGTAGTTGCAGTCCCCGACAAGCTGAAGGTGGATGCGGGACCCAATATGGCACCTTCAGGCAGTCAACATGTCGGGAACACGCATACTGCATTGGGTTGGAGTAATTGTAATTGTAGTAACGCCTGCCTCCAGTGTTCAAAAGTTCGTATAGTGCACTACCTGCGGGCGTTTGGTCTGTCTGTCTTCCATGCCTCCATGTGGTCGACGTGACATGGCTCAATGGACAAACAGGGCAACAACTGGAAGCCACCCAGAGAGTCTGCTGGATGCTGGTGGGGCTAGGCGCAGCGCTACATCATGCTGATTGGTCGGCTCGCGGCAACGACACCAGAACGCGACCCAAACCATGAGAGTTCTCGGCGGGCAAGGATCAGCTCTCAAACAATCCCGGCGAGCTGCATAAAGGCAGGCTACGGCGGTCATCGTCAACTTTGCACGCTTAAAACAATCACAATCCCGACACGGATAATTTGTACAGAAGTACAGATCACAATTGCTCTTCTGCATCTTGTGTGCATAACAGACTTCGTTTGTGTCGAAAGTTGATCCGTCTTATTGGATTCTTGGACAGCCGCCGTGTCCGAGTCCTCTTCTCTTTTATCTTTTCCATTTCCGCGCAAGCCTGGCTCTCGCCCAGTTATCGGTTGTCTCTCCAACAGGTCGCAACCCGCCGCCGCAGCACGCAACCTGAAGCACCCCAGCACAAGCTACTTCAAGAATTACGGAGCACGGGGACTGCTCCGCCTGCCGCAGCAAGCTGTTCCACCAACACCAGCATCTTTTGAAACGAGCTGGGCGGCGATCCAGAACGCTCCTGCGGACGTTCCGATCAATTGAAACAACGGAACAGCAGGCATTTGGCCATTGCCTTGTGTCACCAACATCTCGACTTCCTTTTCCCCGACCTCGATCAGTATTGACCGGTGACCCTCTATCGCAAGTTGTGGATCGCCAGTAGCAGCACCATTGCGATCTCCATGATAACGGCCCTGCAGCCGTCCCGAGCACAACATGAAGGCGACTCCGTTGATTATAAACTGGCACCACGACAATAACAATCCGTACCCGATCTACTCTGCCCACTTCGAACCCAATGGCAAAGGCCGCTTGGCAACCGGTGCCGGAGACAACAATGTTCGGGTATGTTTCAAGACTCGATACACGCTGCGCTGGTGCTCGTACTTTTGCGTTTGTCCTGCTGCCGGCGCTGACACGACGACAGCTGTGGAGGATAGAAGAAGACGGCGAGAGGCAAACAGTCGACTACTTGGCCACCCTCTCAAAACACACCCAGGCAGTCAACGTCGTACGCTGGGCCCCCAAAGGTGCGTCGACGCGATCGCGACCCGCGGCTGTGTGGCGGTTCTATTGACACTGACGCTCTTTAGGCGAGCTCCTTGCATCCGCCGGCGACGACGGGAACGTTATCTTATGGGTCCGCTCCGAAACACACCACCCGGCCTTTGGCTCCGAGGGCCTCGACGACAAGGAGACATGGCGGACGAAACATATGTGTCGGTCGCTGGGGACGGAAATATACGATCTTGCGTGGTCGCCGGATGCCACCTTCTTTATCATCGGGAGCATGGACAATGTTGCCCGCATCTACAACGCTGGGACAGGTGGGCAAACTCTTAGGGAACAGACGCTAGGGAGAGCTTTTGCTGATGTGGGCTTCCTCAGGAACCCTCGTGCGCCAGATCGCCGAGCACAGCCACTACGTCCAGGGCGTGGCCTGGGACCCCATGAACGAATACATTGCGACTCAGTCTTCGGACCGCTCCGTCCACATCTATTCCCTGAGGACGAAGGACGGCCAGTACACGCTCAACAGCCACGACGACAAGCCTTCCAAACTCGCAAGCCATGCCAAGACGGACCTCCCGCCACGGCGGATATCCTCCAGCAGCCCGGCACCGCCCGAGATAGGTTACCGGTCGGTTCTGGCAGCGGTAGATGCCGTGCCCGGCGTCACGGTCGGCTCGCCCGTCCCCTCTGCACCAGGGACCCCGACGTCCGTCGCGTTGCCCATGAACCCGCCCAGCGTGATTGGGCACAGCCGAAGATCGTCCTTCTCGTCCAGGCGCTCGGCCTCGCCTGCTCCGTCAATGCCGTTGCCGGCCGTGATGCCCATCGAAGCCTCCCCAAAGCCACACCTCAACAGCACAAGCTTGGGCATGAAGAACGCCAGCCTCTATGCCAACGAAACGCTCACCTCGTTTTTCAGGAGGCTGACCTTTACGCCGGATGGGAGCCTTCTTCTCACCCCTGCCGGACAGTACCAGACTCAGCATCAAGTCGAGGGGTCAAAGCCGACGTATGAGGTCATCAACACCGTCTACATCTACACACGCGGTGGCATAAACAAGCCCCCGATCGCACACTTGCCTGGCCACAAGAAGCCGTCGGTTGCAGTGCGGTGCTCTCCCGTGGTTTACACTCTGAGGCAATCTCCGCCCGTCACCAAGCACATCACCATCGACACGTCGTCTGCCGAGGAGGCGATTCCCTCACTCCCAGAGCCCCTATCGAGGCCTTCGCCAGCCTCGTCGGTGATGGAGCCGCCGCCGCCGCCAGCAGCAGCGGCAGAGACCTCTAGCTCTAGTTCGAAGACACCGAACTCAGAAACCGGCGTCCAAGGTCAGGGGCCAAAGTCGGTGTTTGCACTGCCGTACCGAATGGTGTACGCTGTGGCGACCCAGGATTCTGTCTTGCTCTATGACACGCAGCAACATACACCCATATGCGTCGTCAGCAACCTGCATTGTGCCACCTTTACGGATCTGACTTGGTAGGTAATTCCATGTTTATGCTGTGCAATCTAGGTTGGCTAACGCTCCGAGCAGGTCGAGCGACGGTTTGACTCTGTTGATTTCCTCATCTGATGGGTTTTGCTCGACCTTGTCGTTCGAGCCGGGCGAACTGGGCATCGTCTACACGGGCGAGCTGGGACCCCAGAAACCGCCTGTAGCGGCTACGACTTCCAACCAAAACACCCCCTTGCCAACCCCGACCTCGGTGTTTGCGCCTCCCTCACCGTACCACAATGGCTCTCACCACAGGCATCGCGATTCTGCTAGTTCACTTACGGCACCATCACCACCGACCATAACGGCATCCTTCGTCAGCGCGCGGGCGGGGTCGCCTTCGCGGTCGTCGAGTTCGAATGCCTCCATCCTGACGCAGCCTCCTGCATCACAGACGGGCGTGCTTAGCAATCCGCCCTTGATAGCCGGACAGGTTCCCAGCATAGCGGCGACCAACTCGAGCAAGGTCGTGGGCGTCCCCATCACGACTCCGCCCGAGACACCGCAGGCCTCGTTCACTGCACCGACCGCCGGTACCAAGAGAGAGTCAGCCGCTGAAGGCGAAGCTGACGAGTCCTCGGGCGGGAAGCCCAAGCGGAGACGGATTGCGCCCACGCTGGTTAGCGCGGAGGGGCAACCCACCGGTAACAGCGACGATACCAAATCTTGAGCTGCGGTTGTTTGGGGCGTTTACGAGATGCAGAATGGACAGTGAGGAAGGGTGTGTATGATATACGATGGTTGTTGGCAAGGCGTTCGGTCTGGGATTGGGAAAATCGAGAGCTGGCTTGGCAAACATCTTGTGGGGGATGAATTCTCGCCAAGGGGCCCCTCATTGTGTTGTTGAAGGGCGGCCAAGGAGTCGTGGGATCGGCGGTACTGGCAAGGAGTTCTTCTACGTTTTGTCTCGGTTGAAACTGACACCAAGTCTCAAGAGTCGTGTTCTCCGACGTAGGATCCAGCTAAGGACAATTGCAAGGGGACTACCAATACGAGGAGGGAGGAGGAGGCGGAATCCATGTGTCAAGTGCGGACATGGATGTTCAATGAGGCATGCTTGGAAGCCGGTTTTCCCTTGCCATTGAAGGCCCACGGGCGAGCTCCCAACCAACGGTGTGCTGTTCCTCTGCAAAGGATCGGCTCCAGGCGGCTCAAGGAGGTCGGGACGGGGCTGGAGCGTCGTCGGAAGGGGTAAAGTGGATGTGCGACGGGGGGGCATGCGGGGAAGCTTGCCAGCTCCGCTTCCCCACACATCACCTGCCCAGCCCGGCCTCCTATCTTATCACTTACACCGGTCAGGTACATACATGCACGGAACACCAGCTTATCCTCCCTTGACATTTCCCATCACTCCAATCACTTCCTGCTTGGATTCCGAAACACAAATTGGAAGCACATTCCCGTCCCTTGGGTTCCGGTTGACTGTGCGTCCTCTGACACGTAGCTTGTGCTCTCCGAGAAGTTTCTCTCAGGCCCAAGGGGTGTTCCAATCTCACACACCAACTTACTTCCTCGCTCAACCAATTCATTTTTAACGTTATCGGCCGTTTGGTGTCCGAAGCGTCTCATCAACGCTGCCAAGTGAACATCTCACCGCCAACCTCTCGAGATCATCAACCAACGAGGAACGCCACCATGTTCCTCCTCGATTACCTTCAGCATAGGCGTGACTGGTGAGTTTCCCGCCGCTCCAAAGCACCCAAAACACAACACACAATACCATCCGGCAACAGATAGACTAACGTCGTCCCCGGTTCAGCCGGCTTAAACAGTCGGAACGCGACTCCCGCATCGCGTCTCTCACCGCCTACCATGGCCCCCTCACGGCAACCGACAAGGAAATCCTCACGCAGCCCATCGAATCCCTCGTGGCGGCCGTCCACACAGGCACCACCAGCCCGCTCTCGATCCTCCACGCCTACGGCAGACTGGCCCTCAAAGCCCACACCCGCACCAACTGCCTCACCGAGATCCTCCTCCCCTCGGCCGAGTCCTGGCTCGCCGACGCTACCGCAGCAGCTCAAGACTCGACCAAGACTCAACCCCCCAACCAGGGCGGCGGAACCATCAACCTCTCCGGCCCCCTCGCCGGCATCCCCGTCAGCCTCAAAGACACCGTCCTCGTCGGCGGCTACGACGCCTCAGTCGGCTACTCCTCCTTCACGTCCAACCCCACCCCGCACGACGGCCCCCTCGTCCGCCTGCTCAAAGACGCCGGCGCAGTACCCTACGTCAAAACCAACCTGCCCATCACACTCCTCAGCTTCGAAAGCACCAACGCCGTGTGGGGCCGCTGCCGCAACCCGCACAACACGGCTTACTCGCCCGGCGGGAGCACGGGCGGCGAGTCGGCACTGCTGGCCATGGGCGGGCGGATTGGCGTGGGGAGTGACGTTGCGGGGAGTGTGCGCGTGCCGGCGCATTTTGCGGGGTGTTATTCCGTGCGGTGTTCCACGGGCAGGTGGCCGAAGACGGGCATTGCGACGAGCATGCCTGGTCAGGAGGGGGTGCCGAGTGTGTATAGTCCGATGGCGAGGACGGTGGGGGATTTGGTGTATTTTACGAGAGTGGTGCTGGGGGAGATGAGGCCGTGGAGGTATGATTATACGGTGCATCCGCTGCCGTGGAGGGGGGAGGTGGAGAGGGAGTTTGGGGATGTTGGGAGGAAGTTGAGGGTTGGTGTGTTGAGGACGGATGGGGTTGTGGATCCTAGCCCGGCGTGTGAGAGGGCGTTGGGGATGGCGGAAGAGGCGCTGCGGAGGCAGGGGTGTGAGATTGTGGAGGTGACGGGCGCGCCGGATATGTATGAGGGGTTGAGGATTGCGTCGCTGCTGCTCAATGCCGACGGTTGTCAGATGTTTGAGTCGTTTCGCCGGTTTGGGGAGTGGAATGACAGCGGGGCGTCGCGGTTGAGGGCGCTGGCGGGCATGTGGGCGCCCTTTAGGTATCTGTATTACCTCTGGGTGAGGTACGTGCAGAGGGATCACATCTGGGCGGGGCTGGTGAGGCATTGGCGTGCGAAGTCGGCGTTTGAGAACTGGAAGCTGGTCGCCCAGCGCGAGGCGTACCGGGCCAAGTGGTTCGAGTGGTGGAACGAGCAGCAACTGGATGTCATCCTGACACCCCCCAATGCAACGCCGGCGGTGCCGCACGACGGAATGCGGGACGCGGTGAGCAGCTGCGGATACACATTTCTCTTCAACCTGGTGAGTTTCTTGGAGAGGGACGGACTACTTGATTCTGCGGACTACGGCTGACGACGGTTCTTACAGCTCGACTACACCGCTGGCGTCCTCCCCGTCACCCATGTGGACAAGGCACTGGACGGGCTCCCGGTGTCGTTCAACGTGAAGAAGCTCAACCGGGTTGCGCGGGGCGCGTACAAGCACTACGACGCCCAGCGGATGCACGGGCTGCCGGTGGGCGTGCAGGTAGTGGGCCGCCGGCTGGAGGAGGAGAAGGTGCTGGCTGTGATGAAGAGGCTGGAGGACGCACTCGGAGATGACAAGTACCAGCTGATGAGCCTGGATGATCTCGACTAGGAAAGGTAAACGAGGCATCTTGCTCTTCTTGGACGGAGATGGTACGGAGCTAGGGGTTACACCAGCTCATCTCAAGTCCCAACACGGAGGGACTTGCGGAGGGACGGCGAGATATCGGAGCGAGAAACAGCAAGCGTGACATTAGTGAGGTGTCCGAAGCAAACTCTGAAAGAGATCACGGTATTATAGTTTGGTTAATGGTCATCAGTTCGTTTCCATTTCAGTCTGAAGCTGCGTCTTGACCTTGTTACGAGACTGGTTGTGGCCGATGGAGTGGCGCCGACATCGGCGCATTGGAGCGCACCCATGCAGCCTTGCACCCTGTGCACCTTCTCACGTTATGACTTACACAGGATTCCTGACGAGCTCTGTCGATCCTGAAATGTGTATAAAGGAGCCCGACTCCCCCAGTATTCAGTCAATTTTGTACTTGTCTTCCAACACATGCTCACAGCTGAGATTCAACTCATTCGAGCTTCGATCATCATCCCCGCGCCTACGAGACTTACACGCAACATGGCGGCAGAACAACAGGACAACTGGTCTTCGGAGGTAAGTACTGCCCATTTCCAACCAAAAACATGTGCAGTGGTGTGTCATGGTCCCTTGTATGATTGACTGACTGAATGCAACCAGGCCTACCAAAGCGCGGCCTCGTTCGTGCCCAAGCTGGCCACCAAGGTCATGCAGTGGTTGGATCCGCAGAAAGACGACGTGATCCTCGACGTCGGCTGTGGAGGTACGTGCTCATACTCGGCATTCTCACAATCCAGCCTATTTCAGTGTCACCTGTATCTTCAAAATCCCAAGCTTACCTTTTTTCTTCTCAGACGGCGTCCTCAACATCGACATGGGCCGAATCCTGGCCCAGGGTGCTGGACGTGTCCACGGTGTCGACAGCTCTCCCGCCATGATCGCCGCAGCCCAGGCATCCGCCGAGTCAGCCGGCCTCACAGATAGATGCACATTTGAAGGTAGGTCCACCAACCAACCACTCATTCACCTCACTTACACTCACTTACCGTCCTCACCCACACAGTCCTCGACGCAACCCGCCTCACGTCCAACCCCTCCCTCCAAACAGGCACCTTCACCAAGGCCTTCTCCAACGCCGCTCTTCACTGGATTCTCCGCCCGCCGTCCACGCGCGAGGCCGTCTTCCAGGGCGTGCGCGACGCCCTCGCCCCGGGCGGCACCTTCGCATTCGAGATGGGCGGGCTGGGCAACGTGTCCGAGATCCGGGCGGCGCTGCTCGCAGCGGTCGGGAGGCGCGTCGGCCTCGCGCGCGCGCAGGAGGTCGACCCCTGGTTCTTCCCGGACGAGGAGTGGGTGAAGGACGTGATGGAGGTCAAGGTCGGTGGGTGGAAGGTGGAGAGGGCCGAGAGGGAGTGGCGGCCGACCAAGGCGGATAAGGGCGGCGTGGAGGGCTGGGTGCGGTTGATGGCTAAGAGCTTCTTTGAGGTGCTCCCTGAGGAAGAGAGGGAGGCGTGCATCCGGGAGGTGGTGGATGTGTTGGAGATCGTTTGCAAGCAGCCGAGTGGTGGGCATATGTATAGCTATGTGCGGTTGAGGGTCGTGGCGAGGAAGATTTGAAGTTCGGACCGGAACCAGCGCAGATTTATGTTGGCGGATATAGCAGGGCGTTATTGTTTATTTTTGGTTGAGGGGTCGAGACAGACCTCGGAACGATGAATGAAGCAGTTGGATTTTCAGAAATTGAATGATGAATCCAGGCCGCTTTGGAGCGAGTGATGGTGCTGTCTTGAAGCGTTTGCTCACAAAGTGGAACTAACCTGATCAGGAAGCACCTGACCGGCGGCCGGCACAACAAGCATCGACCACAACATGACGTTGCTCGGGTACCCGAACCCTGCCGCTGATAAGGATAACAACGAGCCCGAGGCCCGATAAAGGCAGCTTTTTCCACCTTCAAGGTGCCTGTGTCATACCCACCACTTTATTGGCCCGCGACGCTGGACGCGCATCTTGTTTTACTGAGTTGATGTCGGAATCGCTGCAAGCAGCCCGAAAACCGTCACCGTCTTCATAATGTCTGCGGACGACCAGGCCTTCCTGGACGTGGTATGACTGCCCCGCGCGTGTCTGCATGTCGCGTAATGCAGACAAAGAACCCTGACTCCCGATGGAAACTAACGCGAACATGTCTCTTACCATCTAGCTCGCGTCCCTCCCCAACGACATCCAGAAATATTCGAGAGATGTCGCCGACTTTGTGGATAGACACGTCGACCAGATCGCCGAAACCCTACGAGACACTCTCGCCAACTCGCAGTGGGTGCCCGACCAGTTCCGCCCACGCCCCCCTCCGCCGCCCACAATCATCACCATCCCTACATCAGCTCTCGAGAGGGTCCAGAGCTGGATTTCCCGGCACAAGATTCTAGTCGGCTTTATTGTTGTGACCACCGGTGTCGTCGCATACCGCACATACCGAAGCACAGCCCGATGGAGGAAGGCCAGGCGGGCGAGACGCTCCCGCAGTGGCGGCCGGATGGACGTGGTGGTCATCGCCGGCTCTCCCGCACTGCCCCTGACAAGATCGCTGTCGCTGGACCTTGAGAGGAAAGGCTTTGTGGTATTTATCGTTTCCAACAGCCACGAGGACGAGATGATGGTGCAAAACCTGGCGC
Organism: Chaetomiaceae sp. PYS4301M; assembly: GCA_023628425.1. Classification (NCBI taxonomy): domain Eukaryota; kingdom Fungi; phylum Ascomycota; class Sordariomycetes; order Sordariales; family Chaetomiaceae; species Chaetomiaceae sp. PYS4301M. The sequence continues at coordinate 562,463 of JAMAKR010000018.1, read as the reverse complement.
GGCCGGACATCCGGCCGTTGAGCATCGACATCACCGATGTATGTGCCCTGTTTATTTTGCTCTAACTATTACTCGAGCCTAACTAACACTTGCAGCCCCCGAGCGCCGGTAACTCGATCGATACCTTTGCCCGATACCTCCAGTCCCCCCATGCTGCCATTCCCAACGGCAAGCGCCACCATCTCTCACTCAAAGCCGTGATCCTCATTCCCTCCCTCAACTACCAGACCTCGCCCATCGCCACGATCCCACCGTCAAGTTTCGCCGACCTCTTCAATACCCACCTCCTCCAACCCATCTTGACAATCCAGGCCTTCCTCCCGCTCCTCACTGCCCGCCTCAACCCGCCCTCGACACCGGACAAAGAACGGCCGAGCCCCAAGGTGCTCGTGTTCACGCCGTCCATCATCTCGTCCATCAACCCGCCGTTCCACGCGCCCGAGGCGACAGTGTGCTCGGCCCTCTCGGCCTTCACCGACGTGCTCACGGCCGAGCTGCGGCCGCTCGGGATCCCGGTGACGCACATGCAGCTGGGCACCTTTGACTTTGCCGGGTTCACGCCCGCGGCTAACTCCCGCCTGCTCCACCCCTACGGGCTGCTGCCCGCGCCCGAAGACGCCGAGGCGCTGCCCTGGCCGGACTCGGCCAGACACGCGTACGGCAAGAACTTTGTCTCGCAGTCCGGGTCGGCCATCAGCGCCGGCAGGATAAGGGGCATGCGCGGGAGCTCACTGAGGGAGCTGCACAATGCCGTCTTTGATGTCATCGACGGGTCGATAACCAGCGGCACCGTGCGCGTTGGTCTGGGGTCGAGCGTGTACGGGTTCGTCGGCCGGTGGGTGCCGCGGGGGCTGGTGGCGTGGATGATGGGGATTCGGAGAGTGGATGAGCTGGCGACGTGGCAAGGGAACGTGCCGTCCGCATTTGGGACTCCCAAATCGGCGCTGAGCGATGCGGAGGGGGACACCGGGAGCGATTCATTCGTCGCGGTGCCGCCGCTGGAGCATGTCGGGGACGCGAACGTGTGGAAGGAAGGTTGACGGGATGGAGCAGCCCCGTGGTTTTGGTTAGGACAATAACGGCCGGTGCAGGCACACCTCGCTCAGTACATTACACAACAAGATAGCTCACGACTCTGCCCATGTGGATGAATAATGCATCACGTTAGGGAGCTGGCGCGAAAATAACAACCCACGCCCTCCAAACATCCCACATACTCCATTCTTCCCTCTCGACGCATGGCGTGTCTGCAAAAGCTCAAGAAGTAGGGAAACGCCATGCCTAATGGCCCCTCCCCCTAAACCGACCGCCCTTGCCCCTCCACCTGCCGCCTCTCCCGCCCCCAAACCGATCCTTATGCCTCCCATCATGACCCCTCTCCCCACCATCCCTTCCTCCTCCATCCCGGCCCCTATCCATCTCCCGCTCCCTCTCCCTCTGCATCTCCCTCTCCCTATCCTCCTGCGTCATCCCCGCATCCTCCTTCCTCTCCTCCCTCACCCTCGGCTTCTCCAACTCCCCATCCCTCACCCACCGCGGGTGCGCACCAGCACGACACTCTCGCCCATCGGGACAAAACCCAGCAAGGTAATACACGCACAGCCGCCGCCGGACGTGCTTCTTGTCGCAGCGCGGGCCGAGCGGGCAGAACCCGCGCTCGTAGTGCGGACAAGGCGGCAGCCGCGACGACGGGTCGATGTGCAGGTACAGGCACTCGTCGCCGTTGCTGCAGTAGCCGTTGCGCACGAAGAAGTTGCACTCGGGCATCTTGCGCAGGTTGTACTCGTGCAGGAACTCGCAGGACTCGCCCTTTTTGCAGAGGCCGCGGAGCCAGTGCTTGCAGACTAGGGAGCCGAAGCCGCCCTCGCGGCCGCCGCCGCCGCCGGGGTTGGTGGTTGGGTTGGTGCCGGCTGGAGTGGTGTGGCGGTCGGGGCAGTTGGATTTGAGCGGGCAGGAGCCGGAGAGGAAGGCTTTGCAGATTGGGCGGTCGGAGGCGAGGCTGTGTTGGTAGGTGCGCTGGAGGAAGGGGCTGAAGGTGAAGGTGTAGCTGGGGGAGGTGTGCGTGAGGAGGTTGGAGGCCAGGTGGGAGATTGGATGGCCGTCGCCGCCTGGGGCGGTGGTGGTCGTCGCCATTGTGGCGTGCTGCTTTGCTGCGGATTCTGCCGGTGGTGGTTGAATGCGAATGTTTGTGTGAGGGTGGTGAAGAGAATGCTCGATCGGTGGGAATTTGATTTTCCTGTCTGCTGGTTTTTGTATTGGACTTCGTCTGCCTCGGTTTCAGAGTTGTCTATGATCGCAATTCGATAGACCTGGTATGTGGGTATGGGTCGTGATGATATTCGGTCGGATTATGGTTGTGGAGTTTTTTGGTGTTGAGGTCGAGTCGCGGTTGACGGTTTCCACTTTCCAGAGATCGCGTCGGCCGCCAAGAAGGTTGACGTCGGCTCCCCAGAGTGGGCCCCGGTGAGCAGCCAATCAGCACTTTACCGCCCAGGACCTCGGTTCGGGAAAGTTGCCCCTCGACTCGGTCCCAGTTGAACCGCTAGACCAGGGGCAGCCAGGGACGTATAAGACGGGGGAGGTCTGGGGTGGGGGTTTCCCAGGCTGTTGTTGTTCTGCGAGACTACACTGCGTTGTTCACATTGCCTACTTGTCAAGTTTGATTATTGTTTTGTCTGGCTTATCAATTGCAAGATTGATTCTGTCCGTTTCTTTGCGAAAGCCAGTTGCTTCCACGTTTGACTCTGTTTCGGTCTGTTTTGGGCCCGATTACCAATTCCCAAGCCAACCATTCACACTCCGCATCCAACATGAAGGGCATTCAGCTGGCACAATACGTCAAGGTGGGCATCTCGGTCCCCTGCTTCCAGATACGCGTACTTGGGGAAAATAGATCACGGATGCATGGCTGACTTCCAAAGGGTCCCCATGAGCTCAAAGTGACAGAGCTGGCGGACCCCAAGCCCGGCCCGGACGAGTACCTCATCGAGGTGCATGCCGCGGCGACCAACTTCTTTGACATCCTGCAGATCCAGGGCAAATACCAGCACCAGCCTCGTAAGTTGACCCGCCTGCATGCTGGAATGTGTATTGAGTGCTGACAGCGAGCCAGCTTTCCCCTGGGTTTCCGGAGCCGAGTTCGCGGGCATCGTGCTGGCCACCCCCGCCAACTCCAAGAAGCCCAAGTTCCCCGTCGGCTCCCGGGTGTTTGGAGCCACCCAGGGTGCATATGCCACCAAGGCCGTCGCCAGGGAGGTCAGCATGCTGGCTGTCCCGGAGGGCTGGAGCTACAAGGAAGCGGCGGGGCTGTTTGTGACGGCGCCGACTAGCTACGGTGCTCTGGTTGTCCGCGCTGGCGTGAAAGCCGGCGATTACGTCCTGGTTCATGCCGCGGCCGGAGGCGTCGGGCTTGCTGCCGTCCAAGGTATGCGGCAACCATCTTTCATGTCTCGGCTTACCAGTCCGCATGCTCACATTCACACCCCACAGTTGCCAAGGCTTTTGGTGCGACCGTCATCGCCACGGCGGGCACCAAGCGCAAGCTCGAGGTGGCCAAGTCGTTCGGCGCCGATCATGTGGTTGACTACCGCGACGAGAAGTGGCCCGAGATTGTCAAGAAGCTGACGCCCAAGGGCCGGGGTGTCGACATCGTCTACGACCCGGTGGGCATGGTCGACAAGAGCACAAAGTGCACGGCATGGAATGGCCGCATCCTAATTGTCGGGTTTGCCGCGGGCACGATCGAGAAGGTGGCCATGAACAAGGTGCTGCTGAAGAACATCAGCCTCGTCGGCATCCACTGGGGCCAGTATGCGGTGCACGAGAAGGAGACGGTGGTGACGGTGTGGCAGGGCATCATGAAGCTGATCGCCGAGGGCAAGTTCAGGGGCACCGAGTTCACCGACAAGGAGTTTGTCGGGCTCGAGTCCGTTCCTGACGCGCTCAAGGCACTCGGGAGCAGAGAGACGTGGGGCAAGGTGGTGGTGTCGGTGCCTCAAGACGGACGGAGCAGGCTGTGATGGTGATGTGATTGGTGTTTTGGGTTTGAGATGGATCTGAATTTACGGAATTGTTAACAATTACCAACCCTAACCCGCATTCAGGGACCTGACAGGGACCCCTGCGGTGCGATCAGTTTGCCCCTCCATCTGAACAAATTTCTGGAATTGACCCCACGTTCGCGGTTCCAAATGCAACCCCTGGCTTAGTAAAACGCGCTCGGTTGAAGCGCCGCCGCCCGCGCCCACCGCCCACCACCCACTCGCCGTGCAGCAAACGTTACCACAATTGCTAAAGTTTTGTCCAGAGAAAAGTCTCGAAGCCCCGACCTCGCTCCGCCTTAGGCCAGACAGACCCTGACAAAGCCTTGCCCCACCCCCACCGCCAAGCTGTTCTCCTCATACTTAAGACGCACCCTCCGCTCCAGCGCTACGGGTCTCTCTGTAGCTGCTGCCGCCGCGTTCTCCCAGAAGAGCACCCCTTACTGCCAGAGCGAGATCCAGACAATCGGCAAGCGGAAGATGCATAGCAAGGTCGTCGTCATCGGCTCCGGGCCGGCCGCCCACACGGCGGCAATCTACCTGGCCCGCGCCGAGCTGAAGCGTGAGCCCCTCCCCCGGTCCCCTCTGTGTCGAAACATGGAAGACTAACCCCTTGCCGTCCAGCCGTCCTCTACGAGGGCTTCATGGCCAACGGCATCGCCGCCGGCGGCCAGCTCACCACCACTACCGAGGTCGAGAACTTCCCGGGCTTCCCCGAGGCCGTCACCGGCCAGGAGCTGATGGACAAGCTGCGCGCCCAGTCGGAGCGCTTCGGCACCGCCATCATCAGCGAGACCGTCGCCAAGCTCGACCTGTCCAAGCGGCCCTTCGAGTACGCCACCGAGTGGGACCCCGACACCATCAACACCGCCGACTCGGTCATCCTCGCGACCGGCGCCTCCGCCCGCCGCCTGGGCCTGCCCGGTGAGGACAAGTACTGGCAAAACGGCATCTCGGCCTGCGCCGTGTGCGACGGCGCCGTGCCCATCTTCAGGAACAAGCCGCTGGTGGTCATTGGCGGTGGCGACTCGGCCGCCGAGGAGGCCATGTTCCTGACCAAGTACGGCAGCCACGTCACCGTGCTCGTGCGGAGGGACAAGCTGCGGGCGAGCAACATCATGGCGAAGCGCCTGCTGAACCACAAGAAGGTCACCGTGCGCTTCAACACGGTCGGCGTCGAGGTCAAGGGCGACGACAAGGGCCTCATGAGCCACCTCGTCGTCAAGAACGTCACCAGCGGCGCCGAGGAGACGCTCGAGGCGAACGGGCTGTTCTACGCCGTCGGCCACGACCCCGCCACGTCCCTCGTCAAGGGCCAGCTGGAGACGGACGAGGACGGATATGTGGTCACGATCCCGGGCTCTACGCTTACTAGTGTGAAGGGTGTGTTCGCGGCCGGAGACGTCCAGGACAAGAGGTATCGGCAGGCTATTACCAGCGCAGGTATGTTTTTTCTTTCTTCGGTGTTGGACTCTCGTAATGCTAACGGTTGACAGGCACCGGCTGCATGGCTGCTCTGGATGCAGAGAAGTACTTGGCGGAACTCGAGGACCAGGTGGATGGAAAGCTATAGATTTGCGGCTGTTTCGCGCACCCTATCACGGGTATGCCCAGCCTTGGCTATGGATAGAATTAACTATACCCCTTAGATTTGCATCTTCTCCCTGTCCAAATTCCGGCGTTTGTTCTCAAGCCAGTCCCGGCACGGGTCCCTGCCTTATCAGTGCCGGGGAAGCATCCCGGACTCCCAATCCAGCTTCAAGTGGTTTCCGCGTGATTGGATGAACTCCGCAGTATGCGGAATACGGACAGCCCTTTGAGGCCGACCTTCCAAACAAAAAGCAAGCAACGAACCCCGCTTGTGTAGCTCGCTATTTGACTTGCATCATCCTCAACCCTCGCCCACTCTCTTCTCCCTCTCCATCACTCTCTCCAGCATTTCTCATCCAACAGTTTCCCCACTGAACAGCTTCCCCACACTTGCAAAATCGACAGAAACATCCAACATGTCTGGCAAAGGCTACTCGTACAAGAGCTCCGGCACCAACAGCCAGGTGAGCACCCGATCGGTTTGATGGTCATCTCGGCCTTCGAGTGCCACTCGACCTTGCGACTTGCGAGCTGACAGAATCTGACAACCAGGGCAACCACTACTGCGCCCGTGACTACGGCAACAACTCCAACTCATACCATTATTCCAACACGTATGCTGTCTCTTTTTTGTTTGCAGCGAGTTTAAGGTTCCAGTTGGCCGGTCGCCGCTGACATGAGATTTGCTTAGCGATGGGTCTTACTACTACTCCAACTCTAATGGCAGCACCTACCACAACAACGGTAGCGGCGGCTCGACCTACACCTCCCCGAGTGGCGCGAAGTACTCGTCCGGCTACGGCTCGAGCAGCTCGTCGTCGGGCAACTCGGGCAGCGGCGGCAACGGCGGTAGCAAGTAGGCATTCCTGAGCGAACGCCGCAAAACTGATGAGTTTGGTCCCGGGGGGATTTTCCATGTGAAGGCGCGAGCGGTGGGAGTGGTAGTTATCGACACGACGGTCGAGGAAGCGGGCTTGCAGATCCCAGAGCGGACAGGGTGAAGCAGACTGGAATTGACCTGAGCGAACTTGATGGCTGCCCAAACAAACAAAACTGGGGTGAATAAAGATTTCGTACACCCTCATCCTCGTATCGTACACTTCCCAGTGTGTGTGTCTCTCTGTCGGTCACAACCAACATCCGTATCCAAACCATCCAACCCCCTACATCCCCTCAAAGCGTCGCAACCAACCCACAAACCGCCCCCCCAATCAACAACCCCGCCCTCCCCAAGTTCAACACCCCCCACCAATCCAACAACCCCTTAGCACTCCTCTCCTCCTCAGCAGCCACAACCCCCTGCCCCTTCCCAGCGGCCGCCACCTTGGCCTCCAGCGCCTTCAACTTCCCATTCGTCCCGCTCATAAACACAATCGTATACGGCACAATCCCGATCGTCAGCGCGCCCGCAGTGAGATACGTCCGGGCGCGGGCGAGGCCGAGCGTCGGCGCGGCGCGCAGCCCCAGCCAGAGGTAGGCGGCGGCGGAAACGGCGGCCGTGAGCGGCATGGTGGCGGCGCCGAGAGCGTAGGTGCGCGACCATTGGGTGAGCATGGTCGGCGTGGGGGATTCGAGGAGGCGCGGGACGAGGAAGGCCGAGAGCGAGAGGACGATGCCGGAGCCGAGGGAGGAGAGGAGGATGGCTGTGCCTTGGGCGAGGGGGATGGGGTGGATTGTTGGCGCCATTTTTTTTTTGTTTGTTTTCTTTTTCTTTGGGTTGACTACTTCTCGGGATGGATTGCTTGCGGGAGGAGGTGGTCTGAGGGCGTGTAAGGTGTGAATAGATGTTTGTGTGTATGTATGTACAGTGCCGGCGGTGTTGATGTATTCAATGCCGTGGAAGGATGAATTGGTTCTTTAGGATGTGGTGAGATGAGAGGTAGGATGGGAGGAGGGAATTGTAAGTGATAAGCCGCTGGAACTTGCTGACGTAGGTGTTGCGGAGCTTCTGGACGGCGGCCGACGTTCAAAGCGGAGAAGTCGTCGCTTGCATGGGCATGGTGGGAGTTGCGCTCGCTAGCGGTACAGTGCGAACCTGCAAGATCGGGTCATCTTGATCGCCAAATCAGCCCCATTCCGGCACAGTGCAGATGCGTCGGTCGGTGTTCGGGCAGATCAAACACCGAGCCAGCGTGACGGTGATGCACAGCTCGTTGGCTTCAAACTGTCGACTTTATGAAGTCAATCAAAACTTGTGAGTATTCCGTACATTGTGATGTTTCTGCTCTTTCCGCAGCCGTGATACAGTCCGATGCCCCCGAGAATGTCGAATCGGATCGGACGAACTTGGCTGGATCCGCAAGGTTGTCTTGGTCAAAATCATCAGGCACTACGGAGTACGACATCACCGTCCCGTCATAACGTTCTGTTCGCCAATCACATCTATCATCCACAATCGCATCGAGAACCAGGAACAAGCAGACATGAGGCAGCCCGGGGCGAAACAAGGTATCCGGGCTCGAGCCGGGGCAAGCAGACCATCGGCTCACATCACACACCAAGTGTCATTGGCACATGGCCGCAAACCGGCACACTAGATAGGTAAGGTACGGAGATGATAACCAACATGGAATGCTCACAAGGCCGCCTTGCCCCTCGACTCGAACGGCAACACAAGCACCAGCAGGCCCGCGGCAATGAACAGGGCTCCGCTGGTGTACACAGGCGCAGCGGTCTCGAGATCAGCAAACATGGCCACGATTGGCTGTATATGTACATACTGTGTCAGCCCATGAACCACAAACGCGGGACGAATGCTTACCGCCATGATGCCAAAAATACGATTGCAAGTCGCCGTCAGGGCGTTTCCCGTGCCCCTCTGCGGCGTGGGGAACAGCTCGGGCGTGAAGCTGTACAGCACCGCGTACATGACATTGCTGGTAAAGCTGAAGGCGCAGTTCCAGCCCAGGAGCGACTGCGAGTCGAGCGCCGTCGTCGAGGCGTAGAGGAACACGCCCGTCAGAACCGTCGAGACCGCTAGCGTCCCCTTCCTCCCAAACCGCGGCAGCTCAACCAACGCCCCGCCGACCAGGGACCCGGGCACACCGAGCACGGCAATGATGAGCGAGTTCCTGTATGTCAGGTACGTTGAGCCGTCTCCAAAGTCGGCCCCGCGCGAGGCCTGGATGTACGGGAGGAACGCGTTGTAGAGGGGGTACCTGGGGCTGTCAGCTCTCCATCCTTGCTCTCTCTCTTTTCAAGCCTCTCCCTCAGATGTGTAGAGTGCCCGTCAACCTACCCCAGCCCGATGAACGCCCAGACTGTCATGATCAGACCCGTCGACAGCGCGAGCTTCCGCGTCGCAAACAGAGCCCGCACCCTGTCAAACTTGACATCCTGCAACTTCCTCTTCACCGCATCCGCCACGCGGGCCTCGTGCACATACCCCTCAGGCTCGCACGCCTTGAGGTCCTCGACCGTCAGCGCCGTCGTCTTCCCATTCCGCCTGGCCACCTCGTGCACGATCCGCACCGCCTCCTCGTCCCTCCCCTTCCCCATCAAATACTTGGGCGACTCATAAATCGTAAAAAACACAAACCGCACCAGAAACATAACCACCGTCAACCCCCCCATCGCAATCAAAAACCACCGCCACCCCATATTCTCCGCCCTTGTACACACCTCATCCCCCCCCTCCTGACACGTCAAATCCCCCAACAACGGCCACGCCACCAGCGTCGCAACAACCTGCGCGATCGCCCACGCAACCGACAGCACCGTCAACAAAAACTGATGCGACGCCGGCAAAAACTCGAGATAAATCGCCGAGTCCACCGGCAAATTCCCACCCACCCCAAACGACCACAGCGCTGCGAACACCCCCGCAGCCGCAAACGACGGCGACCCGGCCGCCGCCAGCCCGAACACGGCCGTCACGCCCAGCGTCAGGTTGAATGCCCACCGCCGGCCGAAGACGTCGCACCCGAAGCCCCAGAACAGCGCGCCCGCCAGCAGGCCGATGTTCTGGCTCAGCGTGAGGAGCGGCGGGTGGGAGGGGTGGAATTCGTTGCTGATGGGGGGCAGGATGAGGGAGGTCACGATGGGCCAGAGGTTGTCGGATGCCCAGCCGAAGGAGATGACGGCTGTTAGTTGGTATTGGTAGCGGCCCATGCCGATTTCTTGGATCTGGAAGGGGGGTTAGTTTTCGCTCTCTTTTTTTTTTCTTTCCTTTTTTTCGTTTTCCCCCTTGTTCGGGGGAGGGGGATGTGGCGTGTAACGTACAGCGCGGTTGAGGAGTTTTGCCTTTTTCTCGTAGACTGGGTCGATCTCGCCGGGGGGCAGGATGGCGTTGTCGCCCGTGTCTACCGAGACTTCATCCTCGGCGGTGGGACGGGGCTTGGGAGTCTCGATTTTGTCGACGTCGGCCATGATTGGTTGAGTTCAGTTGAAGAGGTAAGTGAGGAAAGGTAAGTTTTGCTGATGAGGTTTGCTTGTGTTGATCAGGGGGTTGGGAGTCGTGGTGTGGAGAAACCACAGGATGGAGATCGGGTTTTTGGTGTATTGTTATTTGCGTCTAGTTGCCGAGGATGGACACTCTGCGTCGCAAAGTGCAGACAACTTGCAGGATTGTGGACAGAGATGCTGTACTTGGTTGTCTCACGGTGAGTAGAATGCTGCCCCCAGACTTCGACACATACACGTTCAGTGCTGCATCCTCATTGCATGTACCTGTACTTGCGGGTGTATGTGTAAGTGTAAGTGCAGAGACAAATGGGACATGGATGGAATATGATTTGGACCCTGTCCACATATGAAAAGAATCAACGGCAGGGATGACAGCACATGGAAATGCAGCTCAATCGCGCCATCTGCTGTCCCCGTTGCCTTATTCGGAGACGATCTGATTGACCGAGATCTGGGGTAATGCATCCCCATGGGGTGTGTTCCCTTCATGCATCGAGTGTGGTTGCTGATGACGACATGTCGATCCGACTTCATATGGACGCCACCTCCCCGATCTGGCGAGACATGTGACACGTTACGAACACAGCGTGACGAAGTTGCATTTGCCGTGGTCGGCAAGACAAAATGCATAAAAAAGTACGGAATAATTGCTTTGTTGATTTTTGTGGGCTGGCCTTCTTTGTTTACATCTGGGTCTTGGCAATCGTGCCCCTGAAAGTGGCAAAAAGGGGGCAACAACACAAGCAAGTGCCTAGGCATTTGCGTTCACCTCGCCAATTTCTATCTGCAATCCTTTGAGAGACTGTGAATGCCTACTACCTATGGTGGAAATTTTTTCCCTGAGAAAAAATTCATTAGTAAATCGGTTTCGTAGCCTGTTGCTTTTGTTTCCGCCAAGGACCGTATCCATTTCTCTTTCCCATCCTCACCATAGTTGGCTTCTTGGAGACAAAGTTGGGATAATTGAGTAAGATATCAACCGCATCCTACAAGGGGTTCTTAGTGTTTGAGGTTTTCCCCAATAGCACTAGAAGTTTCGTGAGTGCGATGTCCATTAGGGCCAGTACGAGTGCTGGGTGGTTCTCTGCAGTCGCCTCGGGGAGAAGAACAACAACAGGCAATCTATCAATCACGGTGCAACGAGATAAGCAATCAGTCACTATTTTTCGTCATCCCCGGCAGGATTCCTTTTTGTTTTTTGCCCTTGCTATTCCCTCCAGCAAACACCCCGAGTTCTTTTTTTCAACCGACCTTAAACTTGTTCAGGCCAACTTTCTTGCCAACGCGAGAGGTTGGTCAAGATTTGGAGCGACTCTGGGTTACTCCAGAGAATTCTGCAGAATGTCGTCGCCAACTCAAGTCGTCTCTACCGCGATGGAAAGCGCATCAAATTCGTCGACATGCATGGAGGAGCTGACTGTCGCAGAAGATTGGGACGGGACCGACGAGGATGATTGGGAAGATACTCGCGACTCGGTGCTCCCCGTCGACCAGTGGAAGAAAATTCTTTGCAAGTCCATTTCTCGTTCCAAGTCTCAGGGTACAGAAAAGCTTGCTAACGATCTCTTGATGCCTTCTTTTCCCTCAACTAGGGGAGAAGCACTACATTCGCGACGTTGTGTTTACGGCTCCGGATCCCGATATGACCCTCGTCATCACCGGTGGCTATTCCGGAAACGCTTCCATGTTGAAGCGCCATGAGAGAATCTCTATGATTGTGGATTCTTATAATCTTGACTGGGCCTTGCGTGGATGGCGAGATCGGATTGCCAATCTGCAGCCGGCTTCCGAGCCAGGTCATTTCCCCATTGCGTGGCTCACCCGAGGGACTCCCCGAGTGTTCTGCCACCTTGTCGCCGCAGCACACGAATTCGGTAGGATAGACGCAGAGGCAGAAATGCTGTCGAGCGAGACCATCTGGCATGACCTTGACCTTGAAGAGGTCGGCGACCTGGCCATGCTCTGTCATGAAAACAAGGAGGCGCTATCTCTGATCCGCTCCCATGTGCCTTACTTGGTCAAAAAGCTTATTCCTGCTACCTGGAATCCCGAACTGCACACTGAGGAATACGCAAACCAGCTGGAGTACCTGTGGATTTCATACGAGTTTGGATTGGAGGACATGTTTCGCCGGGTTTGGTAAGTCCGAGTCAACCCATTTTTCTGCTCCTCCTTGCGGCCGTTACACTAACCATCATCCTACAAGCTTCAACTTGGCATATGTCAACAAGTCCTTTTCTTGGAACCCCGATTCCATGCCGCCCAAAGTCTTTGGTTAGTCCCCCTCGTCCCACCCCCGTCCGCTTTCTTTCTCGCAACTTGAAACGATCCATGACCAGGTGACATTGATTTTTTCTTTTCTCACTCCCTTTTAGAACGCATCTACCAGTGCAGAACAGCCTACACCTCCTGGATCGAGACCCAGATCTGCGACTACCGCAACAAACTGGTCAAGAACGAAGGGCCAGCCCCATGTATCTTCAGCGATGCAGTTTGTTCCGGTCCACACTACAAGTGGGCTTGCTCCAACCGCCAGCTGCAGATCCTTCAAGACTGGATTGCCGCAGAGAATCTGAACCTCGATCCGCACCTTGACCTGGACCTGGACCTGGGCCCCAACTTCGGTCTCAATCTCGGCCAGTCCCCGGCCCCCACCTCACCTCACAAAAGCCCCCTCAACTACCTCCGCTCGCTACCCGACGTCAGCAGAGGCTACAAGGAGGGGGATGGGCCCGACCAAAACGGCTGCGGGCTAGGCAACATGGTAGCCAAGCTGGGCATGGACGGCAAGATGAGAATGCTGCAGTGGGCCCTGGAAACTGGCGATGACGTTCGTCCCGTCACGGATGAGCACATCCAGTACATCCAGGGGCAGAGAATATTCTAAGGTTTACTGGCCTTGTTGGACCGACTATGTCATTTGACTGTCGACTATTTGGAGGCAAAGGTTCTGGCGACTCCTGGGGCATTGGCATGGAAAAGAAGAGGGGCTTCATTTGACTGTATTATAATGAGGAACTGGTGGTTCATCACTGAGCTATCCAACCGCCCCCGACTAAGTGGGACCTTTGTAGATGGCAAAACAAACGACTTCACATGTATCTTATGCTCGAGGCAGAGGCTTTGATACCCTAACATGGTAATGACACCAACTATTTTGCCGAATTTAGGTACCGGAGGTTAGCCCCAACGTGGTGAGCACTTCGTTCATCATCTGCACGTTGAAAACGCCGAATTATTCGTACACATCGAGTTAGTGAACTGAATACGCTGCTAAGCCCTTGCATCGGTCCCCGGGTCGGTTCAAACAAAGTAGGCGTTTACCCGCCGTCAAAGTCACTTCCCACAAGCAATTACATGACCAGAACGCTGGATTCATCGCTATAAGTTACGTACATACAAACCAACATCGCTAGTAAACACCCCGTCGCCCCCTCCCCATCCCCCAACCAGGCAGCCCCCCACCCGACCTCATCCCACGCTGTGTCTCTTCGCGGTACAGGACCAAAACCATAACCATACACCAACAACCACCGACGAACCTCAACCCTCAGAGCAAGTATCACAGGGAACATCGGTAGAAAAAGCTCCACCTTCCACCTGTCATGCACAACCACACTCCTGACACCCTTCCCCACCGTCAACATCCCCCCCCGTCAACATCCCCCCCCGTCAACATCCCCCACCGTCAACACCCCTCACCAAAAACCAGGCTGCTCATATCTGGCAGGGTCATCCACACCCAGATAGCTCGACGACCCCCTCCCACCACGACGCTTCTTCCGACCCCGGCCACCGCCCGAGGCCGACGACCCCGGAACATAAGGCGGGGGCTCATTGGCCCTGAGCAGCAAGCCAGCATATTCCCCCGATAAATGGTTGTCATCCTGCCAACCGACATGGTCCATCATCCTCACCATCTGCAGCGCCGGGGCATAGACGGTCGGAAACACGCCCCGGGCGCTGAGTGTCTCAGTATCCCAGTCTGTCTTGTCGCCGACCTTCAGGTTCAAGTTCTGCTGGCAGAGAGCCTCGAGCTCGAGAGATACCACAGCCGCCTCATACCAGCGCGGGAACTCGCCTTTGGAGCGGTTGTCCTTGGTTCGCCGCTGGGACCAGGGCCGGGCTAGTTTTCCCTCCCATGAGTTCCAGGAGCCAGCGTAGATTCCCTCGCTGTATGGGATCGTCTCCAGCTGCTGGACTTCGGTAACTTCGAGGGCGCTCTTCTCGTCGAGACCCGTGTGGCGCCACTTGGTCAGGACGCGAACACTCTCGACGTTCACGTTATCTTGGGGCACGGCAAACTTGAGTTCTGGAGCACCCTTCTCGTTGTGTCTGTAAACACTGTTAGCGTGAGGCAGGTGTGAGAGACGGGAAGTGTGTCACTACATACGAAACGCTCAGCAACTGCAACAACGTGTTGGAAAAAGGTCCGAGTGTATTCTCGACCTCATCAAGGTTGATGTGGGACATGACAATCCGCAGGTCCCAGTGACGGCGGATCGCATGGACGTAAAGAGGCGATCTGGACACGTCGTTATGCGGGCGGACCGAGTATGACAAGCTGCTGTTCGAAGTGCCATTATCCTCAATGTCGACGACGAACCGGCGGATATTCTCTTCAGAGCCCACGGCGCAGTGAAAGGAGTACGTGGTCCAGGCATGACTCGGCTTCTGCGCCCACAACCGAACGCCGTCTGGATTCGTGGTGGTGATCAGGTCCTCGATGTCGCAGGCAAAGGTAGACAGGACCTTGGTGAAGTGAATGCCCTGGTTCGTGGCATAATCCTGATTCAGCTTGGAAACCAAATCCGACTTTTGCCATCCGTTGCCGCGCTTGTTAACATTATTGAATGACAAGCCCGTGGCATCGACGTCCTCGAGAATTGTGCGGCCAAACTCGGCACGGACTACAACCCTACCTTGTCGGTAAGGGACACTTTCGAGAAGTTTGGTCATTGCCTCTTCGATCTCGTAAAGGAAGTCCTCTGTGGCGACCAAACGGTCTACTTTGGGGATGCCTTCAAGATGGCGACGACCCAATGCTTGCTGCAGCTGTAGTTGGTCCGGCTGAGGTAGGAACTCTAGGTCCTGGGTCCGTTTCGAGTTTCTCAGCGCACCTGCAGAGGGCTCGTCCGAGTCAACTTCCGAATACTCATCGTCATCCTCATCAGTGGATGGCGGGGTATGTTGCCAATGAATGTTTGGCTCCATCGGATCGGTGGTGTCTGTGGTCACTGAAGTGCTGTGTCCGAATACTCTGCGTTCATTCGTGACCCCGTTTGCAACTGCCCCAGATGCTCTGTCATGGGGCTGCAGCTGCACCTCGGTGAGATCAATGAGATCCTTAATATTTGTCACTGACGGGGCGCCACTAGCAGCCTGAGAATCGAGACTAGGGCCAACGGGACCGATAACAGAGCCAAAGTCCTCGATCTGCAGGCTTTGGAGCCAACTCTCGACGTGGCTAGCGGTATCCAGGCTCTGATTTTTCACAGCATCGGCAACGGCCTCGTCAACGGCTTTGGTGGCGACAACGGGCCGGTTTCCCAAGACAGTCCTGTCCCTTCGCGGAGAAACCACCTTCGGGCCGAATAGGGAAACAGAGAATCCCTTGTCAGGGGCCCAAGAGGATAGGCGGATGGATGATGCCTGTCGGTAGACCGTCTTGTACAGTTCTTCCAGGTTGTCGACCCTGGCCGGGTCGAGGAGGGTGGTTGAAGCGAGTTTTGGATCTATGTTGGCCAGGTATCGGATGTCTGCAACGAAGATGGGTCCTGAAGGAGCTTGGTACTCCTCGGTATACACCACGTTCTTTGCCTGGGGCGGGGGAGCGAGTAGTTTCTGGGATAAAGGTGAGCGCGATATCTCGAAAAAGGTTTGACTGGACTCTCTCTCACCTTGATGACGAGCAAAACCCCAAGCTTCTCCTGAGCTCTGCAGACAGACTCCTCGCTGTGGCCTCCGATGTGAACCAGTTTGCCGCCGAGTGTAGCATCGAACGTGACGTCCAGCTCCTTCGTTATCTCGTCGCATTGGCTGGAGCTCATAATGTCGTGAATCGTGTAGAGCTCGCCCTCGTTGTCAAGGGATCTCCATTCTCCAACATGGGAGTATGTCTCCAGGGCCTTGGGACGGCTGTACGACTCATTAGGTTTGCCGCCATTGGTGACCGAGTGAGTCTCGAGTCCTTGGCTGAACCATTCATTGTCGAAGGACGACTGTGCTTGTTAGACATTATTCTTCTGGAACAACAGGAGGGGTCGGGCTTACCATGAGCATGTCATTGCCATCGATCATGTCCTCCTCATAGTGCTGGAATGCGATCTTCTCAATGTCGTGGACTATCTTTTCAAATTCTCTGCGAACATGCTGTGCGTCATCCTCACGGCAGATGACCTTGAACCAGTTGTACTCGCGGTCATAGGTGAACTCGGCGTGGTCCTAGACAGGTGGTCGGTCAGGGTTGTGTTTCTTGGAAACACAGAACATATTGAGGGAGTCGACTGACCAAATTTATGGCAGCCAAGCCGTCGACAACTTCCTCGACCCCCTTGGGTTTGTACGTCCACAAGGTTGTGAGATAGAACTCTGCCATCGATGCCATCTTGGCCACTGACAACCCGACCGATGGAAACGCGACAGTAGGTCTAGGACTTTAGGGCGGGAGTAGAATGACTCAACAGTTAGCTTCGAGTTACTGGGTGAAAACCCAAGAGGAGCTTATTGAGATAGGACAAGTGCGAAGGAGCGCGTCGAAATGAGGAAGACGGTGACGAAGGTAAGAAGACCAGGCTCAGACGGCCCAAACACGAGGAGGTAGACGGACAGGTGGTGATGGAATAAAATACCAACCGGGTTATTGACAGCGTTTGAAAATGATACAGTCTGCTCAGTACGAGGTTGCAAATTGTTGACCGGTCGGTTGTTCCTGCCTTGTCGATGGAGGTAATGAGGTATGTGACGCGAGGGGGAAGTCGAGAGGGAGGAGGACGCGACATGCACTCGGAGAACAGCCGCTGGCGGCAGGATCCCAAGCTGGGAAAGATCAAGAAAAATAATAAACATCTTAGGGCTGCACAGGACCTGGAACCTAATGGAAGACGTACGATTCTGGTTTATCCTGGCTTCATGGGGAACAAGGAAGGAGCGATAGACCCCAACTTCGGGCTTTATCACATAAACAATGGAAGTTTCTGCAGCTTCATGTCCCGTCTTTTACAGACGATTATATGTGAACCTCTATCATGGTCTCCAGTCAACACATCGGGAGTAATCATGTCCGGATGATTGAAGGCCCTCAAGGCAAGGGTTGTTGTGTCAAAGCAATACAGGACACATATTGCGCGACTACTCCCTGGTATATACACTTCGAAACAGATAATTAACCATTAACATTAATTGGATCTTACCAAGGGACAGTCCTCTTTGAGACTGAGTGAGGTATGGTGCCTTGTGAGTCCACCAGGTGAAAGTCAACAACACCCACACACCACCTCGCCCCCTGCCAAGCCAAAACATTCAACAAAAGGAACTCACGCTCACGACAAACGTTACCTGAAACTGACATACCAACGATTTCAATCACAACCAAAACTCACGCATTGAAAAGTCACACATCCATCTAAAAAGAGCAACTGAAATTGACCCGAAACCCCCACTTCCTAATAAGCAGCAGGCCCTGTAGCTTATCTGGCAATATGCATTCGATGTCCCTTTCCCCTTGGAATGAAACCCTTTTTCAGAGCAAAAGAATGCGCCAAAACTCCATCCCAATGAAAGGTTCCCTCCTTTTCCCCTAATAAAAGCCCCGGTCATGAATAGAATCGGAAAAGGAGAAAACAATGCCTTCTCCAGCCAGCTAGCTGACTAGCTGGCTGGCTGACTGGCACTGCCGACGCCGGGGCATAGACGCTCGCTGGCTCTCATGCCTCTCTGGTCGCATGCCTTGCTCCGGAGGGGAGAAGAAGAAAAAAAAAAGAGGGAAAAACCACCAAACTGCTCTGCTCTATCGACCCGACCCGCCCCGTTCTGCCCAGCCCGACTTGTCTGGTATCGTCATTATGTATGTCGTAAAAAAGGAATCGCGAAAAAGGGCCGCCGGAGGAATGTAACGGATGGAAGCAATGCCTCCCTCAACTTCCCGTTTCGTTTTTGGCGTTTTCATTTGCGTGGGGGCAAAAAAATGGTTGCACCCCAAACCGATGCTCCTCCCTCCTCGGCCAAGGACCCCTCACTGCGCCCAGGAAATCTTTTCCTTGATGCTCAGCGCCCACCGCAGCTTGTCGAGGACCTCCCTGGCCTCCATCAGCGTGCGCTCCTGCTCCCTCTCCCGCTCGTCCGCATTCTTCTTTATCGCCGCCAGCCCCTCCTCCTGCTCCCGCTTGTACCTCTCAAACTGCGCCTCGATTTCGTCCCTCTGCCTCCTCAGCTCGCGTATGTTCCCGTCCTGCTGGTCGCACAGGTCCCGCAGCATCTCAATCTTCTCGTCGTCCTTCTTGCGCTCCACCACCAGCCCTTTGACCTCCTCCTTCATCCGGCCCATGGACCGCTTCACCTCGTCGCCCTGTTCCCGCCAGTGGCTGCTGATGGCATTATACCGGCCCTCGCACAGCGCGGCGTAGTTGGTAGCCTCCTCGACGTTGCGCTTGGCGTCGGCGCGGGCGCGCTCCATCTCGTCCTTCCACACCCTCTCGCGGTCGGCGGCGTCGACGGCCCGCTTGCGCTCCAGCTCGACCGCGTCCTGCAGCGACTCGACCTGGCGTTCCTTGCGCGCAAGCAGGGTCTTGGTGACGTTGGCCTCGAGCAGCCGCGACTCGTAGTCCGACACGACCCGCTCCAGCTTGTCCTCGAGCAGGCGCGCCGCCTGCCGCGACTCCTCGGCGCGCAGCCGCTCGATCTGGATGTCGCGCTTGAGGGCTTCGTTGTCTGACACCAGCCGGTTGATCACGCGGCCTGTTTTGCCGAGGCCGGCTTTGCCTACCGAGTTGTCCCAGCCGTTGGAGAGGTGGGCTTCGGTCGCGGTGAGGGAAACGTCGGGGTCGGAGGGGGCCGAGGTTGCGAGTAAGGATGGGGAGGCGGTCGCCGAAGGGCTGAGGCTGTTTTCGCGCTGGGCGAAGTCGGTGAAGCTCGGGCGGTTTCGGAGCGGTCTTGGTGTGCCGTCGACGAGGCCATCGCCGCCGTCCGCCATGCTCGGTTTTAACCTGTTCATCGACGGTATTCTGGGTATTGCGCTGATCGTGGCGGGCGGGCGTGACTGAGAATTGGACGAGGACATGCTGGTGGTGCTGTTGAGCGAGCTGGAAAAGCCCGAGTCGCGCGAGGTTGAATGTGACGGCGTCCCCTCGGTGCTGGAGTCCTCCTCGGAGTACCGTTGCCTGTCGTCGAAACTGGGCACTGCGCGGATGGTCGAGTTCATGCGGTTCGGGATGCGTGGGGACAAAGAGGAAGCGGATGGGGTCGGGACCGCTTTTGCGTTGGCTCCGCTGGTCGTGGTCCGCGACATGGCGGAGTCGACAGTGCCTTCGGAGGCCGGTGTTAGGGTCGACCGGGGCGAGGAGTGTTCATGCGAGGGTTTGTGCCCCTTGCTCGGCGTTGGTTTAGATGGTGTCGTGACTGGAGCTGCCTGTGTAGGAACGACGGTCCGGGACGAACGATCTTGGTGGTTCCGTAGCGTTAGCCTCTGCTTGGTAGTCTTTCACCCGGCCGATTCAGTTGACCCCGGTGTTTAGAGTTCAAGGGTCACGCCTCAACGGCCCGCTGCTGACACAAAAGACTGCAGCTATCCATCCGGGGACAGCACGCTGCCGTCCAGCATAAGTGCACTTTTTGGGGCCACACAGTGTAGCACCCGTCCAGGGCCGGACCCTGGAAATCCGGCAACAACACAAAGCGGGGGTCAACATACTGTGTTGGTCTTCCTGGTGGACTAAGGCCGGCTTCTGGTCGGAATGTGGCCGGGACTTCGAGAGCTTGTTGCGCATTTCTTGTGAACGGGCGGAGTCTGAATTCAAGACAAGAGAGGATCTGGACGTTGCCAGGGGCAGATCTTTGTTTCCACTCCAAAGCGGGTCGGGGTCCGCCGCAGCCGGAATTGAGTACGGAATACGAAGTACTGCTGTATCAGACCTGTTCTGTCCTGTGTAATTGATACAAGTACTTCAATGGCGTTTTCGGGTTTCAACAGGAGCCTTCTTGTCTCAAGTGCTCTCGGTGATAGTGATCCCTGGTGTGCGGATCTCGAATGTGGGCGATCGAGCGATGTTGGACGATTCGATATTGGATGTTTTTCTTCGCTTGGCAACAGCGCGAGGCGAAGCACTTAGTTAACGTTGCCTAGCCGTTGACAGGGCAGAGGAAATTAATCAACGTTATCCCCGGGCTGAAGGAAGAGAGAACCAGGGACCGGGAACAAGAAAAGTGAGGCGATGCCAGAAGTTGTCTTTTGTGTGTACAGAATACAGTACTCTGCACGTTAGTTCTTGTGTCAGGCGATCTTGAACAAGAGGAGCGGAAAACATCCATGCCAATCCTGGGAGCGGGAGAGCCCTGTTGGCCAAGTTAAAACGCCCCTTCCCCCCATGCAATCGAGTTTGCGGCCATCTTTGGAGGCCCGCGCGCAGGGTAACACAGCACCCTGTGTCAAGACCTGCATGTCCACTGCCACAGCAACCATGCACTCGGCCGAAGTGGGACCCACGATTCTTCAACGCAGTGGATTGCCGAATTCAGCAGCCCCTCTTCTTTTGCCGAACTTTCCCTGCTCTCGGCCCGCCGAGCTGGATTCTCAGACAGGGGTTGTCTGGCTGTGCCTGGCTTGTTCCTGGGAGCTCCTTGCAAATGGACGAACTCGAGCTCTCGATGAAATGAAGAAATGCAACTTCTGCATCCGACAGAAAGGTGAATCCTGCATTTGCCATGCAAGACAGTAGGCAACTGACAAAATGTTTCCATACCTCCGATTATCGTCTATTATTCTACTGCGGAAATAGCCCCCGCGGGGAAGAGATTTCTGGCCCAATCTCGGCCATTTGCGACAAGTATTGCGGACTAATACCAGCGGAATGGACAACTAAACCCAGGGCGATCAACGAGCCTTGTAACCCTTGTTTCCGTAATATGGCGGTTTATGCCGATGATGAAAATCCTTGACGCGTCGCGTCCTCCACGTCGCGTGTCCGCGAGCATCAAGCGGCCCATTGCAAGGCCAGCCTAGTCTATATAGTTATGTACGGAAAAGCACAGGATGCATCCTCAGGCAAAGACTGAGCCCAGATAGTCATCAAAACCCCACCCTCCTTCCCCCATCCCCATGATTTTTGGCTCCCCTTAACGCCGCCCACCAGGATCTTCCCCTGGATAGATTCAATGCCCCGCCCCTTAACACGAACATGGCCCAAGGCTGACGGGCATCTGGCCCGCCACTCTTTTCGAGGTGGAATACATGACAGGTTCTTTCCTTGGTACACCTCTCCTAGTGTCATGCCGCGATCGCCATGGCATTAGCAGCCGCCGCATCGTTCGCAGCGCCGCGAGTCTGCGACTCGATGAAGCCCGGCCGCCACTTGACAAGATACTTTGCCGCCAAGGGGCGCGCATCTTCGTCTGCATCAAGAAAAGTCAGTCAACGGTTCCGCAGTAAAAGAAAGAATAAAGATGGACACCAAAAGAAGATAAAAAGAGCCAGAGAAAACACTCACACTCCGTCCAAATCTCCGCCACGGTATCCAGCGCAATCTCCCTCACCGGCGGCCGCATCATGACCAGGTACAACAAGCTCGTCAGCGCGAGCTGCACCGTAGTCGGGTCGGCGCACAGCCCCTTGAGCTTGCCCAGCAGCGGCCTGCTCAGCTCGGGGATCTCGGCGAGGAAGCGCGTGAGGACCTTGTCCTGCGCCGTGATGTAGTTGAGGCAGCCGTCGACCAGCCGCAGCGCGCACTCCTCGTAGTGCAGCGGCGCCCCCGTGCCGCTGCGCTTGGTCAGCTGGTCGTTGTACCATTCCTCGCAGAGCCACGCGACGGCGATCTCTATGCGCCGCCGCCAGTCCTCGAGGATGTACGTGTAGAGCATCTCGCGGATGGCGTTGCCCAGCGACGCGCGCGGCTGGCTGAGGGCGTTGCTGCCCTCTTCGGTCTTGATGCCGTTGCTGGTGTCCTCGAGACCGGCTGTGCTCCGCGTCGCGAGGCGCGTGATGACGGTTAGCCAGGAGTCGCGGTCGTACGAGCTCGCTGCCAGCCTGTTGATGCCGGCCTTTGGCTTCCGCAGGGCGCCGCCGTCCTTCAGAGTCGCCAACGGCCCAAAGACGCGGGCTGCTGCCGCCTGGCTGAGCTTGGCGGCCGTCTCCGGGTCAAGCGTAGGTGGAGGCGGAAGCGTGAACGGGCCGAGAGCCATGGCTGCGGTAGCATCGACAGTTTCCTCGATACGTTCCTCCGGAGGGGCGTTGTCGAGTTTGTTGAGTATTTGCTCGGTATCCTCGGCTGGGGTGAGGTCGGGTTCGTAGTCATCGTCGTCTTCGTCAACGCCTAATGGTGCTGTGGCAGCGTTGATCACCGCCGGCTGCGCTGCTGCTGCCGCTGCCGCACCTGCAGCATAGATAGACGTAAGGCGATCATGGATGGCCTTGGCTCAATCAGCACAACCGTTCTCTCCCGAGTGACAAATGAACGTGGATAAAAACTTACACCAACGGCTAGGTCCAAAACATGCTGATCTAGGGCGGCCAATGTCCTGACGCTAATCTTAGCAGCAAGGTTTGCCGGCAGCTGTGAGACATCAAAGCCTTGTAGCCCGAGGTTGTTGGTGAGCGTGAAGACCGCGGCCAGCGTATGCGGTCCCGGTCCCAACGGCGGGATCGAGGGCGGAGCAGCAGCAGCACCCTCAAACTTTTGTCTCTTCGCGTCACCGGAGGGGGCCGCAGCTTGGTCGGCAAGAGCTCTCTTGCGGTTTGCTTCGTCGAATATCTCGGCTCGTGACCGCATCAGCCTCTCAATGTATTGCTGGATGCGCCCTGCCATGGGGTTGTTGGGATCCCTGATGCGGTGTCAACAGGTGGATGTTTACCATAAGCGAACAAGACACTTACCTCCTGAGGAGATGAGTCAAAAACATGCGGGTTGTCTTCTCCAGTGACTTGATAAACACCCTCGACTTTGGTGTCATGGGAGAGTTGGCCAGCTTCAAGGGGTTGAAGTTGAGGACCGAGTTGAGGATTCGGTTGGATGTATTGGGCCGGGTCCGGATCAGGATGGAGAGACAGTTGAGGGTGGCGTCGACCAGGAGAACATCGCTGCGGCAACAGTTAGCCGTCGGCAGTGCCAGAGTGCCCATATCTCATGCAACTTACTTGCTGTTATCCTGCAATATCCCGAGCATTCTGTCCAGGAGTCCAGTCGCCTCTGCCTCAAGTTGTCTGGGATCTAATAAAGGGTGGTTCGGTGGGATCGAGTTCAGGGAGACATCAAGTCCGTTATACTAAGCGGCCCATGTCAGTTGCGACCGCAACCATGAAAAATGTAAAGGAACCAACCTTTTGCTCCATGCCATTCGATGCCGTCTGCGCAAGCACAACCCGCTGGGCGAACTTGATGCAGCTCAGTTTGACCGGCGGCGGCGCCCCATCCCACACTTGCAATATCCTCGACTTGATGGCCGACATTTGCTCCCAGCTTTCGGTATGGTATGAGTTGTGTATTCTGACCAGGTCTCTGTCAGCATCCTTTGTTCCCTTTCAACGCACTTTGCCGAGGACGATCAACACGGAACGGGAGACGGCCACAGAAGCACGCTGTGAAGCAGACGTGGCGTGGCATACGCAACAGGTCCCTTCCTATGAGACACCAGGGGAGGAAGAAAAGATACTTACATCCACCTCAACACAATAGGATACGCGCTGGCAGCGGCCGCCACAGTAGCCTTGAGCACGATGGCATCCTCCCCGGCGCCGTCGAGCAAGCCCCGAAGCGTGTCGAGCACCGCAATCGTGATGTTCTCCTTTTCGCGCGTCGTCAGGACAGGCGTGGCGAGCGACTCGGCCAGGAACTCGGCGCCCCATCGCCGCAGCTCGACATGGGCTGTTGGCCCGATGATTGGCAACACACCCTTGACGATGCGGTCGTAGTAGCCAGAGTTCTCGAGCACCAGCTTGCGGGCCGCATTGAGCTGCTCCAGCTGCTCGGCGACCGAGATGGAGCTGGAGGACGAGGCGGCGGTTGTGTCGGCTGCCATTGTGTCTCACGTGCCCCCTCGGCCAGGGGGAAGGCGAACAATGGAGTGTGATGTGGTGTCTGATGGGTCGTGATGGTAGGCGAGGGGGTTGTGACGGGCAAAAAGCAGTAAGGAGTCTACAGAGAAGCACTGCCTGATGCCCGAGTGCGCAAAAAGAGGACAGGGCAAGGCAGTTCTAGGTTGTTGCTCGACCAAGCCCACGCACTGTCTCCCAGCTTCCAGATTGTGTCCCCAATTCCCAGGCTCAGCAGAGGTCCCCAAACCTGCTGACCAGTGCTAAACGTATGGCCCGCCACAAAATACCGCCAGTCACTCCCAAACAACCAAGACTCCAGTATGTTTCGACTATGGCAGCCCAGAGTCGAGGCGGATCATGCTGTGCGCGCGCGCGCAGCGAAGGTCGGTGATGGTGGAGCTTTGAGTCGGAAAAAAAAGTTCAGTATCGCAGCAAATGGTCGATCGCATCAATTCATCAATTGCATCGCCAGCAAGATCATGGATGATGCCGCTCCAACAGTCGTCAACTCCTCTCCGTGGTCGTCCAGCAGATTCAATGGTCGTGGTCAAGCGTGGAAAGTGGGTAACGTCAAGGTCAGGTCCACGGATGCGAGGGCTGGAAGCTTTGTTGCAGCCCTGCAAGGCGAGACGCGCTCTCAAAGCCTGAACCAGAACAAGCCACGCCAGTGACGTGAAAGGAAACAAGGGCCACACTGCAGGTGCACAGACCACTCTTTGCTGCTGAGAATGCGCGTGTGCTGCCATTGGCCTGTCCCTGATAAGGATAAAGCCGAGCTTGCGTTTCCTTATCAGTACGTACCTACCAGAGCACAACCCACACGGCAACATCCGATGCTTGGTCGGTTTTCGTCCCTCATCACCTTCAGATAGAGAGGGCAGAAGCCGTGCAATTCCTCAACGTTGTCGCCATGGCGTGAGTACTACTGCCCATGTCCATATCCCACCCCAAAAATCAAAAAAGAAACACCCTAACAACCCGCCAACAGGTTCCAGCGCTCGACCTACTACGACGCCCGCCAACGGCAGTCGCCGGCCCTGATCCGCGCCCGGCGGCCCTACCTCTTCAAGAACACCGTCTTGGGCCTTGCGCTGTCCACTTTCACCATTGGCGTCTGTACGGCAACCCCTCTGAAGCTCCCCATAGCTCCGAACACTCCTGGAGATATACGGCTGGCTGACCCGGTGATTTCCTGCAGTTGCCTACACCATGAACGCGATCGGCCAAGACGAGTTTGCCGATGTCCAGACGCCGGATGCGCCGGTGAAGCCCGCTTCCGGGTCCGAGAAGAAATGAGAAAGGACGCAAGGAGGATTTGGTGAGGAGTAGGGGGTGGCGTGGTGGGCCGAGGAGATTCGCGGCCCTGTGTATGCGATTGTGTACGAGGAAGTGCATATGTTCCGTAAAGGGAAGGGCATCAAAGCGGCAACTGTATACCAGAGAGATAACGGAGTTCTGGGGGAAATCCTATTTTTGATTCCAATTGCAATGCTACCTTCCACGAGCTGATGAGCCCGGGAAACAAGGGAGATAAATGAGACAGCTGGTATCTGCCAAGTCCTTATACAACACATCCATACAAACCCATCCTGCTGGACAACAAGGTCCTTCCTGATTGTACACGTCCACCATCCATCCACATACATGTCTCATCTACATAACATTAGACAACCCAAAGCCACTCCACTGTATCCTTTGTCGGATCAAAAGTAAAAGCAATACCTCGCATCTCGGGTTGAGTATGCGAAAGCAGAAACGCTCCGCCGCCATGATCCGTGAAATAACCCCAATGCCCGCCTCGAACTCCGTTAAAATTCTGGTGATGGTGACTGGTGGTCCGCCAAAGTGAAGATGAAAGGAACAAAAAAAAGAAAAAGATGCTACGAAGCAGAGATAGCCGGCTCTCGTCGAACAGGCTCAGGTCCCAGCTTAGACGCCTGGAGCTTCTCAGATACCGCGGGCGAGTGTGTCTTCTGTATCGGTGCTGACGAAGAGTCGCCGTTGACGAGGGTAGATGCGTTGGATGGGAAAAGCCCGCTGGCGTGATTGGATTGTCTCCGGGGCGCTGGCGCTGCGCCGACGTAGGTCGGTTGAAAGTGGGTTTCGCGACTCCCTTGCTGACGCTGCATCTGGTGCGACGGATGGTTGGGGTTCGCCCACGGGGTTTGCTCAATGAATTGCTCCCCTGCCACGCCAAGTCCCTGGACGAATGAAGAGAGACCTGAAGGGTACTCTGGGCGGAAGGCGGGCAACTGGTTTGCAGTGTGCCTCGCCAGTGGTTCGCGAGAGCTCTGACAACCGCGTTAGCCTGCTACGGCTGACACAACCAATGCGCGGCCTAGACTTACGTGTATGGCTTCGAGATCGGCGTCGAGTTGTTCTTCCGTCGCGCCATTGATCGACGGTGCTGCTGGGAAACCGACGTGCTTGGCGAACCCGGAAAGCACCGACACCTCCTTATTGTATGACACGGCATTTTTGATGGCCTGTGTTCTTGTCGCGGGGAAGCGAATCCCATAATCCGGTATTGTGTTGGCGACCCGTCGGCGCTCTTGTTGGATCTGGTACCACTCTTCGCCCAGCTCGGTTATGGTGCTGTCTCGAGACTCGCGCACAGCCTGGTAGAACTGCGACATGATCTGAGCGCGCTCGGCAACTGCTCGGTGTCGCAGCACCGACAGTTTAAATTGCAACTCGAGGTGGCTTCTCTTTATTTTTTCGGCCCGTCGCTCCTCGAGACATTGTAGCATGGCGAGGTACTCGGGGTGCGTCGGATTGTCGCTGATGAGCATGGCCTCTTCCTCGTTGAGCTGTTCCAGCCGTTCCTGATACAAACTGTGTGGAAGTTAGCGACAGAAACCTAGACGTTGGGTTCGGGTTGCACTGACCGCTCACGGAAGCTGCTGAATTGTTTCTCAATGGCGAGCAGTTCTTCCCAGGCCGCCCTTTTTCGTTCCACTGCAATCCAATTAGCATCTACAGAGCACAAAACCTGAGACGGTAGCTGCGTACGCTCTTCTTCGTTCCGATGTGCCGCCTCTGCCTCCTCGTCGATTTCATCGACGTGGTCATCTTCGGCTTGGGGTGTCGGCACCTCGACGCTCTGCACGTCGGCATCTTCGGGGGGTTCATCCGGCGCTTCTTCTTTGGTGCCAGCGTCCGCAGGGCTTTTGCTCTTCCGCTGCTTCGTGGGGCTGCGCTTCCCCTTCCGGAGCCTGCTCGGTACCGCCGTGTCTTCTTCGGGCGTGTCTGCGGGCTCCTCCTTAGCTTCAGTTGTAGCCACCAGCTCGTCCTCCTCCTCTTCCGCTGTGTGGCTGCCGCTTTGCAGGTTCGTTGAGAGCTCGTCGTCATCAATCATGGCAATGTCGTTGGTAGACAGGCCGTCGGCGGCGCTAACCGAGCCGGTCCGCTTCTTAGGCGGCTGCTCCGACTCCGATTGTTCGGCCACGGACGGGCGCTTCCGTTTCCGAGAGTCGGCCGAGTTTTTTCTGGGGTGTGAGGTTGGTGTGTCGGCGTTTGGGGGGATTTGGCCCTTCTTGAGGAGTGTGGGGGATCGTAGCCGACGCTCCTTGAGTGAGCCGAGCTCGGGCTCGCTCGACGGGATCGACAGCTCGTCATCGTCACCGTCCTCGACCTCAGAAGCCGAATTGCGGTCGCTGGTCACTCCACCCGTATCGAGGTCGGCACGCACCTGCTGGTGGAGCTTACTCGGGCTGCGCTCGAACACCCGGTCTCGGCGATCGGTGAATCGTCGGTTTCCCGAATCGCCAACCGTGTTCACAATGTCGCGTGTCGCGCCGTTCTTGGGAGGAGTGTCGTAAAGCCGTTCTGTCTCGGCCTCGGAATCATTGACGTCCAACTCGGACAGCTTGCTGTCGTCGTCTGACTCGGAGGCGACGTCTGACTCCGCGTCGCTTCCGACGCCGTTTCGATCCGGGGTGTCAAGACCGTCGCTCCGGTCGCGCATGTCTAGATCTGCCTCATCGCCATATCCGTCCTTGTCTTCGGGCTCGCTGAGGGGGCTCGAGAGATTGCTAGGACTGGTGTCCTCCAAGGGCGGGGGCGGGCTAGACGGTGCCAAAGGCGGCGCGGTATCACCTGTGGCCATCGTCGACCATGCAGTTGTGCTTGAGGCGAGCCAGACAACGGTGGCGCCAATGACGTCGTGGTTGGTTGCGGTCGAGAGAACAGGACCGCGCAGAATTGGACTCGATCGGTTCTGGGAGCGGGCACTGCCGGTGCAGCTTTGACGTCGACGGCGGGTTGGGACCGAGAAGGTGAGGGAACAAAAAATGGGAAATCTGTTGTGGTAAAATCGAACCACTCAAAATGAAGGCAATCAATTAAAGCGCGTCGCCGCTGTCGGTTTGGTGGGAAACTGTGTGCCGAATGTGTGGTGGGCGGATGGGGGTGTTTGGCGGTGGTATTGACGAAGAGCTGGGGAGCGGCGCCCAGTGACAGCAGGAGGGAGCACAAACCGGCGGAAGCGAGCACCAGCTTGGGACCCTCGATTGCCTGCCCGCCTGCCCGATTTGCTGCCGCCGTGCAGAGCGGTGAGAGGCGGCAGTTACCGATAAGAAGCGATAAGCGAATTTTCGGCATTTGTACCCACACCCAACGGCGCGTTTGCGCAGCGAGGCAGGCGGCTGCGGAAAAGCAGCTTCCAGTTGATTTCTGCAGTGGACATCTTGTGAGCCAAACTGCTGCGGAGTGCGGAACACTTCCACTGGAGCAGAAACCCAGAAATTTCCAGCTTCGGTTTTTCCCCCAGTGTCATTCAGAACGGTTTCCTTGCTGCAATCCGACCTCAATTGTCTCGCTCCCACCCACTTCCAAACCCCACCATTTCCTGCGGATTGCTCCCAATTCCCAAGCTCCCAAGCTCGCGCGTCTGAGCGCAATCCATTGTGAATATGGCGAAAGAGTATGGACTGCCTACCCGCTACGCCTGTGTCTCTGGTTTGTGACTGACTTACTTCCCGTAGCAAATCCGTTCTGGCCGCCAAACGCAAGGCCATTGACCCCGCCTTGGACGCTCTGTTCACGCAAAGCGTGAGTTGCAAAGATCTATGGAACAGGCGGCTAAGTGCCAGTGCTGACCATTTTCCAGGCTGGAGCTGTCAAGACCCCCCCTAAAGCGCGTTACGCCGAGTTGCTCCCTCAGAAATCCAGGACAGCGCCCGAAGACGAGGACGAAGATGCTTCCGACAACGAAGAACTCGAGGACTCAGGGGACGAGGACGAGGAAGAGTCTGACGCTGCGGGTTTGGAATCAGCTGATCAGGAGGATGGGCCGTCTGGAGAAGACGAGTCGGAAGCCGAAGATGCCAACGACGCCATGAGTGTGGACGATGAGGCTGAAGCAGCAGAGGTGTTGGAGAAGGCCGCTTCGCGCGCAACGACACAAGATGAGGGGCGGAAGCGGAAGCGGAAACAACGAGATGACGACGAGAATCTCGAAGCCAACTACTTCGAGCGCCTGGCAAACGAAGAAGAGCCGACTGGAAAGCGTCGCAAGGGTGATGCGACAGGGAAGGATGCGGCCTCGGCGGACTCGAAAGAAGGCGAGGAGAAGACCACTGCCGAGAAGGAGAACGACGACGAGTCAGCGGACGAAGTCCCCGTTCACGAATCACTCGCTGCCGATCCTGCCGTCTCTGAGCTCGAAAAGGCGAACCGCACCGTGTTCCTCAGCAACGTCGCGGTTGAGGCCATCACCTCGACGAAGGCCAAGAAAATCTTGCTGAACCATCTGGCATCCGTTCTCGATAAGAAGGCAGACCCGCCGCAAAAAGTGCAGTCCATCCGATTCCGTTCCACCGCCTTCGAGACAGCGGCCATACCGAAACGCGCGGCCTTTATCAAGAAGAATGTCATGGAAGCGACCACAAAATCCACCAATGCCTATGCCGTCTACACCACAACTGCGGCGGCACGGCTCGCAGTCAAGCAGCTCAATGGCACCGTCGTGCTCGATCGGCATCTCCGCGTCGACAGCGTGGCCCACCCGGCCCCCGTCGATCACCGCAGGTGTGTGTTCGTCGGCAACCTCGGCTTTGTCGACGACGAGACCGTCTACAACACCAAGCTCAACGAGGAGGGCAAGGAGGTGACGGAGAAGCGCAAGCGCACAAAGACCCCGATGGACGTCGAGGAAGGGCTCTGGCGTGTCTTCAGCAAAGAAGGCGGCAAGGTTGAGAGTGTTCGCGTGGTGCGAGACTCTGCGACCCGCGTCGGCAAGGGCATTGCCTACGTCCAATTTTACGTCAGTTTCTCCCCTCCCCCTTTCCCACCAATCGACCCCCGATCACCTAGCTAACCAACCCCGCAGGACGGCAATGCTGTCGAGTCGGCCATCCTCCTCAACGGCAAGAAATTCCCGCCCATGCTCCCGCGCCAGCTGCGCGTCAGCCGCTGCAAGGCGCCGCACAAGACCGCCCGCGCGATGGAGGCCCGCATGAGCAAAGCCGGCTCCGATCGCAGGGGCGACGACAAGAGGAAGAAGAACCCCAACAAGAAGGGCGCCGAGGACGCGGGCCGCTACGTCCCCAAGCCCACGGCCGAGTCCCAGACGCTCGCCGGTCGCGCGAGCAAGCTGCTCGGCCGGTTCGGCGCGGCGAAGCTCTCCGGCAAGCCGCCGCGGGGCGGCAAGGACAACCAGAAGAGGCGGGAGCGGAAGGAGCGCTTTATGAGCCGTGTCGGCGGTGCTGGTGGTGCTGGCGGTGGTGAGGGGCCGGCGGGAGAGAAGGGCGGGTTCAAGGCGCCGGAGCAATTTGTGTTTGAGGGGCGGCGCGCGAGTGCTCGGGACGGCAAGCCCAAGGATCTCAAGTTCAAGACCAAGAGCAAGGGGAAGGACCCGCGGCACAAGAAGAGGAAGAGCTCGTTTAAGAAATGAGCTGGTGAGGAGAGAGATGGAGAGAGGTGTGTAGTGGGTAGTGCTTGCAGATACCCGAGATCTCAGCGCATTCAATATCGTTATCGTGTTGGCAGCTTTCCGGTGGTTAGACGGGTGGGGTTTTTCAGTAAATGGAGCAGCGATACTTGGAGGTAGAAACAGTCATTCCCTTTCATGTGTGGACGGTATGTACATCGAGATGGAAATCCCGGGAGCCGCTTTCTGCAAGCCGTTGAAGAACTGTGATGCGTGGCAATGTCTCAGTAGCACATGGCGTGGACGATCACGTTTGTTGGTAGCGGCCCTGGAGATATCATCAAAAAGCCATGTCTCATTATCAGCCTTCTTTTCTGCTGCTCGCCCGAGTAATCTCTGCCGAGCCTGGGGAGCAGCAGTACATCGGTAGGTAGGCAAGCAGCATATATCCATGGGGTCAGGTACATAAGGTACGTTTGTCCCATTGCAGGCGTGAACCCAGCAGACTGGCATTGAAGTCGAAAAAAACAAGCATGACAATTACCAAGGAAGAGAAGCAGCCAGTTAGTTGTGCCTCATCCACCAACGGCGCCATTATCCACATTTTACGATCTAAATGAAAACGGGCGTGGGGCAAAAAGCAGTAAGAAACATAGCTTGCTGCGGATATTATCTTCATAGACGCATAGAAAGCAAAAGGTCCATCAAATCATTTCCCTCCCCAAGTTGTAGTATATCCAGGGGAGTCACCGATCCAGGCTCTCGAGATTAAGAACGACCCCGCCATGGCGTGGGTTGAAAACCCCAGCAAAAGGCAGCGTGCGGCCCTAGTTCTCACCGAGCCCTCCCCCATTTTTCACAGCGTACCCCTTGCGCCAGAAACCGTAATTACACCGCCGCATCACGGTACCAGCCGCTTAGTAGTCCGCGCCCTCCTCCTCCTCGCCCTCGTACGAGTCGGCAGCGACCTCCTCGTAGTCCTTCTCGAGGGCAGCCAGGTCCTCGCGGGCCTCGCTGAACTCGCCCTCCTCCATGCCCTCGCCGACGTACCAGTGGACGAAGGCGCGCTTGCTGTACATGAGGTCGAACTTGTGGTCGAGACGCGACCAGGCCTCGGCGATGGCCGTCGTGTTGGACAGCATCGACACGGAGCGGTCGACGGCGGCGAGACCGCCGTCGTTGGAGGGGACGGCAACGGGCTTCTGGTAGTTGATGCCGATCTTGAAGCCGGTGGGGCACCACTCGACCAGGTTGAACGAGGACTTGGACTTGAGGGCCGCGACGGCGGCGCTGCAGTCGCGGTGGACGACGTCGCCACGGTACAGGAGGGCGACGGCCATGTACTTGCCCTTGCGGGGGTCGCAGACGACCATCTGGTTGTTGGGCTCGAAGCCTTGGGGATGGTCAGCGGCAAGTACAGGGACAAAAACTAAAAATAAGTCTGGGCTGGCCGCTTACACTGGAAGGTCAGGTCGGAGACCTTGAAGCTCTCGTGAGAGCTCTTGGCAGCCGAAATGACAGGCGCGTAGCTGATGAGCGGGTAGTGGATACGGGGGTACGGGACCAGGTTGGTCTGGAACTCGTTCAGATCGACGTTCAGGGCGCCGTCGAAGCGCAGAGAAGAGGTGATCGAGGAGACGACCTGGGCGATGAGGCGGTTGAGGTGCTCGTAGCTCGGCCGGGCAATGTCCAGATTCCGGCGGCAGATGTCGTACACAGCCTCGTTGTCAACGAGGAAGGTGCAGTCCGAGTTCTCGATAGTGCTGTGGGTGGAGAGGACGGCGTTGTAGGGTTCGACGACGGCCGAAGACAGGCGAGGGGCAGGGTAGACGGTGAACTCCAGCTTGCACTTCTTGCCATAGTCAGTCGCCAGACGCTCGAGAAGGAGCGCGCCGAAACCGGAACCGGTACCACCGCCAAAGGAGTGGAAGATCAGGAAGCCCTGGAGCGACTGGCAGTTGTCTGTTCATCTGGTGTCAGATATGCGCGCGCTCTCCCGCAAACACCAAGTGGGAAATCTGGCTCACCAGCGACGCGGCGGATGCGGTCGATGACGCCGTCGATCATCTCCTTGCCGATGGTGTAGTGGCCACGGGCATAGTTGTTGGCGGCATCCTCCTTCCCGCTGATCAGAAGCTCCGGGTGGAAGAGCTGGCGGTAGTCGCCAGTGCGGATCTCATCGATCGGGGAGGGGTCGAGGTCGACGAAGATGGAGCGGGGGACATATTTGCCATTGCTCGTCTCGGTGAAGAAGGTCTCGAATGAACCAGCATCTCCGACGTCCTTGGCCTCAGGATTCGGGCGGCCATCCATGCCGAGGCCATGCTCGAGGAGGTACCTAGCATCGATTAGTTAGGTGGGCGCGTCGCAATGAGGAAGAGCGGTGCGGACGTACAGCTCCCATGCGCTGTTACCCAGCTGGGCGCCAGCCTGGCCAATGTGAAGGTGAAGAACCTAGGTGCAGGCGTGTCAGTGTCCAGCTCGGGATGGTATCGTGAGATCCGCCATGGTGTTTCGCTGAGGTCGCCAGTTCCTGGGCAGCTCAGTGAGAGCCGAGCTTTTCCCCCATCGAGCTTGGCAAGCTGCGCACCAGTCGTGCGACTTTGGCCGACCAGCTTGAACCGGTCGATTACGGTGGCGACGTGATACTCGGTGGGCAGGAGATATTTCACGTCGAAAAATAAATAACATGTTCGCAGCGAACTGGCGTGTCGAGCCGCCCAAATCCACCACCGGCATCTAGCACCAAAATCCGGAGCGGTGGTGGAATCGCCTCGGCAAGGATCCACAGTCGAAAGGGGGCAGCAGCTTGAAGCAATCGGCAGCTTGGGGGGCGCGATGCTTGATGGGTTTTGAGCGGCAACGTTAACAGCATTGCGTTCTTACCTCGCCTCTCATCTTGACGTGTGTAGGGTATTTGTCGGAAATAGAGGTACCGGCGGTATTCGGAAGTGAAGCGGAGCAGAGCGCGCAGCGCAGCAGAGGGCAGCAAACAGACGGGAAAAGGAAACGGCCGTGGAAATTTGGGAGAGGAGTGAAGTTGTCGCTGGCGTGGGGATTGTGGGTCGTCGTGCAAGAGAGGGGCAGCTCTTTCAGGGGTCCAGCCAGTCTGATCTGCGCAAGTACCGGGTACTTCTTGATCAAGCCGATGCCCCGCAAATACCGAGGTCACCGGTACGGAAATTCAGGTGGCTTTCTTGTTGAACCCTCAACACCCTTCTCACCGCTTGGTCCCTGGCTGGGCCATGCATGCGCCAACTGCGCATTGATAGGCCATCGCCCATTCTGTGGATGCAAGGAACCGGACAGCGCGTCTGATAGCGCTTCTTCTTAAGGTAAAACCGGGAAGAGCCAGCAAAAGTCTTGCCCAACCCAGAGGCAAACATTCAATTTGCACGATTGAATACGTCAGACAATCAGCATGAGATGATGGGGATGAGCAAGGTAAGGGTCCCAAGTCGTCGTCCCCGATCATCCGGCAGATCCAATGTGGATTGTCAGATCGGGTGGGTTTCGAAGACTCGTCGAAGAGAGCACGGCGAGACAGCAAACAGACCCAAGAAAGGCATGAAAAGACAGAGGGCTGGGAGTCAAGAAGCAAGGGCCGGGCAAAAAGAAACATGGGAAATGGCAAGGTCTCGTTCCGTCAACTTTTCTTCTCTCACACCTTCAGGTTAGCCGCCAACCTGTAAAGGCTTTTCAAGATCCTTGACTTGCTCAACTTACTTCCTTTCCTTTTTGCCGCTTATGTTCGTTATTAGAGTGCCGGGTCTCAATTGACCGTCTGGGTTTCTTGGCCGTAAATCCGTCTGTTAACAGTGGATTTCCTGTCACTCGATGCAAGCCGCTTGAGTTTGTATTTTGCATGGGTGTAAGTACATTGCATGCAGACAGCAAGAAACAACATTATAAAACCCGAGTAGCCCTCAGGGTTGAACAAAACACAGAGCAACCTGGAAGTCATACCATCTCGAATACAGATTCCGTACCACGCCTTAGAACCCATTCCTGGTGTGATGATTGCGCTTTAAGGCAGAGAAAGGGGGTCGGAAAAAAGAAAAGGCGCGGGTGACACAACGGGGTGGGTGCATCAACAACCGTATACGTCCAAGGGGAAAAAAAATATCATCGAGAGGCGGGTTTCGGGATCAACTCGAGGACAGGGAGGTCATATATTCCATGGTTGTCCTGGAGAAACTAGTTGAAGAATCACGGACAAACAGCGACACAACATTCTCGATGAGTGGGGGGGAAAAGCAAAAGAAAACAGCAGAAATCCCAAACAGACGCGGACCGTTACATGCCTCGACAGCCACAGCAGTGCAACCCGGTGACACGGCATAAACACACGCATGATCGGCGTGAGACACATCCCCACGTCAACGTCTGTCGCATCATTCCAGACCCTATCAACCTCAAACGGAAACCTCACCTCAGATTACAGGTAATCACCACATCGCGGCACGGGAAAAAGCACCTGGCAAAACCCAAGGCCCCAGAACAGAGCAAGGTACGAAGGTATGATGAAGGGGGTATCGCAATTCAACAAGAGCAGAACAAGATTACTCCCCGAGGCAGCAGACTCCTCCATTCCATTCATGCCATTAGGTTTTAACAACGAACCCATTAACATTTTTTGGTGCAGATCCTCCTCTCATTCCGTCCGAGGGGGGCAAAGCCTCGTCAATAACATTCCCAACACTGAAAGACCCGCGAAAACATTAACAACCCACAATTGGAAACCAGAACCCAGATAGCATCATGACCATGCTCGTTGAAACAACTTAAAGAGCAAGGACGGCCATGGCGACAGCGCCGAGCATGGCGAAGGAGCCGACGCTGAGCGAGGCGGCGGCGCCGGTAGGAAGGGTGGTGGAGCCCGTCTTGGTGGCGCTGGGGGTCTTGGTGGCCGAGTCGGTGGTGGTGGTCTGATGGGAGCTGCTGCCGGTGGTGGTCGAGTTGCTACGGATGGTGGACGAGCTGAGGGTGGACGAGGGCGGGGTGACGGAGCCGCTGGTGGAGGTGACGCTGTCGGAGCCGGTGCCGGTGGCGGAGGCGCTGCCCGAGGAGGTGCTGCTGTCCGAGCTGCTCGACTTGCTGGTGCTGGTCGTCGTCGCGGCCTTGCCACCGGTGATCTTGAAGGGGAAGCCGAACTGGAGGGTCTCCGGGTCGGAGTCGAGCGTGATCACGATGCCGTAGGTTGCCAGGGTGGCGTCGGCAGGAACCTTCCAGGCGTAAGAGCCGGCCTTGGGGTCGACGGCCTCTATTGGCGGGGAAAAAGAATGATCAGCAAGGCGTTCTTCAACGGGCGCGCACGGGCAATGTCTTACTAGCGATGGTGCCAACGACGTTCAGATGGCCGGGGTCCGGTCCACCGAGAAGGCCGATGGTGACGGCGCCGGGGTACTCGGCGGTGGGCTGCCACACGATCTCGTAGGTCGAGCCGGCGGGAACCTCCTCACCCTTGGTGGGCTTGGTGATGGCGTTGAAGCCATCAGTCGGGTCGGCGGCCAGGGCGGTGGCCACAAAGGCGAGAGCAGCAGCGATGGAGAAACGCATCTTGGCTGTTTATTTTTCTGCTTTTACACAACGGGTGGTGTCGACGAGAGAAAAGAGTGACGAGGGTGGGTGGGCAAGGGAGCGGCTTGGATGGGATTTAAAAAAGGAGCGGTATAGTAGCTAAGTCTTAAAAGAATGGCTGCGGCTGACCACCACGAATGAGATGCAGAGAGATACCAAGAGTGTGACACGTTGGGTGAGAGAAAAGGGAAAGCAAAGAAGAGGAGGAAGGGGAAAGAATGGTTTTCAGTGCGACACCACCCCATGCTCTGGGCCGTTCCTCTGGCACGCTGCTGCGCCGCCTTCTGGATAAAATGACACGGGGGGCGGCAACCCCTCTCGCGAGCCTCGACATTTCCGGCTCCAGGCGGCTGCCTGCCAGTCAAACCCAACGACGGGAGCTTATTGGCGGGGGATCGAGCCCAAACGTTGACGGGAACCCCTGACCACACCGTTGCTCACCCGTCGCCCGCGAGGCCTGGCCATGGTGGCATGGTCGGCCGCAATGTGCAAATTCGGCGGAGGAATGGGGAGGAATGGGTCAAATTCAGACCCCCCCCAGCCCTGCCTCATTTCCCTCTCAGAAACGGCGGGTCCGTCAGGCACACACCATCGCGCTTGATCTGGCAGGAACCCTGTGTGCAGAGCGGAGCCATCTGAGCATTTTCAGGGGCAAGCCAATCAGGGCCGACGCTGGGCGTGCTTGTTCTGCGGAGCCGGTCACCAAGGCCGCAGAAAACTCACACTCGGCAGCTTCCCGCCGTTTTGCTCGAACATCTCGAACCTGGATCCACCTCATGGTCCTCACCTGGGAGCCATCCAACTCCTCCAGGCACAATCCAGATCATCTTCATCGACGACGTCAGGCGCGGATGGCCACACCCCCCTCAAACTGATGACAATTCTCACCCGGTCGGATGCTATGCAACGCTATGCAAGCCCTCGGCCCTGTTTGCCAGTCCACGCGCGTCACGAAAAGACCTAGCGAGAGGATGAATCCTTCAGCCGCAGTGCGGCATCATTGATTCGTGGGGGCCGAATTGGCGCCCTGGGCGCCACACACCCTCCCCGCCCAAAACTCAATGCTCTTTTGGCTTCCTCTTGTCCCACGGTAATATGCAGCCCTACGAACGAGAAATGATTCCACACCAAGACAGCAGAACTCCGAGTAGTGAAATAACGAAGAGCTGCGCAACCAGCCGTCGGCGCATCAATGAGTCCGGAATACTCTGCACCCAACCAATCTCACTTTGCTCGCAACTCATTTTTCTTTCAGGAGTCAGTTGGGCTGACAATTCATGCTTGGAACAAGTGTCCGTGTCTCGGTGTCATCGCGCAATTTCGCAGGCGAGCGCCATGCATCTCCACACACAAGTTCGCTGCAGTGGTCATCATGGCAAACGGCTCTGCCGCCTTCCTCATTGGTCTTGATGCTTTTCATAAATGACACAATTGATCCCCTTTTGTCGTTCCGTACCCAACAATTCCTACGGAGTAACCCCCCGACTTTGCCCTCCAGAGCGTCATTCGCCCTCTGGACCACAGGGCAATCAGCCCTGTTTCTTTCCTTGTTCAGCCCTCCCAGTTGTAGGTGCCGCCCATGTTGAGCAGCCAGATCAGGCTGTTGAACTCGACGTCCAGGCTCTTGATCTGCCACCAGCCCTCGCGCTTGGTGGTGCCGATGATGGTGAGGCCGCGGCTGGGCTTGTTGGCGGCGCCAAAAGTGGCGTGCCAGCGCAGGGCGACGGCCTCGCAGTCGACGGCGTCGATGCTGTCGATGACAACGGGGAACGGCGGGTTCGACAGCTGCGCGTCCATGAAGATCTCCTTGGTGGCAAACGTCGGCTCGCCCAGCGGCTTGAAGATGAAGGTGTTGATGCTGTCGGACCGGTCGACAAAGTCCGAGGCGCAGTACTTTTCGCAGTCCTCGGGCTTGTAGTTGGCGATGAGGCGCGCGTAGATGTCGACGATCTCTTTGGCCTCGTCGCGCGTCATGCAGACCTTGTCCTCGCGGGCGACGACCGAGGGGGCCGCGAGCGCCGAGCTGGCGAAGACGGCGGCGGCGAGGGTCGAGAGACGCATGCTGAGTGGCAGTGGCTGGGCGTTGTCTTGAGGTGTGGTGATGATGATGATTGATGTTCACTTCATCCCAACAGCATGCCTTCCCATCGCGATCGAGCGCTGTATTTATGCATCTCTCCCTTCCGGACTTACACTCATCTTCTCTTTGAGAGCTGTTGGTGAGAACCGGGCCATTCCCGACCTCAAGTCCCTTTCCCCAGACTCTCAAATTGGCAACCGAATTTATCCAGCCAGGTCCGTCTTGGGAGTTAATAACGAACTGACGGACGTCCGATCGCCAACCCTCGATGTCGGACCCGGACGACGGCGTTAACGTTGCTACTCCTCGCGAATGCTAGGAGTCTCTCGTCGCCAGAACGACATGCCTTTCACGTACCTGAGGCCCGGGTCCTGCGGCGGCTCGGGGCGGTTCGGACCCGAGTGGCGCTCCCTCCCCAAATATGTCCCTGCAGCGCTGTACTATGGAGGTGCTGAAGCGAATTGGCTTCGGAATGAAGATGCCGGAAGGACCAGACTGCTGGCACTGGTGTGGTGTGTGGTGGTGGTGGTGGTGGTGTTTCTGAGGGGCTTTATCGCACGTCTGCACCAGCAGCTTCATCGCAGTGTCTCTCGGAGTTCCCGCTCGCCCATCATGAGCAGGCTATATTACTAGGTCCTTTACACTTCTTATTTTGGGGTACAGTGGCCAAAGCGATTGCACTGACTCGGTCCCAGGAAGAAGTCGTCGCTGCTGCTTGATGCCCGAGAGGTGGTTGCTGACGTGGACGGCATCGGGGACTTGGAAACTTCGATGTCTGTTTCGGTGCCGTCTTCTGACCCGGCGTCGGGCGGTCTTGATGGGAGAATCATGAACTGCCTTTCCAGGCGAGCAGCGCAGGACAGAACAGAACACAAGCAGCATCCCCATTCCGGGTCCCAGACACAGCTTCACAATCGTTATGCAACAGATTGTCCCCCGGTTTGGAGCCATGTGCCTCGCGGCAGAAGACACTTCACCCACATTCGCCCCCCCACACCACCCGCCGGGTCTGCTCGCGGCTCATGTCTGCCAAGGATCTCGACATTACCCGATTGCGGTCAAAAGATGTTCTAACGAGAGTACACGTACAGGCTCGAATATTTTCCCGTCTGGAAAGTTGCTGATAGTTCGCGGATAGCTGAAGATATGGAATACGCTGCTGCGTGAAAGACATCGATGTGATTATGTAATCTCAAGCTCAACAAGCTTGAGCCCCATGAGACGTCATCGTCGAAATTCGGACCCTGCGAGTCGCGTGTCCAGTTCACACCACGCTTGAACCTCAAACACGCGACGGATGCCAGACGGCGCATTGTGGTGTCGTCTCACGCATTCTCAAGCCCAATTGACATACTGGAACTGGAATTGGCTGGGATACTAGGCGTATTCTGTCAATTTTTGCGCGCCGTGAGCTAGAAGAAGTTTTCCATGACGGTGCCTTAAGTTACACTGTCCAATGCCTGAGGCTTCATCGCCGAAGTCATAAGCCAAAACTAGAAAACTGCACCGTTTGCTGCGGCCACTATGGGCTTCGCCTTTTCCCGTCCCGCTATGGCTGCGGCGTTGCCCGCACCACTTCCAACCATCACCATCCGCAACCTCACCATCACACCTTTGGAACTCAAGTTGGTCGAACGGCTAGACCCGCACCATCACAAGCACCAACTGCACAAGCCAACCGGGGTAGCCAGCTCCAAGGCTTCCGCCGCCAGCCGTCGGGGTTCTCTTGAACCGGATGCCTCAACAAAGCATCCACCGACAGGAGCCCAAGAAGAAGAAGAAGACGGGCAGTCACCGTCAGTAGCACGGGAGCACATCACCGACGTCGCCATCAAACCCTTCACAGAATGTCGCACCACCGTCTACATCCCCGATCCCACCCGCCATGAGCAGCTCCGTCTCACCTTCGAAGACTCCGACACGGGCCACCGCTACAGCGCCGAGATCCCCAGCGCCTCCCGACGGAGCATAGTCCTCCAAGCCCACCCCAAAGGCGCCGAGGAAGAGACCAAAGAGTTCACAGCCGTCTACCTGCCGCAGCACGGCTTCCTCGCCCTCTTCAGCTCAGCCAACCTCTCCTCCTGGATGTCAACACTGGACCTGGCCCTCCCGCTCTCCGCGCTCTCCATCCCCGGCACGCACAACTCACCCACCTGCTACGTCGCACTGCCCTCGGTCCGCTGCCAAGTCGTCCCCGTCCTCGACCAGCTCAACAACGGCGTCCGCTTCCTCGACGTGCGCGTCTCCTGCCCGCCCTTCACCCCAGCCACAACCACAACCCCAGACCTCGCCCTCGTCCACTCTGCCTTTCCCATCTCCCTAACCGGCACCAAACACCTCTCAACCTTCCTCACCACCCTCCACACCTTCCTCACCACCCACCCCTCCGAAACCCTCCTCCTCTCCCTCAAACGCGAAGGCACCGGCCGCGGCACCGACCACGACCTCTCCCAAATCCTCCACCACCACTACATCACCCCCGACCCAACAAAATGGTACACCTCCCCGACAATCCCCACCCTAGCCCAATCCCGCGGCCGCATCGTCCTAGTCCGGCGGTACGGCCTCGCGCCCTCAGTCCCCCCCAGCGCGGGCGGGATCGACGGCTCCGTCTGGCCGGACAACGTAGCCGACGGGACGTGCGGCAGCGGCACGATCCGCATCCAGGACTACTACGGCGTCAACACGGGATCTGAGATCGCGCGCAAGGTGCGCTTCGCGCAGGAGGGGCTGGAGAGGGCTGCGCAGGGCGTGCATGTTTGCAGGTCTTCTTCTTCGCCGGCGAGGGCGGGGGCGGGCGGGTTGTCGGTTATGGCGGCCCAGGGGGGGATGGCACCGATTTTTATCAACTTCTTGAGCGCGAGCAATTTTTTTAATGCTAGTTGCTGGCCGGACAGGATCGCTGTCAAGATCAACCCGTCTATGATTGAGTATCTGTGTATGGGGCATGGCTCGCCAGAGAACGGGTCGGGGGTGGCGGTTGGTGATGCCGCCACGGGGATTGTGGTGACGGATTGGGTTGGACATCAGGGAGACTGGGACCTCATACGGTGCATTGTGGGATGGAACGCCAGGCTGCAGCTGCGGCAATAGAGTGCTCAGCTCAACATACACATTGGGTTCGGAAGCAAGGTGTTTTTTCATGTATCAATTCATCTAGACTCATGGCTACTCAGTAGCGTACAGACCAGACCATGTAAACTAATAGTAATAACGAAAGCCAAAGCACAACCGGACCTGGACTGAGGCAACGAGTTAGCATGGGCTCCAACCCGTAACTCGCAACATGAATGATGCCAGAACCTCATCAGTTCTCCAAGGTGAAGATGTCTCGTCACGATGAACTCAGAGTTAAAAAGCAGGTAGGAAAGAAATCATCCGAAAGGTATGTCGAGAAGGGGAAAAGGATAGAGTAACTCACACTTTGTCCGGCGGGACAACACCGTCAGGTTTCTACAATATTACCTGCCCACCAACAGCGGTCAGCAACGATCCCAGAGCTTGCGGCAAACACATCGTTCTCAGAGGATCAAGTTCAGTCTGGAAACAGAGTCAGCAGGTGAGCCAGCAAACAGCCGATCAGATGGCCAGACATACCTCATTAAATCAGATTTTGTGTAATGTTCATTTCCAGCCCAGAGGGTGGATCAAACAGTGTGAATAAAGATCATCATCTAGGATGTCGTGAACGTGAAGCAGAAAAGGTGATTTACCTAAGGGCGCAATGTCAGTCAAAAGTCCAACTCCCGTGGGCATGCAGCGAGTCGGCGGACGACGGCACGATCAGCTGACGAGTTCTCAACAAGAATTTCTCTCCGCACCCCCCTCACAGGGTGTACAGCCCTGCTTTTTGCGAG
The DNA here is from genome assembly GCA_023628425.1 of Chaetomiaceae sp. PYS4301M. Lineage (NCBI taxonomy): Eukaryota > Fungi > Ascomycota > Sordariomycetes > Sordariales > Chaetomiaceae > Chaetomiaceae sp. PYS4301M. The sequence continues at coordinate 519,802 of JAMAKR010000018.1, read as the reverse complement.
AGGAGGCGGAGAGGCTTCGTTTTGTCCGCCCGTTCGTTCAAGTCTTCGTCATGGTGCTGGGAGGTGGAAGCAGAAGCTTTGAGCATACCTGCGGTTGCTTGTTAGCACAATGCTGCATACAGAGCGCAGAAAAAAGAACCGAGAGGTAAGAGTCCAAATCAGACAAGGCTGAAACAAATAATCCACATTGTATATTCGGCATGAGGAATTCCCTATATTTGGTTTTGATCATCACTTGGAGGGGGGAGGCAGATAAAAAAAAGGTCACCAACCTTTTGAAGAGAAGTTGTCGAGGAACAGAAAGCAGGAGTTGATTTGTCGAAGGTCGGTCGACACTGAGCAGACGCGTTAGCAGGATTCGACGGAGCCAATCCAATACCAGTCGCTCCGAGTGTTGGGTGCCTCTCAGGGTAATGCTAGATTGTCCCCACGGGATGGTCGGAGTTGGATTGTTGATTGATAGTCATCAAAGGAGCGGTTGTTTTGTTGCAATGGGAGAGGAGGGGAGAGTTTCTTACCTTGTCGACCAACTTGCGTGTTTGTTGGAGGAATTGGGAAAGCTGTGGGAGCTTAGGAAAATTTGGAGCATAAAAAGCTTCGTGTTGTGGAGTGGATGATAAGATAAGTTAGCGCGTAACCCACATAAACCAGGCTAAATGCATGGTAGCTGCAGCTGGCTGTAAATGCATCAACTGGTTTTATTATGCATCTATCCAAGGCATCTGCAAACCCATGACGAACCTGTCACATTCCGCTGGCCAGTATCCCTGAAGATCTGGGGCGAATCTTCCCAGCGGTGGCGATTGGCTTATCGATAACAGATCTGGATAAGATCCCGGGAGCATCCGCGTCACCTCCCCCTCTTGACTTACTTCCTGATTGTGCTCGACCTTCCATCTCCCAGGCTTCAGCAGCTCTGGATTTGACGGATCGCTGAGATAACCGCCATGTCTCCCATAGGGGGGCTCTGGGGTCCCGCAGCCCTACGGGCTTTGCGCAAGCATGTGGTCAACAACACTCGAATGGCGACCAAGATGTTGCGCTCTAAGCTCGGCGCCGCCACGCGTCCTCTCAACGTCGAACTTCAGCCCATCGCCGTCCGCACGGGCAATGCCCGCCAGCCAATCCATCCCGCAGCCTGGCTGCGTCAGCAAAAGCGAACCGGCAGTGCCAGATGGTTCTCCTCTGCCAACCTGAACGCCTCTGTCCGCCGCTTCATCAGCACTGCTGGCCAGGCCGGCTCCAACCCCGGCTTCCGCTTCGACCGCTCCAAGCTCCCGACCTCGACCATCTCGCGCGCCGTCGGCCAGCTCACAGGCCGCGCCCCCTTCGCGTCGACCCTCCGTCCGAACCTCACCGGCGGCACCCTCGGCCGCACCGCAGGCGGCTACGGCATCCCCGGATCCGGCCGGATCGGCGGAGCCCGCCACTTCAGTCACACACCCGCTGCCCCGGCACAAGTCGTCCAGAACGTCAGCCAGGCAATGCGCGCCTTCTGGCTTTCCGGCCACCGGGCACGGTTCGACGGCACGGGCCCCGACGGCCAGAAGAGATACCGGGCGGTCAGCACCGCCCAGGAGGACGCGCGGGTGCGCATGGAACGGGCGATGAAGGTGTGCCGGCCGGCGCCGGGCGCCTTTGTCGATTTCAAGATCAGCCCCACCGTCACGGCGCTGAGCCCGCTCGGCGTGATGATGGCTTTTGGTAGCTCCGAGGAGCAGATTGCCGCCGCCGGCGCCGCGTCGCTCAACGCCGAGGGTTTCCTTGACGTCCTCTCGGTCGACTTTGCGCGCGCGCTCAAGGACCTGGCGGCTGTCATGACAGACCTGAAAAATCTTGCCGGGCTGGGGGATCTGCCTGTCCTGTTGGAGAAGAACAATGTTCTCAGGGTACGGTTCCCGGGGATGGATGCCGAGGCGGTCGAGAGGCTGTGCGACGACGTGGGCATCAAGCGCGGCGTGGTCGGGCAGGACCCGGACTTTGACGCCAGCCCTGCCGTGGAAGTCGCGCTGCGCTTCCCGTTTGCGCCGGACGCCAGTGAGGACACGATTACCTCGCCTGGAGGCTCGTTGCGGTCGTGCCGCTCCGGGTCGTCGTCTGAGGTCGAGGAGGCATTCATCGTCGACGAATTCGAGGAGAACCCATGGCAGTTCTCTTCGGGTTCGGAGCTAGAGGGCTACAGTAGCATGTCGCCCCCGGCTTTCAGCAGCTCGGGAGAGCGCTGCTCGGAGGACTTTGAGGGACTGGAGGGTATACACCGGTTTTTGGAGGAGTGTGATCGTGCCCGCGGGCGCTTTCAGTGATGTTAGGGATATGCCCAGGCTTGGGCTGGCGTTGAGGTATGATAAGCATGATGGGACTGGGATGGATTGGAAGTTGTCGCTCTCTACTCTCTTGTGTTATTTTGGCGTTATATCTTTCTTGCACATTTTATATGTACTATTGCGCGGCTCGTTGGTGGAATACACGAGAGCCTTTTATGTGGGATATTAGTGGCTGCTAGGACTAAGTTTCCAGCACAATACCAACCTGTCAAATCTCCTTTGGTTTATCTTGACGTTTACTCTCGTGGTCGAGGCCCCCCATCCTGCTCATGCTCACGTTTGCTGTCTAAACATGGGGTGCCATCATTCCTTGCGCCGCCGAGCGTTATTAAGTCCTCATTCCTGACTGTGGGTGAGAGAAGAGTCAAATGTACAGTCTATGCCCCCAACTCCCATCGTTCAGCCCGTGGTTGTTGTTGCACTCAACAGTTCACACATCAACCAACTTTCTAACTTGTTGAGCTGCCTTCGCCCGGACGGTTCCCACAGTCCCAGGCACTGCCTGCCCAGCCTCCTTGCCCTTGTTCTCGACCCCCTTTCCTCCAACTGCCTTCTGTCCCTGTCCAACACCAACACCACCACCAGTGCCAACCCCAGCTGCGGCCTCAGCACTCGCCGCGGCCGCCACAGCCGCAGCAGCAGTAACAGCCATCTCCTCCCTCGCAGCCCTCAACATCATCTCCTTCTCCTCCCGCTTCCCGCTCCCCTTGCCCTTCTCAACCAAGCCCCGGGCCGCGTCCCTCTTCCTGGCCTTCTTCCCGTAGATGGCCAGATTCCCGGTGGAGTCCGTCAGCTGCAACTCCCTCATCATCCTCCGCATCCTCTTCGTGTTCATCCCGGAACCATACAAAACGTTGAAAGCGGTGCGGTTAGCAGTATCGTGCCAGAGCAGCGCCGCCTCCATCCGCTGCCGGAGTGATACCCCAGCCCTGACGTCCCGCGGGTCAAAGGCGCCAGCGGCAGGACTCCCGACGCTGCCCTCGCCACGGTTGGCACTGCCAGTGCCAGTACCATCACCATGGCCATGGCCATGAGCATGACCAGCGGCACCACCAAATTTTGTTCCTTTCTCATTTCCACCCCCTTCCCCATCACCATCGCCAGCACGAACAGCCACAAAAGAAACTGACCCAACAAAACCAGGAGAGCCAGAAAACCCAGAACCAACAGAAACAGGAGCAGAACCAACAGAACCAGGAGAAACACGATGCGAGTGCTGCTGATACTGCTGCTGACGAGAACCAGAAGGATGAGGGCGGTGATGCACCCCAGCGGCAGTGGCGACCCACCAAGCAGGGATCTCGCGCAGGCCGACGGCAGCAAGCTCGCCGGGCGTGGTGGGCATGGCGTGCAGGTAGCGACAGTGCAGGCCCCATTTGCAGGTGCCGTGGTGGCACCAGTGGCGGCAGTATTCGGTTGTGGGTGAGGGGGATGGGGATGATGAGGTGGATGGGGAGGTGGGGGAGGGAGATGAGCGGGTGGTGGTGGTGGTGGTGGGGAGGTTTAGAGGTTTGCTGCTGGTGCTTGTGATGCTTGTTGTGGCTGGTTTGAGGGCGTTGGGAGGGTGGTGTTGCTGCATCTGGGGGGCTGGGTGTGACGACTTCGACTGGTGATGTTGTGGACTGTGGACGGAGTTGCTGATCCCGGGGTCTGGACGTTGAGACTCGGTCCAGTGGGTTCTCATGCGCTCGGCAGGATGTGATCCCGGTGCAGTAGCTGTTGTGCTCTCGGTGGTGGCAGACGACGACGCAGTGGGAAGAGTCGCGCCGGGGCGAGCCATATGTTGAGGGGGACTGCCAGCGGCAGTGGTGATGTTGTCCTGTTTGGTCTCTGCGCTCTTTACCGCCGCGGCGGGCTGCTGGCAATCGACAGGCGTGGCGTGGTCGTGGATGATCTCGACGCCGTAGGCGCTCTTGCGCTTGCTGGCGGTGCCCAGGTTGCAGAGCCCAGCGGTCTGCTCAACGGTAAGCTCGCGTGGGACGCCCACGACGTTGAGCCATTCAGGGAGCTCGTCAATGGTGATGAGTGGCACGATGGGTCCTGGGACGGTGTGCGCCCTGCCGTCGGGGGTGGACCGCTTGGTGTCGGGCCTGACGATGAAGAAGCTCAGTCTGGGGACCATCGTGGCATCACCGTATGGTTGGCTGATGGATGTAAAGGGAGTGCTGGTTTCCTGTTTGGTGACCGAGTGAGCTCAAGAGACGCCGAGAGAGAGAGAGAGAGAGAGATCTTTATAGACGTTGTCGACAAAGCTAGCTGCGAGCTGCTTGATCCGCCCTTTCATCCAATCCACAAACACGGCTGTTTGAACCAAACTCTGCCTTCACATCAACAATCATTTGTTCTCCTTAGCGGAAACAAACACATCGGATTTCCACTCTAACACGTAAAGGCTTTACCGCCTCTCCACTCTGATCCTTGCCTCCAACCCGTCAACACAATACCCAAACTGTCTCGGCCCGTCCTTCAACTCAACCTCACGCTTAACCCACCTGCCACCCTTCCTCTCCAATGCCGCCACGTCGCCTTCCGCACCACCCTCCTCCCCCTTCTCCTCCCGCCTTTCCCACTCCGCCTCCAACTCCTCCTCTTCCTCTTCCCCACCCAGCCCATCCACCTCATCAAACCCCCCAACAGGATCCCACTCCCCAGTCTCCCACACCAACCTCACCCCCAACGGCGCCAGCCCAAACACCCTCCCCACCAACCCCTTCACCTTGTAAATATCAAAAGACTTAGGCACCAGCACAACCCTCTTCTTTACTTCCTCCTCACCACCACCCCCAGACCCACCAGCCCCCCCAAAGCAAAACTCAACAGTAACCAACCTCGCCTCCAAGAAATTCGGATCGACCTCCCCCCGCCGAACAACAGCGGGCGCGCCGTACGCCTCGCACAGCTCGGCCCAGCGCTTGTGCGAGCGCAGCACCTCGGGCTCTCGGTCCTCGGGCACGGCGGCCAGCTGGCGGGCGATGCGCGACAGGTAGAACATCTCGGCGTCGGCGCGGTCGGTGGGCGAGACGGCGCTGAAGTTGAGGGTTTTGAGGTTGGGCAGGCGGGCGAGGGTGAGCATGTAGGCTTCGTCTGTTTTGGAGACGCCTCCTTTTTGGGTTGTGCTGGTTGTTGTTGTGGTTGTGGCGGGGGTCACGGTGGTATCGATGTCCGGGTCGGAGTAGAGCGGGTTGTGGGCGAGGCGGAGGGAGGTCAGGGATGGGAAGGCGAGCGGGAGGGCGTCGATGAAGGCCCAGGTTGTGATGTTGTTGTAGGAGAGGTCGACGTAGTGGAGGCTGGGGCCGAAGATTGGGGGCGAGGACTCAGTGGGTGAACAGAGAGTGGAGATGCGGTTGCCTTTGAGGAGGAGGTTGCGGAGGGTGGGGATGCTGGCGAGCGGGGCGAGGGACGAGAGGCTGGTAAATTCATTGTATTCGAGATGAACGGAAACAAGAGTCGATGTGAACGGAGCAGGCGGAATTGGGGTGAGAGTGGTGAGCTGGTTGGACCCGGCATGAAGGGCAGTGAGGTCGGGGAATTTGGCGGCGATGTGGCGGACCTCGTTCCAGTCGAGGAGGGTGTCCTCCAGGGCGAGCTCCGTCACGCCATCAAACGCGTCGCCGGCCGTCTCCAGACGGTCATCTTCCAGAACGCGCTGGAACCGGTCTCCGCTGTGAAAACATGCCAATATCAGCACCTCCTGAGATTTGCAGCCAAACCAGGACGAGCACACTCACTTGGCCCTCAAGCTGCGCAACAGCTTGAGCTCAGAGCATATGTCCACGACGGGGCCGAACTGCTCAAACAGGTTCCTGCTCAGGTCCAGCTCCCTGACTTTGGGACAGACCTGGCCTATAGACCGCTGGCCGTTCTCGGCCTCGGCAGGGAGCGAGGCAGCGGCGACTTGGAGGCCATCGAGAATGACAAACTGCAGCTCGTCCAACTGGGCCTGCTGGCGGCGGATCTTCTCAAAGCCGACCTCCTCGGCGACCTTGCCCGAGAAGAAGATTTTCCTGGGCTGGATCTGCTCCTCAGCCGGGTCTCCCGCATACTTGAGCTGGAGGGCGGAGAGGAAGGACTGGGGCGGGTCTGCCGCGCGCGTGGGCCGCACGAAGGACGCGGCCGTGGGGGACTTGGATTTGCCTGGCAATCATTATTAGAACAATCTTAAAATTGAATGAAAGATGGGGTTAAAGAAAGGCTTTGGCGGGAAGTACATGAAAAGTAGCGGACGCCCTTGTGTTGGCCGTCGTGTTTACCCCGCGAGGGGTCGTCCCATTCGACGCCGAGCCACGAGCCCGTTGCACCCGCAACCTCTCCAATGTATCTCACAGTGCAGAGTGCGCCGTCATAGGACCGTCGCTGGCCGATTTCTACAGATGCTGACATTTTGAGGCGGAGGATGGATGGGTTTCTTTTTTTTGCCTGTCGATTGCCCGTCGCATCCTCATCATCCTTAGTTTTTTTTCGGAGGGAAAACTTGAAAAGCGAAACTGCTTGTCTTTATTCAGGCAGCAGCACACAGAATGCCGCACCCAGCATTTGAGTCTCGCACTCCTTTCCCAATTATGGCAGCCACGACACACACATACATACACACATGAATAAAAAAGAAAGAAAAAAACACAAAACATGCATGGATACCTTTCAGAATTGAGGAACGAATGCAAGGCTCAGTAGAGAAAAAAAAACCAACAGTATCATTACACCCTGGAAGCTACTGCTTAACGCTAACAATCAAACTGCTTGCCCCCAACATTGCACTTTACAACTTGGCCGTGGGCGCCGCCTGGCACTTCATCAGCGCGCGGCCGTTGCTCAGGCACACCTTGCCGCCGGCGACCTTGACCTCGAAGCGCACCTCCTCCCACTCGCCCTCCTTGGTGCCGGTGCGCCAGGCCGACGTGACCAGCTTGTCGCCGGGCTTGACGGGGCTGGCAAAGCGGGCCGTGTACTCCTTGAGGTTCGCCGGGTTGCTGCCGCCCAGGTGCTGCAGCAGGCCGTGGGCGGCCCAGTTCCACGAGTACAGGCCGTGGATGATGATGCCGCCGAAGCCCATCTTCTTGCCCGGCTCCGGGTGGGCGTGCAGCGGGTTGTAGTCGCCGTTGAGGCGGTACAGCAGCGACGTCTCGGGGGTGGTCTGGTGCTCGAACACGGCGTCGGGCTTGCGGTCCTTGGGCGCCGGGTAGTTGACCGTCGCGGGGCCCTTGGGCCCGCCCCAGTTGCCCTGCGCCACGAAGAAGGACGACGAGATGACGCGCGTGTACACCTCGCCCGACCCGGCCTCGACCAGGTCCGACTGGGTCTCCACCACGGTGCCCGGCCGGCCCTTGTCGTACACGCCCAGCACCTTGGTGCGGATCTCAAACTTCTTGCCGGCCGACGACGCGGGGAGCGGCTTGAAGCTCTGCAGCAGGCGCTGGCCGTCGACGACGCGCGTCGGGTCGAACTCGGGCACCCCCGGGATGGGCACGGCTTTCTGGGCGGCGTAGAAGTCGATCACATCATTGTTTGTGCCCTTGAAAGCTGGTGGTTGTGTGTCAGCGAATGGTATTCTACTGGGAGGACGAGACAAGGAGGAGGCGTACTGAGGATGATCGGGTATGTGGGAAAGACGGAGAAGTTGGGGTCGAGTTCCTGGCAGCAGAGATACGTCAGTTATTTCGTCGTCATAAGATGCCCATGGGGCGGGCCCAAAAAAGAGAGCCAGAGCCATACGTAGAGAAAGTGAAGCTCCTCGCTCGTGGCACCAATCGAGTTGGCAAAGAGGAGGGCATCCCGCTTGGTCCAGGTGACCTCCTTGGCGGGATACTCGAAACCAACACCGGGGCCAGACATTTTGGAATTGGAATGTGAACTGGGGATTTGATCGGCTCGTTTGAGGAGAGGTTTAAAGGTGAAAATGATCGAGAATGGTCGTGAATATCGTGATGGCTTGGGCAATTGAGAACTTGGACCACAACAGGACCGGCAACGTCGATTCCTACTCGATATATACCCCTACTCGAAAACACGCTTCGGACCGCAACAGCACTGCTCTACCCACCAAGGTGCCCCGGCTTTCTTTGTGCGGGGGGCCGACGCAGATGCCGCCTGCCGAGGTCCAGCATCATGTGGGGAACTGCTGAGCTTACCCACGCGATGCAAGGATCCCCTGCATTCGCCCGCTGCCTGCCGCTGTTAGCCTGAGGTTTTCCACAGCACTTGCGGCTGAACGTTTTTGTCTTCACATTGCCAGAACACAGTACTCAACCCTAACCCCTGATTAACAACCACCAGGCAGAGGGAAGGGGGCAATCATAGTCCCACGATGCTTCACAGATGTGTCTCAGCTTGTCTGTGACTTTGCTTATATATTAGAATTAGAATGCACAGGTATTACTTGCCCCGTCATTAGCTTTCCCTTGCTGTTGTGATAGGCCTGCCCAGCGAGACCAGCATCTCTCTTCCTCCAGCTGTCTCAACTCCGAGATCAGGGTATGGAAGTGGCCCAACCCCAACCAGAAAAGCAAGGTAGTCTTTCGTAGACCTTCAGGAACCCAATTGGAAACCATCTTAAACCACGAACCCCATCTGATGTATATCCCATACTTACCCGCGCAGGCACCAAAAACCTGTTCCGTTCAGGTTGGACACGCCCGCACTTCCATCCGTAGCACATCCGTAGCCACACCCTTTCATCCAGACGTCCATAGTAACCGACTTCACAACTTCCTCAATCTTAACCCCCCATCAAACCATCAAACCTCCCAACCCAGACAACGTCTTCCCTTCTCTCTCTGAGAAAACCCCCCCGTCTCGAGACGGCGGCATCCTCAGGACAAACACCCCGCCGCTTTTTCTCTCCTCCTTGCCATCACCCTCACCATCCTTTTTGGAAGCAGGCGGAGCGTCGTTAAAGATGTCAATCGAAAGTTTGTCCATTCCGAGGACAAAGTTTTTGTTGTCGTTGTCGTTGTCGTTGTCGTTGTGATCGTCGTTGCGGGGTTGGGAGGGGGTGCATAGTGAGGGAGGGGAGGCGTCATTGAAGATGTCAATCGAGAGTTTGTTCATTCCGAGAACAAAGTCCTTTTTGTTGTTGTAATCGTAGTCGCGGAGTTGGGAGGGGGACCATAGTGAGGGATGGGGGGCGGGTGGTGCGGTTCTGCTCTTCTTCTTCTCGTTGTTGGTGTTGTTGTTGTTGTTGTTGTTGTTGTTGTCGCCTCTGTTGTTGGTGCTGCTGATTATTAGGAGGTTTGTTCGGCGGTGATGGGCAGGTAGAAGGGTTGGGGGTTTTGGAATGGGTTTGGTTAGCCTCTGGCAGAGAGATGGCAGGGCTTGGTCCAAGTCAGCAGAGAAGGAGGTGAGGGAGGTGGGTACGTGGTTGGGGATTGGTTGGTTAGCGGTGTGCGGCACTGGTTCTGTCAATGCTGATGTGGATGGGTTCTTTGGGGTGGGAGGGTCAGTGTTGGTTGGGGTTAGCATTGCCGCGGCCGCCTCCTCGACCTCTGTATCCTCAGAGGGCAGCGGGTTCTAGCCGGTGCCGGGCTCGCACTTGGAGTTGGAGGTATTGTTCTCTGGGAGGTTCGTATCCTCAGCGCGACTTTTGCGGGCGGGGTTAGTGTGAGTACTGGGGAAAATCGCATAGCTGCTGGGGACCATATTCTTGGCCGAGCTCTTGTCGGCTGTCATGCTGCTCATGGCGGGGGCATAGGAGTAGGTGGACTTGTTGTATTGCTTGAGGCTAGATTGGTATCGCTGGCCACCTTGCTTCACTCCATTCTGCCGAGCATTCGTCAACCAAGCCCTCTCCTTTCCCTTGCCCTTCCCGACATTCGCCCTTGACGTGATCTGTTGCTTGTGAACCCCAGATCCTCTGCCCTCGTACCGCTTCGATGACGCCGCAATCTTGTCCTTTTGGCCATGAACCTGCTCCTTGAGCTTCTGCTGATGGGCACGCTTCTGAGCCTCCTTTGCCAGGTTCCCAGACTTCTGAGACTTGCTCATGACCGGCTTCGCATCCGACGCAGAACCAAGCGCGCCACTCATCACGAGGGGAGGAGGGGGCTGTGTCTGGCCACGGCGGCAGCGAGCAAAGCTCCTGGCAACATGGCGTGGCGTCGGCTTGTTGCTCTCGTAGACGAAGTCGTCGAAGTCGAGCGGGTCGGTGAGCATGTCGTGGACGCGCCGCTCGAAGTACTCCATCGCTTCGATGGACTTCTGAGGGGTCCGGTTCGCCGGAGCCGCCGCCTTGCTGCTCTCCGCCCTGACTGGGGCGGGCTTCACCGCGTTGCGCTTCTCCTTGGCCTTCTCCTCCGGGCCTCCCTTGCCAATGCTCTCGGTGCCGTTGGCCTGGAGGGCAGACACGCTGCCATTGATCACAGGGGCGGGCTTGACAACGACAGGCGCGGCTTCAGCCACCGACTTGGCTTTCTTTGCAGCCCGTGGGCTCTCGGCCTCTGCGGCGGCATCACGTTTCCGTTTTGGGCTGGTGGCGGTGGCCGCGGGCGTGCTCGGAGCTGCGACTGCGGCGGGGGCTGGAGCCAAAGGTTGGCGGTGGTGGAGGGGTGGGGCAGTGACGGTGGTGAGGACGAGGCCGGATTCCTCGTCTGATGAGGCCTCGTCGGCTTGGATGCGACGGAGATGGTCGATGGAGTCCATGTTGAAGGTTGGCCGTCGTGTTCTTCTCCACATCTGTCGTCGGAGGAAAAACAACCGGAGTGCGCGCTCAGGGTTGGGATGACGCTTGTAGAGTTTTGCGAGTTTGCTGGGTACAAGCGGTTTGCTGAGGTGCTGGTGCAGAATGAGTGCTTGGGTGAGGTCGCTGAGCTTAACTTTCCGAGATTGAGATGAAAGAGAACGGTGCTGATCAAGAGAGAGCTGTGAAGATGGGATGGTAGACGGCTTGCTGAGAAAGGCGACTTTCGGATCGGTCTCTGGAGAAGTCGAGTTTCGAAGAGCTCGCCGGCGCTGTTCGAGGAAGAGTTGCACAGCAGAAGAGGGACTGAGAGCCCGTTTCTTAAGCTGTGTGCCGGGCAGCCGCGCAGTGCCATTGGCAACTGCGCTGCTATTGTTCTGAGCCATTTTGGGATGAATAGGATTAACCAGTTGAATAACAAGCAACCGCCCACAATAGAGCCCGCAACAAACACAACAATAGGAGAACGAAGTTCAACGAAACAATAAACAGGAAGACAAAAACAAGAGGGAGGGAGTGAGCCCGATTATATAATAACACCAATGAGGTAGTGTTAGAAAGACAATATGAATATGGCAAAGTAGTCCGACGCAATGAGGCGGTCCTGAGTCGTGAATTACAACGCCCAACCCTCAACCAGTGAGGTTGACCGTTTCTTCTTGTGGTCACAGAACAGCATGCCGTCTCAGCCAAAGTTTTTTTAGAGTTTTGTTCCTGCGATCGCCCCAGGGCTTGGCGCGCCACGGAACCCTGCTCCCGCCGCATTTCAGGAACACCACAGTACGCCGAGAGACGCAACACTGTGCATCTCACTGTACGGCGTACTTACATAGTACGCTCTGCTCGCTGTTAGTGGGTCGAAGTTGAGGCGGTCTCTACAGATTACACTAGAAGATGCGGTTGACATGGCCGTGCAATCCACAGATTCCGTAACCGCACACTTTTGCTCGTGATTACTTCTTCACCAGCTCAAGCAGGATGAGGCACCAATTACTTCCGCAATTCTCGGTACTGTAGTACCTCCTCGGACTATTAGGCATCGTCCCGGCGCAGCCCATGGCAATGGCGATATCAATGGCGATGTCAATAGCCATGGCAATGGAATGGCAAACGAGACAGAACGACTCGCGCGGAACAACAGACGGAGGATTATGACGTCACAACTGCTCGCCTTGCCCGATACAACCGCGTTCCCCTTGGGCGGAATACAAAAGGTAAGAAGCAGTGGGCGATGTCGTGCGGTGTTTATTCAGCGGTCGCTGTCCGGGACAATAATTGCAACAGTGTTGGTGGGGTCGAACAAGGGAAGAACGGGTTTAACGGTGATAGCACTGCACGGCCGCGACCTTTTCCCTTTACTAGTATTCCTCCGAACACTTTCTCCACCAGACAAGAATAACGACGGGCTTCCGGATGCGGACGGTATCTCCTCGTGCGGTTGGTGTTGCCGGCGTCGTCATCAGCTGGCGACCTTTTACTGTACAGAATAGGTAGCCGGCATTCCAGGCAACACCCGGCCGTCGTAAAACGGGGGCGGAGTTTAGCGGGGGGTTGAGCCCAACATCGTGTTGTGAGCTGTGACATGCTACATGTATAAAGCAAGTTCCCTCTCGAGGTTTGATCACAATTGATTCCATATCAACTCAGCTGAGCCCAACAAGTACTACTCCGTCTTATCTTTCTCCTGATCATCAGATCAACAACAAGTTCTGCTTCCGAGGTCCACGGAATACAAACACACCAGAACCGAAGTCCTTGACACCGGCGCAAGATGCCTCAGATCAACGGACAGCACGTCGGCGCCACCGGCTACGGCCTGATGGGTAAGTATAAATGCAACGAGGCCGCCCCTGCGGGAACTAATGCCATCTCATCAGGTCTCACTTGGCGCCCTGACCCAACACCCAATGAGCAAGCCTTCGAGGCCATGCGCGCCGCCCTCGAGAACGGCATGAACTTTTGGAACGGCGGCGAGTTCTACGGCACCCCCGAGTGCAACTCCATGACCCTCCTGGACGCCTACTTCGCCAAGTACCCCGAGGACGCCGACAAAGTCGTCCTCAGCATCAAGGGCGCCGTCGGCCCCAAAGGCCCCGATGGGTCACCCGAAGGAATCCGCCGCTCCATCGACAACGTGCTGAAGCAGCTCAACGGCCGCAAGAAGCTCGACGTGTTTGAGTGCGCCCGCCGCGATCCCACCGTGCCGATGGAGGCCACGTTCCGCGCCATGCAGGAGTACATCGACAAGGGCCTGCTGGGCGGCATCTCGCTTAGCGAGGTGGCCGCGTCCACCATCCACGAGGCCGTCAAGCACGCCAAGATCGTCGCCGTTGAGGTCGAACTGAGCATCTTCAGCCCGGACGTGCTGACCAACGGCGTTGCCGCCGCGTGCGCCCAGTACGGCATCCCGCTGGTGGCATATTCCCCCATCGGACGTGGGGTAAGCCTGCCTCTCCTCTTCCCTTCCCCGTTCCCCAATCTCACTTTACAAAGCAACAATCTACTCACTAGAACTAACCCAAAAACCAAAAGATCCTCGGCGGCAGCCTTAAAACGCAAGACGACATCCCACCCCTCCTACGCCAGATGAAGTTCCCGCGCTTCTCCCCAGAAAACTTCCCCAACAACCTCGAGCTGTTCAAGCACGTCAACGCGCTGGCCCAGCAGAAGGGCTGCACGCCGGCACAGCTGGCGCTCGCCTGGACGCGCTGCCTCTCGCGCCGGCCCGGCATGCCGACCATCATCCCGATCCCGGGGTCCACCCAGGCCTCGCGCGTCAGGGAGAACGCGGTCGAGGTCGAGCTGACTGACGCCGAGATGGACGCGATCGACAAGATCCTGGCCCAGTTTGAGGTCAAGGGGGAGAGGTACCCGGAGCACGTCACTACGAATACCTAAGATGGGGGTAATATTCTATACTGTCTTGGGGTCTTGTTAGTCTCGGAAGAGAAAACTCGAAAGACGTGACAGAGAAAGGAGTGTACGATAGATGTTGGCGATCAGGAAAAAAGAATGTGATGATGGTCCACATCGCACCTCGAGAGAGGAGCTTAAGTATTGCAGAATTCATGGAAGAATCATTCATCATAAGCCGGAAAAGAGAAAATAAAGCGAAAGTTGTTTAACTCACCAATCAAGAACCATATATTCCAAACACTCAGGGCCAAGGGCCGCATGGGCAACCGGTAAACACGACTTTCATGTTTGTGGCTTGTGTTGAGAAGAAGCGAAAAGAGCTTCAGAGATGAGAAATTTTGGAGCATGGGTTTTATGGAGCTCGGCCAGGGTGAGGGTTAGGGTTACAATGCCCCTTTCATCGCGAGTCAAATGTCCACACTCGCTCTGCCACCAGACGTCTCGATTACTGAGGTATGTTCCAACAAAGAAGGACCGCCCTGGCTACCGTATCTATTCTTACCACTGATTCTCCCCCAAAATCCCAATATAATAACCACCCCCGTGCCTCAAACCGCCGCTCCGTCATTACCCCCACCCGCCTCCAGCCGATTCACCAACTTCTTCACACTCGTCCACTCCTCATTCTTCAACCCCTCCTTCCCCCCCAGATCCGGCCCGACCTCAAACACAGTCACAGCACCATCAATCCCGCCCGTGGCCAGCCTCTTACCCTCACTGGCCTCCCACGCCAGCTTATTCAAACTCTTGCTGAGCATGGTGCGGCCGTCCTTGCGCGGGCTGGGCAAGATGCGCGCGACGGGCTCCTCGGTCTCGACCGTCACGTCCCACAGCTCCAGCCACCCCGCGCCGTCGACCAGCCCAAACACGCCGGGCTTGACCGGCGACCAGGCCGCGTCGTAGACGACGTCCTCGCGTACAAAGTCCAGCAGCGGCGTGACGGCCGGCTCGAGGAGCCCGCCCGCGCCGGAGAGCGCGCTGCTCAGAGCAGCCCCGCCCGCGGCTGTGGAGCCGGTGGTGGGGGAGAGAACCGCCGACGTGGCCGCGGGGGCGCGCACCTTCCAGAGCTTGACGCTCCAGTCCAGGCTGGCGGAGAGGACCAGGTCGCCGAGGTCGACGGGCCCGCGGGCCGGGTGGAACGAGACGGACATGACGGGGGCGGCGTGGCCGCGGTAGCTGACGCGGGCGTCGACGCCGGCCTTGGCGCCGGCGCGGTCGTACCGGTGGCAGGGGTAGATGGTGCCCTCCTCGGAGCCGACGAGGAAGAAGGTCGGGTCGGCCTGCGGGAAGCCCATACACGTGGGCGAGAGCTCGTCGTTCTTGGATGGCGGGGGCGCGAGCAGCGTCATCGTCTCCTGCGGCTGCGCGAGCATGTCGACGCTCCAGCCGCAGACGGCGCCGTCGGTGGAGCACGAGATGATGTTGTTTGCGTTTTGCGTGCCGACGATGTCGACGCAGTAGACCGGGTGCGTGTGGCCGGAGCCTGTGAGGGGCGTCTTTTGCACTGGCGCCGACCGCGCCCGCGTGTCCCAGAGCAGGACCTGCCCGCTGTAGGCGCCGCCGATGATCAGGTTCGGGTGGAAAGGGGAGAACTTGGCCGTGAGGATGTCGGACTGCGCGTGGAAGACGAATTCGGGCCGGTCGTGCAGGTGGAGGTTCCACACCTGCACGATGCCGTCCGGGTCGTGCGGTGCGGTAGGGTTCTTGGTGTACGCTGCGAGGAGGAGCTCGGGGAACTTGGGCGAGAAGTCGATGGCGCTGACCATGCGCTTCTTGGACCACCGCTCGTCGTAGAACTGTGCAATCTCCTTGACCTTCCGACGCCCTTTGCCTCCCGTGTTGCCGCTCTGCTCGTCGTCGTCGTCGACGTCGTGTACTTGAAGCGTGTAGTCGGTCAGTATGTCGTACTCCTGGTCCAGCGCCTTCTCAATGACCTTGGTCGACCTGTCGACGAAGTCCATGAAGTCGTCAGACTGTGTCACCGCCCTTAGCTCCTCGCTGGTGAGCGCCCGGGCGGGGAAGTTGGCTGCAGCCGATGGTTTGAGGACGCCATCGGTGACCAGCTCCTTTGCCGCCCTCAGCTCTTCCTCAATCTCTTTCCGTAAGTTTTCCCGCAATTCTTCCTCCCGGTCCCGCTCCCTCCTGCTCAGGCGTTTGCTCGGCGATGCTGTGACTGGTGTTTCTTCGCTTTCCGACTCGGAAAAGGCGCGTGACTTCCTTGGGGTTGTCCATTCCTCCGATGTCTGTACGCCTTTGCTGTACGAGTACACCTCCTTGACCGGCGACGGGGGACACTCGTAGACGGTCTTGAAAGGTACCGTGGAGAGGATCTGAGGATGGGACGCGACGACCTGTCCGTTGGCGGGCCCGGCAAATTCGGAAATGTTCTCGTTGCTGAGCTCGCCAGCGCTGAGGACGCTGTTTGGCCGGCTGCCGAAGCGCGCAGGGGAGTTGGCTCCCGTCGAAACCGACACAGGTCGACTCTCCCGGACAAGACTATCAATCAGGGATTCGATATCACGTCGGTCGGTTCGGCCGGGTGTGGGAGATATTATCTACGAATTGACTGTCAGTTTGGCGGAGGACGACAGGTTTGGTGGGAGACCAACTTCGCTGGGGCTGATGCTTGTGCGAAGCTCCCTCTGGCGCTTCAACTCTGCGAGCTTGGCCCTCTTTGCGAGGATTTCATCTTTGCGGTTGTGCATTTTGCTGGATCCCCGAGCCCATCCCAGGGGTCACTTTGGTGCTTTCGGTTGTCGTCGTCGACCGAGGGAGGGGAGACGCCGAGAAGGGGGTCTTGAATGTGCGCGTCGCAAATGTAATCGTTCGGGTCTGGAGTGGCTTGAGTCGAAACAAGATGTCGGGTATCTAAAATGCAGACGGCAGAGAAAAAGCAAGCTTGGTGGACATGCAATGTGACGGTTGATCTATCTTCTCCCCTGGCGTGTTCTCCCCAAGTCGTGACTTTCATACGCGACTGGCCCACCTGCTGTGTCGAGAACGGACAGGGGTTGATGGAATCTTGAAGGTGGTACGGCCTCGACGGCGTATTCCGTACTGTACTTATATGTACCATGGTAATTACACGTTGCTGTCCGGTAATCACCTGACTCGAGGCTTGGCAGAGCTCACAGGCCGAAACGAAGCTCTCCCAGCGGCCCAGCGCCGCCAGTGCCGCCGCGGCCACTGAGCCGGCAGAGAGTGGGTCAAGCAACCCGGCGAGAATTTCCGAGCTGCCAAAACTTGCTCTTCCAACACCTACCCACCAACCCACCGACCGTACCGGACCCGATCCATCGACGACGACAAGCCACGGGACCAATTGCTACCGTCAATTGACAGCCCCTGCACCCGACGAGTCACTCCCCCGAATCCGACGCGCAAGCAGACGCGGGACCCTCCAACAAATCAGTCGCAATGTCGTCCAAGTCCGGAGTCAACGTAAGTGGCCCCGGCCAGCAACCTGCGACGTCACGAGAACCCCGGCCTCGACCTCGACCTCCTCCACGACCTCCTTCCCGAGAGAGATTTTAGCAGCGGCAAAATGCCCTTGCGCATAGTCTTCAAGACTCTGGGGAAGGGGGAAATCGAAGAGTGGGGTTCGAGATCCGGGGTTCGGTCTCATGAGGAGAAGAGAGAAATGCGGGACAAACCTGCCAGACGGCCGCCATCGTCGCCAGCCCGCTAACAATGCGCCCTTCCAGGTCCTCCGGTATTCGGTGCTCGGTCTGGGCATCTTCTACGGCTTCTCGCACCAGCGGAGCCTCAACGCCTCGCAGAAGGCGGCCGAGTCGCAGCGCGAGTATGAGCACAAGCAGGAGTTAATAAACAAGGCCAAGCAGGCCTACGCCAAGACGAAGCAGCCCGCCGCCGCCGCCAGCACGACCGCCTCGTCGGCACGTGAGTGTCTTTCCACCCATCTCTTCTCTTTTTGCGCAACCGAGCGTGGTGACTAAAACAAAAAACGCCGCACAGTGAACCAAGACCTGAACTCGCCCAACTTCGACCTCGAGGCCTTCTTCGAGGCGCTGATGAAGCAAAAATAAGCTGAGAACGCTCCATAATCCCAGGAGATGAATCGGGGTGGGAGTCGAAGTGGTCTTGAGGGGGCTCGAACGAGATCGGACTCGGCATAGCCCTCGTATGCCGAGGAGAGGAGCGGGTGTGGGGGGTGGGGGGAAAAGGGGGGAAGGGGAAACGAACGACGCCTGAAAACGATAGAGGACTGGAAGAGAGAGAGAGAGCGGTGGAGTGAAACATGCCTGCGTCTTCGAGGACGACGGTTGGTCTCGCTTGGCGGCCCACCACGGACGGGCCTCGCTGACGGGGCAGGCATGCTGTATTATTGCGTACACGTCGACACCAACGGCATAGAGATTTTCTTTTTCGATTTAGGCTCATGTCAGGCTGTACCTGTGTACAATACTGAATTAGAGGCGAGTTGGCCACGATTCTTGGGACTGCAGCCTGTTGTTCTTCGTTTTCTTTTTCGGCCACTTCTTTTACCGGCCCCTAATCCTACGTAGTTCTATTGACTTTGACTTGTCAACAGAAGCCAACTTTCTCATCCACAACCAGAAAGCGAGGGTTTCATGATTCCCATGTTGAACAACTGACTCCCTTCTTGATCAGGTCGGCAGGCAAATGCAACAAGCAGCAACAACAGTACAACACACAAATCACAGCAGTCACTTTGTCCTGATATGTTTTTGAGCGAGCATGCGCGCTTCGATTCATTTGGTTGTTCAACCAGTTGTTCAACCAGGCAGGTAAAAGTACCTTCTCTCTCTCTCGCGAATGATTCCCAATTCCCATTGCCCCCTTTGTCCCGTGGTATCCTCCCTATTCATTCCCTAGTTCCTTTAGCTGTAGAAGAAGCAAAGAAGAAAAAAAAGCCCAATCCCCTTCCCTATGCGGAGCCGGTTCTCTGCCCAGCCTCCACCCCTGCCTGAGATGTTTCCGCCTTATCGTCAGGACCATTAGCTAAGCGCCCCGTGTGTGTGTGTGTTTGTGTGTGTTTGCGTGTGTCTCGAGGCCGAATTACTGCTTTTGAACGATGGGCTGCTTGTCCCTCGTATAGATCTGGGTGGAGGATGGGCGAAGCCGGATCAGCGCCATAATAGAATTATAAATCAAGACGTTTTGTCGTTCAGGGGTGTGAGTCCCGGAGTTACTGTGCCGACCCAAAGCCAAGTCGACTGATTCGAACCGGAGCCTCCGGTGGTGTCGAATGCGGGAGCTCATGTTCCGCGACGCGCCGTCTGCTGAGCCCGGCTTACCGGTGGCGTGGCCCGGCTGGCGATGGCGTCTGGTGGGCGAAACTCGGAACGTGGGCTCTGTTGGTCTTCCGCAAAGACGGCGACCCTGCTGAGCGTGTTGAGGACGTTGGAATATCTGAGCGTATGCCGTGCGCTCGGGCCCATGGCCGCCGATATCTGCGGTGCTCTGCGCTCGGCCTGGAGCGCCCGCCGGATCATCTCTTGAAGAAAGTCCGGAACCTCCTCCCAACGGCCGGCCCTCGCAGCGGCCATCATGCGGCGCGGGAAGATGTCATCGGCGGTGAGGGTGTTTTGAGGCCCCGAGAAACGAGCAATCTGGTCCGCGACGTGAGGCAGCTCTCCTGATTCTAGGGCATGTTTCAGCCAGTTCTCCCATTCCTCGTCGAGCGGCATCGAGTTGTCCCCAGACATATTCCGCATGGCGACTCGCTGACGGAGACGTTCGTTCAGGGCCACGCCCACACTTTCCAGCTCCTCGTCGCTCTCGTCATTTTCTTCCTCGTTGTCGTCACCGTTTTCTTCCTCGGGTGCCATGAAGCCCTCGGTCTGGTCCAACTGTGCGCGCAGCCCCTGCGCCGAGTACGGGTCGTCCGGGTCGACGTAGTTCGGAAAGCCGTCGGCTGTGGTGTCTCGGATCTCGACGCCCTGGTCCCGCTCATACCGCTCCTTGGCCCATTTTGTGCCCTCCCACTTTGTCAGGCTGGCGATCTCGTTGGGCGTCAGGCGCAGGGCGTCGAAAGCGCGGAACAGGCGGCGGTGCCACTGCCAGCGGCTGAGGCGGATGCGGTGTATCGGATGTGTGTAGTCGAGGCCAGGGTACTTGGCTTCCGGTGTGTCCAGGTGGCCGTAGAACGAGTGGGTTTCCTGCCGGACTTCGAGGATCAGGTACCGCTGGAGGAGGCCCTGGAAATCCTGGGGGTCTGACTGCCGAGGCTTCGGGAACATGTACCCGTAGATGAGTTGGTCGATGGGGCGGCCTTTCATTGTGACGAGGCCGCTGTCACCGCGTCACAGGCAACGGGAGTGGGTGTTTGGTTGCCGGGTGTGGTTGGTTTCAAGCGTGTCGTTCTCGTGTGCTTGTTTGTCGTCTTTAGGGATCGGTGTTGAGCAGCCGGGAGGCGGGGTGCTGTTGGGGGACCGGGTATGAACGGCGCGGGGAGGCGGGCTGGGTGACAAACCCGACGGCGACGGGTTGCGTTGTTGGTGGTGGTGGAGGTGTTGAGGCCGCGACAGGAAGGTACGGCGGGGTGGTGGAGAGCCCTGACGGGAAGAAGACGAGATTTGGGGTCGGGCCTGGCGGATCTCGGGGGTCTTATGTCAGGAATGAGGAAAGGCTCGGGCAAGGAGGCTGCTCCTGGGTGGCTCCGGCTGGGGCTGGTCCCCTGGGGTGGGCGGTCAGGTCGCGGCGGGGGGTCTGGGTCCCCAAAATCGGCGGTATTGCGACGGCTTGCCAAGCGAATGCTGGGAAGCGGCATGGGGTCGCCCCGTCTGCGGACTGCAACCTGGAACCTTGGAAGGGTCGAGAAGCGAGCGTTGAAAAAGAGAGTGGGCCCAATCAAAACCCGTGGTGGGACAGTCTTTTGTCTTTCTTGAATTTGCACAAAGACGGGATGCCCGTTGTCACGAGTGCTTGTGTTCCAGGGGACTGGCTGGGCGGAGGGAGGGAGGGAGGGATGGTGCGACAGGGACCGCTGATGGTCAGGAACATGCCTGTCACAGAACGCCTGCGGTGTCCGAACTTCGGTCTCTCGGGCAGCGAAAGCCTTCCATTCGTTGCGTTGATGCGCTGCAGTCGGCACTGTACGTACTGTACATAATCTGTCATAACGCAAAGAGCTAAACTGTTGATTGAATACTGACGCTCGAGTTATAAGCACTGTACCTGGCTACTCTCATAGTGAGGCACTTGTTCCTAATTAGGTACTGTTTTCCATGTCATCGTTCCCGAGTCGTCTGAAGAATGCCGCAGTCCATGCCGCTCCCAACCTTGTCCTTTTGGGGATTCAAGTTGCCTCCTTCGGTTGAGTGGACCAGCCTGATCGGTGGATACTTCCATTCCATTGCAGTTCTCCGGAAGATCGGTGCTCTGGCGCTGTGGATCCGACAGACTGGCCCACATCCGCTGTGCTGCGGCCTCCTCGGTCTTGCCTTCCATGTCGTTGCCCACCGATCCGAATATGAAGATTGCAGCAAGCCGTTGTTTTGCTCTGTGGCGCATCTTGCATCTTGAATGAGGTTGTATGAATTCCGTAAGGTCACTTGCAGTTCATCACGAGCAGAGATCGGGTGACCAACCTCATCGCAAGCATGGGTGCTGAACAAGGGGGTCCTGGCTGCCTCGTATCGATGGTGCACAGCGAGGTACCTTGTATTTCATACGGAAGACAGGTGACAGGTTGCCTCCATAATATGCCTGTCTCAGTGTTTGCATGATCAACACCAAACAAACTCTCTCAATGTTGCGTTTTGAATCAATGGGCCTCTATTCAACACAATTCTAGCATTTTGCAAAGACAAGACAGGCCTACCTTAACCCAGCCAGACTTCTAACGGCTGGGGCGTTTCGAGACGGGATCCGCAATACCAACCAGTTCGGCCATGTCTGTCATCCAGTACAGCGCTGTATTGAGATGCACATTCCCTGGCTTGGTCCCACACTCCTGCTTCTGCACGTGGGGGTGCCCAGCCAAGATTCAGGTGTGGGGCCCACCAGGTCCCTGGCGCCCAACCCGCCGTCCAACTCGCCTGGCACCACAGCACACCAAGTCACGAACCCATCAGTTGGCTCTCGCCTTATTTTCAGCTGCGCTGTCACCAGCGCGGTCCAAGCTCCGATCCGGCCGAGACCGTATCTACAGGCCATCTGCTCCATACTTTCAGTGCTCAAGTTTGATATTCCATGCAAAGCTGCATACTAACACTACAGTGAATGTTCCACGGACGGGGCTTGTGAGCGGTCAAGTTCCAGGGAAAGCGTGCTCAGTTGGAGCAGCATCGCCCGAGTCCAACACCGCTTGCATCCTCTCTTCGCCAACGGACAACCGGAATCCCCTCAGTCTAGGCCCGGCAAGGATGCTGGATCCATCGACTGTGGGAGGGAGGCCCGGTGCCGAAGGTAGCCATCCTTCCACTAGCTGACGAGAGTCACTAGCTGCCAGATGCCGTCGCATGATTCGCATCTCCTTCCGCTTCCACAACGCCATCGGGACACTTAAAAAACTGACGCAGCGGCCAGCTCTGGCGACCACCTGTTTTCTGTCTTTATCCTCCATCGCCATCCTATCGACGATCCCCCAAGCCCGCGGCCCGCCATCTTGGATGGTCGATTAATATGGCCAAACCCAGACGGCCTGCATGGGCGCGTACCTGGCCGCCGTCCAATCAGCACGTCACGGCGCAGTTTGGCTCACCCGCCAGCCGTGGTCTCTCTCACGGCGGCCGCCCTCCATCAACGGCAACCGAGCATCTCCCCTGGTGCCGTCATGGTGGCTGCCCATCGGCGAATTTGATTTCAGGAAACAAACATGCATGCGGAGCGGAAGGAGCTTCTATCCTCCCAGCCCCACTGGCTGTGCCAGAGAAACGCATACATGCGCCGCCGTTTGGTTTTGTTTGCCCGGTTTGTTGGAACATTGACAGATGCCTTATGCCGCCGCTGCAGCGCCCCGATCCCCCGGGCCCCAACATCAACCAACATCAACCTTCGTTTGCTGCCTGCCTGGCTCGCGCGACCCGTCCGGCCGGACGAGAACCCGGGTCAAGGCACGTTGTTGGCTCCGACGCCCGACGCTGGCCAGCCCTGCTTGCGACACAACACCACTCCGTCCATTGCCCCTTACCGAGATCTCTCCACGTCGGCAGCCCGCGACATTGGGCTGCTGTCACCCTGCAATCAAATCCCCGCTCTCGTGAACAGGCCACGGAGCACATCGATTGGAGACTAGTTTTTTTTTTGTCCCGCAGCTACCCACACCAAGGGAACCCGAGACGAGTCAACCAGATGAGAGGGACTGGCTCCCCTCGGGCCGCCCAACACGGCCGCCGGGCCTTGCGAGACGGCCTCGACGGATCCACGGGAACAAGTGGAAGCAGCCACAACAAGGCGGGCGTGGGATCCGCTTGCCTAGCCCATTCTACTACTAACTACGGTCGTACACATGACTGTTGCCGTGGTGCTTTGCCGCTCCTCAGAACCAAAGGGGGGAAGAGAGAGAGAGAAATGCCATTTCCGCCCGAATCTCCACGATCGAGCACAACAGGAGCCGCCCTTGCAAACGCAAACGTCGCGACCTATTACAGGGACCCGGGAGAGCTTCCGCAAAACCAGACAGGGGCACAAGGTCTAGACGAGGACGGTTGCCTTACTAGTCCCCTTGCATTAAGGTTGCCGAATGAAAAACAACGAGAGCCAACTACTACACCACTACCCCTCCTTCGTTCCAACCCGCAGTCCGCAGGAAGGACACAAAAGCGGGCGTCTGGTGGTTATTGGGAAGGGGGGCCTGACGACTCCTCCAGGATCCCAAGCCGCAAGCAAGCGTGAGTGAGTGAGGGATGCGAGGAGGGCATTAAGGACTACCATGAGGGCGGAGAGGGTGAGTGGGCTGGACCACAACCCGCCCCGTCGTCGGCAGGGAAGGGGGAGGCACCACTCCTTTGCTTATACTTATACGTAATGTCGTAAAATCGCGAGATAAGCCAGGTAACGGTGTGACGCCAAAGTGTAAGACCATCGTAACCTTTCGGGGCGAACAAGGTAATGAATGTCAGACGAGAAGAGAATCCATGCTGCCTCATTCAAACCGCAACCGTTTCTATCTGCCTGGAAAGCTCGCGGCTCCTCCACTGCCGATATAAGCGCCAGAAAATAAACCCAGATGAAAAAGACCGAACCCATAGCTCATGCAAAAAAGATCCCTTTCAAAATCATCCAGTCATTTCCATCATAGCCTTCATGTTCCTTTCCAAAAGCCCTTTCCTCCCCGACCCTTATCGTGAATACCACCACAACCGGCACATGTACCTAACCCCCCCAACCCCCCCTGAACAACGAACCGAACTTCAGTCCCTCGACCATGCCATGTCGGGGTACTTTCTACCCCCAACGCCCGTGACCCCGGACATGGCCGGACTGGGCAACCTCTCCCTCTCCCTCTCCCTCTCCCTGTCACGCTCCCGATCCCGATCCCTCTCCCTATCACGTTCCCTCTCCCGGGGTAAACGATCCTCCCTCCTCCACCGGTCACCACCGCCACCATCATCCCTAAACCGGTCCCTATCCCTATCCCGGTCCCGAACACGATCACGATCACGCTCCCTCAACTCCCTATCTCTGTCCCTGTCCCTGTCCCTATCCCTATCCCTCTCCCTCTCACGATCCCACTCCCGCCTTTGCCGCTCCAGCCGATCAAGATCCGCATGGCTGCTCGTGCGGCGGTGGCCGAGGTCCGCCGCCGCTGCGGCCGCGGGACCGGCGAGGTACGACCCGCGGGAGAAACGGCGTGGGGAGAGGTCCTCGTCCGAGTTGCCGCGGCGCCTGGAATGGGGCGCGCCGTTGTTGTTATTGTTGTTGTTGTTGTTGCTGCTCGCGTCGCGGTGCAGAGCGGCGCTGGCGGCTGAGACGGCGGGGCTGGGGGCGGGGATGAGGCGGTCTCTTTCTCGCTCTCGTTCTCGGTCTCTTTGGATGTTGTTGTCTCTGTCTCGGTCTCGCTCTCTGTCGCGCCGCTCGCGGTCGCTCTCGCTGTGGGGTCTGTTGTGTTCCCTGACGGGCCGGTCGTGCTCTCGCTCTCGGTCGCGGTCGCGGTCACGGTCTCGATCCCGCCCGCGTGCCGCGCGATCCCTTTCCCTCTCACGTTCGCGGTCTCGCTCTCTGTCTTTGTTGTCCCGGGGAAGGTCGCGGGAAGGCCGCCTGCTCCGTCTCCTCCGTTCTTCCTCCGAGTCGGTGTCGTCCGTCTCGATGTCCGACCATGACCGGCTCAGCCTCGAGCTGCGCAGGATGTCCTCCCGCGAGCCCCTTGCCGAGCCACCCAGCCCGTCACGTCTTCCCCGCGAGCCGCTGGCGCTCCGGGCTCGGTCGTTGCTGCCGGGGCCCGGGTTGATAAAATTGGAAAGCTTGTCCTTGAGATCGAGGAAGGCGCTGCGCCGTTTGCCGTCGTCGTGGCCTGCAGCACTCCTCGACCCGCCGTCGGACAGTCGAGGGGAATGCATGTGCGGCGACGGAATCGGATGGGGCCCCATCGTGGTACGGACGACACGTGGCGTGTCCTCTGAGCTTCCGGTGTAGACGCGGCGGATGGAGATCGGAGGTGGCTCGTTGGAGCGCTGCGTCCGCCGCGGACCCGTGCGCGGGCTGACCGGGGCGGCATCCGAGTCGGATGTGCTGCTGTAGTGGCGGGGTTGGCTGTGCCGGCGGCGCTTCGGGTCACGCTCGGGGACGACGTGCGGTACCCGGACGGGGCGTGCCTCGTGAGGTGAGTGGGGGTAGTCAGAGAAGCTGCGGCGGCGTTGGGCCATGTCCTCGGTGGACGCGGTTTGACGGCGGACAAACTGCTCCCGGTCCCGGGCTCGTTCCCGCTCGGGAGACCGGCCCGTTGGCGTTGGGCGAGGAGACGGGACCTGGACGTATGTGACGTTGACGGGGCGTGCCGCAAAGTAATCGCGCGGCGTGGTGGGGTTGACGCGGACACGGTTGTAGGGGATCTTGCGTTCAGTAAACTCAGGCTTGGGCGTCTCCTTTGACGGCTCGGTTCCTTCGGCCTCGGCTGCCTTCAAGCGCGCCTTCTGTGCGCACTCCTGATGCCAACGGTCGGTATCAGAGTCGGGCTCAGATGGAAACGCCTCCTTGGGTAGGTCCACGGGGAGCGGAGTCCCAGTGTCGGGATGCTTCAGGGCCCAGTGGGTGGCGGCAAACTGCAACACAGGCACCTGCGTCTGTGGTCCGAGAAGGGTCTGCATCGTCTGCCAGTGCACGAATCCCTTGGTGGTCAGGGCCGGGATCGAGGGCGGCGCAAAGTCGTCGCCGCTGGGCAAGAGGGAGTGTTGGCACCCCAGCCCCTGGTAGACTGTCGAAATGGCCGCATGGGGCATGTCCACGAAGAATGCTGGACAAGAAGAGTCAACATCGCCGGTCATGGAGGTGCCTTGCACAGCCAGGGGGTCACTTACAGTCCCAGTCATGACCGGCCGTCTTGTAGAAGGCAGCAAGCTTCGCAGGAGTCAAGTGCGTGTCGCTCTTGTCGCCGATTTCGGATATCTACAGAGCTGGTCAGTATACACACTCTAAAACAGATCCCGCGGGTTATCCGGGGTGTGACAAACAATGTGCAGCGCGATGGCCCTCAGGAGGGCATCGAGCACGGGTGTTGGAGCTGGGATCGGCTTCGCCTTGGCGAACAGGTAGCCGTAGAAGGCCTTGCCGTCCTTCGCGTCGCCTGATGAAGTCGCCATTGTCGAAGCAGGGCCTCAGAGCAGCTGGGCATGTGTTGTGGGAGACCGACCGTCGCCAGTGGTCATGACCGCAGGTCGACTTCAACGCCCGATTGCTGCTGGACGTGTTTTTTGAGTTTCTCACCTAGGTTCGTTCAGGCTCGTGGGGTGACACAGACGAAGGAGGGGTTCGCAAAAGGTGTGTGGGCAGGCAGCTCCTGCATATAGAGACTTAAAAACAGGCTTCGAAATGCATGCGGGTTCGTTAGCCGATCTGGCATCCTTCATGCCGCATCCAGGCTGCCGCGCGATCTTGCTTGTTAGTAGCCCTTGGATCTCGGACGGATCTTGGAAGGGAAAGTGGATGGAGGACAAGTCAATCGGATTCAACCTAAACGAGGTTGACTGAGTGCTGTATCGGTCGATTTCTAGGCAGACTTGAGTCACTTGAGCCACTGGATGGTTGCGTTGGCGGGTGCAGAGTGCAGACTGGAGACCCATCCGATATGCTGCGGCAGCAACGAGCGGCGCTGCACCAAGATCCGAAACCAACCAACCTGTTTGACGCAGCCCGCTGCTCACACAACCCACCACTCATCAAGCACCCAAGGAGCCAAGGATATTTTTTGAGCGTGCGTGGGTTATTCTATTCGTCTTGCCGAGGGGTCAAGCGGTCGAGGAGTCTCGGTGAGGTGAGTTGCCCGCCGACGGGTAATAATAACTCAGCGATTGACACGTGCTTCATCCTGCAGCTCCCCCGCAGCTTTTTTGAGTGTGGTCTCTTCTGCCTGGTCCAGCTATCCTGTGCCCGCCTGGGTATATCTTCTTGCTCCTTCTGGCATTTGTCGAGTTCGTTATTTGCAGGGGGACGTGGGCGACCTCAGTGTGTCAAGAGAATGAGGCTTGATCTTCTTGTATCCACAGTCCACATGGCATTGCCCGGTGACGGTGGGCTTGGAAAGAGGAGATGGGTGGCTCAGCGGATTGATTTGTCTTGATTGGTGTTGAGGTCCCTGGCTGGAGGCCTGAGAGAGGGCCGAGGGTTAGGGTTTATTGAACTTTCACCATACAGGCACACAGCCGAGTCTCTCAGTCATGGAGAAAGGGGGCAGAGGGGAAAAGGAAAAAAGCAATTGGCCATCTCACAAAACCAACAAAACAAAATGAGAAACTGCTGACAAAAAGAGTACAGCTCGCAATGGAAATCGCTCATGATCCAGGTCGGAAACCACCCAGCCCTTCCAATTCACCCCCTTCCCCTTCGCCCACCGCAGCTACTCCCCCTTTTTCCCACCCGGAAAATACCTGTACGTAGGCAACTCAACAAAGCTCTTCGGCTCCCCCTCCTTGGTCAAGTCCTCCCCCAGCCAAGTCGTAAACCACTCAAACCCAACCTTAACCAACACCCCCTGACTCCTATCATTCCCCGTGGCCGTCACAGCAATCAACTGCTCCCTCACCCTCCCATCCCCCCTTTTAACCTTGACCCCCTCCCCAAGCGTCCGTCCATCCACATCAACCTCAACCTCCTCCCTCTCCAACCCCTCCCAACCCGCCAACCACCCCCTCAAAAACTCCGTCCCCAACCCCCTCCCCCAGTGCTCCTTCTTGAACATATACCCCACCTCCGGCCACCCAAAACTCGACCTCCACTGATGCGACCCGCCGATGCCAATCATCTCCCCCGTCTCCCTCGCGCAAATCGCAAAGTTGAACGTCTCCTCGTCCCGCGGCGGCAGGAACGGCGCCAGGCGCGTCAGCGTCATCTCGAGGTCCGTGTCTGGCGTGCCCGCAGCCGTCCAGCGCATAACCTCGGGCTGGGTGCGCAGTTCGTGGAGGGCGTGGATGTCCTCGGGCGTGAGGGGGCGGAGGATGAGGCGCGGGGTGAGGATGGGTTGGCGGGCTGAGTTGGGCGGTAGTGGCCGGCGCGGGAGGGTGGTGCGGACGCGGATGAAGGCGGACGGGTCCGGCTCCGGGCCTGGGGCCGGGTGGGGGTTTGATGAGGATTCGGGTGCCGTTGACATTTTGCTTTTCAAGAGAGACGTGTTGGGGCCTTTCTGAGGGAGGAAAAACCAGTGGAGTGAAGAGGCTCTTGTTGATGAGCTCGGATCAGGACAAGTGAGAGGGATCAGAAAGTAGGAAAAATAAAAGGTCTTCTATAAGGATTCTTCTGAACATGAAGATGAAGACCCTGAGTTCCAGCTCCCTCGTATTGAGTGAGCATTTGCTTCCATGACTCACGCCACTCCCTTCAGTCAAGGTGCCGCCTGCAACAGCAGTCCCCATCTCGGTATCCAGCTTCCCCATTCGGCGTAGGGGATGCAGGGCCGTACCTGACCTGCTCAAATCGTCCCGTCCCAGCCAACCGGCCGGGAGGAATTTGCCCCGCAGGTGGCCTCCGTGTCAGTAAGCAACTCTACCGGCCCGGTACGGAATCTCGTTGGGCAACACACCGCTCAGCGGTCGGGGGCCGTTCCGGCACCAATAACAACATAATTTTTACTGCAACGGTCCCGGCAAATCAGGCACTTCGTATGCGACGAGATGTGGTCTCTTGAAATGCGCCAGGAAGTCAATTCCCTTAAAACACAAGGAACGAGAGAACGAATAAACTTGCTCACAAACAGACGCAAAACCCGTGCTTGACCGTTTATTCATTTCATGCTCGTCCTAGGGAGCAAATGCAGGATATCCCATTTTCCTAATGAACACCTGAAGAACCTGCCAACCCCAACCACAACCATGAAACCCCTCAAGCAAAAGTGGACGGGCGCTTCGCGCTGAAGACCTTCGCGTTGCTGGTCTTGGGGACGCGGTGGGGCAGAGGGAAGGAAAGCTTCTTGGTGACGAGCTGCTTGATGTAGGGGCGCTTGATATCCTCGGTCTTCTCGATCTCGACAACGCGGAGGATCTGTATTCACATTAGCACCTGGATGTCTCCCTAATCGTACGGATCGGGCTTTCATACGTGGATCGACCTGAAGCGGGCACGGTGGCGGGCAGCCATGTCGGCGTAGAGGGCCTCGACGGCAGCGGTCCTCGAGGTCTCGCGGTACTCCTTGTACATGTTGTGGGTGCCGGAGCGCGAGTCGTAGCGGATCCAGACGCCGAAGTTCTTGACCTTCAGGGGGTGCTTCTCGGAGATCTGGTGAAGTTCATGAGCATCCCGTCCACAAAGTTCCTCCCAGGTGCGGCGATACGTACCACGTTGACGCTGACGATCTCACCGGTGGCCTTCTTGACCTTGCGGAGACCGCGAAGGAAGTACCAGAAGCGGGACTTGGCAACAACCACATTGGGCGCGAAGATGCGCATGCGGTAGAGGCTGGGGGTAGGGTTGGCCTCGGTGGGCAGATGGCGCCCAATCACCTGGTACTCCTGAAGACGACCTGAACCACCTTGTCAGCGTATTTGTCTTCGGTCTGTTGTAAGCGTGAGCGCAGAATAACGGAGTGTCGTAGAGCTCGGTATCGAAAGTCGAAAGCGGTCGCAGTGGCGTAGTCGAGGTCCTCTGATACTGGTCGCCGTCGAGATCCATCTCTCAGTCCCGGCCACGGAAGCCAATCCATGCACCCGGGGCATTTCCAACCCTTATGATTCCCGCATCCATAAGTCAATCCCTCCTCCTTCCGATCTCTGTCAAGTCGATGTGTGGCATCGTTGTCGCCGGATATCGAATCGAACTTCCGTATGCTTTCGGGGTGTCGCCGGCGTTGCAGCAAAACAGTAGCGAGGAGAGAAATAAAATCTGCTTACCCATCTGTTCCAATGTTAGAGAAACCCCTTGTAAATGGTCACTGCAAAACAGGAACTTACTGTGATTATTTTCCCGCTGCGTATCACGACGTCGTTGGGTGTGCTGTCGGAGTCTTGAATTAGCGATCTCGAGAGCGGGAAAATTTTGGGTGCGCCTGGTTTAGGGCTCGAAGCGCTTGGACCAACCGCACACGGCTTGTTCCCAATGTGGCGGTGCATGCGGCGTTAGCGCCACAAAATGTGGGGCTGTCTTTTTGAGCAAAAGTGCCAAAGACCGAGAACCCATTCCACGAGCCCAGTTTCATGCCCCACTTCTTCTTTGAAGCTGCTCTCATCTCATCCCTGCAACGACAACATCAAACCAACATCAACACCCGGGGCTAACTTGACGCCATTTTCGGACCTGAATCAAAGAATTCATCAAATACCGGCACCATTTCCAGTGGGATTTATAGAACCAACCTCACCGACATCCCAGGCTCAGCACAAAATTAGCGTTCACCCGGTCACGCATTTTTGGCTTCGGAGTCGTTAACACCCCCGGCGTCAAGCTCTCGAACTGAGGGGGGCGACCAGCCCGAACTTTGGAATTTACCTGACTCGAGCCACCATGGAGTTCAACACAACATTCTTCCACGAGTTTTCCGAGGCCTGGGCGGCACAGGAAGGCCCTCGTCTTGCTCGGACACTATCACCAGATCTGTCCACCGAGAAGTTGAGGAAGATCTGTGACAGTCAGAACGCTCACGATATCAAGAGTACCCTCAGGCGCGGCTTCCAGGGCAATGCTGCTCTCGTTGGCGGAATTGATCAGCAGGAAGTGCAGGGCTGGGTAGAGGTCTATGCAGCGTATTGGCACGCTATTCGGTCGATTTTGACTGCCCGGCGTGCGAGCGGTGACAACAATCAGGTCAGTGTCCTCTGACATATCGGGGCATAAGAACAGTCCACCCTCTTGCTCTTCTGAGATCTTGAATCAATACTAATCCCTTAATACAGTCATCGGAGTTGCTCTGGGCAAAGGTCTACGCGAGCTGGACTGAGTTGCTGAACGTCCTCCTGCGGGGCTACCAAAGCAGCGGTTTCGAAGTGTGGACCATCCCGTGTTTGTACGTGGTGTGCAAGCACCTCCGAATCTTCGCCATCAAAGCAGACGAAGAGCGCAACAACAGCTCTATCGATGACAATGCGCCCGAGAACTTTCAAGACGATTTCGACCCGGAGACCAACAAGCGGCAAAAGTTGGAAGACTGTGCCAGAGTCTTGTCCAGGGTCTTCATGGTCTGCCAGACTGACAGGTGAGTGTATTGTTCCTGCTCTCTCTTGTGTTTATTCTCACCGTTCTTAGGGCACCGCTCGCAGAGTCGCGCAAATGGGGAAGTTATTACATCGCCAACCTTCTTCTCAAGACGTACTTCAAGTTGAACTCGGCGTCATTGTCCAAAAACATCTTGAATAGTCTTCGCGCTGGTGGACGGGACATGCCGGATTTCAAGGCCTTCCCGAAGTCTCAACAAGTGACATTCAAGTACCACCAAGGCGTCCTCGCCTTCCTGGAAGAGAACTATGTTGATGTACTGCCACCATTCGCCACAACTGAGGTCAGACGCTAACTGGCTACAGGCTGAAAAATATCTGACCGAGGCATGGAACGACTGCCACCACAAGGCAGTGAAAAATAAGGAGTAAGTTTCAAATCACAAGGATAGGAACACCGAACTACTGACACGAATGACCAGGCTTATCTTGACGTACCTTATCCCATGCCGCCTGGTAACCAGCCACACCCTACCGACCGAGAAGCTTTTGGCACAATATCCGAGGCTGCAGAAAATCTTTCTGCCGCTCTGCCAGTGCATCAAGAGGGGCGAGCTCCACAAGTTTGACCTCGCTTTGCAAGAAGGCGAGGACGAGTTTGTCAAGCGCCGCATCTACCTCACGTTGGAGCGCGGTCGTGACATTGCGTTGCGCAACCTGCTGCGCAAAGTTTTCATCGCGAGAGGGTTCGAGGAGGCCAAAGAAGGGGAGAAGCCGGTTCGCCGCACCCGCGTGCCAGTCGCTGAGTTTGCCGCCGCTATCAGTCTCGGCAGCCAGGAAAAGATTGACAATGACGAAGTCGAATGCCTCTTGGCCAACATGATCTACAAGGTGAGTCAAGTCCGCACATGATACCTTGGCCACATCCCCACATCTCCTTTTGAGGCGACCAACAGTTTGCTCCCTTCTCAGCTGAAGGCATTTGGAGGCCTGCGTCCGTCAGCTCTTGGTTGCCTGCAGCAGCCTGATACCTTGGCCGATGTCGCCAGGCACCCGTTTTGTTTGCCTGGGGCATCAAGGCAGCAGTCCTCAGCGACAGTCACAAACATCCCAATTGGTGCAAACTGCTGCCCCAGCAATGACTCATTTTTGCTAATCTGTTGTCATCCAGAATCATATGAAGGGGTACATCTCGCGACAGCACGGCATTGTGGTACTTAGCAAGTCAGGGGCCTTCCCTGGGACGGGTGTGTGATGGGAACTGCCGGCAGACACAAGAGCGGATTGCCGCTCCCAGATTGGCCAATTCGAGGAGCAGACCGTCGCTTGATGGTGACTGCATTCGAGGCGAGACGAGGAGTACCAGTTTCCGTGTCGTGCAGTCTGTCCAATGCTGACACACGGGATTGGATAAACCTGGGAAGTCATGTCGCAAATAATCAGCTGCATCTCGTGCCCAGCATGGTTCCAAACAGCCAACGCATGCATCCCGTGTCGTTAACCACGTGGGGGGCTGATCCCGTTATTCTGTATTCCGTACAGATCTGTACTTATCAGTCACTCACGCCGGTCGGGCTGGTGCAGCGCCGCTTAATCGCCGATTCAGCGTAAAGTCGCAATGGGGCCATGCCGGCAACCAGCCTCTCGGCCGCAAACGGAAGAGAAAATCAAACACCGCCGCTCAAGCTTGACTCAATCGGCGGATTTTCCAAACCGCTTGCATGGCAACCAACCGCCCCAGCCCCTTTGTGTGTCACCCTGATTGCCATCATGTTCTGCCGTGACGACAGGGTTGCTCTAGAAACGCCCAATCAGGTAACGGGGTCTAAACAACAGCCCCTTTTCCCCCTGTCGCCGCCACGCTTTTCCCTTCCCACCCTGGCTTTCTCTTTTTTTCTTCACACTCACCGAAAAAAAGGATCGCTGCACCGACCACAACCAAGAAAACCCCCATGCTGGATTCCCTCTTTGTTCCCCGCACTCTTTCCCCTTTCCGGCCGTCCTTGATCCGCAGCTGAAGGAACGGATTGCCAACGTTCACAGATTCACACAATGTTCACAGGTCTCACCCACCCACGCACCCAAGTTTGGCCATCTGCCCGTGCGTTCACCAATTATGGGGCCGCCTCGTGCCGCATCCATGCCCCCGCGGCCCAACCATGGTTTTTCTTTGGCGAGAACCGCCGTGAAAAAGTGACTCACTCATTGCACACGCCCAAAACCAATCCCCAAACCCCCGGTCAAGCAAAGTTCTTTTTTCAGGTTATTCTCTGGTCGCCTAGCCAGGACACAGTGGCCGAACCGTTTTCACGACCGCCTCCTTTTCCCTCTTGGAACATGGAACACTTCCGCACCTGACCTTTCTTTTTTTGGACAAGAGGGTGTGGCATCTTTTTTTCCCCTTCTCTCCAACGGAAATTGCCTTGGAACAGAAAAAAAAAAAAGGCCAAGACATCAACCCCTGAGCTTTCATATCCCAGTCCGGACAAGCCCGCGTGGCAAAAATCCTTGATTTTCTGGAAATGGGAGAGAGAGCTCCATGCCCACGGACTGACCCGGACCGACGGTTCTTCACTTTGTTGGAGACGCTAGCGAACGGTAGCGCTAGCGCCGCACGCGGTCGGTGACGATCCACACGATCCATCTGGATGGGTCGGTGGATCTTTTTTTTTGAGGGTGAGGTCGCGATCTTGGTCGTCAGGGGGCATGATCTGGAACATGCACGCAAGCACAGTATCACAGGGGTCAGGTTCATGGTTCTTTTTTTTTGGTTGTTTGGGACAGGGTGTCTGCTGGTGACTGGGTGGTATTGTATTGCAGCGAGAGAATCAGCACCAGCGCTTGGGTGTGTGAGATCGTCGACCGTCCTCCTTGGGCAGTGCTCCCTCCCTCCCGTCTTTCACTCAAGACACGACATGCCTCAAAATACCCTAGCGTGAAACAATTGTGATGAATGAGAGCGAGAAGCGAAAATACACTGTCTCTGACCTCCTTTCCATGTTCTCCACCATCCATCCGCTTTCAGTCTCGAGTCGTCGCTCCCAAAAGAGTTTGCCACCAGCAGAAAAGATGTAAAATGAGATCTCCACCCAGAAAAGGAAAAAACGAACCCATGCTTGCGAAAGCCGCGCTCTGGGAAGAGACGGCATCTTTCCAACAAGGGGAAGAAGAATCGTCACCCTTGCCCAATAGCTAAAAGATTCCGAAAAGGAAAACTGCCAAAACCAGAAAGATCCTCCGCCGTCCAACGTGGTCGTGTCATGAGGGTATGCTGTTGTACAAGTTTGCAATTTTTGCAGGAAAAAGAAAAAAAAAAAAGCAGAACAGAAATGAGACACCAACTCCCAATGCAAAAGAAAGAGTTGGAAAGAAAGAAAGGGCAAAGAAAAAATATGCAAATCAAACCCAACCAAACCCGCCCCTGCGCCAAAGTCATGAAACAATGATGGAAAAAGTCTATGCCCAAGCCGTACCCAAAAAAAGAATATTAGACCGTATGTAATCCTGAAAAAAGCCGTGTGCGCAAAACTGAGAATCGAAAAGAGGCCGGGTATGAAGCATGATCCATCGAAGAGTCGAGAACGCCTGTCGGGGGCAGGTATCGTGTGTTGAGGGGTGTTGGGTATCAATCATCTTGTGAAGAAAAAAAGATTTGTGTTTGTTGGCAACATGGAGAGGAATCGGCGTTTAGAAGGGACGGCCGCTGCGAGGAGTGCGAGGCGAGGTGCTGGTTTGAGAAGTGGGTTAGTTAAGGTCCCAAGTCAAGTCGAAGAAGGATGGCGACAGAAACTTACGCAGCGCTTGAGATGTCGTCGACATGATTGCAGAGGGCGACAAACAGGTCAAAGAAGAGCTGAGTACCGCCGTTGAGCATCTCGAGTTGCATGGTGCCGCTACGCTTGAAGGTGCTGCGGCTGCGGATGATGAGGGCGAGGTAGTGAGCCCGCAGCTTGGAGTCGGTGTCGGGAGTGTTGGCATAGGCGAAGCGGGCAGAGGCCAGGATCGTGCTGGCTTGGATGCCGGACTCTGTTCATTCACCCCGTTAGTCAGAAGAACTGAACACAAAAGAGCAAGCATTCGGATGGAATGTGAACGTACGAAGACCCTGCTTGCGCAGAGAGATGCGCTTCAGCTCCTCAAGGCCGTATTTCTCGGCAGCGCAGTAGATGGCCGTGTCCTTCAGCAGCTCGCCCTCGACGCTGTGGTGATAGATGGTGGCCTCGGAGCGACCATCTTCGCCGGCCTGCTCCAGCTCCCACGAGTTCCTCTTCTTGTTGTGGACGAGGCGCGGGTAGTAGTCGGCCTTGTACAGATACTCGAGGATGGACGAGAAGACCTCGGGTTCTTCATCGGGCAGCAAGATCTTCTTGGTCTGCGAGTCCATCATCTGGTTCTGCAGGACGCTCCGGAAGAAGGGCGACGCGGCGAGGATGTTCTCGTGGGCGGCGAAGATCCTCTGTTCCTGGCCGACGACGAGGGTGACGATCGGGGAGATGGAGCCACTGGAGTAGGAACATGTCAGCATCGTGTGCATACTCGATTCGAGGAATGCACGACGGCTGACGGCGACTTACCCCAAGGTGGACTCGGACGCACCCGCATTCGATACGGTGCCAGCACGGCGGCGCCCAGACTCGACAGGCCTCTTCGTGATGCCGGCATCCTTGGCGAAGGACGAGCTGGCTCTCCTATGCCTCCCAGACTTGGAGGAGATGCTCTTGGTCTGAGGCGGCTCGAAGCGTCGAGAGAACATCTTGACCCGTTACCACCGGCGTTGGGTTTGCCGTTGATGAGACTTGTGTGCTGTCTCCACCCGGATCGGCACGGAGGCACAGATGAGTCGTGGACTCGGCCCGGGTTTTACGGGGCCGTTGTTCGTTGAGGGTCGTCGAGTCGATGGATATAGCAAGGCGGTGTGATGCAGAGGGACCCGGAACAGAAATGATGCACAAAGCAAGACAGGCAAGACAATAAGAGACGATGGAGACGATATCAAAGAATTATCAGATGTTGATGATTCGATGTCGTTTTGGCGATGAGCGAAGACCTACCTTCTTAAGCGAAGCTTAAGGTGGGCTCGAACGAGGATGGTAGAAAAATTTTCCCATCTCATTTCCGGCGAGGGATGCTCGCCTCATATTTAAAGTTGGGAGGCCAGCCGGGGGCTGCACAGATGCCTGGCATCGCGGGTGGACACACCTTGGGCTCGGCGGCCGAAAAAGGCAGCGAAAGAGTATCCAACGTGATTCGACGCGTAAAGTGGGTCTGGGGAAGGGTGAAGCAACACGGAGTCACCTGACCTTGTTACCCGTTTGGGGCAAGTGTAACGAAATTTGCGGGATGTCATCAAGGATCTCCCTCGCAGAATGCCTCAAGCAGGGGACGGAAAGGCAAGCCGGACTGGAGGAGGCCAGTGTCATGCAGGGGTTGCTCAGAGTCATTAGGGATTTTCCATGTGTCCATGTGCCAAATGCCGTCGAGACCTCTCGACGCTAGGCGAGGCCGGGACGAAGTGTCCCTGGGGCCTGGTGGCCGGATTTTCTGGAAAACTCGACCCCTGGAACTTGAGGTGACCCCTGGCCTGTGAACCTGGACTTTCTGAGCCGGACGGGACTGGGACGTGAACAACCTGGAAGGCTGAGAAATTGGCATGCAACGCTGCAAGGCTACCGAGGCATCATTGCTCCCGTGAGAACTTTTTGTTCACGTTAGCCGACAGCCCGCGAGGCAGCAGCAGGCTGACGCGGATGGTGACACAAAAGCAGTCAGCTTCTTCGATTGGCTGTTCGACTCAGAGCGAAGGTGACAGACCTGTACAAGTACAGAGCGCAGAGGTAGCCAGAGGAACCAACCTACGGAGTAAGGTAAGGCCAGGCAAGGTACCCAGCAGATGCATCAATTGAGCACCATCCAAGCTATCCCCATCATAAAACCTGAAGCATGGGCCACGGGTTCGAGTGGGCCGCCGTTAGGCGTTCCTCTCCGGTGGTAAGATTAACATGCGAACTTGGGACGGTGATCCACTGCTGCCCGATTCTCGAAGCAACAGGCCACAACGGGCACAATCCGCACAATCCCAGCGACGGTCAGCGTGCAACGGCCACTGACGAACCTGAACGGGGGGCTAAGGGGCCCCTGCAAACGAGAAAGCGCGGAAGCAAATGGCCGTGCCGTTCAGTGCATTTCATTCACTGGAAAAGCAATCAATGAACCCCCTGGCGTTCACACGGCTTGAACGGCCTGCACGGCCTGCGCGGCTTGCACGGAGAGACTTTTGCACAGCTCTTGACACAACCCCTGTCCCGTCTCCTCGGTAACTCCATACTGCCCAGGTCTGCCCCTTTTTCTTCTTTCTTTTCTCCCCCGTCTCCCCCATCTTCGCCAAAAGCCCTGGTTCGCTGAATCCGAATCGGACCGCTTCCGGGCCGGGGGTGAGTGATAATTAGGGGGTTACACAAAGCGAGCAGAGCCGCTAAGAAAAGCAGTGGTGTTACCACCTGTGAATTTTAACAAAGAAAAAGCTCAACCGCTGTCCCGCGCTCGGTGGATCATTTTCAGGATGGCCTGAGCAGCCAACTTTTTGCCATCCCCTCTGGCAATCGCCTGTTGGTGATATGCCACTGGCACAACTCCCTTCTCCGCAGGGAACCCGAGGCCCACGCACCTCTGGTAGAGCTGCTCGCTCTGTTCCTTTGGCACGAGTTCGTCCCTCTCGGCCTCAAGGAAGTACACCATCGGTGCTGCCACGGCTCTTTTCTTACAATTCTCGGCCATCAACGCCAGGTTTGCCCAGCTGTCCAGATGGTTCCGGAGGAAGGGCCACAGATATTTATACGGCAGCCATTTCTGTGGGTACAGTGTCTCAAGCATAGCTCTGATGGACACAAACGGGGTTTCGAGAAGCAGGCCTCGGATCGGCATGCTCGAGGGCAATCGGCCAGTCGCGGCGAGGTTGGTCGCGACCCCTGAACCAATGCTCTGGCCCCATACCAGCAATATGGGGTCGGTGCTGCCGTCCTTCCCGAAAACACGTTCGTGGCGTTCGGCTATCCACCGGACGCCCGCCTCGGCATCCAGCCGGAGACCCGGCTCCGAGGGCCGGCCACGTGAGGTCCAATAACCCCTGTAGCTTAAGCAGACGAAGGTCAACTTTTCCGGGGCCGATGCATGTGTCTTGCTGTCACTGACGGCTCGGAGAACCCAGGACAGGTCGGGGAGCCGTGGGGGAATTGACGAAGCGTTTCCTGGGACAGCTTGTCAGTTTGCAATCGCCGGCTCGCAGTGCTTCAAGACGGCCAACCCTGGAAGTAGAGGACGTAGACATGTGCTGCAGCTGGCGCCTCCGCCTTTGCAGCGATGCCCGGCCGTTTCCCTCGGGGTAGAGAGATGGTTGTGACGGCTAACGCAAGATCCGTTCCGTCCTCGGCGACCGTCCTCTCCTCGACCCATTCGATGCCCCCGCACAGGCTCGCCCAGTCGGCGATCTGCTCGCTGCGAGAGTTTGGCGGCAGGCCGGGCATGTAGATGATTTTGTTCTGGAAAACGACCATCATGACGCATTTCCTACACAGTACACCCTATCAGCGACGTCACGCTGCAGACGACTGTCCCGGCGTGCATACCAGATCCATAGTCCCACCAACAGCCCACCGAAAACCACCGGTGGGAGGAGGACAGGCGGTATGTGGATGCGGCGACAACCGGCACCGGCGGAGAGGGCATATTGATGGACTCCCGCGGGCCTCCCACGCTTCGAAACAAGCCAAAGCTGCATCGGGGAGGTACGGGTGCTCTGGTGGCCGGCGTGCAAGAGACGCCTCAAGTGCACCGGCCGCCATTGGATACCCGCCCTGCGCATCCTACAGCGAGGAATCATGGCAGCCCGTCACAGTAAGGGTCCCGAGGGGATGCTCGTGCGGGGTGTATTCTGAGTGGTCTCACACTCCTGTCGACTTGCGGGGTGAGAGATGGATGGCGTGGTGAAACACCGAGATCTTGTCCTGTGTCGGTAGGTCCCTGGCTATGTTCGCCGTTTCTCATGCCATGGCCGGATCATGTGTCGACCTCCCACTCGTCAGATCAGGGTCAGGGTCCGCAGGATGTTCTGCAGGCAAACTTCCATCCACTCGGGCTCGCGAATCGAGATTGCGCGTCGATTGAGTTGGGCTGGGTTTGGTTGGGCGGAAATCGAGACGTGTTTGAAGTTGTGGTGCGTTGTTGTCGAGTTACAATTCGTCCGAAACCAAGAACACCTTGCCACCTCTGCTTCAATGGGCAGCCCAGGAATCCACCCGAGACCACGCAAGATGCAAGATTCCAATGGAATATGATCAGAAGAGGAAGCCCAGCAAATGTGCGGGGTAGGTCCGGGTGGGACCTCTCTTTCAATAATAGAATATGGTCAATTGATCACTGGGCACCTCGACAATATATTCCAAGACATGCGCTCTCCTTGAAGATGAGTGCAACGTTGTGGCACAATTTCTAGTTGCACGTCATGGAGCTGTCGAAGAACTTTGGTGGAGCAAACATGGACACAGGCGGGATGGTCAGCTTTGGCAAGGCTCGGGATGGGCTCCACATCTGTCACCCCACCTGAGCGGGCTGGGTCCTTGTGCAAGCTGGTGGCTGAACTGCCGCCGATAAGCATGCTGGGCTGCTGAGATGACGATAAGCTGCAGCGCGCCCCTCCTCAGGGGACAATCGTTGGCCATCTCAAAATCCCACTCCTGGCGCTGATGCGGTGCCATTGTAGTCCCGTACGCTGTAAGCCTGACCCAGCAGCCAACACAACCCGTTGCATGTCATTATTGCTTGGCCACCTTTTGCGCCCATCATGAACAACCAAGACCCTGGAAAACTGCCATCTTCGACGCCTTCACCTCCAACTTCCTGCAACACAGAAAACCCCAGCCTCGCACCTTGCAACGAAGCAACACAACCACCACCCGCCATGCCTGCACCGCCCGAAGAAGGCTCCCGCTCGCCAGGCCACCACATCGAGCTCGTCGACGACAACCCTTCCCCACGGCATGACGGCGACAGCAGCCCAGGGCTAAGGGACAGCAAGGGGTGGGACGGGAAGCTTCGCGTGCCCAAGAGCGCCTTGCTGGCAAACCCAGAAGCGCTCTCAGATCCGGATTACTCGGATGAGGACAACGTCGTAGCTGGTGAAGAGGTCGCCGCTGACGAAGGTAAGAAAATAGGCGCTTGGCGGCGTCGGTGAGGCAGTTCACAGTTCAACCCCGACTAACTACGGCGGCCCCAGACATCCTCGACGGTGAAGACTCAGACACGGACGAGATCATCTGCACGCACTCACGAATCAAGTCAATTCCCGCCCTCCGCCTGGAACGCTTCAAAAAGGTCGCCCGCATCTGCCTGAGGCAGAACCTCATCCAAGATATCGAGGGCGTCTCGTGTCTTGCACCGACCCTCCACGACCTCGACTTCTACGACAACCTCATCTCCCACATCCGCGGCCTCGACGACCTCGTCAACCTCACCTCGCTCGACCTCTCCTTCAACAAGATCAAACACATCAAACACATCTCGCACCTGACGGAGCTCACCGATCTCTACTTCGTAGCCAACAAGATCTCGCGGATCGAGGGCCTCGAGGGCCTCACCAAACTGCGCAACCTCGAGCTCGGCTCCAACCGGATCCGTGAGCTGCAGAACCTCGACTCCCTCACGGCACTCGAAGAGCTCTGGGTGGCCAAAAACAAAATCACCTCCCTGACCGGCCTCTCCGGCCTGCCCCACCTCCGCCTACTATCCATCCAATCCAACCGCATCAGCGACCTCTCCCCGCTCCGCGAGGTTCCCCAGCTCGAGGAACTCTACATCTCGCACAACGCGCTCGAGTCGCTCGCGGGCCTGGAGCACAACACGCGGCTGCGCGTGCTCGAGGTGTCCAACAACAAGATCGCGTCGCTCGCGGGGCTGGCGCCCCTGGCAGAGCTCGAGGAGCTCTGGGCCAGCTACAACCTCGTCGCCGACTTCGCCGAGGTCGAGCACGAGCTGGCCGACAAGAAGGCCCTGACCACCGTCTACTTCGAGGGCAACCCGCTGCAGCTGCGCGCGCCGGCGCTGTATAGGAACAAGGTTCGGTTGGCGCTGCCGCAGGTTAGGCAGATTGACGCGAGTAAGCTGTTTCCCCCCTTCCCCTTCCTTCCTTCCCCTCCCTTCCTTCCCCTCGGGACCCGCAAACTCTCAATTTTGCCCTTTCTATGGTACTAGTCTTCTTGGAAGACAGAGGGCTAACATGGCACCCGGTAGCGTTTGTACGGACTACATGAACCTCCATTTGTCGGTTGGGTGGCGTTTTGCATTCGAGGGTGAATCCGGACGGCTTCTCCATCCATCCAGTCATCCATCCCTAGATAGTTTTTGTGAACAGGGAGAGAGGGAGAGAGTTGGGGGCAGAGAGTGGGAGAGAGACGGGGAGATATGGAAAGATAGAGAGAGAGGAGAGAGAGCAGTAGGAGCGGTTCACCTCATTGGCGTGGACGACGGGAACGGACCCTAGGGAGGACAAAGGGGAAACAACAATTAGGTACCTAGCATTCGGCGGCGTTTCTCGGCGGGGATACAAAGCGAAAACAAATGCGCGGCGGCTAAAGCGCAGCTTTTGTATGGAACTCGTTTGTCATTTTTTTCCTTTGCTTTTCTTAAAGGAGGAGAGTGGGGGGGTGGTGTTCAGCGTGGGCATCTCTTGACGTTGACGGGACGGGGGCGTAGAGTACTCCAAGACACTTTGCCGGCGCTGCTCCTTGTGATGATGCAGCATCATCGACCCAACAAGCTAGAATACATTTGCTTCCAGGATGTGAGGTCGCTTGCTTGCTTGCTTGCTGCCTCGCTACAGTGGTTTGCATTTCTCCATCTCTGGACACAAGTATGTCGAACGGACAACCGCTGTGACTTAAGAGGAGAAATCTCCTTGGCCATACAGGCCTCGGTTGCAGACAACAATCACCGCTTGATCTTGTTCA
This sequence comes from Chaetomiaceae sp. PYS4301M, assembly GCA_023628425.1. NCBI lineage: Eukaryota > Fungi > Ascomycota > Sordariomycetes > Sordariales > Chaetomiaceae > Chaetomiaceae sp. PYS4301M. Next base: position 477,180 of record JAMAKR010000018.1, on the reverse strand, counting down.
ATCAAGTCATTGTTGAAGCAGTTCAGAAGCAAAATACCAGCAGATGGAACGAAATCGTCAGATTGATATATTCTATAAGAGATCCCGCCAAGCAAAAACATGCCATGCAGTGCCATAAAACAAGACCTTTCCTCCCCTCTCTGCATCAGGAGACATGATCCTCCCTCCTTGGATACATGTTCTGTGTGGGTGTGTGTTTGCATATCTAAAACACCATAGAGCGCCGGGTCGCTTCCCTTTTTTCTTTTCCTTTCTTTTCATCAGGCAAGCGACAGAGCCGGCATGAATTCTCATTCCAAGTCGTGACAAGACCGGCTGGGAGGGGGGTGTTTGCCCCCCCTCCCAGTCGGCCGCCCCCCTATGGCTAATAGTCAGAGGGCTATCGGTGGAGAACAGACCAGTGTTTGGTCCTGGTCTGACTCGAGTCTGGCCTGTTCAGACCAGGAGGGGGGGATCGGGATGAAGCCCCCCTCGGCCCCGCAGGTGTGTTCCAGAGGACATTTAGGCAAAGATCCAGAGGAGCTCGGTGGGGAAGTACTATATGGGGCATAAAACAGTCAGTATATGAGAGGCGGAACACACATGTAGATGCCGAAGAGGGTAGGAAGACTCACGTTGGAAGGCTGGTTGAAGCGGATGCCGTGGTCGAAGGCGGAGATGGTGGCAATGTCCTCCTCGGAGAGATCGAACTCGATGCTCTGCAGGTTCTCGATCATGATGTGCTCGCGGGTGCTCTTGGGAATGATGGCCAGGCCGCGCTGGGTGGCCCAGCGGAGCAGGACCTGCGAGGCGGGGCGGTTGTACTTGGCAGCGATGCTCTTGATGGTCTCGTCCTCGATGAGGGGAGTGAGCTTGTTGGCGTGCTGCATGTTGAACTCGCGGAAGCTGGCAGGGCCGAACGAGCTGTAGGCGGTGACGGCGATGCCCTCACGCTTGGCGAGGTTGAGGAGCTCCTGCTGGACGAGGTAAGGGTGGTGCTCGACCTGGAGGGTGGCCGGGCGGATCTTGGCGTAGCGGAGGAGGTCATAGATCAGCTGGCCCTGGAAGTTGGAGATACCGATGCTCTTGGCGAGGCCGGCGCCGACGAGGCCCTCCATGGCGGTCCAGGTCTCCTGGATGGAGGCCTTGCTGGGGCGGATCTCGTCGCCCTCATAGTGCCAGCCAGGGGGGTAGCGGACCGAGGGGTCGACATACTCGAGGGCGACGGGGAAGTGGATGAGGTAGAGGTCGAAGTAGTCGATGCCCCAGTCGGCGAGCTGCTTCTTGACGATGGGCTCAACGCGCTCGCCGTCGTGGAAGGTGTTCCAGAGCTTGGACACGATGAAGAGATCCTCCCGCTTCACGAGGCCCTCCTTGATGGCACGGGCAACACCCTGACCGCACTCAACCTCGTTGCCGTAGTCTGTTGACGCCTTCGTGTCAGCCGCCCACTCATTGTAAGATCAGGTACCTTGGGTACGGCGTGTGTGCAGCTCCACCGCGGTCCACATATTCTTCAGGCGCCTGCAACACACCAACGCGCTGAGATGCCCCGACAGCCCGACAGACAGCGACAGGGGTTCCGGCAGAATTCGACCCCTCCATCCCGCGCGCAGGCGGGGTGGGCCAGAAAAAGCAGACGAGGGCGGGGTAAATTCCCAATCGCCCTTCCCTGCCCCTCCCTGCCCCTCCACGCGGAGCCACGCGCAACACGATGTCATAGAAATCGCCTGCACCAGAAGCTGGCTGGTTTTCCTTTCCCCCCCTGTGGACCACGGCGGGATGGGAAGCGGGGTGGGCTCGCAAAGAGTTACTTACCGCAAGCACCGTCGAAGAGGCGGTATCCGGCCTTGATGGCATTGTAGACGACGTCGGCGGCGACGGCGTTGTCGACCTTCCAGAGACCGAAGCCCACCTGGGGCATGTCGTAGCCGGAGCTGAGCTTGATGACGGGGGCCATTGTGTTGGTTTTGTGAATTTCTTCCGGGGAGGAGGATGTGACTATGAATGTGAATGCCGTGTTAGAATACAACGCGGCAGAACGACTCGAGGTAAGGCGTTGCGCGGAAAGCGAAAGCGAAGGCTGGTACGTTGCTGGGAGACTCACGAGAGCAGCTGGTCCACGAGGGAAGTCGAGGAGAAGAAGGGTGAGAGATTGGGTATGGGAGATGAAGAGGAAATCAGCCAGGAAGCTTCGACAACACTGGGGCGCTGCGGTACTTATACGACCTGCCCCTCCCCATCGCCTTCGAGTCGGCATGGGGGGGAGGGGTGCCACCGAGCTACGCAGCAGCCGACGCCGCTCTCCGCCGAGTCGCGCGCCTCATCTAGATGATGTGCCGTCGAGCAGGGTCATTCCGTCCCGTCTGCGGCGGTATCTCCAGCAACTCAGGCACCGTCACCCCTCACCGTCCCCATCTAGACCCGCCCCATCGTCATACGGCGCGGGAGCCCAGGGCTGGGTGGACAGGGTCTCTCGGGGTCCGGCAGCACGCCAAGATTGCCATGACCACGCTTCCCATCTCGGTTGCCATGGGAAGCGCATGTTGCTAGTACTCCGAAGTCCTTGTTGCTACGTACATAGTATGTGTACTGGAGTACTGCGGCCAAGGCGAGGCTTGCGATAGTCTACCTTCCTGGGGCCCAGCCGCTGATTGGCATGGATAATGGGGCAAACTGATGTCCACCAACACACAGCAGCCAAGTCGGCAAGTCGGTGGGCCCGTACTGGGGACAGGCCATTCGCGCGGGCTAAACGGGTATCCTTCTGTTGCTGGAGAATTGTGGACTCTTTCTGGGGTCACTCATGAGTCGGCTGCCCATTAGCCTCATGCTGCACGGCGGCAGAACTCGTCTTGTGTTTCAACCTGGCGGTTGTGACGGGGTTCCGACACGGCGACGCCTCTGTAAGTCCCGGACCCCAGGGTCCCAGCCTTTTCCACAGGGTCGCATAGGCGTAACGTCATGGCGGCTCGCGACCAAAAACGGATTGCCTGCAAACATGTGCGCCATGTCACTGCGTCTCTGGCGGCTGTCGACCGCAGCCGGGCCATGGAAATTTCAGATGATCAGCTGGCCGGTGCCGGTGGAATGTAGGGAAATCCCTCCGAACGGGCGATGTGGTCGCTGGTCGCTGCAAGGCACCGTTGCTGGGCGCTTGAGGGTGTTCGACTTGACCCGGTATCCGGCCTTGTCGGGCATTTAGCCTGTTAAACACCCGCGCCAACCAGAGGGCCCGGTTAATTAAGAGGCCGAGAGAAAACAGGAGGATATCCACAGTGGGTTCCCGTTCCGCCGGAGTCTCTCCATTCCAAGTTCAGTCCACGGGGGGTCAGTGTCACGAACCACCTGGCAACCATGGACATCAGTGTGGTGCACGGAATACAAGGTACATTCACAATAGTCGAGTACCGCTGATTGACCGCTGTTCTCGAGTCGCCCACAAGTCTGCTTCGCATCAGACTCGAAAAGGGGCAGGCCGCAGAGAATGGCGTCTGACTCGTGTTTTGGAGACTATCAACACCAAGCGTCATAGACACTGTACCGACGTCGGCGATGAAGACCGTGGGCGTCCTAAAAAAGAGTGAAGCTGGCGTTTGGCAGAGTATTGGTGTGGGGGCGATGCAGGCGAATAAGGTTTTTGCTAAGGTGCATTGGGTTTGGCTTGGTGGATGAGTCCACCGTGACCAGCATCGTCGATGATGACGGATGGAGATGGAGTTGACACTTGACAGGCAGATGAGGGTTTCAGGCGTTGAAGTCAGAATGGGTCGTTCGACCACGATTGTTGCTGCCAGAACGGACGATGAGCAAGAAGTACCAGCAAAACGAGAAAGAGGGAAAGAACCAACGTGCCGGTTCGGGAAGCAAGCGGATTGGCTGTTTAGGCAGCATTGGCCCACTTCTGAGCCTCACCGCAGCTGATCGGTTTCATGGTGCGACGACGAGCAGAACGAACGACATCCCATGAGTCCCATGTGTTAAGTTACGTGACCACCTTTCTGGAAACACCATCTAGCAGCCTTCTCAGTGTTTGCCCCACCTATATCCGATGCCGACGTCCATCATAATGCGGCTGCCCCGCAAAATCTCCGAGTTGCGGTTCCTGTCCATGGGCGCCGCGGGTCTACCGCATCGCCGACAACATCGTCGTCAAGTATCCTCGCGATCTAGACTCGGACGGACTCGAGCGAGAGAGCGCCATCTACGACATCCTCGGGCGACAGGCGCCGTGTACGTATGTCATGCAGAGCTTCTATCACACAGCCAAGGTCAACTTCCTCCCCTTCATGCCAGGCACCCTGGACATGCGCCTGCGGGAGAACCAGAAGCGCGAGAAGTGGATCGTCTTGGAAGTTCTCCGGGTCGAGCCCCGGCCACTCGTTGAGCGCTGGGGCGCCCAGCTTTCTGCGGCCGTTGCATGGCTCGAATCTTTGGGCCTTGTCCATGCCGATCTGCGCCCTACAAATGTTCTCCTCGACCAACGGGACCACCTCAAACTGACTGGCTTCGACTGTGTCACCCGCATCGGCGAAGCTTCGTACGGCAGTGCCCCACCGTGGGCTCGTTTCTACCCCGAGCCGGAGACCGGCCGCGGATGGTTTGGACTGTATGGCCCCAGGACCGAGCAGTTCGCGATCGGCCCGTTGCTGTACTGCATGACGAGGGGGCAGGAACCATATGGACACCCGGAGGACAGCCCTGAGCTTGATGTTGTCAAACTGTTCAAGGATGGTGTTTCCCCCCTGTAAACACTGAAGGCGATGCGCTCGACGGTGTCATAGAGCGCTGCTGGACGGGGTTCTACCGGTCTATCAAGGATCTGGCTGAAGCCCCTGCCCATCTCCCAGGGGCGTCAGACATGGGCAGCGCAGCGATTATCAGTGCTGCGGATTGCGCTCAAAAGCGGGATGAATGCTGTAAGTTGATTGATGAGGGCTTGTTGGCAATGGATGGCGTGTAGAGAACCTTGAACAGATGCCGCGTGTATTCCATACAGCGGTGGGGATGATCCAGATCTAGGTAGGTGGGTTGTTTCAAGAATGGGACTACCATATGCCGCATGTCAAGTGAGTCAGCATCAGGACTTGGCGACCTCCTTGTTGGCCTCATGGAAGCACCGCTGGTAGCGCCCTAGGCCTTGTCGATGCCTGGTATCGGGCGGCGATGAGGGCTTTCCTGTGGGATGTTGAGTTGAGAGAGCGACATGGGTGGCAGTTGGCCAAAAGGTCACAGTAGAGCGCGACTGACCATTGGCTGGTTTGAGAACCTTGATGGCTGCTTTCCCAGGAAAGCTCTTTCCTGGTTGGCGCGTTTCTGGCGATTCTCGACGCTGCCAACAGCTTCCATCCGAAGCATGTGCTCTTGTCGGTTGGCTGTACCCCCGACCTCAAGACTCCCCTGGCTGGCCTTAGCTACGCTGCGATGCGAAGTGTGCATATTACTCCGTACTTGTTGTCCGCCGGTGTTTTCTGAACTCACCAGGGTTTGCGGGGTGCTTTGACCCGAGGGCCATCGCCAAACAGCATCAAGGATTTAAGGGCCTTGTTGTGCTATCATAGGTGGAAATCGGTCAGAAGAACTGGAGAATCCCGACGTGAGATCTCCATCTCCCAAATATTAATCCAGGTCGGAGAATCTTTTCGGGTCTTCTGCAGCGTCTGCAAGAGAGGGTGGAGGAGGTCAGTACTCCGTACACACTCAGAAACAGACATGATATCTGACGTGGAAAGGGAGATATGAAAAAGATAACGACCGTTTATGGGAAACGGAAGAAAGAGACAATGGAAGGTGGCATCATAAGAATTTGAACGGCAACAACACTTACTGTAGTGTACGTTGCTGGCGGGAGGTATTACTTTCAGAAGAAACACGAGGGTTAGGGTCTACCAAGCAGGCACCAGCCCCCAGCTGGTTGGTGTGCAGCCACATCTCTAAGCCACGCCGCACCCACTCCTTACTCCCTTTCCCTTTTCAGGCTAGCAGGCGTGTGTACGTACCCTGCCAGCTTTCAACATCACGGAAGCCATCGATGCTTGGCCAACATTGCGCGTGTCCAGAACATCCCCGATTGTGAATACTTTCCCACAACTTTGTTCGACGGATTTTCCAGATCCGACAGATGGAATAGAACCCACCAATTCTGACGAGAATCGACGACCGACGAGGAACCCACCAACGCCAGGAGACCAAGAGGCAGGAAGAAGAAGGGGAGGGAGAGACCGACAGGGGGAGCTTCACACCAGCGACCTCACCATCACCATCGCTACCCGGGCCCGCCGCCCGGACAAACCTTCGACAAGATGTCAATCCTCGGGAAGTTTCTCTACAGTACGTTCACAGCATTCACCCAGCCCCCTTTGCTACCCACTCAAACGCGCAATCTAACCGCCCTGCGCCCCAGTTACCGTCCTCCTCCTCAACGCCATCTGCATCCCCTCAGAAGACCGCTTCCTCGCGCGTGGTACGTTTTGCGCCCCTCATATAGCATCAACATTTCCTTTCCTACTCAAGCTTCATGCCGACATAACCCCGTCCGGGCTGGAGGAGGAAGGGGAAGAATGCCAAACCGAAACGCTACCTCCCACCCCCCAACGAGAGACAGACACAGAGAGAAAAAGAGATTGTGACAAGCTAACACCGTCACTTCCAACACACAGTCGGCCTCGCCCCGGCGACATACCAACGCGGCTTCGGCCAAGAAGCCGACTCGAGCGTCAAGTACAAGCTCATACAGCTGATGGCCAGCGTGCGGACGGTCATGAGGGGTAAGTCGCTGCTGCTCTCAGCAACCAACGCACATATACCCACCTACACACGCAGAGAGAGAGAGCCGCCTTCATGTTTACCGGACCCGGGCTAACCGATGTTGGCGCGGCAGTACCCCTGATTATAATCAACACGCTCATCATAGTGTACGAGCTCATCCTCGGCTGAGGGGTATTGTGAGGGGCTTGGGAGGCGTGGGTACAAACCGGGGAACGGCCCCAAGGCCGCAACTCAAGACTTGGGGTGGGGGGAGGGGGGAGGGGAATGGCATGTCACATCACACCATAGACCGGGGCAGTCAGTTATCCGGTTTTTTACGACGGGCAAGGGCGTTTTGGGAGAGACAGGTCATCAGAGGTGAACGCATATATGCCAGTTTGACCATCCGGGTTGGTTGTCACTGGCGTCACTTGAGAGTGGAACGGACGGACGAACCAGATCTTCCAAAGTGGCGGAGACGGTTGGGCTCCATAAGAGGCACACTTCAGTTTTAGAAGACGCACACCCTCGATACGTTTCGGGCACCCAACTGGCGATACTCGCTCTCTATCCCAGACAGAAAACCCAGGGCCCGTGCCCAGAACCAAGACTGGGGGTATATATATATGGGGATATTCCCTCCCGGAGACCGAGGTAACCCTGATGATTGCACTGTACAACCAAACCCGTTTTCAGTCGTCCTTTCCATTAAAACCACCAACTGCTTACTCTCATCCTGTCTCCAAACACAAAGTCCCATCCAAAGAAAAGCGACTCTTCTCCCGACCTTTTCACCCGGTAGAGAAGGTCACGTTTTAGGGTCGCACGCCTCCAATTTCCACATCCAACAACCCCTAACATGAGGGGGGAGTTTCCAGCTCTATACAACTAAAACCAGTCAGGGCTTCATCGCCAGCCAACCAAACAAAGCTACCTTACGTAGATAGGTAAGGTATAGGTAATCCGACACGAACAGGCAATGCGCCAGCTTCCAACGACCGGGATATATCCAGCGCCGTTAATGTACCCAATCCCCTCCTCATCCCCAACCCCCCAAGAAAAAGAGGAAAGATGCGCTGCCCTTAAGCCAACTCTTTCCCTCCCCCCACTTCCTCAAGTAGAAACCACTCCTTTCGCGGTCTAGATCTTAAATCTTCCCGGCATCGATACCGGTATCCAACGGCGCCCCCATGGCCTCCTCAGCAGGACAACACAGCAGCAGACACCTCATGCGTCCCTACGACACAGGCGAGAACTTGCTGCTCTTTTTCCTCCCTAAGCTAAAACTGAACCGCTCCTTGAGCGGCTGCTTGTCCTTCTCGTGATGCTGCCGCAGTTGGTCGACCGTGTCCGCGCGCGGCGTGGACCAGGGGAGTATGTGGTGGTGATGGTGGTGGTGGTTTTTACCATTGGTTCCGTTCTGGTGTGGCGGTGGAGGGGGTGGGTCGGCGTGGGATGTGCCGTTCACGCCGCCGCTGACACCTCCCCGGCTGTCGCCGCCCCGGTCGCTCCTGTTTTCGCTCGTTTCGCTGCGGTCTGTCCTGTCGCCTCTCGAGTTGCTGGTCTTGTCGTCGTCCTTGTGGCTGTGCCCGATGTGCAGGAATGCGAAGCTCTTGCGCGCCATGGATTTGCGGGATGTTGACTTTGTCCGGCTGGCGCGGTGGAGGAAGCCGTTCCAGGGGGTGCCGTTTTGGTCGTGGTCGCCGCCGCCCGTGTCAGAGGAGGTGGCGGTGGCAGTGTCTACTGCCGCCGAATCGCCCTTGGTCCGCCTGTCTTCGTCGGCTGCCATCTGCTTGCTCTCCTCGATGGCCTGCTGCAGCTGCTCGCGTTCGAGTCGTGCCGTGTCGCGCATCTTCTGTACGGCCTCTGCGCGCTCCTTTGCCGCGACGCGCACCTGCTCCTTCTCTGCCGCTTTCCGGGCCTTCTCCTCGGCCTTCTCACGTGCTTTGAGTTCCTTCTTCTCCCGGGAAATCTCCCCCTTGGTCTTTGGCGGGACCGTGGCAGCCTTGTCTGCCTCCGTCATAACTGCCGGTGGAGGGGGCGGTGCGGCGACCAGAGGGTGAGCTTCGGGCTGGGGGGGTGGTGATGACAGGTTGCCGATCGAATCGTGGACGTCGATCTCCGTAGGCGCCGACTTGACATGATCCAGCGCAGCCAGTTTCTCTTGCTCTTCAACTGGAGGCAAGGGAGGCAAGGGCTGAGAGTTGAGTTTGGAGAGAGGAATCGAGCCGGTTCCGTTGGCCAGCTCGACGGTCGCTGCAAGATCCGCTGTTTGGGTGGCCAGCTTCACCTCATCTATACCCTCTGCGTCCAGCTCTTCCCGGACCTTCTCGAATGTTGTCTCCTGGTAGAACAGCACATAGGCACAAGCCATCCCGGGCTTGTCGCCAAAGAAATTCCGGACAAAGTTCTTGTCCACTGGCTCCACCATCTCGTCGTCAAAGAGCAGCCAGCCGCGGTCTTTGGTCTTGATGACGGCAACGTAGTGCCCATGATACGCGTTGCCCCCGATGTGCACAACCACGGCATACAGCTCGTACATCCTGTCGGGGTCTTCGGCATCGTCGGTGGTGTTGAACATGCGGAGGTGGTAAGGGTAGACGACGCGGTGGAAGAGCTTCTGCAGCCGGCTGTAGTCCTCGGTGTACTTGAACCGCTTCAGGTGCAGGGCGAGGACCTTGGGCAACTTCTTGACCTTCATTCGCTTCTCTGCCTCCTGCAGGCCGCCGCAGTGGTCGCAGTGGAACTTGTTCCTTTCGCACAGCATTTCTTCGGCCGAGAAGCTCTGCAGACACGAAGTCACGGACGAGTGTTCCTCCAGGTCTATGGACAGATCCAAAAAGGTCTCGTCACGTTGTGAAGCCGTCTCGCAGGTCAGGCATCTAGTTTCCGAGGTCAGCACGCCCTCAAATATGTCGTGCACCCAGCCGGTCCCTGGCGTGCGTGTTCCCGAAGCACCATTTGTTTTTGACAGGGCCGTCTCTGTCGACTGGGACAGATCATCCTTGCTCCTGCTCTCCGCCAGCTCTTGCATCCGCTTGCCATTGGCCTCGACGTTGGCAATCACGTCGTTGAGCACGATGCCGTAGAACTCGTGGGCGTCCTGGTGCATGGAGTTGCGGAACATCTCGTTGTTCCGCTTGAATATGTCGAGAAACCGCTGTGGGCTAAGCACACCCGTCCGAGACTGGCTGTCGATGAGAGTGGTGAAGATGTCCCGGAGCCCCGTAAAAGTGCATTCTTCCATGCCGTATGGACCTGCAGTCTCCTGGGCCAGTTCTAGAACGGGGCCCTTTATCATGGCCTGCTTCTTCTTGTACTCTGGCGAATCCGGCTTGTCTTCGGGTCGCAATGGTGTCCCCGGCGGCGGTAGCGGTGTTCCACTGAACGAATGCCTCGGTTTGTTGGGCCCGGCGGCATTTCCATTTGGGGTTGGCTGGAACGGTGGACGTAGTGTCACGTTGACCTTCCTCTCAACGCCGTTCGGTTCGTCCCAGGGACTGGGCGGGGGGTAGTTGACGACATTCTCTCGGAAATGCTCCGAGTGGTATAATGCTTGCACAATTGAGTTGCAGTAACTGGATTGTTGTAATCAGCATGCCATCTTGTAGCAAGGAGCCGGACTCCTGAGTCGTGTCTTTTAGACCTACCATGTGTTCCCGAACTGAGATGGACAAGAATTGTTAGCCCTCTCTGCAGCCATAGGGAAGCCAGGTCGGCGGCCCTTACGTTTTCTAACCCAAAGAACTTGTCACTGCCGTCTTCCCGAACAGGGCCCGCATTTTGCAACAACTTCTCGACCGGCGTTAAGTCCGCCTGAGGCTCTTCCTTTTTGTTTTTGTTGGACGAGGTGCTATCGGATTTTGAGACACCCTGAAAGAGTACTGGTCAGTCTGGGGAAGGGTCCAGCGCGACGAGAAAGGGTATGAAAGGGCGCCGAGGGTAGGGTAGCGTGTAGAGTGTAGCATGGTGCCGCGGCGTTTGTGGGGGTTCTTGTGTTATGGTTGCCCCGAGACACAGGCGGGCATGTCCAACTTACAGATCCTGCCCCTTTGAGTTTGTTGAAGAACCCCGCCATGGCGAGCGCCGTGGTGACCGGGCGCTCGGGGCGTCACTCGGCCGGCGGGGGTGGTCGCCGTCGTGGGCTGGGCCGTGTAGACAATGCGCGGTGCGATCAAGGGGGCCGACAACGGGTTGAGCGATTCGGCGGCAATCATCCGGCAGATGGGGCCGGAACCTCCAACTGTGCTTTGTGACGCGCGCAGGAGTCGCCAACAATTATGTGTGCTCGATATCGGAAGTTGCGCGCACAGGGGTGGTGTAATAATTCAAGTCGCGCAATCCAGTCGAGGTCTCGGCGCGGTGGTTCGCGACTTGCGTGGGTCGGTCGACGGTTAACGGTTGACGATTGGCGAGGGTCTCAAACTTGGAGTATGGAGTAGGTACGGATGTACAGGCGCAGTCTTGTCTCGGTCTCGGTCTTGAACTTGGACAGGGTGGGTGCTACAAGTGCCAGAACTCCCACAAACGATGCAGGGAGGTCTCGATGTTTCCCAAGCGAGACAAAACGAGTCCCAGGGGAGGGTTTAGCAAAAAGTGCAGGGCGGCAAGTCTGCAGCTGCGGCGAGGGAAGCGATGGGCATGGGCAAGCGAGCAAGTCGATGTCGGGTCCAGCAAGCGGCAGGAGAGCATGCAGGTTGGCCCCCGAGCCTGCGCCCTGGAGGTCAGGGTACTTTAGGTTCCGCAGCACCCCCATTGGAAAACCGGCTCGTTTCCAGAACAGTTCCTGGATGTGGGGCTTGGGACCTGGGGCAGGGGAGCCCCAGGAAGACCTAACCTGGAACCCCACCGAATCTCCCACCAGCACTCGATTTGTTGGGCCAAGCGCGACGCTTTGCTCCATTCCCCGCAGGCAAGCCAGCCGTTAGCGAACTTGGATGATGAACATCTCTCTCCTCACTTGCGACTCTACGTTTTGCGTGCGCCTATCATCCCCAGAATAGGGCAAGGCTAGTCAACACCATCTGATGGCTGAGAAAAGGCAGACAAAAGTCAGGGTGTCTTTTGTTCTTTCTTCTTTTGCAACGAGTCCTACATTCCATCGGAAGAATACCTGGCAGTCAAGGCAGCTATTCTGGGCAACAGCCCTGCCACCACTAACAATTACAAGGAAATGGATCCTTTCTTTCGCTGGGCATCTCCCTCTCGGACATCGGCCACCAATTCTCTCCACGTCGGGTCCCAAGTGCACAGAAACACCATCAGAATCTGCCCACAGAAAGTCCAACGCTGGTTCAACATTACGGCCGACCGACTTTGCCAGCCCTCTGTCGTCAGGTTCACGTAACGAACGAGCAGAGCCCCAGACTCTGGATGTCAAGTTTCCTGGCGCATTCCAAGTTGTTCTTCGAGGTCCGATCCGGCCAGGGATAAACTGCCGTACTACGTACTGCGTACTGCGCCCAGCTTTCGAACCTCGTCGCCCGTTCGAGATTGAGCTGCATGTCGCCGTTGTTGGCCCAACTGCATGGGAAGCGATGTTGCACTCTGCCGCTCAAGCTCCGGCCCTGCGTGCCCCGTCTTCCCCGTCTCCCCCCATCTACCCCATCGTCCCCGGCTAGCAGCGCTAATGCCGCAGAGAAATGCCGTGGAGCTGCGCTACGAGCTTTCTTCCATCCGTCCAGGCAAGTGATTGTCCCCCAAGCTTTGTGGCGGCTTTGGCGCAGAGAATACCTGCATGACAACTTGACGATCGACGGCCCAACGCTTGTCCGTCGAGGCAAACGGGCTCCCAGGCGCGGTCCATGGGTTACATGCTCGGCCGTGTGGTTGCAATATCGGGGTTCCCGCATCGAGGTGCCAGCACCAGCACCAGCCAGACGGATTCGGGTTCCTCAAGACAGACAGTCGGAGCCTGCCATTCGCCCATAATCGGGCGCTTTTAAGACGATGGATGCCACGCTGACCTTCGAAGTGTGGGGTAATCCACCGACCCTCGGACGGGACACTTTCGCAGGCTCCTGGGGGTTTATTATCACCCGTCTCCACACCACGAGCGGTAAGATAGATCCGTCAAACTTGTTGCTTGCGCAGCACAACGAGGGTTGTCCCGGTCTTTCTTTTCTGCGCAATGACACGGGGCTTGGCAGGATGCTTCGAAGGAACTTGGGAAGTCAAACAATCAGCGTCAAACGTCCAAGTTAGTTACCCCAGGTACCCAAGCATCCACAAGTCACACGAGCACACGATGTCTCGAGAAGTGTATCGGCAACGGAAGCATGAGATGCTCTCGGCCTTTCTTCTGACCTGACATCCAATGAACTCGTCAACCACGCCATTGACGCCGCGATGCAGGGCCGCTGGTGCCGGAGGAATGCAGTGCGGACCAAGGCGCCAGTGAAAGCCACGCCCGCTGGGATCGTCCGCCTGCCTCCTGTGGGATGGTCCTCATGGCACCCTTGAACCGCCGAACCAGTGGGACGTGCAGCGAGTGGCTTGCCTGCATGAAGCCCCCGGCACGTCAACTCCTGACCTCTCAGTGGCCAGATTCCACGCTGAGGAGGTCTCAAAGTGGCAACGAGAGCCGACGAATGGTGTCGATTCGATTGACGACAACAACGGTCCTTGCTGTGACAGCCCTCCACAAACTGCGCCGTCCGCCCGAGCAGACCACCAACTCCGCTGCCTGATGACGAACCTCCGCACAAACCAGGCATGTAGTAAGGTATTTCCAACGTGATGCGGATCCTTCGAGTAGGTTGCGTACATACCACATTGACGTCAGCTTCCCAAGGTTGCGAAGCCTGCCAAGCGAGCCTTGTTCTGAGTTTGAGTCCTGTACGGGGTGTGCTGCATTCAATCACGGAGTTCACTCCATCCATTCATAATCCAACGACAACAGCAACTCTGCAGCACCAACAGCATGGAACTCCCATTTATACAGTCGGCCCGGTGCAGTCCAGGGAAACATCAACCCACCCAAGCAACATGTCAGGCAACATCAAGAGGTCCTGTTGATATCCGGGTAAATGATGCCCACCCGCCACCAACATGTATATTCAGGGTGGGGTCACGAAGCCGAGAAGTCGCCGGCAGCTGTTGAGGTGTGCTTGCGAGGCAGAGGTATCACACGCGTGAACCAACCCGAGTGTTGAATCAAGACATGTCCGAGATACAACGTCCATAACTTAGGTATTTTCTGAACAGAGTATTACAACCGTCGAGATCAGCCACCTGACGCGGTAACCATGCGAGAGTAGGACACGTGAGCCGGGCGACATTTAAGCGTCTTTCCCACCTTAAACCACTCTTCCATAATGCCATTCCTCGAATCGTGTCCTCGACCCAGGGTGCCTTTTTTGTTTGTTTCACAGCCCGCACAAGTTGCTATTACGCAACAAGATGTGGCACGTCGCCTAGCAGCGGCGGAGCGTACTACATACAGTAAGCCCTACGAGGACCACATGCGTACCACAGCAGCCAATGAGTGAGATGACGAACATCCCGAGACAGTGTCTCAGTAAAGCCGCCTAAAATAGAGCCAAGGGCGAGACATTGATGTTCAGCTTTGTGGCTCAGCTGCCTTCACCACAGCCACCGTCCGGGCATCACATACATTCGCAAACAACACACACCTCCCTAGACTAGACTACAGCATTCCCATTAAGCACCCAGATGGAAACAACCTCGGCTGCAAATCTTGATCACCGGCACTGGATCACCAAAGTGACCTCAGATACAAAAAGTCTCCGGATGAGCTTGAACCAACCACCTCTCCCCCTCCAACCCCAGCAACAAGGATAGACGATGGAGTAGAAGCAAGGAAGAATTGGGAGTATACACGAGAGCTAGAAAGCAGGAATAAGGGAAAGGTTTCCAGCCGGATCACGCGGCAAACTGGCACGAGAAAGCTTCCAGGTATACGCCTTCGGAGATACCGGGAGTAACGGTGCGCCGTCATCAGACTTCGTAACTGCCACCCCGTGATATCCACCACCACAGAGCTGGAGACTTTAGAAATCTCGGAGCAACCAGACGGCCGAGTCCTCCCAAGAGCTGAGGCTTGGCCCCGTATCGACATCGTCCCCAACGACGCCGCCAAACAGGGACTCAAACTCTGGCCTCGCCAAAACATTCACGGGCACGTCTCCTCGCAACCTCGGAAACACCTCCCTCCTTGCTGTCTGTTCTGTCCCGAAAAGTCCCATTGTTCTCAAACCGAGCTCATTAAGTGATATCGTACAACTGAAGGAACTCGCCGCGGCCAGGTACATATACTGCGAAGCCGGCAATAACATGCACGCCGACCACAGGGCCCAACTCTCACGTTCATGTCTTGTTGTATATCACCGCCCTCCCCAACCGCCCAGCATCTTTCCCCCGAGGTATCTACGAGGCTCCGCCCAACCACCAGCTCCCCCCGAAACCCGACGAAAAGCACCTTTTTTTTGGCGTCGACCATACCAAACGAGATTCGCCGCTTCCTCAGTTCCCTAACCCCTCTTCATCGTGTTTGTCTCCCGGCGCGCGCAGCGGGTATGTGAGCGTGCCGCGCGGCTGTGTCCTTCTGTCTCGTCGAGCAAGAAAAGCTGCTCCAAGTCGTCCCCTGAACTTGTTGATGTTGTCGTCTCCGTATATCAACCCATCTAGCTCGAGAATTTACGAGTAATCTTGGCGATGACTATTATACCGGGGGTCATTAGCAAAACCGTTCTTTCTCCCCATCCTGATCCTCATCCTCACCACTCTTGACCATGGGGGAAAATAACAAAGAGAACGCAGCAGAAAAAGAAGCAAAAACTCACTATGCAGCGCAACAACACTGAAAATAAACACCAAACTCAACACCAACACAACCACCGGATCAACCTTGAGCCCGGGGCTCTCGTCGGTGTACAGCCGGAGCATGGTGCTGCTGGAGCCGCCGGCGCCGGCCGCGCGCGTGCTGTTGGGCCGCGCGTTGGCGATCTTCTCCTTCTGGTCGGCCGCCGCGCGGCGCCGGATCGCCGTGCGAGCACCGCCCGGCGGCGGGGGGGACGACGGACGCGCGCTCGAGCCCGTGGCTGAGCCCGACGGGGCGCCTGCGGCGCCGGCGGTCGCGGGGGAGGCGGCGCGTGGGGAGGACTGTTGGAGGTGGTGGGTTCAATGGTTAGTCTGTGTTTCTGATTTTTGGGTAGGGGATTTTGGGTTTTGGTGAGATAGACGATGGAGGCCGTTTGTGTCGGGGAGAAAAAAAATGCTGGTGGTGATGTGTCGTTGATGTCTTTTGTTGTCGTTGGGTTTGGTATTGGGTTTGGGGGCATGTCACGGTGTTGGGGATGGGTTTTGGCGGGCTTACCATCTTGTGGAATTAGAAGAGTAGTAGGAGAGAAAATAAAAGGTTTGGTATCGAAGAAGGAAGAGAACGAAACGAGTGGTGAATCACGATGGGTTTGATGTCGGTTGGTTGCTTTCGTGTCGCGTGGTGGATTTGGGGCGATGGCGAAGCTCGAGATGCAGTCGGCGCCCCTAATTAATGGCAGGCGTCCGTGCTCCCCAATTGAGGCCACGAAGTCACAGCTTCCAGCGGTTGGCAGCTGGAGCTTCAATTGGCGCCGCAATTTTGTTTGGCCGGGGGGTGGGTGGGCCAGTTCCAGGCCCAGCTGTGACCCCTGGCACGTGCGTCTGGGGCCGTCCAGGGACACCCATGCAACCTTTTCACCATCGACAATAGTTCGCGAGATCCCTCGTCTTAGAACCTGGGCCTGAGTGCTGTACTCCGTAGCTACCAAGGAGAGTTGCAGATTCAGCGAGTGCTCATAAAAAACAGCACGTATCTAGGGTTCTGGTCTGGTTAACGTGACCAAGCTCAAGCCTTCCCGACCTGGTCATCTTTCCTGTCATTTCCATAGTTGTAGAATCGGACCTCCAAGCAACTATCAGTTTGCTTGTCTCTCACCGTTCCACAGAAAAGAGGTATTCCGTAGCCTGTAGGGCAGTATTTGACAAACACCACCCTTCACGGACATGCCACAGCTCATAACTTGTGCCACATACACGACGACCATCAAAACAAACACCCACGCATCTCACTGACATGGAACAGCTGAATTCAATCGTCTTCTACGTATCCAGGCTCAGGTCGCAGAGCACACACCCCTCGCCATACCTCTAGATCGCTCCCCAACAACGCTCAACCATCACTCCCCTGTCCAATCACTAGCAAGTAATCCACTACAGGTAGTTATTTATCCTCCTCTTTCAAGACAACCCAACCATCCCCAGAACAAAAAAAAAACCAAGCACCGTGCTGGAAACTAAAGGTACCGAAAGAACCGCCCGTGTTGTTGCCACTGCCATTGTGCAAAACATGCCACTTCACAGAGTAGAAGAAAAAAACTGGGCGAGGATCAATATACATGGGACGTGATGTGTCGGAATGTAGGTGTTATGGTATGGAATGGAATGGTATGGTATGGTATGGTATGGTATGGGTGTGTCAAACAAAACAATAACAATAACAAGAACAGACATTGTGAATCTTATACCCGCAAATGTGACCCGCGACTCGAGAGGGGAAACAAAGAGTTAATAAAACGCAACAGCAGCAACGAAAATGTGTAAAAACAAGATGGGGTATGGGATGACAAAAGAAACTGGGAACAAAAGGGGGGATATAGACGGCACCCGTCAAGGGGGAGGGGGGGATGGGATGGAAGGGTGGGGGTGTGGATGTGAATGTGGATGTAGATGCGGATCGGAACCCGGTTGAGCCATGGTTAAGATCTCTCCGAGTTGTTGACATAGGAAAAAAAAAGGGATCGATATCTGACAATGCTGGCTTCTCTCCATCCCTGCCTGCCGCGCTGCCTGCCCACCTGCCTGCCCACCTGCCTGCTTTTCCGCTGCTCAAAGCTCCGCTAGTGTGAGAGGGAAAGGAAAAGAGGGGGAAAGAAAAAAAGAGAAAAGAAAAAGGGCAGACCCGTCTCCCAGACATATACCAAACTCCCAGAAACGCTTCCCATTGGATATTTTTTGGTTTCAAACTGAGCCCGCCCCTGCTTCTAGGCCCGCCACGTTTTGTGTTCTCCCAGGATCCCCGCAGGAGGTTCAGAAGGCGAAAGGTTTTATAATCATCCCCTGAACTACTTCCCTTCTGGCCTCGCTCAAGCTTTGTCCGCTCCCTCGGTGGCGGGGCGGGTTGGCGCGGCCCGGGAAGGCATAGCTGTGGCGAAACTCTTGACGCTGTCTCGGGGTATCAGAAAAGGAGGCGCATTCAACTCCTCTTTTGCTGTGAATATACGGCAGAGATGCCTCGGTGTGCGGGGTTGGAGCGGCGAGAGGTTGGCAGCAGGTTCGATCGGAAGAAGTCGAATTCGAACACGTGTAAAGGAAAATTCAAAGAGTGACATCCAAGACCAGGCTGACGTCACGGACATTAGGGCCGGCCAGGTCTTCGAGAACGGGGATGAGATCGAGCAGCTCGTTGTCGTGGGCATCCGAGAACCAACTGCTAATAGGAACCGCGTGCTGCGGGTGGAAAATGTACGACGTCGGCGAGTTGTCGATGATGATGGTGTCCTTCAAGTCGCGGCCCACCTGGGACAGGTCCTTGACGTAATTTCCCTGGTGGTTGTAGCAGCTCTCCCTGAACAGCCGGTGATGGACAACCTTGTGGATGTCAAGCTGATCCAGTAAGGGGTCACCATACTGTTGCCGGGTTAGTTAGCGTGACACCAGGTTTGGGTGGCCGTAAAGAAGGGATACATGCCTTGGACACTGATGCTGTGAAGACAACAACCTCGTAGAGCTCGCCGACCCTCTTCATGAACTGGTCGACACCCGGCCGCTTGATGACATAGACATTATGGTAGTTACCCTCAATTTCCACAGGTATTGTGAAGTCGGCCTGGTGCAAGATCTGAGGGACGGTCAGCATGACGAATGGAATGGAGAAAAACTCTGGCAGGCCATTTTGTTTTACCTTGAATGAGCTGTGAACCAAGGTTTCATCCAGGTCAAGAACCAAGCATTTCCGCCCCTTGTGCTCAGGCGCCTGAGGGGGCAGGAGGAACCTTTGGGGTTGGTCAGGGGCGAAGACTGGTGGGCTCTCGATTAATGTGCTTGTCGGTGCGTTCGGAACTGCTGGTACCGGACCTGGGGGCGGAGGAGGAACTCTCGGAAGTGGTTCATCTGCAGCCCCCGAGGCCCCTTGGTTGACTGATTGCTGCGCAGCCCCGGCATCCGGCATCGGCACATCACCCTCAGCATCCTTCTCTGAGGGGACCTCGTCCAACCTCTCGACATCCGAGCTCACGCTATGTGGCGCTTCCACTGAGATGACAGGGCTGCTCGAGCCCGGCCCGACCAACGTTGTCTGTTTCGACTCGTTGTCTCGCTCGCCGCCAACGGTGGACTGGTCCTGAGTGCTCGTACCCGAGATACGCTTCCCATTCCTGACCGCTCCTTGCGACAAGGTGGCGGGCTGGCTGGATTCCTTCTCGGATAGCTGGGTCTTGCTGTTGGAAGGCTGCTCCGAAGGCGTCGCTGTCCTGCGGCTGGCAGTAGCTGGTCGGGCGGGGATCTTCTCCAGCTTGTGGTTCGGGGGAGGGTCGGTGTCGAGGCCATTGGCGCTATCCGGCACGCCGCAGCACCCAAAGAGGGCGAGGAGACCACCCTTTTTCTTCTTGTGGTACGCAGCCGCAGGGGAGTTTGGCTCCGAGTTGCCTGGCGTCGCTGTTGGTCCTGTCCCGGCACCTAAACGGTTACTAAACGCGCTTCCATTCTGGTTTGGCGACAACATACTGCCTCTGGATTCCTTGGAGCGCCCGCCGATGCTGTCTCTTGGTTCGCCGGCCGTCGCAGTCGGCGAAGGATGGGCCTTTTGAGACGATGACCTTGACGGTACGGGAAGTAGCCCGCGGCCCTTCTTCGAAGTTGCGCCGTCCTCGGGCGCGAACGTCTCCTTCTCTTTCGAGCTCTCAGCGGCCGCATGCGGCCTCTCCTCGATACCCCGTGCCATGTTGATCGAGCGAGCGCGACGTCGATGATTTAGGAGGAAAGACCTTCTTTATGGCTGTGTTAGCAAAGAAATCGCGAGAATGGAAGGGTCTCTATGGGGCGACCCCAGTTGGCCACTTGGACAATCGCGTTCCGAAGGTGCAACCCAAACTGCAGGCGAAACACCGAGACAGTGCCGTCGCCCTTCTCTCGTCGCTGTAACCATAAGACGACACCAACTAGGGCCCCCGTAGATGTTGCGGACACCAAATGCGAGCCGAGTCCACCCACCTCAATGAATCCCAAGGGTTCCCAGCGCAGCCCAACCCCTATCTCGGCGGTGTATGGCCGCCAAGTCTCTCGTCCTAGCCCGCTCTGCCACAACCACAGTCGAATTTCCTGGCGTTCGAATCTAGGAAATACGCGTCTTCGAAGGAAAACACAGCTGGCGCGGCGGAAGAAAAGCTTGATCTGGAGGTGGCAGGCGGTCGGTCCAGGGCGGGAAATTGGCGCGCCAGCGGATCGGGAAAGTGACCGAGCACGCACGGCTGGGGGCCTGTCCGTTCTGGCTCGGGTGCCGTTACCTGAGGAAAGATAGGTACGGGGAGGAAGAAAGGTCCAAAAAAGAAGAGCAGGCGCCCGATTGAAGAATGGCGACCCGAAGACCAGCCGATGGCCGAGCGGATGGTGAACGGGAAGAGGAACGTCTCGACGGGCTGAGGAAGTCGTGAGAGCGCAAGCGAGATGATGGATTGACTTAAAAGGTGGATGGGGTCGGTAAGGTGCTGGGGACCGCTCCCAAGACACAGGGCGACCGACCTGGGACAGCAGCAGGCCAAGAGTGGAATAGCGGATGGCCCTGCAGAGATTAGCCAGTCAGGGGGGACAAGACGCCCTGGCGTTGCGATAGGACATGTTAAGGATTGGCCGCAGCGCCTGGCAGGAATGCTGGAGCTTGCGTGCGAAAATGGCCGGTTAAGTCATCCCCTCTTAACGCGTCCCATCGCCGGTCAGCTTGGGCCAGGTACATACAGCAGCTCGCTGACGCTGGACTGCCTGACGCCCCAGAACGAGCGTGTGCCCCGGTCCAGGCGTCAGTCCCTCCTGACGAAGAGCTGATTGCTGCCCGCCTGCCCGCTTTAGATATGATCAGTAATTACGAAGTATGACTTTTACAATTTACCTACGGATACATCAGTTCCATTAGTATTTGGTGAAGGTCTCCGAACATCTGCAGAAACGGTGCCTGGATTGCATGGTTAAACTGGCCTGACGACGACCTCGGGAGCTTCTGCAAGCTACCCCGTACACTGGCAGCCCAGGCGAACGTTACCAGCAGACTCCATTCAAATTGGGCGCGTGCGAGAGCAATCTGGACCCCTTTCCGCGCAAAAGCCAGTTCGGCGTGGAACGAAGAGCCCCCCGGGTCAGGCCTGGCTGCCCAAACCAACAGACGGGCTGGGCATGCGGTCCCGCTTTGGTTCATTGCCGCATTTCTGGGGACACCCGCACTGTGGCAGCTTGAGGTGGTGTGCAGCGCACATATGGCCATCGGCGAATAATTTCAGGGCAATTGAAACGGCAAAACTGCAAGCCACCTGGCATAGCCATGTCGCCTGGCACCTCGCATTTTTAGCACTCTCTGATTGCGTCTTGTCGGGGCAACAAAGATGTATTCCCAACTGTAAAGAACTTCCAGGTTGCAGTTCATTCAACGACCTCCAACCGGAATGGGCCCACAGGGAAAGAGGCCCAGACCCCACAGCGCATGGGGCACGCTCACAGCGCCCATTTCAGTTCTCGGCAGGGGATGCTGGGAACCGCAAAAGGGACGCCTGATTGGCCATGTTACCGCCCGGGACAGTGACGAGCAGAACGAGACAAGCCCAGCCCGACCAGTCGCTGCCATCGCATTGTCGCTGAGTATGAGGTGAATAGCATGTTGGTTCTATTGGAAAGACTGGAAATCTGCGCAAACGAAAATATCCGTATGCGAAAAGGGAGGGGGTGAGCGAGTGGTATGGAAGTCAGGAACTAGTTGGATTGACCGTACGTCCATGTCAAAAGTCGACCACACAAAGCTGGAGCTGCTGCGGTGATGCCAGCCTCGGAGCGGCTCTCTTCCCCAGGCGGGCCAGGGGCATCTCGTCCGTTGCGCGCCCCCGCGCCCCCGCACCACTCTCAGCCACGGCAGGGCCTGTTGGCGGCACCAGTGATCCATCCCGCGTCGACACCCGCTGCCCTTGCATTCCGTGGCCTTGCTTTCTGCGACCGATTGTCAGACAGATCCATCGCGTGTGCGACGTCGTAAATAGATTTCTGCGATCTGGAGGCCGGGGGTAGTTGGAGCCTCGATACGCGGTAGCGTCAACGACTCAGGTCCAGAGGCGGAGTGGTTATTTCCACTGTCCCCTCTCGTTGACATTTGTTTTATTCTCAAGCCCTTCTTTTCTTTCTTTCTTTCTTTCTTTCTTTCTTTCCTTTTCTTTTCTTTTTAAAAAAATATAAAAGTAAAATATGATTTCTCAGCGATCTAACACGACTTTGACGCCATGATTTTCAGAGGGCTGTTCAATGAAGCATGATTTTGGTTTTGGGAGGGTGGGCACCATAGAGCCTGTTCCAATGCGGTTACCAAACGTAGAAATAACCAGAGGTAACAGTGGAAATAACCACCGGGCTCCGGGGGAGTCTGGACGGACTGGTTATCGATGGAATGACCAAGAACAAAACCGGCATCTCCACCTAACCTCACCTCACTCGCTCAAGGTGATTGCTACCAGATCGCCTTCGATCATCCATGTGAGCAGGGAATTTGTTCTGAACTTGGAAGAGTCGCCCATTTCCGCAGCTAACCCAAGCTCTCGCCATCAGTCGCCAGCTAACTATGCTCTTTGCGGAATGCATCCTCAGCGCTCCGTCTTGGCTTCCCTGCAGCACAGAAGGACAACATGAACACCTGTCTCGGACATTGTGCGAGCAGACGGGAGCCTGGAAGCCTCTAGCCGTTGCGCACGCACACAGCGGGGCCGGCCGTCAAGATCAAGCCACGTCCAAGCTCTTCAGCGGGCAGCTTTGTGCGGGGAAATGATGCCGATTGGGCAGTCCTGTGGCTCTTTCTGGGGAAAGTGGCTGAAGCCAAGGCCAAGGGCCCCGTCCCCGGATGACGTTAGGAGGTTGGCCTGACAGGACATTGGGTCGAGCTGTGGCTGCGGGACCTTTCACATGCTAACTAACCCACGTCCACGTCGGCGACCAGGTTTCGGGTGGCAGCTGCCGACGTCGCCAGACAAACCCCAACAAACGACGTAACCCACGAGTTTGAAGCTCGAGCAATGCGTGTTTACCCCCAACATAAACATAATACACACGGGCTTCTTTTTATCAAGTAAATCCGATAAATATTGTATTTTATCGACGGCCCCGGCGCTGTCTTTCACGGCTTCACCTTTCGCCTTTCACCTTGCGACTGACGCACGCGTTTCCATTTCCGTTTCCGTTTCGCGCTGCAGTTGCTGTCGCTGCCCTTGGCTCGCCATACACACACAGTAATCCTACCTTTTCGCATCCGGGCAGTTCATTTCCAGACCAAAATCACCTTACCTACTGTGCATTACTTTTGTGCACCCATCAGGCCATCAAGACATCATTGCGCAGACTGATGGGACCGCGGACCTGATCCCGGAGCATCGGGGGCACACACTCGACCTGACATTGCCCGAGGGGCGCCTCGACAAGAGGCACCTCGGCATCCCGCAGCACCCGGCGCCGCCGCAATGGCCGCCCAATCGACCCTGCGGCACACGCCCGCCGAAGAGATCATAGCCGCCTTCATCGACAAGTACACCAACCTCATCCGCACCAAGTTGCGTAACACGACCCGCACCACCCGCCTCCTCGCTACCCTCGCCCTTGTCTCGTCCATCATCCTCGCCGGCGAGGGCGCCCGCCGACGATGGAAGCGCAAGCGTGCCGAGAGAGAGCAGGGCCGGAAGCTCGTCCGCACGAACTCGTGGCTACACAATAAGGATGGCTCGCGCACCATCTACGTCCCCTACCACGCCCGCGACCGCCTGGCCAAGGTCGTCATCCACGACACCAAGAACCTCACCTTCCAGGCCCACCGCCGCCTGTTTCTGAACCCTCCGACCGCGTCTGGCATGGGCCCCGACACCCATGTCCCTTCGCCCCAGACCAAGCCCGGCATCAACCTGGCCTTCCTCCACCAGTTCCTCAGCCTGATGCACATCATGCTCCCGCGCTGGAACAGCAAGGAGGCCGGTCTGCTTATGAGCCATGCCGCCTTCCTGATGTTGCGCACCTACATGTCGCTGGTGGTCGCCCGTCTCGACGGCGAGATTGTGCGCGATCTCGTCGCCGGCAACGGCAAAATGTTCCTGCTAGGGCTGCTCAAATGGTGTGGACTCGGCGGCTTTGCCGCCTACACCAACTCCATGATCAAGTTCCTTGAGGGCAAGGTGGCCATCGCCTTTCGCACGCGGCTAACTCGCTATATCCACGACCTTTACCTCAACGACAGGCTCAACTTCTACAAGCTTCACAACCTCGACGGCGGTCTGGGGTCCAGCGCCGGGTCCAACGCCGACCAGTTCATCACCCAGGATCTGACTCAGTTTTGCGCCGCCGCCGCGAGCCTCTACTCGTCTCTCGGGAAACCCTTCGTGGACATATGCGTTTTCAACTACCAGCTCTACCAGTCCCTCGGACCCTTGGCTTTCATTGGTCTGATGGCCAACTACACCGTCACGTCTAGCATCTTGTCCAAGTTGTCACCGGGCTTCGGCAAGCTGAAGGCCTCGGAAACCAAGAAAGAGGGCGGTTTCCGCAGCTTGCACTCGCGACTCATCGCCAACGCCGAGGAGATCGCCTTCTACCGTGGCTCCGAAACCGAGAAGGGCTTCCTGGACAAGGAGTTTGGTTCGCTCAATCAGTTCATGGACAAGGTCTACCGCGCCAAGATCAGCTACAACATGCTCGAAGACTTCATCCTCAAATACAGCTGGAGCGCCTACGGCTACCTCTTGTCCTCGCTGCCCGTCTTCTTGCCCGCCTGGGGTGGGCTAGGTGGCCTGTCGGAGCATGCTGAGCACGCTGCAAAGGGCGGCCGCGAGCGCTCACGCATGAAGGACTTCATCACCAACAAACGCCTGATGCTGTCTCTCGCCGAAGCCGGCGGGCGGGTTATGTATTCGATGAAGGACCTGTCAGAGTTGGCTGGCTACACCAGCCGCGTCTACACGCTCGTCGCGACATTACACAGGGTTCACGCTCATGCTTACGGAACCAAAGGCCGGAGCATTGAGCACTACTCCCTGGCGGACGAACAAGGCACGAGACAGGACAACTACGACGGCGTGCGGCTGGAGAACGTCCCAATTGTCGCCCCTGCCGCCTGGCCCAATGCCGGCGAGGAGCTGATCCCCTTCCTCTCGATGCAAGTCCGACGCGGCGGCCATCTCCTGATCTCGGGCCCCAACGGCATCGGGAAGAGCGCCATTGCCCGGATAATTGCCGGGCTGTGGCCCGCCTACCGCGGCTTGGTCAGCCGGCCGACCCCCATCGGCCAGGACGGCATCATGTTCCTCCCGCAGCGGCCCTACCTCAGCATCGGTACCCTACGTGACCAGGTCATCTACCCGGACGGCGAAGCCGACATGCGCGACAAGCGGAAGCAAGACAGGGACCTCAAGGAGGTGCTCGAACTCGCCAAGTTGGGCTACCTACCCGACCGCGAGGGCGGATGGGACACGCGCAAGGAATGGAAGGACGTGCTCAGCGGGGGCGAGAAGCAGCGGCTGGCGATTGCCAGGCTTCTCTACCACAAGCCGGCCTATGCGTTTATTGACGAGGGCACTAGCGCCGTCTCGAGTGACGTCGAGGGCCTTCTCTACGAAACCTGCAAGGAGCGCGGGATCAGTAAGTCCACCCTTCTCTCCCTAGCACCCACGACTTCTATCCATACAAAAATCGCTGACCACATCCCAACACCCAGCCCTCATCACCATCTCCACCCGCGCCTCCCTCAAAAAGTACCACACGTACAACCTCATCCTCGGGCAGGGCGAGCACGGCGACGAGTGGGAGATCCAGCGCATAGGAACTGAGACGGAAAAGATGCACGCCCGCCGCGAGCTGCGCCACCTGCAGGAGAAGCTCGCGCAGGTCGACAAGTGGAAGGCCCGCCACGCCGCCGTCGAGGCCGAGCTGGCCAAGGTGTGGGTGCAGGGCGGCGAGGAGCCGGTCGATGCTCCCGCCTATATTCCCGAGGGCGCTGTAGAGGAGCGTGAGAAGGTGGGGAGGGGGAGGGAGGCGGAGCCGGAGACGGAGACGGAGGCGGATGAGACGCATGACGAGGCGGATTATCAGGAGGCGCAGGAGGAGATGGGCGAGGAGACGGAGACGGAGACAACGGATACGGTTGAGGAGGGCGAGGGTGAGACTGGGCAGGGGTCGTCGGGTGTTATTGTATGAGAGGAGGGCTGGTTGGCGTACACTGCTGGCGTCGGGTTGGCTGTTTGTGCTGATGATTGCTGTGTGTGCTTTGGTTTGATTACGGACAGCGCGTGTTGGACAGGACATATACATCATTCCTTAGCTGGTTAGGAGCTATGGAGTAACTTAGCGCTTTGAAGTAATTGTATAGAGCTGTTGTCAACTGCCGTTTTTTGAGAAGGTGATATCTTGTCTGGTTGCCGTTCTTCGTCGGACTCTTGTCGAAAAGGGGTGTCATGGCGAGCAGTCTTGAATATTCCGGCTTGCACCAGCGAGATTTTGAACATCCTCGTCTCTCTCAGAGGCCTGATGAAACTTTGGGGGCCTTTAAGAACGGCCCCTTGCCCGGGCCACGACACCTGCCGTCTTTCGGAGACATAGCTGCGGTAGGTAAATATGTATACGGGGTTGGCACAGATTCCATTGCCACAAGATGAAGGCCGCCTCCAGAATGATGACTCTGGAGATAAATTCTGAGGAGGGTGCAAGGGCGAGAAGAGGACTGTCTGCTCGGGGCTCCCATTTGCGGATGTTGGTTTGATGTGTTGGGCGAGCACCACATACGAAAGCGTCAACATCTCACAGTCGGCCAAACAAGGAGTATCATGCCATACTGGAAGCCCGGATGAAATTAGGAGGCCGAGGACAATCCTACGGCCCATACCCTGACTTGGTAATTACTATTATGTGTGCTCTTTGCAATCTCTGAATACAAGTACATGTCCCTGAATCTCGTCCTCGCCAGGGAAGGCTATCTTCTATCTGAGCTTCTGGAATCGCCACCTCAGCACACACCGCCCTCTGCGTACCTTCCTTCCCCCATTCCGCAGTATATATAGAAGTTCCCACAGCAACACTATCACCGGCCCTCCCCAAAATCAACGGACCACTCGAGTGGTCGAGCGGCTTTGAGGGGAGGGAACTCGACCGGGTGGAACGCCAACCGAAAGAGGCCGTGGGTTCGACTCCCCCCTCGAGAAGCAAAACTCCAAAAGAGTTTTCGTAACCGACTACCTCCATTCGACCGGCGCGGGAATGGGGCTAGTCGGCGAGCTTTTTGACTTGTGGTGTTTCTTCCCCCCCCCTTCAACTCGGCCAGCTCTGCTTTCACCAAGCTTCATTGACTACGAGTCCTTCCACTTCCACGCTATATAATGAATGAATGATCCCAATAATCTTAGAGCCACCATCCGTTTTGCAGGCTTTATTTACTGAAGGTCCTTAAGGTCATGACACGGACGAAACCATATCACCGGGTCTGGATGGAGGGACACAGCCATAACTCCCCTCATGATCAATCAGTATTCCTTTGTGGAGAGCTTTCGATTATGCACATGAACTAACCACACTACAGCCGAACATGCCTCTCGAGATGTAAGATGTAGATGCTACTGTTGTTGTTGCTGCTGCCGCCGCTCCTGTTATTGTTCCTGCTGCTACTGCCACACCACTGAGCGCAACCGCAAGCTCATCAGACGATGGACCACAACCAACAAAGCAAATCACAACAGAAATGGACAACCAACTGGGGCAAACAACCACCCACTCGATTCAACACCCTCTCCCCCCTGCTCAGCCCGGCAGATCGAGGAACATGGATAGACATATGCAGAGACAAATCTCGAATCGATGCCTCTGACTACCAGGTAACTAAGCCAGGTAAATGCTCGTCCACATCCTCCCCCTCCCAAAAAGGAATGAATATAAAACACTGTGTCTCCTCCCGCTCAAGCGACAAGACACGTACGACAACAACACTTGCCCGAACGACTCGCTTATCCCACCCCATAGGTTAATCAACCCAAGTATTGTCAAAAAAGAAAAAAAAAACCACCATTTACACCAAGTCCAACCAAACCAAACAAAACCAAACCCAGCCCCCCAAAACCCAACCCAACCCAACCGAAACCCAAAACCAAACAGCTCATGACAGTGACAGAACCCGGACCCTAACCCCTCCAAAGACAAAACCACGCCCGGCCGGTAGGTAGGCAGGCAGACCAAAAAGCCTGCGTGCTGTGTTCCGCACCTGCACCTCGGGCCTAAAAAAAGAGAGAACCAAAAATTGGCGACAAAAGCCCCAGAGATCAAGCTACAAATCAAAATCAGATTCCCGTGGCTTTTTTTTGCTGGCTTCCGAATTCCGAATCAAGTCCCACCCGCCAAAGCAAACCCCAAAGGCAAAGACGGGGAATCCCAAACACCGAGAAAATAACGGATGATGATGATGATGATGATGATGATGATGATGATGATGATACGGGGGGTGATATAAGAATAGTGATAACGTGATTGGCATTGGCTGGGTATCTGGGGTTTGCGTAGATCAGGTAGATAGCAAGCAAGGAAGCAAGCAAAACAAAAAAATGAGGGCGAAAAGAAAGAGACTAGATGGATGGGTAGCAAAATCGTGCCGTGACCTTGCAAAAAAAGGGGATCAGGTTTGTTGTTTGCAAAGGTTTGGTTTGGTTCAGTATGGCGACGAGTCGGGCGTGCTCACGCCCGACGTGGCTGACGCGGATCCTGAGCCCAACGCAGGCTGCGGGATCGCCGGCTGCAACTTGTTGGAGAGCGTGTGAGGTCGTGACGGCGGCACCGGTGCCGAGACAATCGTGGTGGTGTTGTTCGTGATGGCGGGCGGCCCCTCATCCGTGCCATCGAGCGGTCCGTAGCGTGCCTCGTACCGTTGCAGCAGGGCAAGCCGTTCGGAGAGGGCATCCAGGACCTGAGACATGGGCGCGCGTAGATCGCTGAGCTGTTTGACGGGGTCGTGGGCGAGGACGAGATGGCGGACGGCCAGAGTCGAGACGCATGTCTGTGTTCATCGATTAGCTTTTATCCTCCCAGATCATGAGATGCCTCAGATGGGGAGCCTTACCTCGATCCGGCTGACCTGATGCTCCATAAAGTTTACCAGGAACCGTTCCGTCACCTCTCCGCCGCGCTGTTTCATCCGCTCCATAAGCTCCGTCTCGGGTGGCTGTAGTCCGCGTCCGGCCATGTCCTCGAGCGTGCTGCACAGCATCTCGAGCCGGAGCGCCACGTGCCAAAGCTTCCAGATGTCCTCCGTGTTGATCGCCAGCTGGCTGTCTGGGCTGAGCATAGCGGGTTTCTCGGTCGTCGACTGCGACCGCTCGTGGAGGTTGTGCTGATCGATCCGCCCAGCCAGGGAGTGCGGGTAGAGCGAGTAGATATACTCGGGGTTTTCGAGGCCCTTGAGCTTCTTCTCGCCCATGTCTTTGACTTCAAAACCCTGGCTGCTGAGGGAGCGGAGCTCGTTGCGAATGGCCCTGGCAAAGTTGTCGTCGTCGAAGGTGTCCTCGGTGGGGGCGGTAGACTCCTGGTATGTCTCGAGGCAGCGCTGGATTTCCATGATGAAGTCCGAAGACACAGTGATCTGTCCGCCGTCGGCGCATGCCGAGATACGGCTCGCCTTGTTGACCATGGGGCCGTAGTAGTCCATGCGGCGAGTCACCGGGTCCTGCTCGGCCAGCGGCTCACCCCAGTGAATACCCATCCGGACAGACAACCCCCTGAAGATCAGCTTGTTGTCTCTGTCAAAGATCGGCTGGCAGCTGACGGAGCCGAGCATTTCATTGGGCCAGTTGACCGTAAGCAGTTGTGTCTGGACGGCAAAGCACCACAGGAGCGCCGAGGTGGCGGTTGGGAAGGACACCATAAAAGCGTCGCCTTCCGTTTTGACCTCGAAGCCGCCGATTCGTCGGAGCTGCCGCCGCATGACCTCGTTATGAAGTTTGATGGCCGATCTCATGGCTTCCGGGTAAGTCTCCCACAGTTGTGTCGAGTTCTTGATGTCGGTAAAGACGATTGCGATCAAGCCTGTTGGCGCCGGTACCTCGGCCTCGAGACGTTGCAAGGTGGAATCAAGGGGGCCTTCGGCCTTGGCCTTCTTGGTTCTGCGCGGCGCAACCGGGAGGGCATTCTCGTCCTGGGGGAAGTTGAACCACGACATGCTCTGGCCCCTATGCATCCGAGAGCGCTCGCGCCGTCGCTTGAGGTCGGCCACGCTGAGCATCATCACCATGATTTTCTCCTTGGAACCGTACGCCATGGCAGTATCCCGTATCCTCTGTGCCGCCCGCATCAGGTCGGAACGCTCAGCACGTGCGATGTCAACAATGAGTTCCGGCGTCATGTATTCCCACACTTCCCTAGTGGCGATGAGAACCATCTCGTCCTGGTCTCCAATTGTGTGGTGCTTGACGTGAGGCGCGGCTTGCACCGAGGGCATCAGGTCCGCGTAACCAAAGGCGCGCGAGACAGAGAGAAGCTCGTTCAGGCGCCCCTGGCGCGAGACCCACCCGCCAGCATCCCGGATGCGAGAGCGTTCGGGAGGATCCGCGGGGTCGTGTTTCTTGGTCAACATCTTCGCCTGCCCGTCTGTCTGGATCAGCATGGCTTGCACGTCGCCCACGTTCGCGACGTAGAGCTCCTGCTCGTCGACATAAACGACGGCGGCGACACCGCCTGAATTAAGGTCCTCTTTGCTCAGCACGAGTGGCGCTTGCGATCCACGATGCGCCATGAGCGATCTCTCCTCAGTGTGTTGAATCGCTGCGGTGACCAAATCCTTGTTGAGAGCCAGGAAGGCACGCCTCAGAGCATCCTCGGGAGTTTCGCTCTGTTGGGTCCTCAACTCCCTCAGTTCGTGGGCGAAGATATTACCAAAATTCTCGTGGAGGTACTTGGCAATTTTGGAGCCTCCGCTGCTGGAGGCCTGGCCATCAAACAAGCCCAACAGAGTCTCGGACTCGGACGAATTGAAGCGGGGGACCACGAGGTCGATGGTAGACAGGTGCTCGTTCTTGCCAAGCGTGTCAGCCATGCCGTACGGCATGTATCCCGCCAGCGAGCTGGACGTTCGGACACGTCGGTCTTCGCTCTGATCCGGGATGCTGGGTTGGGTAAGGGTCACGTCTATCAAGCCGAGGACGCGGAGGTTGGGGAGGCGGTTGAAGTCGGTGTACTGTTCACCCTTCTGCCCGACCACGCCAGGGTAGGTCTGCTTGATCTCCAGGCGTCTGTTGCCCGAGAGATTGAGATACCTCAGGTTGGGGTTCAGATTCCAATTCCAATCGTAGGGGACATTCGCAATGTTGTACTTGAGCGAGTTGCTGCCGCAGTCCAGCACGGCCAGCCTCCTCGCCCGGGAGATGTCAGCCGGAAGATTCGTGAACTTGTTGTTGTTGATGTGGAGCGTCTGGAGGAGAGAGTAGTCTTCCAAGTCATCGGCCGGCAGACTCGTCAGCTCGTTGCCCGAGAGGTACAGCTCGGTCAGCTGCGGCCAGCTCTTGATTGTGCGCTGCGGCATGTCGCTTAGCTCGTTGTATGAGAGATTCAGCACGCGAAGCTCGGGCAGAATCTTTAGCGGTTCGTACACCTCGTCGTCCAGCTGATTGTCGGCGAGATACAGACTTCGGAGAGAACCGGCAAACGTGTTGGTCAGGAGCGCGGTGAGACCCGAGTCCTTCCTGAGGCCAGAGCCCATTGGGGCAGTGCTGCTCTGAGTGCTGCGCGAAAGGACCGACGTTTTCCGGCCACCCTTGCCATACAAGGAGACCATGGAGCCCTTTCTATCAGCAGCCCCAGGAACCGGCGACGGGCCGACGCTGAGAAGCGTGCTAGAGGCCTGGCTCGGGCGTCGGGAAGCGTCGCCGTTGAGCTCTTCAACGCTCGGCATTGGAGACAAGGCGCGCGACGTGGAGGGCAACTTGGTGGTGAGGGAGCTGGACGCATTCGCGCCATCGTCTGGGGCTTGGGGTGCCCGAGACGCCGCGCCCGGAAAGTGATCCAGAAGGTTGGAAGAAGCATTGAGCGTGTCCAGTTTGTTTGCCCACCATAATTCACCGGGAAGCTTGCGGAGGTTATTTCCGCGAACGTCCAACACGCGCAATTCGGCGAGACATCCGATTTCAGGGGGAAGCTCGCCTATCGAGTTGTGGGCGATACTGAAGTGCTCGAGCTTCCTGAGATTGCCAATCTGGCTGGGCAACGAGACAAAATAATTCCTGTCGAGAACGAGGGACTCGAGGCTGGGTACGTTGTTGAAAGTCTCGTCGATGCTCGCCACCTGGGCGTTGGATAGATTGAGAAGCTTGAGCGTCGGGACAGGTGCCTTGATCTCGAACTTGGTGAGCGGGTTCGAGTTGAGCTTCAAGCCCCGTAGCCTCTCGAATGTGCCGACAAATTGAGAGACAGAGTTGTGGTCAACAGTGAGGATTTCCAGCTTCGGAAGCTGCGCAATCGCGTCGATGCTCGTTATCATGTTGTACTTGATGTCGAGCTCGCGAAGATTGTTCAGGTTCTTGAACGAGGTAGGGAAAGACCCCGCCAGTCGGTTGTTGGTGATGACAAACTTCTCGATGTTCCTCAATTTTCCAATACAGTCTGGCAGTTCGCTGATGAGGTTGAAGCTGAGGTCCAGATCAACAAGGCTTTCCAGGTCGCACAGGAATGTGGGGAACTTTTCCAGAAAGTTTGACGAGATGTTCAACGTCCGCAACACCGAATAGGACCCGAAGTATGAGGGCAGGTGGTTGAGGCGATTGTTGGCCAAGTTGAACTTCAACAATCCGCTGATGCTGCCGAGGTCAGCATGATCCAGCTGCTCGAGGCGATTGTTCGACACGTCCAGGAAGGTCAGTTTGTTGGCCCAGCTCAAGCTTGGCGGCAGTTTCCGGGCCTCGTTATTAGTGTATTTGATGTCGCGAAGGCTGGTGCAGGACTGGATAAAGTCTCGGGGGACGTCGAGGGACAAGTTCTTGGACAGGTTGAGGGAGATGATCTCGCCCGCTCGGGAGTAGAAGACAAGCGGGATCGCGGTCAGATTGCGGCCGGACATGTCGACATGGGTGTACTTTGGCATGCGACCGAAGCCCACGTCGTGCGAAACTGCGTGGAACCCGCTCTCTCTCGCAGACAGGAACATGAAGCGGCAGAGGTAGCTGTTGTCCTCGCGCCCAATGTCCTCTATCCTGTCGCGTTCCTCGTATCCGACCTGCTGGAGGAGCCGCTTCTGCATCAGCAAGGGGCGTTCGACCGAGGTCAGCACTCTGATCAGGTCGTGCTTCTTCAGGACGATGTTGTAATTCTCCATGCCGTCTATCACGTATGACTTCTTGACGATCTGGGAGATGAGGTCCGAGACTGTCGCGTCCAGCGCCATCTGTAGCGTCGCGAAGGTGCCGTCCGCCCTGAAGACGCGGATGCAGTAGTTGATCAGCTTCTCCTCCGGCCTCGGCGGGCTCCCTATGTCGTCGGCTTCGGGAAGGTGGGCCAAGGCTTCGTCCCCGCGGCGGACGGCCCAGCTGTCTGGTGCATTCCAGGCGCCGTTTGGGTCTGTGGGTTGGATGGGCAGTTTGTCGATATCAATGTCGTTCAGGAAATCCGTGTCCATCGGTGTCAACGGCAAGGGCCGGCTCAGGATTCCCTCCATGTCGTTCAGGTTCGTATCGAGATGGAAGAAGGTGCCGCCGCCATCCTGCCTGTCGGTAGGGCCGATGTTGTCTTCGATGTCATCATGCAGTTTAGTCGCCCGGGCCTTCTTTGACGAGAAGGGAAACTTGTTGTTGAAGGTAGCGCCACGCGTATATCCAGGGCGCAGTCCGTATGCATCGCGGGCATCAGGCGAGCCTGGCCATTCGGATCGTTGAGGTGCTTCGGTGAACGGGAATTCCTGCCTGGGCAACCGTGGCTGGAGGGATTGGGTAGAAGTAGGGAGCTTCTTCAGGTCGGCCTGGTCATCCTTCTCTCTTCTTCCCCGCAAGCGACCTAGGAAACGCCGTTTGGCGTGGTGCCCTGGGGATGTCTGTCCATCTCCACCGCCGCCTCCGCTCCCGCCACCGCCTCCACCACTACCAGAAGCAGCAGCAGCAGCAGAAGAAGTCTTGGAACTCCAGTAACTGCTGTTGGCGCTTGGCGCTGGGCTCTGGGCGCGCGACCTTGTGCCATACATGGCGGTTGACCCGCTGCGCTCCTTCAGCATGCCGGCTGTGGAATCTTCTCTGCTGATCGACGGGCGCAGCGACCTCGGGTCTTCGTTGCTCTTGTTGTGTCTGTGGTGCCCCGACAGATGTACGATGGAGTGACCGGACCGGCCAGAACCAGATGTCTTTGGCGGATTCTGCGAGGAGCCTTCGGTGATGTAGCGCTCACGATCCGGGCCGCTCAGGATGTCTCGGACAGGCGCTTCCCCGTATCGCGCAATGTCCTAGGTTGTCGCGTCCAGCAGTCAGAAAACGCATGATGTTGCAATGGGATAAAGGAAACCATGAACAAGGGGGGTGCTGTGGCAGGTTGCAGGCAGGGAAGCATTGGGGTAATTGACATGGGCAAAAAGGCCGAAAGCAGAAAGGGGGAGGAGCATAGCTTCGAGGCTAATGCCCGGGATGTGGGGTCGGAGCACTCACGTCGGCTTCTTGGTACAAAAACGGCACGACCTCCGGGGCGGGCACTGGAGTCCGCGGCCTCGATGATGGTGAGCCGTCTCTGCCATGGTCAGTAGCGTTGGAGTAGTTGCGGTCTCTGTGTGAGCGATTGTAGCTGTATGAGTGCGAGCGATGCTCCTTTCCGTGACCGGGATGCGCAAGACTGATCTCGGACGAGTCTCTTCCCGGAAACTCCTCGCCAAAAAAGCCCTGCAGCTTCCGTATCCCGCCCCTTGCCCCGCTGGCTCTGGACCCTTGGCTGCTCGCTGTTGTGGCGATACTCGCAATGGATGGTCGGCGCTCGTCGGTGAAGTATGCGGCGTCCGGAGACTCGGTGCTGCCAGCAGGGGTGGCGCGGCTCAGGGAGGTGCGAAGACCCGGGGACAGCTGGGAGCTGAGGGACAGGTTGTCGGTCGAGTCGTTGTAGAAGGTAGTGGGGATTGGGTCGGCAGAGGGCATCGAATGAGTGCTGCCGTTGCCCGTCACCCAGGGCGCGATCTGGCTGACAGAGCCACGGGACGGGTAGGTGTGCTGGGGGCGCGACGAGCGGCCGCCAGCAGGATCGAGGATGGCCAGATCGCGGCGGTAATCGAATAGGTCGCTCATTGAATGCTCGCGCACCGAGGTGTTGGAGTTTACCGAGGCGGGGGACAGCGTGAGGCGCGAACCGTTGGTTGGGGAGACCTGGCCTTCGGAATCCTTCACCGAGCTGTTGGCGGCGCCGACGACAGGCATCCCATCAGCGCGCGTTCATCAAGCGAATCGGCGGGTGCACCCGCAGCCGCAGGCACGGCAGCCGAGGTCCCTTGCCTCGGAAGCCAAAGTCAACGGCAGAAGTGGCCACACTCACCTTGTGGGATTGTCGTCGACGCTCTCGTCCATCTTGAGGCGCGACGGAGCTCCTCTTCGCGCGACATGTGGGGCGAAGCGGGAGGAGGCATTGGTCGCTGCAGTAGCAGCGCTCGAGAAAGAGGCAGTCGTGGGCGTCAGGGGCAGCGGCTTCACTGTGATGCTGGATCTCCCGCTGTCGGTGCTAGAGCCCGTCATGGAGCTGAAGCGGGAGGTGTCGTCGGGCCGGGGCATTGTCACCGCCTGCAAGCAGCAGCAACCCGCAAAAGCGCGGTAACAAAGGAACGGCGGGCAGTTCAGTGGGCGACTGCCATTCGACGCGGGGGTCTGAGGGTCGGCGATGTCTATCAGGTCATTGCCCAAGCTATGATTCCCGTCGGCGGTATTCTTTTTCTTTTTCTTTCCCACTCGCTCGCTGCGATCGACGTCGTTGTCTTGTCAGTGTTGTTGGACGTGGGGGGTTTGATGATGTGATGGGACTGGGATAGCGGGTTCAGGGCGGGCCAGGCGAAAAGTGCGAGGCGGCTTGCGCTCAAGCACAGCACCTGGCCGATGTTACCTCGCACAGCCAGCGGCAGGTTTGCGGGACTGTGGGCCGGTGGGCCTGGCCCAGGCTGTGAGATCCAGCGCACATCCACCAGCACCGCGTGGGCGGGGAAGGGGCGGCCCCGAGCCAGGACAGGGGTCTGGGGAAGCTTGGGTTGTGCTGCGCCAAATGCACCACCTCCCAACCAGCGCTGGCATGTGCAAATGTATAGATTGCTTGATGAACCGTTGTCCGTATATTCCTACTGTAGTATGAGATTCTGCTGCCAGGCTCGCTAGGGCAATGGAATGCTCTGATTTGGGCGGAGGGGCAAAGACTGATACTGTAGTGTACCGTATCTGTACAAGTCCTGTGGGGACCACAAGAGGAGCTCGGGCCCGACTCAAATCAGATCTGCCCGTTCCCCTGAGCATTCTTAAGCTTCTAACTTGACGTTGGCAAGAGACATCAACCTCCGCGCGCATCTGGAGGGCTGGGCTGGCGTGTGGGGGAAAGATGCCTCCCAATACCAGCAATTGACTGCCAACCTAGTCCGTATCGCTTTGTCTGATCTGGGCTTGAGCGGCCAGCGCAGCTACGGAGTAAGGTAACATTGGCTTGCTGAACACAGCATGGAGCTCGGCGAATTCAGCGCCAAGAGCGGGAACAGACGCGTGGGCCGTGCGCGCTGCCGAGACGGATCTGGCACTTCGCGTATCGATGGGTCCATTATTGTTTCGTCGCTCCACCACAGCAGCCTCACCAACCACCAGCGATCACCAGAAGCATAGGCCCCTTCAAGTTTCCATGCCAGACCTCCCGAGTCATGTATGCATTTTCTTGCTTGCCAGAGACCGCTAGTGTAGGTGCTGGAGTATTGAATCCAGCTCTTCACACTTCCCTGATCAGCTCTACGTGTATCCGGCTGGAGATGCCTTGAACACTTCACATTTGGAGTCAAAGGCGGAAACGAGTTTGGAATTGAAGCAAGCTGGCTGTGATCTACACATACAAGGAAATCTGCGCGTAATTCCAGCGGGGTCTGGTGTCGAGACACAAAGAAACTTGTTCAGAATTCGCCATCTCATTGTCCATGACGGCACCACTGTACTCTAGACTCCGGGCCAGACTCCGGCCCAGACTCCGCCGACTCTTCCGAATCCCCAGCCTCGAGGGACGTACATAAAGCATACCTTTGGTTCGGCCCCGTAAGCCTTTACCCTTTCGCACCAAGTGATGCCTTTATATACGCTATTGGGCATTTTCTGTCCATACAAGCAGAAGGACGCATGTACATATGTGCATGGGACATACGGAAACAAACAACTCCCCGGACCTGACGGGTTGGTTCCCTCCTACACCACCACAGACATGGAGATGCCCGGCCCTTGAAACCCGGGGCAGGTCGTTGGGCGTGGCTGAAATTAAGGTTAGCGTCGCCGGGTTTGCATCCTGATGCTGGATCCTAACCAGGAGGGGGCATTGGTAGGCGGCACTGGTAGGCGGCACGTGGGCGGGTAGGGTGCGCGATGGATTTATCCGGAACTTGATATGCAGGCATCAGAAGACACCAACGAACCATAGTGTAGTACCCTGGGAGCAAAGCAGACACCAAGAACCCCTGAAGTGTGCAAGACCGCCCACTCGATGAAACTAACCTTACTGCATATTTGTAGATGCCACCATCATCTATATCTACCTATGCAGCCTCCGAGTCCAGCACCAGGGATGCGAGTTCCACGGCAACAGCTGGACCTGTACAGCAACACTCTTATTCAAGCGCTGGAAAACACTCGATGTACTCCGCCCCTCACGGGCACTCTCCGTCCAATGTCCATAGATCTAGTTAGACGTCCGACGTTCATCTCATGTCACAACTACCCCTGGTGTACCACTCGCTCCACCACGCGGGTATCTTCCCATTGGAATTGCCGTGTCCCCGAACCATCCGTCTCAGAAAGCCAGAGAATCCATCCAGCAGCAAACGTACATGTATGCCTCTCGTCGCCCCCCGATACGCTTGTCATAAACCCATATCAGTCACCCAAAACCAACCCAACCGAACCCAACCCGAGTTACATGAGTCCCTTCAAGCCCACTAGCCACTTGCCTCCTCAGGTCGGTCATCGTCCGAAGAGTCCACGACAACATCAGCAATCTCATCGTTCAACAGCTCACCAACCTCGGTGCTCTCCTCGAGAATCGCCCTCGCCTCCTCCTCCCCGACACCCATATCCTCCATGATCAGCCGCGCGGCCAGCTCAGGCACCAATACGGCCTGCAGATACGCCGTGTGGCCCCTCGCGGCGACCAGCCTGTCCTCCACGGCGCGCTCGCGCAGCAGCGGCGCGAACTCGCAGATCAGGTGCTCCGTCATGGCCCGCAGCCCGCGGATGCCGTAGTAGCCCGGCGTGAGGTTCGCGTCAGACTGGAACAGGCTGCGGGCGCGGCCCGAGCGGACCCGGCTGCTGAACAGGTTGCTGTAGTGCGAGGGCGCGCCGTCGCCGAGGATCTTGCGCAGGAAGCCGTGGTGCTCTGCGATGCGGTCCTCCAGACGGCACCAGTCGATGTCCGGGTAGCCCTTTTCTACCCACGTCTCCTTGGCCGAGACGCGCCGGTGCTGCTCGCAGAACTTGCGCATGCTGGCGACTGTTGTGCGCGGGTGGTTGGCCTTGAACTTGTCGAGGTCTGACTGGTCGACCTTTTTGCTGCATAGCGGGCAGACTGGGATCTTGTCGGGGGGTTCGAGTTCCGTCAGAGGCGATGTTGAACCGCGGAGGAGGTTGGATGCGTCGGATGTTGGGGATCCCGCCAAATCGAGTTTGTCGTACTGCTCCATGTTGAAGGAATCCGGAATTGGGTCTGGTATCCTGAATACCGGCCGCTGAGACTCCTCCCTGTCCTCACGATCGCCCGAGAGCACGAGGCTGTCGTCCGGAGGCATCTTGAAACGCTTCTTCCGAACCGGAGAAGTATCCGCTGGTGAATTGAAGTCGGCATCGGGGATGGCCTTGAACTTGCGAGCTGGAGATACGACGTCACCTCCAGCTTCCGATGGAGACGAGGGCAGCTTAAGCTTGTATCTGTCCGGCTCCTCCGCATCCGATGTAGATTCTTTCGCTGGACGTTTGACAGCTTTTCTGGGTGGCGATCTTTGCCGACCCTTGCTGCCGATTTTCAATTTTCCGTAACGACGGTGGACTGTGAAACTCTTCTTGGTTGCAAACATATCATCTTTGAACTGATTTCCCAACTCCTCTTCGTCTGGAGAACTCTTCTTGGGCTTCTTCGTGGCCGGCGAGTTTGTCAATAAGTCGGAGTCAATCCCCTCCGTCGTCTTCTCTGTGCCGTCCAATTTTGAACCGAATTTCTTCCCAGAGGAGGTCCGCATTGGTGGTCGGTTCCGCCTAAAAGGTTCCGCGGGCGCCGTGGCTCTTGTACTGAACTTGCCATCCCTGGTTCCCTGGGTAGGCGGAGAGTTTCTCTGGCGGGGACTGGAAAAGCGGCTGGGCTTGATATCCGCTCTGCTCGACAGCCCGTCACTGTCACTCAATTCCGAGCTGCTCAACGGAGGAGCATCAACATCAACGTCCTTCATTGCGTGGGTGGGGGTTGGTTTGCGGATGACGCTCAAGAGTCGGGGAACAGATTGTTTGCTGCTGAGGCCAACAAATCGCTGGCCGGACATTTGGGCGGGTTGGGTTGGAGACAAAGGTTCAGGCTGCAACCAGTATTCCGTAGAGTAACAAACAGCGGAGGTTAGGTAAGGTGCCCCAGGTGGTAGCTATACCCAAGGGAAAGTTGCGTTTGTTCTAACTCGGAAAAAGAATCTGGAATGAACCAGGATCAAAGCCAGCTCCCAACATCTGGCTCAAGTCACATGCGCTGACAAAATAATGAGGAAAAGAGGGGGGGATAGCAATCTCAATGCAATGACTGCGCCTTGGATGTGAAAATCATGTTCGGAGAATCGGACAATTCGGAGTCTTGAAAGTCGTGCCGCTTCGGGACGCACCCGTCTAAGGGCAGGCGCGATATGCATCCGGTCCTGCTGTGTGAGACGCGTTTGACTCCATGGCTTCCAATGAAGTGGGTCCGCTGCTGCCCCTGTCCATCGTATCCACCTGCGAGAGGTGCCGCACGGTCATTGGATGAGACAAACAACCTCCTTGCTTGCCTTGCCTCAAGACCGACATCCGACCGACCCTCGCTGGCCACACTCGCAAAAGGGATCTCTCTCTGGATGGGGAATTTGTGATATCAACACGATGGCTTCCAATAGGAAATATGCTGCGTTGCCGGATCTGGTAAGTCTGCCAATTCATACAAGACAAGGCGCCATGTGTTGACTGTTCTTCTTTCCCAGGACTCGGCACCAGATATCTACGAGACTCCAGAACTTATCGACGACCAGTCAACAATTCCAGTGAGCATTCCTGACACCTGGACAAAACAACCCAGCTGATTCTTTGCAAAGACGACGACGGTGCGGTCCGCTTCCGACGACGAGTACGACGATGACGACGACCGGGACGACGCGACGGGCATCTCGCGGTCGCGTCTCCGGCTAAACCAAGCCCGGTCGCGGTTCATGCCAGCCACCGTAGACGCAAGCGATGTGGACTTCTCAGACCGTCTTACCAGCAAACGAAAGTCCTACAAGACGTCGACTCGACGATACCGGATTCTCGAGGACGGAACCGAAGAGCTAGGCGACCTCAGCGACGAGGATGATGCAGGTAGCTTGGCGCGGAAGATTGCCCGGCTAAAGCGAGAAATCGAGGAGGTTAAAGAAGAATATGGAAAACAAAAGGCAGCAGCAGAGCACCCTAAGGAGGAAGAGGAAGCTTCGGAGGACGAGATCGAATCGCTCAGCCGGATGTTGAACGAGATGTCGAGACTCGACAGGGACTTGGCCCCGCGCACCATCCCCATCCCTCCGCCCGTCAGCCTCGGGGGTACGGCTGCCACGGAGCCCAGTGGGAGTGTCGGCCACACTGCGCCTTCGGCACCGAGCTACGAGCAGACACATGCTCTCGCAAAGGCGGCAGACTTCGACAGCCGTCTTCTCGTGCTAGAGCAGGCGCTGGGTGTTGGTTCGACTGCGATGCCCGAGTTCGACTCGAATGGTTTACCACGCGCCATAATCCCTCTCCTAGAAAACCTGCACAAACAGGTCGCGACCCTGTCCGAAGCCTCGGTACCCTCGCTCGATAGCATCAGCCGGAGAGTACGGGCATTAACGCAGGAGGCCGAGAGCCTGGAGAAGGCTCGCCGGAACGCCAAGGCAGCCCAGGAGGCGCTTGCTTCAGCCGGGGCTACATCACCGACCGAGGCCGCTGGCTCGTACGATTCGGAGCAGACATCCAAGATCAATGCGCTCTACGGAACCCTGCCCACCATTGAGAATCTGGCCCCTCTCCTGCCGCCCCTCCTGGACCGACTCCGGTCACTGCGCATCCTCCATGCGGATGCAGCAACGGCATCGGACACGTTGTCACAACTCGAGAAGAAGCAGGCCGAGATGGCTGCCGAGATACAGCAGTGGCGGGGGGGTTTGGAGAAGCTGGAGGGTGCTGTTCGGGAGGGAGATGCGACCATGGCCAAGAACGTGGATGTCATGTCGGGGTGGGTGAAAGACCTTGAGGAGAAGATGGCGAAGTTGTCTTAATTGAGTAGCCAAAGTGATACCCATTGCAAAAATACACACCCGTTTAATGT
Source organism: Chaetomiaceae sp. PYS4301M (assembly GCA_023628425.1). Taxonomy (NCBI): domain Eukaryota; kingdom Fungi; phylum Ascomycota; class Sordariomycetes; order Sordariales; family Chaetomiaceae; species Chaetomiaceae sp. PYS4301M. The sequence continues at coordinate 435,420 of JAMAKR010000018.1, read as the reverse complement.
CGTTGCACTGCAAAAATACGGACCTGAGCTTACATAGAGCAGAGAGCTCAGTGAGCTTCCATAACATCCACACAGCTTAACCCTGCCATGTACGAAGCAGGCACAGGGCCACCCAGAGTGGAGGGGCATCTGAAGTGGGCCAGCCAACGGTTAATTGACCAATTAAAAGTTGGATAGAAACACATGCTGCACAGCATAAATTCTTTCCCCAAGGCTCGGAACCTGGAGTTCTCGACTTTTTTTCGTCTTCATCACACAACCTGAAGCCAAAGGGCCGCAAGCAACACATCTTGTTGTGCTCTTGGCCAACGGCCACCAACAAATGCGAGGCTACACTGAAGGCTGGGATAACCTGCGATCAGGAATAACCATGCCTTGAGAGCAGCTCCAGCATGGTGATGCACGTGATGGGAAGCTTCGCTTGAAGCTTTTGAGCTCTGGAATTCCTCGGAGGGCAACCTTCTCCATCTCATCGCAACCCACCCAGCAACAGCAAAATCGTAAGTTGGACAACCCCGCCCCGCAACGAGACACAAACCTGTCTCTCTCCCGGTTCCATGATGGATAAACCATTTGCACTATTTTTCTGAAAATACTTTGATGTATTCTTTTCTACCAAGATCTCTGACAACCACCCTCTCAACTTCGTCTCTGTTTTATCTGCTGCACGAAAACGCGGACGCTAACGGCTCACGCCAAAAAAAGATACCCTAGCTAGGAAAATGACGACGCCAAAACCCCCCCAAGGCCACTTCAACATCCTGTACTTTGCCAGCGCGGGCTCGTACACGGGCAAGAACGTCGAGGCCCTGCCGGCACCGCTGCCGCTGCGGAAGCTCTTTGAAACGCTTGAGGAGCGCTACAAGGGCATCCGCGCGAGCGTGCTGGACCACAGTCTGGTCACGATTAACCTGACGTATGTGGACATGCCGGACGAGGTTGATGCTCCTGCTGCTGCTGGGTCGGGTGAGGCGGCGGGAGGGGAAGAAGAAGTTGTAATACAGGAGGGGGATGAGGTCGCTATCATACCCCCCGTTAGCTCGGGTTGAGCTGGGTTGTGTGGACACTGAATTAAATATAATTTTTTAAACAATTGAAATTCCTCTCGGCGATCAAGCATAGGGACACGTGTGATGTATCCATTTCTTTCTCCATTTCAGAGTGCATCAGGCAAGGCAGCGCAGCCGCGCCGTGCCGTGTGCCAGAACTCGCCCCTTTTAACTGTTAGAGAAAACAGCACCCATGCAACTGTCTCTCTAAAAACCCCGTCTAATCCAGTGGCGGCCATGTGTTATAGCCCGTCTCCTCAGCTCTTGACGAGACTCCTCGCCCTCCTCCTCTCGTCCTCGTTGAGCACCCACGGCATATCCCCCGCGCCTTCCTCAGCCATCAGCTCCTCCCACTCCTCATCCTCCATGTTCGCCACCATCAGCACCTGCGCGGTCCGCCCAAACAGCTCGCGCACCGCATAGTTCCCCCTGCTGATGGTCCCGACGATGCCGCTGAAGTCGCGCTCCATGCGGATCGCACCATACGGGCTCGTGCGCCCGCCGGCGTAGCTCCACACCCTCTTCTCCAGCACGCGGGCAAGGTAGTCGGCCGTCAGCTCGAGCAGGGTGGTGTAGGTTTTGGGGGTCATGAGGCGGGCGACGGGCCGCATGAGGGCGTCCCAGCCGTGCTCGAAGACGCGCGGGACCTGGTCGAGCAGCTCGTCCTCGGTCTGGCCGCTCTGCTCCGCCGTGTCGGCCAGCTCGTCCTCGCTCATCGCGTAGTCTGCGTCGCGGAACGTGTCGGTCAGCACCGGCCGCAGCCGCGGCTTGATCACCTGGCTGAAGAGCACCTTGATGCCCTCGGTGAGGAGCTCGGTCGTCTTGGCCGAGAAGGAGGCGTTGAGGTTGGTCAGCCGCGTGGCGACCTCGGCCGCGTCGTTTTTGAAGGGGAAGGCGTCCTGGAGGGGCTTGGCGTGCGGGGCGCCGTTGGTGTGTTGCTGCTCGGGGGGCTTGAGGAAGTTGGATACGATCCGCGCGAGGTACTCGTTGGCCAGGTCGAGGCTGTTGATTAAGACGATGAAGGAGACGATGACGCCCTCGGGCGGGAGGTTGCCCTGGATGGTGGCCTTCGGGTAGGATTCGTCGCGCATCTTGCGCTGGATCATGCCGACAAAGTCGGTGCCGAGGAGGCTGGAGATGTTGGGGAGCACAGAGTCGACGACACCTCGCTGGGACGTCGAGATGGATCTTCGGATGACCGTGTTGACGATGTACATGACGACGTCTACTGCTGAGATGATGAACGGTGGGTTGGTGTCTATCGGCCTGTTCATGTTTAGAGAGAGCCCGCTCGGTGACTCGTCCAGCTGGAATGCCTTCTCGACAGAGCGCCGGAAGAAGAATGTTGTCAAGGCGTTATATGGCCCCACGAGCTTGGCGGACACTTTTCGGCTGAGGTTCGCCTTGAGGAGAACATCAGGTGTGGTGAGCGGGGCGTCATCCGGCGTGGTAGGGTCCTGAATATCATCAGCTGGTTGAAACATCACAGCCCAGTGTGCGTGCTTTCAACGTACCTTGCACTTTCCAGCAAGGAACCGTGAGTAGACGGACCACTTCTCGAGCATCACGGCTATTTCGACCAGCAACCCGTCCACCTCTCTCATGTTGACGCCGCCTTCGTCCTCGCTGTTCCGTGGGTCGTTGGTTCCACCCCCAACTGCAGGTGAATTCACTCGTGGTGTTGCCCCGAAGCCTCGGTTCTGTGGCAAGAAGCTCTGCACCAGGAATGAAAAGGGGTAGCTCTTGACGTCGGTGAGCCTGCGGTCCACTGTCCGGTCGTCGCTCCACGAGTCCAGAATGATACCACCCTGGACATCCGCCTCCATCTGCAGCCTCTCGATGACCTTGACCATCTTGCCCGAGCCGTAGTGTCTCTCCACCAGCCCGCCATGGGCCTCAACGATACGGGCAATATGGTCAAACAGCCTGGTCAGGGCGTTCGCAAAGAAAACACCATCCTTTCTCCCCTGCCCACCACCAGGACCCGCTCCCTCCTTCAAAGACGCCCTCGCCTCGCCAGCCACACCCTGGCAGATATACTGCCCATACACATCCAGCCCAACATCCCCCCTCCCAATCAGCGGAAACAACTTAAAAAACCTCGTCACCTTGGCAGCATCCCCCTCCGCAGCAGCCTTCTTAAACTCCCTCAAAAACAAGCTACACAAACTCTCCCGGGCCTCCTCGAGCGTCACCCACGGCGGATCAGGCACCTCGACAGTCGGCACAACGGCAGCAGCGAACCCGCCGCGCACAATCTCCTCGGGCACGCGGGCGGCGCGGCTGATGTACCCCGCGGCGGCCTCCCAGTCCTGCGGGGCGCCCATGCTGCCGACGACGCCGGCGACGCAGGCCTTGAGCTCGGCGACCTGCTCGACGACGCGCAGCGTGTCCTCGACGCGCTGCTTCTCCAGGTCGAGCGCGCGCACGCGGCCCGACAGGCGCGAGGCTGTCTCCGAGGCTGAGGCGAGCATGTTGTTGGCTATGCCGCGGGCGGCGATGACCTGGGTGCCGAGGCCCGCGCGCAGGTTGTCGAGGCGGGAGAGGGAGCGGGCGAGGTCGGTGTGGGTGGAGAGGAGGGAGGAGAGGTCGGTTGTGAGGGCGCTTTCGCGGGCGTGGAGGGAGGAGAGGGCGGCGCGGATGTCGGCCGGTGTCGTGGCGGTGCGGAGGGCGGCGGCCGGGTCGGCCTCTTTCTTGGGGGGCGGTTTCGACATCGTGGCTGCAGTTGCGGTTGTAGATCCGGTGTTGGTGACGGTGGTCATGGCGGGAAAGGTGGACGGGATGCTGCTGCTGCTGCTGTTGACGGCAGGCATCCTATCTCTTGAGGTGTTGGCGGCGCCATTAGGAAGGGCTGACATTGGTGTTGCCGTCGCGACAATGGCGGGGCATTGCTGCTGGAGCGGCAGAGGGAGAGGGTGGTGGTTGGAAGTTGATGATACCTCGTTGGTCTGGACTGGGGAGGTGAAGTTGCTTGGTGTCAATCGATGGCGCTATACGTACAGTGCTTACAGTGTATATTGCCACATAACTTGTACTGTGTCTGCTCAACACCACCACTCGTCTCGCTCCACTACACCTTTCAACCTGCAACCTCCAAATCCCGTCCTGTAACTCGACATACGCAGCCTCGTTAAGCAAAGGACAATGCGCGCGTCTACTTGCAATCACGAAACCTACCTTACTGCCTTATTCTGTGAGCTGTTGGGTGTTTGTTGATGCATTTATGTTCATTGCGAAAAACTTCCAAAAGCAATCATCCGTGTTCCTTTCGCAGCTCTCATCTCTTCCTCAACTGACCCATCATCTGCCTCGACATGGAGGACAAAAAATCAAAACAAAAGAAAAACAAAGCGAATGACCCGACGAACAGGCCATCTGGAGCCCAACCACCAGCCCGACACATGCACCACCAACTCTACTGGCGCAGAATCTCCTTGGCCGCCCGCAGGTCATCAATCTTCTTGACTAGCACCTCCCTCTGCTCCTTGATGATCGGGGACTCGCCCGCGATGTCGCCGAGCTGATCAGACTGAAGTCCGATCACCCAGTCCTGGCTGAACACGCCAAGCGGGGTGGACGGACCGAAAAGAAGGCGGTAGTTGACCGCCTGGTTGAGCAGGTTGTCGACGAACCGTTTGCTTGCAATGCCATAGTACGCCTCGAGGTCATCGTGGATCTTCTCGATTACATCCTCGATGTTGGTCTTGTTCTCGGTGATGTTCCGCACTTGCGCGATCGTCACCAGCTGCCGATTCTTCTCGTTGATCGAGAGTTCCTTCAGACGCTCGGCGATCCGCTCGCCCCTGGACCGCTGCCGGTTTGCGTTGAAGTAGCTGTCCAGCGTGTATGGTTTGGCGTCCCGTTCGGCAGATACCAGAAACTCAGCCGCCTCCATGCCGACCTGGTAGTGCTGCAGTATGTCGTCCGACATGGCAGCCCACAGCTCGTCACGGACGAGGGGATCAGGGCAGACGTCTTCGAGCGCGACCCTGATGAAGCGGTGGATGGCCACAATGACCCTGCTCATGAAAGCCTTGCTCATGCTCGGCCATTTTCGCGACTGTTCCTTCCATGCGCTTGCCCAGACGGCGCTGCTGAAGGTGTTCAGGTCCATTCCGCGAGACCGCGTATACGTGTCGCCAATCCACTCGAGGATGCCGTCTCCCGGCTCCTCGATGCCGAAGTCGTTGCTGATGATGTCGCTGAGATCTGGAAAATCTTCCGGGTCGATGTCATAAGCGAACTTCAAGATGCTGTTCTTGTCCATCTGGAGATGGCCGGGCTCGGCATCCGTCTCCTCCTGTGCCTCGTCGATGACCTCGAAGTGGCGCAAGGCCCCTTTGTCCTCGAATTCATCGTTGAAGGCGTCGGCGAGATTCACCACCTGCGTCACGAGACGGAGCGCCTCCGGGCACTCGCCAGCACGGTCGCCGGCGTATTCTGCCTCGAGCCCCTGTCTCACCCGGTTCTGGAACTGGCTGGCGATGCCGCTCAAAAACCGGCGCTGCTCGTGCTCGTCTTTTCGGGATGGTCCTAGGGCGGCTCGTTCCCTCTCGGCTGCTTGGAGCAAGATGTTGATCTCTGTGCGCAGAGTAGAGAACTCTCGCCGCGCCATGTGTCCTAGAAGCTCAGCAAGGCGTGCTTTTAGCGGGCCGACGCCGAGTCTATCCTGCGGGAGGTTGCACCAGGGCTCTTGTCTGAACATGTCTTCGCGGCGCTCGAATCCGGAATCGTCCTGATCCGCGCCGCGGTTCCGAACGAGGTAGTACCCCAGCTTGAGCTCTGTCCAACAATGTCAGCTATTTGTTGCCTAAAACGGGTTATCGGGAGCATTGCGGGAGCAGTTCGGGAGCAAAGGGCATGTCTCGGGAGCATAAGGGTGCCATAAATGGGAATAACAGCGCCAATTCAACGTACGCTTCTTCTTGCCCAAGACGATGTTGCACACCGACTCCTTCGCGCTCCGCTCCAGCACCAGGTCGGGCTTTGTCAGGATCCCTAACGTCCGCTCTCCCTTCCTGTCGTACTGCTCCGCCAAGGTCAGGATCTCCTGGTTTGAAAGGTCAATGTTGCAGGGGAGCACAGCCAGGATGATGGTGCGGCTCTGCTGGATGTACCACGTCACCCTCTCCTTGACCATCATCATGTCTTGCTCCGTCGTGACGCCCGCAGTGGACGTGCGGAAGATGCCCGGAACGTCAATCACGGTCAGGTAGTCGAGGTCTGGGCCGCAGATTTCGATCTTGAGGAGATCGTCGCCGAACAAGCTGGGTTGAGTTTGGTGCCCAGGATCAGGAGTGGTTGTCAAACGGATGCCCATCCTGACATTGACCTTTTTGACGAGGACATCAGCATCCGCTGCCTCCTAACGGAGAAACAAGAATAGGGTCGTGGAGTGGGCAGCGTGGTTACAAACCTCCTCCAAGATGCGAGGGAAATTGGCACGAAAGTCCTCGGGGGACAGCCCGTCGGCGCGATATCCCTCGACGTGCCTCTTGTGATCCGGGCTCGCCTTCGGCCCGGGGATGATGCTGACCGTGACACTGGAGACATTATCGCGCCGCCGGGTGATCTGGGTCACGTAGCGCGTGCAGAGTTCGACGTTTCGCGGGAAGGGAATTCCCGTGAGACTTTCTAGCAGAGACGACTTGCCCGAACTCTGGTCGCCTACGACCACCAACTTTTGCGTTCACTGTTAGCCTATAGGGCATCGGGACGGTTCTATGCATGATGGGAGAGGACATCCCAAGGTTGGACGTACCTGAGGCAGAGAGATATGCTTGCCGACATTTCTCTCCCTGAGCCTGTCGATCTTTCCCAGCATAGTGGCATTGACGATCAGGTTCTTGTCGGTACCGGCCTGGGAAGCCCCCGCCATTGTCGAAGCCGTCATCGTAACCGAAGGAAGTTACTCCGTAGACACTGATACACTGATAACTCCACTGAAAACTCAACGGTTGTCTAGGACAAGTCCAAGTGCCTTTGTCAACGCTGGCCGGAACGCAAAAGCACCACGCAAGAGGCGGCAAGAAAGTAAGTGTATGAAGAGCGAAAACCAAAACTGTCGATGATGATGAACCAACAACTACAGAACACACAACCGCCAAAGAAGCAGCTGGCTTCCCCCATTCTTATACACCTCACCTCGTCCATCCCACCTCCTCCTGGGCAAGACACAACCCCCCGGCCCCCCCTTCACCAGCTCTATCCTCCCCAGCACAGATAGCAGATACCAAAGGTCAAAAAGGCAGACAGCGACCAAAAAGAGACCCTCTGCGCCGCAACGCTAATGCCGTCTCCCATGTCTCAATTCGTCAACAAGGCCAAGACAAGGCAAGGCGTGGGCTGTTTGCGGTAGGCCTCACTCCAGCTGCGCCTAAAGTTGGCCTGCCGCCGTTCGTGTCAGGTAAGGTCGGTCAGGCCAGGTTCGCTAACTTTAACACACAACCTCCTGCAGCTTGGAAAGGACCAGTCAACTGCCCTGGTTAGCTGGGGAGTTGGACGCAGTTTCGACCCCCCCCAAGCGAGAATTGACGCGCGTTAAAGTTAGTTACCAAACAGCCTCGAGAAGCCAGTGCGTGCAGTCAGCCGCAGCCGCTCGATGTCGTGGGCCTCACACGCGGGCCGCAGGGGACAGGGGCAGTGATAACTTGGCGAGAGGGGGTTGACTGGGGAGGGTTCGAGCGTGAAGCCGGTTGAGCTCTCAGCCTTGTGGTTGACCTGGGGGATGTTTGGTTGGCGCTAGTTAGTTAACTAGTTGCCATGTCGTGGCTGCTTGCTTTGGGGGTCCTGCGGCTGCGGCCGTCGTGCATGGGGTGAGGCGTTCGTCGAATCGCCAGGGTTTGGGTTCTTGTGATTGGTGTTTCGCTTGAGCCTTGAGGGGGATAAGGTTGGGGAGGACTGTCTTCAGCCTCCAGCTGAATCGCTGGCGCTTAGGTTATTTTTATTGGATGCGTGCCTCGTGGTTAACAACTTACTGACCGACTGTTGACAACTGCCTTAGCGATTGGAAACTTGTGGCGTCGCAGTGGCTAAGCTTCGATGTCCAGCTCAGGGGCTGCTTTTTCTTGCGCGATGCGGGGTGGTTCTCGCTAGACGAGCTGAAGGGAATAGGCACATTACTGTTGTACGGAATACACGTCAGGGGAGCCACGCCGTCTCGAAAAATAAATACAAGTGCTGTGTTGGTGATCATACATGAGCACTGTCGAGCGTTTATCGAGTCCTGGGGTAGCCAATGCACCCGCTGAGTACACAAACAGAAACCAAACACCTCTCTCATAAACGTACACACCCCCTCTAACAGACGTCAATCCAAACCAACTCGATCCCAAAAACCCCCATATATATTATCGTCATCTCCATAATAACCAATGCTTTCATCCACGTCATTCAAGCCCCTTCTTTCCCAAACCGGTCTATTTACACCGCCTGGCTATACCTCCCCCCGAGGAGCCCTCTCCTCCCCTTGCCATACATCCACCACTTCCTCACTTCGTCCGCCCAAAACACACTACTGCACAGCACCAACAAGCTCATCAGATCCCGCCACCCGAGCGCCTCGGTCTGGAACACCTCCTGCAGCCAGGGGAAGTATACAACCGCCAGCTGGCCCATCAGGCTGCCGGCGACGGCCCAGTTGAACAGGACGTTGCTCAGCAGGCCGACCTCGCCGCGCAGCACCGACTTGGACTCGGAGCGGCACGCCAGCGCGTTGAACATGTCGAACAGCACGAAACAGGTGAAGGTCATGGTGGTGTCGCGGCGCGTCACCTGCCCGTCGTCGAGCATCTCGTGCGTGTAGACGACCATGGTGCCGGCCATGATGATGGCTGCTTGTGTGAGGACGCGGGTGAGTAACGGGCGGGTAAGGACCGCGTCGCCACGCCGGCGCGGCGGGCGGTTCATGACGTCCTTGTCGACGGCTTCCACGCCGAGTGATTGGGCCGGTGGGCCGTCCATGATGATGTCTGGAGAGGAGAAGCGGTGTTAGTTGGGTGGGTTTTGAGGGGGCGTGTTGCGGCTGGCGAAGAGCGGGTACTCACTGATCCAGAGAATCTGCATCGCGTTGAGGGGTGACTTGAACCCCAGCGCGGTGCAGAGCAAGACGAGGGAGAGGCCGGCGGCGCTGGTGGAGAGCTGGAATGTGAGGAAGTTTTGGATGTTGTTGAATATGGCTTTGCCTTCCTCAATGGCATGGAGGATCGTCGAGAAATCGTCGTCAGTCAGAATCATGTCTGCTGCCTCCTTGGCGACGTCGGTGCCGTGCCGGCCCATGGCGATGCCAATGTCGGCCTTCTTGAGCGCTGGCGCATCGTTGACGCCGTCTCCTGTCATGGCGACAATATCGCCGCGGGATTGGAGCGCCCTGATGATCTTGAGCTTGTGGTCCGGGTTTGTTCGGGCGAAGATGGTGGTGTGTTCCATTGCCCTGGCGAGGTCTTCCTCGGACATGGCGTCGATTTCGTCGCCTCGAAGAACAGACCTCACAGTGATTTGGTTTGATGTATGCGCCGTGGGGGTGGCAACCTCCATGCCCAGCTGCTTGCCGATTGCAACGGCTGTGGTCTCGGCGTCGCCAGTGATCATGATGACCTTGACCCGACCACGCATCAGCTTTCTAATTGAGCGTCCGACGCCCGGTCGGGGTGGGTCGCTCATGGCAACCAGACCGGCGAAGGAGAGGCCCTTGTACTGCTCCTCGACGCCGTGGTGAGTCAGGTTCTCGGTTGTGTACTCGCCGGGCGTGTAACTCCGCGTGGTAGTTTTGCTGCTTCTTGATCTTGTGACGGGGCCGCTCGCAAAAGCCAGGACGCGGAGGCCTTGAGAAGCCATACGCTCCGCCGCCATCAGGGCTTCCTGCCGGCGCGCCGAATCCAAGACGATCTCCCTGCCATCGTTGGTGACATAGGTATCGCAAGCGTCGAGCACCTTGTCGATAGCGCCTTTCATGTAAGCAAACTCCTTCTCGTTCTTGCCGCCTTCGTTTCCAATCGTGACACCCATCCACTTGCGTTCAGAGCTGAACGGTGTCTCGCACACGCGAGGCCCGATCGAGTCACGGACGTCGTGCTCCTTGAACCGATCCAGGAGGTCGAGCATGGCGACGTCAGTGGGCTGGCCGACCCATCGCGTGTATGTCGACGCGTGGCCTCGATTCTGGGTTGATGAGAGCACCGCTCTCGCCGCGGCGCCGTTTTCCGTGTACTTGAGGGCCAGGCGCGCGTTGTTTGCGATGTTGCCAATGCGCAGAATCCTGTGGGTAGCAGGATCAAGCTTAGTCTCGACAGACTCGTCGTCAGATTCAACATTGAAAGGGTCATTGGTGCCAAAGAACCACATTTTGGTCACTGTCATGTGGTTCGTCGTCAATGTGCCTAGGTAGGGAGCGTTAGCATCCCTCATTCAGTGACTGCGTTTCCCGACTTACCCGTCTTGTCAGTGCAAACCACATTGACAGATCCGAGAGTCTCGACCTTGGGCATTCTCCGGACAATTGCATTGTGCTTAGCCATCCGGTGGACGCCTAGTGCGAGCGTGACAGTGACAATGATAGGTAGACCCTCCGGGATGGCCGCCACAGCAAGCGAGATAGAGATGGTAAAGATTTCGAGCAGTTTCTTCCCCTGGAACCACCCGAGGAGTGAGATGAGTCCGATAATGACGAAAGATGCCTTGCTCAGCTGAGACCCGAGGTCGTCCATCGACAGCTGCAGCGGGGATCGGGGGCTCTCGGTCCCAGAGACACTCGTGGCGATGGTACCAAAGTGTGTGTCGCCGCCAGTCGCGAACACGATGCCCTGTCCGTGCCCAGACTTTACTAGCGTCCCCATGTAGGCGATGTTCTGCGGCCCATCGTGGTCGCGTCTCTTAACCCCAGCCGAGGCGCCGTCAGACGCTCCAAAGGAAGGCTGGGGTAATTGCAGGGAGGCATTGCCATAGCTGGGTACGCCAAGCGCGCGACGTGGGCGCGTATTCGCGGTGACCCTGACGGGTTCGTTCTCTCCGGTGAGGTTGGACACGTCGATGGTCAAATCGGAAGCCTTTGTGACGCGAATATCGGCCGGGATGCGATCGCCAGTGGTGAACAGCACGAGATCTCCGGGCACCAACTGCGCAGCCATGACCTTGGACGACGTCGCCTCCAACACCTCCTCCTCCGGAGTGACCGTCCCGGGGCTCTCGGCCAAGTCAGGGGTCTTATCACCGGGACCGGGCCAATTGGGCGAGCGCGAGCCTGAAGAGGTCTTGGAACCCTGTTTCCGGACGAGGTGGGCATGGTTGGGGACCAGGTGATTGAGCGCCTCGATCGATTTCTCGGAACGGTATTCCTGCACGAAGCCGACGCTCACTACGATGGTCACGGCAACCGTGATGCTCACGGCGTCATCCATATTCCCCACTAGAATCGAGGCGCCGGCGGAGACGAGGAGGAGGACGATAAGCGGCTCCTGGAACTGCTTGATGAAGCGCAACCATATCGGCTCGGGCTCGTCGTGGGGGATCTCGTTCGGGCCGTAGTCGCGTAATTTCGACAGGGCTTCGTTGGGTGTGAGGCCATGGGTCAACGACGTTTTTAGTCGTGCGGCGACTTCGACGGGAGTCAGAGAGGAATATTCATCAGCTACAGTCTGTTTCGGATCCGATTGTTAGCCTTGCTGTTTCGCGCGTCCAAGTCCACTGGCGCCGGGGACCCTACTCTTGACTGCGCAGACGTCGTCCGAGGGCTCATCATCCTCGGTGAAGCTGACCACGGCCGATCCGTCGTGGCAGGCGCTGCAGCTGAGCCCGGTTCCTGCGACTCCTGGTAAAGCGGCAGTGCCTGGCCGTCATCTTTGCGCGTGAACCGGTCCATGTCGGAGAGATCTGGACAGGGGCGGGTAGCGGGAGCCGAAGAGCGTGGATGCAGAAGACCCCAAGCGGGAGTCGATGGGCCAACTGAACGTCATCAACGGCTGCAAGCAGAAGGCAGCGGGCCGCAGGGGGGAGGATGACGGGATCGGGGTTTGCGAGTGCGGCGATGCAACCACAAGAAATGGCAGCGAAAAGGGGGAAAGGGGAGGTTTCTCGACTTCTGATCAACGCATCAGAACGGAAACAACACCATTGCCGGGACGCGGAACTTTTTGCCGTCTCAATCGAGGACCGAGTGCGGGTTGGGCGGTGGGAATTCGGTGCGGATTGGGGAATTGTTCAAACCGAGACTTTGTTAGTTGTCGCTCGCTCCCGTCGCTCGTGGAACGTGTTTTATTCCAGGTTTGCCATCCCCTGTCTGGATCCCCCATCCTTTGTGCAGGGCGGACAGGGGTGACTGCCTGCAGTCGCGCATGGGGTTCTCGAAGTGGCGCTGGGGCCCGGAACAGAGCGCCGCTCATGTCTTTGGATCGGCTTGGCATCTTCTTGTTGCAGATTCCATGTATCGAACCACACCACAAACCACAATAACGTTACCTTCCAACACCCGACCACCTGTGGGGGCTGTCCATGTCCATGCACCACAGTTCCATACCACTGAAACCAGATGGGTTCGTAACCTGTTTTGTAAACGGACTTCTCGTTGCGGGCAGCTGTCGTATTTTCTCGAATGCTTGGTTAGTGGTAGAGACACCCTGGAAGAGAGTGGATGCCGGAACGCCGGTGGGTGTCCAGCTAAGCCGCGATGTTAATCTTTGCTGCGAACACCATTCAGCTGGTTTTGCTGGCGACAGAGACACCCGGACATCTGCTTCAGTGACGGGATATGAGATGAAGTTCGAGCAGGTAAGGTACTCTGTACAGAGTACAATACCAAATATGAAATGCTCGGTACCTTACCTCGAGCTTACCTGATCTGGAGCGGCAGCGGGTCCGGAGTACACAGTAATTACGACATTTGTGGAACCGACACCAAGCCACGTGACCGTGCTGCCTGATGTACAGAGTACATACATAGGAATCGCCCGACGTGGTGGCTGGTGGGGCGGCCCCCAGCCTCTCAAATTTCGCAGGGGCATTTGATTTTCTCGAGACCAAGCTCATCCACCTCTGACCCGAACCACGTCCCCTCCTTTCTTCTGCAACTCGACCTTCCCCCCCCCCCCCCCCAATCGACCACATCGCTTACTGCTTGCTGTCGCATCCGATCGGGCACGCATCGCATTCTCAAGGGAGGCCTTTCTCGCCAATTCCGACATTTTTTCCTCAATTGCACGCGTCTATGAAGCCCCGCAACCACGCGCTCTAGTTTCCCGCGCGCCATTGCCCAAACAACGCAACGCAACGCGTCGGGTGGTTCCTTGTTTACCTCCTCCACCTCGCCTGACAACCACCCGTCATCGCCATCGACCCCCCGCACCGCCGGTCGCGTCTCCGTTGTCGCGCGCCGCTGCTACCATCGCTTTGACATTTGAACAATTGCTATATCATCGCCACCGAGTTGTTGTTTGGTTGATTTGCACACGTTGCCTTTGCTGTTCCCGTCGCCGCCATGTTCTGGTCCGGGACACTGCTGAGTGCCACCGGCCCCTTGGCCAAGGCATGGCTTTCCGCCAACCAGGAGCGCAAAATCTCCAAGGTCCAGATTCTACAGCACAATCTCCAGGACAGTGTGGACGCCATCATTGCCCCCAATGATGCCCCTCTTGCCCTTCGCCTGAGCGGCCAGCTGCTGCTCGGCGTCGTCCGCATCTACAGCCGTAAGGCGCGTTACCTCCTCGACGACTGCAACGAGGCCCTGATCAAGATTAAGATGGTATGAACCTTTTCACGGCAGAGACTTACTCGGAGGCCTGCCCGCTGACGCGTTTCTAGGCTTTCCGGTCCACGGGCAACCATGATATTCCCACAAATCTTCACGCCACGACAAAGGAGTCGCTCATGCTCCCGGACACCATCACACCCTATGATAATCTGGACTTGCTACCGCCGCCTAGCGCTGACTTCCTTACTTCGCAACTCGAAGATGTAACCGCCACTCCGATCACCGGCCGAAAGGCAGCCGTCCGCCTCAACCACCGTGACATCAACCTTCAGGAGGACTTCAACAACAGCCAGTTCCTCCACGACACCATTGGTGACGACGATGAGATGCCTCTTGCCAACAACGATGATTTGGACTTGGAACTCGATTTTGGTTTTGATATTGATGATCGATCGTCCAAGTTTATGGACAAGAGCGTTGAAATCGGCAGAGACGCGCCTGCTGCGAGATCGATTGAGGACGAGCTCAGCGTGATGGATATTGGCGGCCTCGGCAAGGATCGACAGACGCGTGAGGCGTCGGTGGGCCTTGACTTCGAATATGGCGATGGTCTTCACGTTGCCGATGACGAGGGCGACATCCCGATGGGTGATGATGGTCTGCAGTACCACATTGGAGATGAATCGGCCATGCCTGGGACTGGTCGTCCCGATATGAGCCGTGCCCGCATCTCAGAGTCTCCGCTCTCGGATATCGACGAGGATTTTGCGAAGGAAGTCGAGATGGAGTATAGCCGCCACATGAATACCGACATGTACGAGCCAGGCGACGACCCGACAGCCGATACCATCCAGGCCCCCCAGCGACAGAAGAAGAAGAAGCTGCTCCAGCCGGACGATCAAACAATGTTGTCGAACGCGCAAATCAAGGAGCAGCAATCGAAACGCGACAACATTCTCAAGTCGCAGTCATTCCTCACGCACGACCCGTATATTGTTGGTCTGATGGATCTGCACAAGAACGGCGGTTTCGTCAACAACATTCTATTTGAGGGACGCAGTGAGGGGTGGGCCCCCGAGCTGAAGGGACTTTTGTCTCTGAGCTCCATTCGACCCAACGACCTGAAGAGGAAGAGGGACAGCGGTGTTGCGGATATGGACAGCGAGGACGAGCATGGCGCGTCAAAGTCGCCCCGTCTGGAGCTCCCCGAAGACGAGACCGTCCTCGGCCTCGATGGAACCATTGCCGGCAACCAGAGCTTTGCGGCAGACGGCACAGTGCTCGAAATCCCTGCCGATGACACCCTTGTCATCCATGACGAAGACGACAACGAGCGCCCCGGCTCCAGGGGCGGCGTCCCTTCCAGCCCCATGCGCGATTTCGACGACACCACCATGCCCATCGTGCATCCCGCCGACAGCGGCCCCGTGTCCGTCGGTACTAAGCATGCCGTACACATCCTCCGGGATCTCTTTGGCGCCGATGCCGCCACCAACTCCGAGAAGCGCAAGAAGACGGCTGTCGTCTTCCAAGATCTCCTGCCGGAGAAGAAGACATCAAAGGCCGACGCCACCAAGATGTTCTTTGAGTGCCTGGTCCTCGCTACCAAGGACGCCATCAAGGTCGAGCAGCCCGAGGGAGCTCTGGGAGGCCCCATCCGTGTGCGCGGCAAGCGGGGCCTCTGGGGTGACTGGGCCGAGCGTGAGGCCGGTGGCGAGGCTGCCCGCGACCAGCCACACCAACACACCCAGCCCGAACATGCCGTGCAGTCATCTGCTGCGGTGGCTGTCGGGGCGTAGAAGCATCATCTTCTGTGTTGGATTCCCCAGAGCAGGGGTGCGCTGCCTTTCATAATGTTGGCTTTCTTGGTTCGGTTCATTGTACAGCATATTTCTTGTGTTGTCTTGGTTGGCGGCATTCTGGGGGCTGGGAACGGCAGGTGTTTTTGTTCTTCCTTCTTTCTTGGTCGTCAATACGACCAAGTGGCGTTTGGCGCTCTGGGAAGACTGGGAGATACCATTGATGGAGGGCTCAGTCGGGGTTTGTGATTTCGGGGATCAAAATTTCTAGGCAGATCCTTTTGAAGCAAGGGGGAAGAGAGAGAGAAGGGCCTTTGTGCTGTATGGATTTTGTGATAGTGGTCTGTCTGATGGACGAGTATTGGGTTTGAGAGGTATTGGTTGATTACTGGGCGGAATAGGTTTGCCGCGTTGCCTTGGAGCGAGGATGCGGAAGCGAACAAGGTTGCTGTAGGATACTTGCAGCTACACGTGTGTCCCTTTACAATAGATAGCATTTGAATCAAGGAATTTAGCCATGTCACCGCTCTTGTAATTTCCCTGGTGTTGTTGTTGCTGAGTTTGGTGTTACTCTGGTTTGTGTCGTACTTTGCGGACAGTCGTTAAAAGATTTCATGTACATACAGCGAGGTCAACATCGATCCAATCCTCTCTCCACCGGAGGCTTTAAATAGCCACGATAGTCTGCTCTTCCTCCATCACGCCCTCCCCCCCGTCGGTCAATATCGAAATCAAGAACAAAGCGGTCAGCGGTGTTGCTATGCCAAGCTATGCTTGCTCACTCCACATTCAACCGCTCCACGAGCGCCTTGCCCTCCTCTGCTGGCACCTCAGATTTGGATTCAGAGTCCTCAGAGATGCCAGAGAACTTGTTGATCCAGTCGATCACCTCGCGGTGCCAGACCAGCGAGTTTTCGTGCTTGAGCACCCACTGGTTGGTTAGAATGTGTGTGTTAGCCAAGATGCCGCCCTGGGTGGTGTGGGAAACCGGAGTGAAGGATAGAGTAGGTGGGGAGGGCGTAGGCATATCATACGTGGTTTTCGTCAGGGAAGACAAGGAGCTTGCTAGGCACCTTCCTCGCCTGCAGGACGTTGAACGCGGCCAGGCCCTCGGTGACGGGCAGACGGTAGTCCAGCTCGCTGTGGATGATCTGTAGGATGTTCCCGGTGGTTAGCAAGATACGATCGGTTGACCCCTTGCACGGAAAGCGACAACAAAAGAGAACAAAAAGAGAGAGACGGATGTAAGATGGCAGGGAAAGGAGAAAAAAAAGACACTGACCAACTGCGGCGTCGCCCACTCGTCGACGAACCTCGCGGGATCCCACTTCTCGTACGCCTCCCTATTGTCGTAGAGCGTGCCCTCAAAGTCGTGGATCGGAAAGAACAGCTCCTCGGTGGTCCACTGGTTCAGCGTGCTGAAGACGCCGTCATGGCACACCAGCGCCTTGAACTTCCGCCCGAGCGGGTGGCCCTGGATCCAGTCTATGGATGGGGGGAAGGGGGTGTTAGTACCTTTCTGTGCGCATCACTACTAGATTTTCATATATCCACCATCCAGCGCAGCTTCAAGGAGACAAAACCAAAAAAAAAAAAAAAAAAAAAAAAAAAGGAGGGGGGAGGGGGGGCAGGGGAAACTCACTGATCATAAACCCGCCATAACTCGCGCCCAACGCAACCGCCCGGTCGCCATCCACCTCGGGCATGTTCTCAACGACCCACTCAAAGCACTTGACGAGGTCGTTATACGGCTTGCCGCCCCAGTCGCCACGGATGCCATCCTCCAGCGCCATGCCGTAGCCCGTGCTGCCCGTCGGGTTGGGGCACACAACAACATAGCCCTGCTCGGCAAACACGGCCGGGTTCCAGCGGGTGCTCCACGAGTCGCGCCACGAGCCCTGCGGGCCGCCGTGGATGAGCATGCAGAGCGGGTATCTTTTCTTCTTGTTCTTGCTGTCAGCGTCCTCGGCGGAGTAAGTGGAGGGGCGGACGACGAGGGCATGCACGTCGTAGTCGCCGGCGCCGGGGAAGGTGATGGAGTCGATGCTGGAGCGGGACAGGCCGAAGGATTTGCCCTGCTTGGAGGCGGACGAGACGACGCGGCAGGTGTGGGAGGCCGGGTGGGCGATGCTGTAGCAGGAGTTGTCAATGAGGGAGGCGGTGGATACGAAAAGGTGGTCGTTTTCGGAAGCGGGGGAAGTCGAGGACTGGTCGGGGAGCAGGTGGAAAGAAGTGACGCTGCCGTCGGGGATCTTGACGGGCGTGGGGAGGGACGTGGCTTTGGACGGGGTGGAGGGGAGCTGAAAGATGATGGTGCGGCCATAGTCTTCGGCGACGGTGTAGAGATTGGCGTCGTCATGTCCCCAGAGGATGGATTCTGGCCGCAGGTCCCAGCCGCCGGCACCGTCGTGAGTGGCGTAGAATTCATCGACTTTGTCAAGGTCGGCGATGTCGGGCACCAGAAGGATGCGCGGCTTGTCGGACTCGTATTGCTTGCTGCGCATGCGAGTAAAGGCAACCTTGCGGCCGCAATGGGAGAAGACAGGGCTGTTGGAATAACCCTCAAGGCCAGGGGTCTTGACAATCCGCGGAGAAGGGGGCTTGGACTCGGTGAAGGTCTTTAGCGGAATGAAGTAGAGGTCCGTCTTGGTGTATATGGCAGGGTCGATCTCGGGGTCTTTGGCCACGAATACCAGGCCCGAGGGGCCAATATCAAAGTCATCGGCACCTCCAAAGGGCGGCACAGGCGAGGACAGGCCAGTCCCCACGAGGGCGTTGGTGAGGGCATCGTCACGGAGTGAATATCTACCGTCCCTCTTCTCGAGGACGCCGTAGAAGATGGAGCTGACGTTTCTGGTATTCCAGGCATCCCAGTGGCGGACGAAGAGAGTGGTGTAGACCTTGGCGCTCGAGTGTGGCTTCTCGGCCGTCTCAGGATTGAACAGGCGGCCGTCAGGGGTCGCCAGGCCCGAGCAGGCAAACGCGGTGGTGCCATCTGAGAGCCTCTTGACCTTGACATTGGACACGGGGGCCTTGATCGAGCCGGCTTCATAGGAGCTGGATTCCTGAGTCAGAGATATACGAAGATGGTGCTGGCGGAGGAGTCAACCCACGGCGTCTCGACGGCAGACTTCACATGACGGACGACCAGAGTGGTGTTGCCGTTGTCGCCGCCCTTGAGATAGAGCACCTCATCGTCGCCGAGCCATACGGGCTCGCTGGCACCTGGCTCTTCGACCAGCAACTGCGAGTCCCCAGACTCGATGTCGAGGACGCGGATCTGAGACGTCTTCTTGTGCTCCTGGAAGCAGTATGCTGACACCTGTATCATGGATGCCAAGTCAGCAACCGGATCATGGAGAGTAAAAGAAAAGGAGATGAAAAATAAAATAAGATAAAAATAAAAAGACTGTATCGGAGCTCACACTCTGAGCTACTCATACTCACACTATATAACGCCAGCTTCCCCGAGGGACTAGGCACGCCGGGGGACCGGCGAGGGGCCGAGAGCAACACCTCGGGGGTGAACTTGGTGGCCGTGAGCGTCATCTTGTTTCAGATGAGCCGTGATAAATAAGAACAAAGATAAGCAGCAGGAGAAGCTCGGAGGCGCGAGTGAATACTGAGTAATCTGAACAGATTACAGAGTACGGAGCAGATCGAAGCAGGTTCCATTCGTATGTTCAGGTACAGTACAGCCGCGGGGAAGAGAGACCTCCCAAATCGGGTCTAGCGCAGCGTCCACGCTGACCCGCAGCATCAGGCAAGTTGAATAAGAAGAGCCTCTCTGACGTCCCTTCCATTTTTGTGTGTCCTCTCGTCTCCTCCGCTCCGTCTCTGCCTCCTCCAATGCGCTCCGCACTGCCGACGCCTTCCAGGTTCTTGTTCTCTCATCCTGGCCCGCCATGTCCAAGTTTATCAAATGGATTCGAGAAAGGGCTTCATCTTCCCCGCCCCCGGAAAGACCAACTATCATTCACGTGCCGCGCGCGATGAACGAAATGGAATTCGATGACATTTACTCAGCAGGGAAGCCACCGGGGCTGACCGGGTACAAGTCCCCGAAGGTCTTGGCTGATGATATGATTCTCGTCGTCGTCAAGAACGCCCAAGGTGCTACAGACAATCGCAGGCTGGTAGAGGTATGTTGCGAGTGCAGACTACTACAGAGCCCCTTCGGTTCCATTAAAGAGCTTGACTTACACGCCATGCTGTGGTAGCTGTTGCAAAGGGAGACTGGGCAAGAAATCCACCGAAGACTCACACCCACGTGTGATGATTGGGACCCGATATACTATTGTGGCCAATACCGCTACACGTTGTATCTGGTCCCACATTCAGATCAGTTCGCCTTCATCCATCCATGGCTCCGCGATGTGAGCTATTGCTGTCTTTTCCTCAGCTACGACGCGTCGTCCACCAAGTCATGGGAGAAAATGGTCGCCAGTTGCGAGAACATCAGCAGCCGATGCGAGGACGGGGTCATCCCTTTGCCCACGATCGTGGCGGCTATGGGCGAAGGATGTGTGTCGCCTGAGGAAGCAGAGAGCTTTGCCCGCCAGCGGTCCTATCGGTTTTTCCAGTATTCCCCCGAAACAGGCCACGGGCTTTGCAAGGCTTTTGCCTCGCTTGTCGAACGCGCCCATGCCACCAGACTGCGATATGCCACCGATCCGGACGGCCTCCAGGCCGCTGCCAAGTCAACTACCAGGGTTGCGCAGCGCCTGTTTGGTACCCCCGCTCACACTACCCCTGCTCAAATTGGCTGATACGGCGACAACCAACCCTGCAGACACCATCGTTCGTGATAATGGTGCGGCACAGCACGTCGTAGGAGGGCGCTGGTCAAAATCAAGCTTAGTGGAAAGCGATTCTCCCCATCTTTCGCGGGGCAATGAAACCTTTCTCCTCCAGGTAGAACCATCACCACACGCTAAGATGGAGTTGTCTGCGGCTTGTCACCAATATTGCTACTCTGTGGCCCCAGCCCCAATCTTCCTTCCTCTCGTGAGTTCTTCCCCTGCGTCCTGCGTCCCGGATCCAACCTCGGCCGACATTCGGAAAGGTTTATGTCGGGGGGGCGGGGGAGGGGCGGGGGCCGCCGCGGGGGCCAGATGGGAGACGATGGGAGACGATGGGAGACGATGAGAAAATAAAGCCCAGTCTTGGTCCCTTCTGCATTGTTCCGTCGAGCTCGCCAAACTGTAAACGTTTGCAGCACGGGCACGATGAAGCTGCTCACCGCACTCGCTTCGGCGCTGGCATGGGGCTCCGGCCTTGTCGAGGCCCAGGCAGTGTTTGCCCATTTTATGGCAAGTGATTAGCTCTCATTTTCTGTTGACGGCGATGCCTCGTTTGGCTAACGGCTCGCACAGGTGGGAAACACCAAGGCCTTTGGCTTGGAGGATTGGAGAAGCGAAATCATCTTGGCCAAACAGGCAGGCATCGATGCCTTTGTGCTGAACATGGCGAATGACGACACCACAAACGAGGCTGCCTTGCCTCTGGCCTTCAACGCGGCGACCGGATTGGCGTTCAAGCTCCTCTTCTCTTTTGACTATGCCGGCAATGGCCCATGGGCCAAAACGGTCGTCATCGACATGATCAAGGAGTACGGAGCCAAGTCTGCCTACTACAAGCGTGGCTCGCAAGCCCTCGTCTCGACGTTTGAGGGCCCTGGCAATGCGGCAGACTGGGTCGACATCAAGGCCGAGACCGGGTGTTTCTTCATCCCCGACTGGTCTTCCATCGGTGCACAACCTGCTGTCGGCCTGGCCAACGGCGTTGCAGACGGCTTGTTCAGCTGGGACGCATGGCCAAAGGGACCAGCCGACGGGACGACATACCCCGATGCCTCGTATTACGACTTTCTCGGCTCCAAGCCCTACATGATGCCCATCTCCCCCTGGTTCTACACCAATCTGCCCGGCTATGGAAAGAATTGGCTGTGGCGGGGTGACGATCTGTGGTTTCAGCGCTGGCAGCAAGCCATCTCCATCGACCGCCGCCCGGATTACATCCAGATCATCTCGTGGAACGACTACGGCGAGTCTCATTACATCGGCCCGCTGGATGATCGACAATACGAAGCCTTCGACATCGGGCGCGCTCCCTTCAACTACGTTGAGGGCATGCCCCACGACGGTTGGCGCGAGACCTTGCCCTACTACATCTCCATGTACAAGACCGGAAGTGCGTCGATTACAACAGAGAGACTTGTGAGCTGGTACCGCATCAACAAGAATGGCGCATGTTCCGACGGCGGCACGACCGGCAACACGGCGAACCAACTGCAGCTCGAATACTCGCCCAACGAGATGATGCAAGATAGAATCTTTTACGACGCTCTCCTCACAGGCAACGCCCAGGTTCAAGTCAGCATTGGCGGGTCGGTTCAGGAAGGAACGTGGGACCAAGAACCCTATGGCGGCATTGGTGTCTACCACGGCAGCGTCCCTATCGGAGCCGCGAGTGGTCCTGTCGTTGTGACGTTGAAAAGAGGAGGCACAGCTATCGCCACCGTCAACGGAGCGTCCATCACGTCCGCTTGCGCCCATGGCCTCAACAACTATAACCCCTGGGTGGGTAGTGCACAGGGTTCCGTGATCGCCCCAGTCACCACTCCTACCAACTACTATTCCCTCCAGTGTGTCAAAGGGTTTGGGGTGTACGAGTTCACAGGAGTCTGCGACTTTGCTTGTCACAACGGCTACTGCCCCAGTGCCGCCTGCGTTTGTCTCAACAGGGGCGTCGCTCATCCTCCCAACGAGACAGGCGTTGCCGGGTATCCGCTGCCTGGGAAAAGCGGCTCCTTCATGGGCCTTTGCAGCTTCAACTGCAACCACGGCTATTGCCCAGACACGGTCTGCGGGCAAACCCCCAACAATGGCGTCGTCTTGGGCTATTCGCCCTTCCTACCACCCGCATGCACGGGGGGCAGCGGTGCTGGAGCCTTCCAGGGACTTTGCGACTTTGGTTGTCATCTCGGCTTCTGCCCCAAGCACGTGTGCACCTGTCTAGCAACGGGTGTTCTCGTCCAGACACCCCCGAAAACGAACATTACAGGGTATTTCCTCGACTCCTCTGTCGATGACCATGGTCTCTGCAAGTTTGCTTGCGAACATGGTTACTGTCCCGACGTGTGCGGCAGCCGCCCCATTGGCGAGGATGGAAGTCAAAACAAATATCAAACCGTGACCCTGGATCCCGCTGTTTGGGGTGCGCCAACCGCGCAGTGCGTCCCTCCGTGTGTGATGGTCCTGCCCCCGACCACGCTGGCCAGCCCCACGACCATTTCCTTCAACCGTACGTGAACTCCGCGCTGTTCTTCCCCTTTGTGGCACCTTTACGCTCCCGAGACATCCCCTTTGCTCCCGAACTGCTCCCTCAATGCTCCCGATATCCCGTTTTAGGCAACGAATAGCTGACGTTGTTGGACAGAATGGACGACCTCACTGGAGTTTGGATGGTGGACGACTGGGACTACTGGTGGTGTGGTGACCAGTCGGTACACTGCCACCACCATCACCACTGTTCTGTCCATTCCGCCCGTGACCACGGACCGCATCAGCTTCTCCAACCAGATTATAACCACCCTCCTCGACGGCGCCGTTCCCTCAGTCATTTACCCGACGCCGAGCGTCAGTCCGCCTCAGTTCGTCATCACGCCAACCAATCTTCCGTCTGATGTCACAGCGACCCCCGTACCCCGGACCATCCGCCCACCCCCTTGGCCATGGAGTGGGTTCGCGCCCGCTCAGCCAACTGGAACCACGGTGTCAACATCGTCGTCCTCGGACGGAGTCCCCATCGTTATTATCCCGACCGGCCCGTTCCCTACAACTGTTTTCCCCACCGAGCCGGTGAGCTATGTGACGAACTGGGTCCCGGAGCCTACCACGACTGAAGTAGACGGGAATCCGGTCCCCCTCATTCCCTGCTGGGTTTGGTTTATCTGGGTGTGTCCTCCAAATGTTGGTGGCCTCGTCCTGCCCGGGTTCAAGAGACCAGGCATCTACCCGCCGTAAGTCCCGTCCCCATCCTACCGAGCGCTGTGCGGGGCATGACTTTGAGGGTTGGAGTGCAAGCTGCACCACAATTGGAGGATTGACACAGAAAAACTAACATGTTATCATGCTCATAGTGGCGGACCCCCGCCTATTGCCTTCCCACCAGGACTGACGTTGAAGATCCCATGGCCGCAAATCACGTATGTTGCCTTTTTTTCCCCTTCCCTTCCCTTCCCTACTCATTATTCTTCATTTTTTAAACAGGAGTTCTATAATGAGCCCCTGCTAATGAAATTGTATTGTCGTCAACTAGCATTGGACCCGATCTTAAACCCACGTACCCCAAAACGCCAGACCCGGAGGAGGACAGTTGCAAGACGGCCACAGCAAAAGTCTGCACTACGACCTTGTCATATGGTGTTGTCGCCAAACGGAACGCGGATGCCGCGACCGCTACGGATGCACAGCGTGTCCCGTTCACCGAGTTCCGCAAACTCAGGAATCGTGCGGTCACGACAACCACATCCACTATTTCGTTTTGCACAACAGTCACAGGTTGTGGTGCCACCGATATCACGGAGACAAGCTCGGAAGCAAGCACAGCCACGCCAACTGTTCGGGTAGTCATTCCCCGCGATCCGAATAATGTGGCTGGGCTCAGGAGCGCTCTCCAGCAACAGCTACCAGGTGCCAGTGGCTTTTACGAGTCACGAACAAACCAGCTTGGAACTGTCTTCTTTTTCATCCCATCCTTTACGGACGCCGAAACAGACACCATCCGCAACCATGCCGAGGTGGCTGATGCATACATCCCTAGAGGGGAGCTCACTCTCGACTATTGGGGTGGATTACCGAACCCAAGCATACAGACAAAGCAGCGTCGTGGACAAAACGGAACAGACGCGGGTACCCGGAGATCCACCCATGTCAAACGCGCCGAGCTTGTGGACTCGAACGTTTCCAACGAAATGGTCCCCCTCTCATGGCCGCCGGGTGCTGGCGGGGTACCATTTCATGGGGACTACAAATACGACTCCTCGGCAGGCGAGGGGACGTATGTGTACAGCCTCGATTTTGGCGCTACACCTGACCATCCGGAATTCTCCGAGATCCTATCCTTTACGCCGCTATTTCCTCAGCCCTTCGCCGTGAGCAACTTCATGGAAAACGACGACAAAAGACACGGAACCGCGTGTCTTTCCAAGGCTGCGGGGAAGACTCTGGGCATCGCGCGCAAGGCCAGACTCACCGCCACGGTTTTCAACTTCAAAACGCACATCAACGAGCATTGGCTTGACGGCTTCGCCAAGATCCACGAGGATATATACGTCAAGGGGAGGGGAACCAAGACGGTTGTGAACTTCTCTGTCTCAATCCCTGCAGGGCATCTCTCCGACGCATACCAGGACAAAATGGGTAAGTCGCCACGGATGATCCACCAAGAATCTTTTGTCTGACAGTGTTTTGTTGCCTAGCGTGGTTGATCCGAGAGATCATCAAACTTGGTGCTGTTGTTGTAACAGGGTCTGGCAACAACAAGGGCTACCCAAGCGGCTATCCAGCCCTTTTTGGCGACCCCAGCAACCGCAATTACATCCCAGATTTCATCGTCGTTGGGGCTGTTCAGCAGGACGGTGTTATCGGAGCTTATGCGAACGCGGATTGGCTGACCTGTTACGCGCCGGGCGTCTATCTCCTGTTGGCGGCACCTAACCTGGAGGGGGAGTATAAAAGAGCTGGTGGTACCTCTTATTGTGCGTAACGATCCATCCTCCGGTTCCATGCCTGTGGGCGTTGGCGCCAGATGGCTAAGTACTAACTTGACATGGCATACAGCCTCCGCCACTGTTGCCGGGCTAGCAGCGTACTTCAGGGGGCTTGATCCAACTTTGACTACTGTCGCGTCAGTGAAACAAAGGATCTTGTCACTGGCTTATCAACGACAGCCGAACCCGGGCCGAACAGGTCTCAGAGACGGGGAGTACTATGCCGACCGGGTTATTTGGAACGGACAGCAAAACGGCGGCTCGATCGTCGCAGCCTGCAGCAGCAACAACAACAATGGCGCCTTGATGAAGAAGAGGGACGGTGTCGATGCCTGCCCCGTCCAGTTCCCACCCCGTGTATCCCCCGTGTCCTTCCGCCCCGGCCAGCCGCAGCCGACGTGCACCTCCGGCAACGCGTGTGGCAGTGCCTGCAAGGGCTTCTACTGCGAGAAGAGCCCGCTGCAACAGAACCCCGACTTCCTCGACCCGCGCAACCCCGACAGCGTGCAAAACCCGGACAGTCCGTACTACGGCGACTGGGAGGGCACCAGCACGCGCACATCCACGTCCACCACCACCACCCCGTCTTCCACCCCAACCAACGTGACGCCGCTGACGCGAGGGCCGCTCAACTGCTTCAACGAGGCCGACTTCCCGGGCCACGCCGACATCCAGTCCAGCGACCAGGACAATTTCTCGGTCGACTTTAGCGGCCACGAGGACATCACCATCGGGCCGGGCGACGCGCCGCTCAAGCTCCGCCGCACGGATGGCCACGGCGTCAATTACGACTATCGCGTCGAGTGGGTTGCCGGTTGTGTCACGACGGTCGAGAGGCAGAGCTATCGTTTCCCGCTGGGCATGGCGGGCCCGATCACGGCTTACTTGATGGTGAGGGAGGATTATACCCAGTGTGAGTTGGCTCTCCCCCTGTTTCCGTTCAGCCATTCCATGTGTTTCCGTGAAGGCACTGACGCTTCTTGTCCACAGGCAATAACGGCGGCGTCGGTGGCTCGCGCCAGGCTGGCTGTTTGTTGTACACCTTTGAGGGCGGGCGAGGGGGCATTCCTTGTACGTCTTTCACGTGCGCCGGGTGCGGGTCGACGTATGACCCTACTGAGTGCCAGTCGTGTTGTGGGACCTTCCGACTGGCGTTTGCAGTCGCGGCGGCGTCGTCACAGTATCCCCCTAGCAACCATAGTCACTTTGTGGCTGGGGAGAACGGCGGGGTTGTTATCGATGATCTGAAGTAGCATTGGTCGGGATTGGAGGGGGTAGGTGGTATGGACATACAAGTACCCTACTGGGGGACTGCCTACACAGGAGGCATTTGAATATCTAAACGCCATCAACCCACCCAAGTGTCAGTGACGGGCGTCGGGCCACGCGGCCTTGCACCGAGGAGCGAATCGCCGATTCTACGCCTGGAATAAGGTACGCAGGAGAGGTTGATTCTTGACATGAATTGATGGGTAGTGT
This sequence comes from Chaetomiaceae sp. PYS4301M, assembly GCA_023628425.1. Classification (NCBI taxonomy): domain Eukaryota; kingdom Fungi; phylum Ascomycota; class Sordariomycetes; order Sordariales; family Chaetomiaceae; species Chaetomiaceae sp. PYS4301M. The sequence continues at coordinate 408,639 of JAMAKR010000018.1, read as the reverse complement.
GATCTCTAGACGGCAAACGACGAGGCGTCTACTAGTGCCCCCAAGAAAACTCAACATGCTATCATTTTTTCCGACTTAGTAACGTCAACACTCCACATAGATTCGAGCCAAAGCCGAAAGCTCATGTCGAGGGAAGGGTCTCCTCTCCTTAGATCCGCCCATACACGTGTAAACAAACCCCAAAGCCCACCCTGGAGCCATTGAACGCCGTCATACCCCCTTTATCCTTCCCTCTCCCAGACCAACGGGTATGTCCCAGACCTCTTGTAACCAAATCCTAAGAAGAAAAACGCCAAATATCTTGCCCAAAGGAACAAAACAAAGCCAAAAAAAAAAAGAAGAAAAATCACTTCCTCGCCCCGAAACTCGTCCTAACCTTCTTCGTGTCCCGCCCGTCTGTCTCACTATCCTCGGCCGCCGCCGCCGCCGCCGTGACCCTCTTGCCCTTCTTGGAGGCGCCCGTCCTGCCTCCTGCCGTGCTGCTGTTTGGTGTCGGCGCGCCTGACGGGCCGTCTCGGTTTCCGAAGGTGCTCGACACGGGCGTTGGCGCTGGAGTTGACCCGGGGGTTTGCGCGTCTTGTTTCTGTTGGGGGGTGGATAAAATTAGCTTCTGTGTCTGCTGAGGAGTGCCTTTCAAGAAAGGGTGGGAGACAGAGGAAAGAGCATACCGCCGCGGCAGGGTTGTACGAGACGGAGCTGCGCGAGAAGACGCGGTTCTGGTCTGCCAGGCCCGTCTTGCGGCGCTGCGCGGCCGCCGCGTTGGCGCCCTTGACGTAGTTGTCGAAGCCGAGGACAATGTTGCCGCTGGGCGTCGACTCGAGGTACTCGGACTCCTTTGTGACGATTTGCTCTTCCGTTGCGGCCTGTTTCCCCCCGACAATCCAGATTAGCGCTGCGCTCTTTTGAACTGAAAGATGGGGAGCGTGCGTGTGTGCGTTCTGGACGTAAAACGTACGAGCTTCTTCTCGAGCGCCCTCCGCCGCGCAATCAGCTCCTTCAGATGCTGCCTCTGTTTCTCGTAGAAGGGGATTCCCGCTGCCGACGACGACGCCGTGTCGCTTGTGCCATTGGGGCCCGCCGACTTGGACGTTCCGATGCCTGATGTTGAGATGTCGGCCATTGTCGAATCTGTGTCGGTGTCGCAGCCGCCCTTGACGGTAATCTTCGTGGTCGCGCAAAGGTTCAGGAAATCGAAGGAGAGGTCTTGTTGAGGATTGGGTAACGTTAGAGGAGCGTGGCGCGTGCTGCCTCGCACGGTCGAGCCCACTGTACGCCCGCCAATCAACGCGCACAATACACTGTCTCGCACTGTGCCACAACGATCAGAAAGGGCAGTGCTATCCGTACACCAGGGACAACTTGCTCGAATCACTGTTATCATCTTGTTCTGGTCAACCAGCAAAAATTTAAGTTTACGATTTGTGAAGCCGCTTCAAGTCATGGGCCAACTAAGCAGCTAAATAATCTCATCCTGTAAGAGTCAAGGGCAAGATAGATGCAGGTTGTGGTAAAGGGAAGCAGGTTACGTGCTGGCGTTTGAAACAACCCATCTCTCTTATGTTTTCTACTAATTCGAAACCTGAGCTACTTCAGACACTTTGCGCGAGCCATCTATCAAGGGAAAACAGGGGGTTTGATCTCACAGATCCCGGAAATCCTCGACCAAGCCACCTAGGCAGCGGAGAGCCCAGCAACGCCATGCTATGCCATGCCATGTATGTGCTTGTTCAAGTGCGATGTGTGATGTGCAATGGTCACCATCGGACGGCGGCAGAGCTTCAAGCAGCGTTAGCCTCAACGTGGTCGTCTCCGCTGTTCGAGGATCTCATCTTCTTGATTTTCTCCTTGAGTTCCCTCTCGCGGAGTTCGTTGGCTGCTTTGGCGTGCTACTAAAGAATGTTAGCCTTGAGAAAACACCGCTCTACATATGCGGTAAACGTACCTGCTTATCGCTCGGCGCCGGCGGCTCGTTACGGGACGATCGCGGTCTGTCTTCAGCGCCTGAACCATCAGCCGATCTGTTCCGTGGAGAAGAGTGTGGAGATGCAGAAGAGCCCCTCCGGTCCCTATAGCCGCCTTTCGGGCTGTCGTTGCCTCCACCGCGCCGCCGGCCCTGTCCTCTCTCGCGAGAGCGGCGGCGGGGAGACCCATGCCGGCTATCGTACGAGCTAGCGCGGCTCCTGCTCCGACTAACGCTACGCGAGCGGTCTCTACCCCTGTTTCGGCCTGCGCCGCGAGAGCCGCTCCGGCTATCACGTCTGGACCGCCTCGGCGGTGTGCGGCTCCGTGATCGCGAGTAGCGAGAGGAAGATGTGGAGACGGATCGGCTATAACGTCGGTTGGGGGTTTTGGAGGGGCTGCGGCTCTCGCTGCGGCTCAAGCTCCGGCCGCGACTCCGACTCGGGCTGCGACTCCGCGACGTCGAATAGCGACGGCGCTTGTTTGAGGGCGAGCCGCGGTCTGACGACACAGAACGAGTACGACTCCGTGGAGACCGACGCCGCTTGGTCGTATCTCGACGAGCAACGGGTGTGCGCGAACGGGATCGCGCGTGCCGCCGGCGGGGCGGAGGGCTGGGAGACCGGCTGATCGACCGCCTCTTGCCATCAACGCTCGGGGTGCGCGAGCGAGACCGGGACGAGGCGGAGCGGACGGATACGGAGCGAGTTCGAGACCTGGACCGAGACCGGCGACGGTGGCGGGCATCACGATATCCACCACCGCGCCGAGGAGGACTTCCCCGAGGAACGTATGTGTCCCTCACCCCACCACCACGGGGCCCACCCCGCCCGCCACGGTCCCCTCTATCGCGGAAGCGAGGGGGCGAGCGCGACCGCCCGCGACCGAAGCCGCCCCGATCTCTGTCGTCGCGGCCGCCGCGCCACGAGTCGCCCCGGCCTGGCCCGCCGCCACCCCGACCACCTCTACCACGGTCTCGGCGCTCGAAGTCCTCTCGTCGTCTGCGGGCTTCCTCGGCGGCTTTGTCTGCTTCGATCTAATTGCCATGTCAGCGCGTGTCCTGCATGACCCCTTGGGATAGACCAAGTCCAACCTTCTCCTGCATCAGCTCCATCTTCTTCGCCTCCAACAACTCCTTGGGCACGCCCTGCGGACTGGCCTGGGCACTAAGCAGAAGCTTCCAAAGATCCTTGCAGAACGTCGGCGTGTCTTTGTCGAGGAACCCGGTCAGTTGGATTTGTATGGATTTGATGTCGGGCTGCCAGCACCAGATCTTGTTAGCGATTACCCTTGACGGAAAAAAAAAGCCGGTAGATAGTAGAATGCAAAACACCAGGAGAAAAAAAAAAAGGAAAACTCACATTCCGACTACCCTCGACGAGGTCAAAGATAAGCTCGATGACCACGTCGTCTTCGCTCCCCAATATTTCTATGACGCGATTGGCGATCCATCTGTTCAGCGGGCTCGTCAGCATCCCCCCCTCCTCTGTCTGGGACAGGCGCAACAGATACTCACTTCTTCATAACCTGCACATTGACCTTTTGCATATCCACCTTCTGGTTAAACTCGGGCGGAAACTTGGTGCTCTTGAGCAGCTTCGCGTCGACGCCGGTCGCCATCGCTGCTGTTTTCTTTTCCTTCTCTCTTTTTCTTTCCTCTTGTCGTTCTCTGTTTTCGGGGTTGCTGGTTGGCTGCGCCGCACAAAAAATCCAACAGGGTTTAAGGGTCCTGTGGTCGACTCTGGTGTGCCCGTCTTTTCCGTCTGTTAATCCCGTTGAATCGAAAGTGTTTGATGAGCACGCGGAATGTCTGATGCTTGGCGGACCCGGCGACGCGTGCTGACGAGAGATGGTGTTGAGTGGGTCTCTTCTTTAGCTCGCAGAGTGGGTCCTTTCCGTGGCCCACTTTGCCGAAGGCGGTGACAGGGGTAAGTGCACAAGGCGGCACCGGGTGGGGTTGAGCGTGGGGTTCTGGAGTGGTGGGATGTGTCGCGTGTGCCTCCTTCAGCCTTCAGCATGCGCCTTGAGCAGGTGCCTGCAGCAGACAACCTGAAAGAGAGGGTGTGTGACACCGGGACGGTGAATCACGAAGTTTCGGAAACTAGTGGCTTGGAGGGAAGTGAGGGATTTTTATTGCCTCGAGAACAAGCATAATGCGTATACAGAACAAGAAGATGAATAACTGCTGTTACTATCGAAGACGGGTCCCTATTCACGAGCATGGTTCAAACGAGAAGATATAGTTTAATCTCAAGACATGAAGTAACTTCTCCTGATTCTACGTATGCCATTATGGGCTTGTCCCACTAGAAAGAAACCAACAGGAATGATTGTGCTTTAGCGAAGACTCAGACGTGTATTTTCCCCAGGCTCCCGCAATGACTGTTGTCCCAGAAACATTAAACCGCCAGCCAAGGCACGTCGCCAGCCAGTCCCATGCCTCTCCAAACGCCGTATTACTCCATGCAAAATAGCCCAGTACCGTTGTGCAACAAAAGACATGATTGTGCCGTCCATGACCCAGAACCTTGACAGAAACACCCTACCCCCAACACTCTTCCGCGTAGACAAGGAGCCCACTCAAGAGCCCTTCGGATAGCTGAACTTCATCCTGGCCCCGTCCACATCCTTCTTCTCGCTCTGCGCCTGCTTTGCATGCAAGGCATCAATCTTCTCCCTCAGCTTGCTTAGGTTCCGGCTATTGTCCTGGTCCTTGAGCTTGGCGCGGATCTCGTACAGCGCCATGAGAGTGCTGGCTCGGTCAACGTCGTCGTCAATCTGACAATTTCAAGCACTTTGTTTAGTTCATGAACCTCGATCGATACTACCGTGCAGCAGGGAGGGGGAGGCGGAAGCGAGGGAGGGGTAGGCGGGAGGTGATGATGCGTGTAGATGTTCTTGGAGGTTTCGTGCTGAGAGTGCTGGTGATGAAGGGTGTGGTTTTCTGCTGACCTCGGAGTCTCGCCTCGGCGTTCCTGGAATGGAACCGTATGTCGAGTTGGAACGCGTGTTGGGCGGGGTAAGGATCCGGCGGCCGTACTTGTCGAACTTGGCCGGCGATGCTGTCCGCGACATGAACGACGAGCCAGTGGAGCCCCCTGAGCCTGTTCGTTTGTGGTGACGCAGACCCGGTCGAGTAGGCATCTGCTCTGATGGCTTGCTCAACTCGGTTGCGGGTTGTGATGCTGGACTGGAGTGCTTGTTGGCGTTGACCAGAGCGGTGGCGGCGTGTGACTCTTGCTATGGTAATGAATCAGGGACAGAGCTCTCATAATATACAGTATCATGATGCTGGCATCTGAATATAAACATAGAAACGAGATTGTCCACGTACCGCCGCATTAAGGTCGCTGAGGTCCGCAAGCATCTGGGCAAGCTGAATGCTCTCCATCATCTCTGTTTTGCCCTGGGCCGGCAATCACTGTTTCGGATTACTGTGTTCATTCAAGGAGACCGTGAGCGCGCTCGTTGAGGTCGCCGCTGGTGTTGAGTAAAAGATATCGAGAGCGGAGCGTGTGGCGCCGAATGGTTGGTTGGTTGGTTGCGTGGCCTTTTACAAAAATAAATACCAGCCGGGATGGAGGTGTCTCACAGAAAATATTTTTTTCGAGGTGAGGCGAAGAGCAGGCGCAAACTTATCGGATTTTGAAGAGCTGAGCACAGCCCGATTGGAGGGAAAGAGCACACCGACAAAGACCCGAGGTGCGTGGGATGGGTGTGCTGTGTGTGGAAGGTTGCGACAAACAGGACGGCAGGGCTGAGTTCCGGAGCAGCATGCGTTGAAGCTCTGGCTTCGTTCAGCGGGGAATGGCCGGGACCGACATGGGACCGTGGTTGTGGTCAGGGCGCCAGACGGCTTGTGCAGCGCTTCTTCAGCGCGTTCGCGTGGCACCCCGCATTCTTCAGTGCCACGGCAGCCCCGCCTTCCCGTCCCCAGACCACAACCCCCACCACTGCTTTTCTGATTTCAGTTCCTCCATCAAGAAGTTCTACATATTCCTGACATGGGACGGTTCACGTTTGCCATCCCACGCGTCTCTCCCGTCATACCTTAGCGCAGGCGTCTTGGGCGAGAGCAACGACGGTGGGAGGGTTTCAGAACAGTGTGAATGCCCACATTCTCTGAGCATTCAAAAAACTCGCCGTCTCACTCGGCCTACTGCACCCGCCATCTGTCTGGACTCTGGACAATCCAGTGAAGAAAAATGCAGGCTCAAAACATCCATCCTCGGCAGCCCGCCTAGGATTAGCCTAAACAAGACGGCACTGTTTCAAGCATCACCGACAAGGGGTCATGGGGCTTTTCTGCCACCAGCAACCCCACTTCCCCAGGATCGCGATTTACGCAAAGCTCCGATTTATCGATAATACCGTTTTGCGTGAGCTGGATACCGGGATCATGCACTTAGCCCCTGATGGAATGTTTACACCGTAGATTCCGAATACGGAATATCTTGCAGAATATCTCCCTGAAGCTTTTCGGTGGGCCTGCCATCGGCGACCCAAAAGTGTTGCCGAGCCGAGCGATTATAAGCGACGGTTGCCGAAGTTACATTCTCCCGCTGACAGGAGTTCCAGGTTATTGGTCATCAGTCAACCGCAGGTGCCTCTCACTCATTCATTCATGATTCGGACGGCAAGGCAGGAAGACGTTGCATAATCCATTGTACATATATTAAAAGCTGTCCTTGATCCTTCGCGGGGAAAGTCATCTCCACGATGGTGCTCATCAGGAGAGGAATGGCCACGATGGCGTCGCTCAAGAGAGCTGGAAAAGTTGTGTGCATTGGCCGCAATTATGCGTGTGTAAACCCCTTTTGTTTTGTTTTGTCTTCTTTGTTCTGTTTTTGTTTTATTTCTTATTCCTCTGGCGTTTCGGCCCTCCTTCATCCGAGGGCGTACTCAATGTCCGAGACACGGTTTCATTGATGTGGCTGACCGCTGACACGCATCCAGGGACCATATCACTGAGCTCAACAGTGCCCGGCCGAAGCAACCCTTCTTTTTCCAGAAGCCGACCTCATCTCTCCTGCTTCCGGGTGAGGGCCCAGTCATCCGGCCGCGGGGTGTCGACCTGCACTATGAGGTCGAGCTCGCCCTGATTCTCGGCAAGCGTGTTAGGGACCTCGACGCGCATGATGAGCGGGCTGCCCTGGATGCTATTGAGAGTGAGTCGCCCCTAATACTATCGGTTTCAAATCCCAAACTTGTCCGTACTGAACCAGCTTTCTAGGCTACGCCCTCAGCATCGACATGACGGCGCGCAACGTCCAGAACGAGGCCAAGAAGAAGGGCCTGCCCTGGGACATCAGCAAGGGCTTCGACACCTTCCTGCCCATCGGCAACGTCATCAGCAAGGCGGCCATCCCGGACCCGCACAAGATCGAGCTCTACCTGAGCGTCAACGGCAAGATGCAGCAGAACGACTCGACCGAGCTGATGTTGTTCCGGATCCCCCGCATCCTGGGCGACATCTCCAAGGTCATGACGCTCGAGCCGGGCGACATCATCCTGACGGGCACCCCCAAGGGTGTCGGCCCCGTCGTCCCGGGAGACGTCATGCGCGCCGGCATCAGGGTGGATGGCAAGGAGCTGGAGGAGGCCAAGCTGGAGGTTGCGGTCGAGGAGTCGACCAGCTCGTATGAGTATGCCGAGACGTGATTTTACTTGACTAGTGTAGACTAAAGACATTGGTACATTATTGAGTGGAAGGCTGGTTGAGATATCACCTAGATACACGCGACTGTGGTTTCATCCTCTCATGACATCAATTTCCATAAATGCCCCCACGGTTCAGTTCTACTCCAGGTTCGGATCCCGAATCGAGCCGGGCTTCGGACACCAGTCGGCCACCTCACCACACTTCTTACACGTCCTCACATCCAGATCACCCTTGAACCTCTCGACGGCGTCCTTGATCTGCGTGCCCAGGTCGGTGCAGTGGAAGGCGGCCTCGTGGACGACGGCGCCGCAGCCGTCGCGCTGGCAGTACCAGCGCATGCGGTCGACCGAGTCGGCGGGGCGGGCTTGCTCCAGCACGATGCCGACTGTGTCGGCGAAGCGCACCGGGTTGTGCGGCGTGTTGGGCGGCAGCAGAAACATCTCGCCCTCGCCGATGACTATGTCCCGGAAGGCGCCGTCGTCGACGACCTTGAGCAGCATCGCGCCCTTGTACTGGTAGAACCACTCGGGCGTCTGGTTGATGTGGTAGTCGGTGCGGGCGTTGGGGCCGCCGACGATCTGCGGGCGGGGTGGAAGGGGTTAGTCAGAGATGATGGATGACAAGGGGGGGATGTGTGAAGACTGTGGTATCATATGTGGAAGGTTTCATACCATGACAGTGACACCATCGTTGTAGACGCAGTAGTTGTTGATGGGCGGCCTCAGGAGGTGCGAGTTCTCCTTCAGCCTGCCGAGTGGTTAGCTAATGCGTGACCCAGCTTTGGCGGCTTGGTTGTCTCCAGCTTACCACTTGGGCAGGTTTACGGGTGGAGCGAGCATCTTGCTGGGCTTGGGGACTGTAGGATAAATTTGTGTCGTGAGATGTCTGAATCACAGTGTCTGGAGATTGGTGATCGAATTGTCAGTTCAAGATCGGTCTCAAATGTCGCTTCTGAATTGCTGGATGTCGGATGAGTGAATAAGATCCCAATAAATTGCTACCTTTTGCTGTGTAAAGTGTGACTGACTGCCTGCTTGGTAAGGATCTCAGAGTGACGGGAGCGAGAATGGATTGTCAAGTCACTTTGTCTGAAATCAAGTCTCGGATAGCGTCGGTTAGAGGGGCATCGGCGCTGTTTGGTCTTGGGGTTGCTAACAAACAGAATAGGTAAGGCAAGGTAGGATTTGTACCCCTTGGCTTAAGCTCCAATTGAGTCGAGGTACGGCAAGTTACGAGATACAACTTGTATCATCGAGCTGCGAGCTGCTTGATTCATTTCATAACCCCGCCAACCTGCAATGAACCCCGCCCTTGCCGAGAAACGGCCCAGCAGATGACATGCGCTGGGGTGAGCTCCGTTGTGAGACCGCTTACCGAGCCAGGCTAGGCCGGTCAGACCTCTTGGCTTTGCTTTTCCCCCCAACCTGAGACATCCAATGTTCGCTGTGAACACCTTGTGGATACAGCAGATGGATGCCCAGACATGCAACATACGGTGAACTTGGCCAAAACAAACTTTACGCACAATTCGCTCAACAGTCTCTCGAGTCTATTTAAGCACGGTCTCAGTTCTTAGTTACCTACCCGACAGGCAACCTTGTTAGATTCCACGTTGCGACAGAAGAATCGCTCGTTTCGATCGTCCTTCCCCATCACGGCCATCGCCAACTCGTCTCGTCTCTGTCTTTTGAAGTCTGAACCGTCTGTCACTTAGAGTGAGACGCCCCAGGAACAAACCGATCTAGATAGTTACCCATCATGGACCACTCCTCGCACGACCACCACCACATGATGGACCACTCGTCCCACGGCGGCATGGACCACGGCAGCGGCCACAAGTGCAACATGAATGTCAGCGGGCCTCCATCGCACCTTGATCTCATGAACCTCGATTGCTCATCTCCAAGCCTTTTAACTCCTTAGATGCTCTTCACCTGGGACACGGACAACCTCTGCATCGTGTTCCGCCAATGGCACATCTCGTCCAATCTCAGCCTCGTCGTCTCGCTTGCCGCCATCGTGGCCATCTGCGCCGGCTACGAGGCCCTGCGCGAGGCCACCCGGCGCTACGAGGCCATGCTGTCCAAGAGAGCCGATACGGCACCGCGTAAGTCGTTTCTTTACCTGTCGTTCATGACTGTATAAACCCAGTCGTCAATCCAATGCATGCACACACATCACACATGGCGCACCCCTTCGCTAAGAAGTACATGACCCGCAATCAATCGAGTCCCCCGATCCCCGTCGCCCTCACCTCGGCATTCTGAAGATTCAGCTACTGAGACAGCACCTTTTCTCGCTGTTGCCCTGCGCGCAGGCCAGAACAGAGACCAGGTCACGCGGCGTGCCCACGTCACCAAGGCGGTGCTGTACGGCATCCAGAACTTTTATGCCTTTATGATCATGTAAGCTTTTCCTCTGCAATCTCACCCCCTGCGGGGGCTGACAGGGACAGGCTCATCTTCATGACCTACAACGGCTGGGTCATGATTGCCGTGTCGCTGGGCGCCGGCTTGGGCTACTTGGTGTTTGGCGGGAGCACCCCCGTCACCAAGGAGACGGCCTGCCATTAAGCAAACCAGTGGCGTCAGAAGATCATATCGAGTGTGCGCGATGTGATGTGGAGGAGACAAGCTCCGCATACCAAATGATTTACCCCAAGACCCGCCCACCGCTTGTATGATAAGGTATATACCTACACTACACCATCTATCAAAAATCCAAAGCAACCAATAACCCCAAAATAACCAACCAAACAAAACCCTACATCTTACTCGCCTCCCCTTTCTTCCCCTCCACCTCCCTCACCGCGTCCCGCGCCATCTTGAGGTCCTCGTCGGTAAACACACTCCCCTGCTTCTTCTTCTCCCCCATCTTACCCATAGCCGCGAGCGCCTCAATAATCTTCTCATCCCCAAAATGGCGATTATGCTCAAACTCGGGCTTCTTGTCGTACGCGACCGTGGCAGCGTCGACCAAGATCCGCGCCGTCATGCCCCAGACCTTGTACCGCTCCGGCTCGGGTTCCAACGCCTGCTCCGCGCCGGAAACGGCACTCTCGTCGTTATCCCCGTCCTCCGACAGCGCCGCCAGCCCCTCGCCGTCGCGCACCCTGGGCTTGATCACGCGCTGGTTCGTGTTGGGCACGTAGAAGAAGTGCATGCGCCAGCGCGAGTCGTGCCACGTCGTCCAGCTGCCCTCGTACCAGTTGCCCGCGGGGAGCGGGCCCGGCTCCTCGTCGACGGTGCGCAGGAAATTGTGGAAGGACGCCGAGAAGACGGCCGCGACTTCCTTGGGGGCCAGGCGCGGCATGAGCGCCTCCTCGGCTGTGGGCGATGATGATGATGACGAGACGGAGCCCGTCGGTATGGGGGCTTCGAGTTCGTGCGCGTGGAGGAGGGCGACGCAGGGGCGCACGACGAGCTCGGTGCGCGCGAGGCTCGTCGGCAGGTAGCAGAGGTGCTCGATGCGGAAGTTCCCGGGCAGCTTGGTGTCGTCGAGGGGGAGGCCGATCTCTTCCCAGGCTTCGCGGCGGGCGATTTGGTCTGGACGGCGATTGGTTAGTGGTGGGAAAGCGGGCAGAGATAGGGAGTGGGGGGGAAGGCATACAAGGTGTCTCCTCTAGCGTGTCGGCTTTGCCTCCTGGGAGGGCGGCGTGGCCTGGTGGTGAGGGCGTGTTAGCATGAAGCTCGAGATACGATCCCAATGGAGGCGGTGTGTGTCTGTGTGTATGCATACCGGAGAAGCTGCGCAGACTAGCGGCACGCATGGTGATGACGACGCGGAGGTCGCCTTGGCGGTCGGTGTACAGCAGCAGCAGGACGGCTGCGCGGCGACTGACGGGGAGGCGGTCCCATAGCGGAAAGGGGGGAGGTTTGTAAGCCCGCAGCCGGGCGACGGCGGCCTTGGTGCGCATGAGCTGGGGGGTTGCTTAATCAAGGCTGGAGAGAGGGGGAGGAGTATGAAAAGACGCGGCACTCACCGCCGAAGCTGCGTTCATAGGCGCCATGGTCGCTGCATCCCAATAATACGATCCTCTGTCGGCCTCGGCTTCGGACGATGCACCCTCTCCGTCTTCTTGTTCTTCCTTTGCTTCGTCGGAATCGGCGGTGGGCAGCTGAAGAGCGGTGTCAGACACAGATGCGTCTTGGATGCCTTGGATAACCGTGCGGGCTTCTTCCTGGTGTTCGAGCGAGCCGATGCGCACGGGCGGTTCGTCGTCGAGCGCGGGCGAAGCGCTCATCTTTCTTCGCGAGATGATGTTCGATGCAGGTACGAAGGTACTTATCAGCAAGTTGGGCGCAGGTTCGGATAAGGGACGCCGGCACTGGGCACGCGCTTGCTGGGGATCTCATGCGGGGCAGGCCAGGGGCAGCACCGACACACCTCGGCCGCGCTCTGCGGGGTGCAGGGGGGATGTGGGGTCGGTTGCGTTGACAGACCGAGAGGTGGCAGGTGACGTCAGGGGGGGCATGGGAACATCACCGCCCAAGGGAAGACACCCATACAGTTCGCCATTGAAACCACAACTTCATTCTCACCATCTCCTTAATGTTTTTATCCCAGTTCTTTCTTCCCAGAGGAGCGATGTAATTTATTCTGCCAAATCAAAATCAACCAAGATCTAAGTGTGAAGGACATACCCCTGGCTTCCCCTGACTGCCCCTGACTAGACCACCCCAACTCCGACTTCCACCCCCTGACCGCCTCCCACTCCATATCCACGGTCCCTTTCACCCGACGGTCTCGGTGATGGACCGCTGTTTTTCCTCCTCTGACGGGCACCAGCCCTGGGGCTCTCACCCCGAGCAACCCAGGCTGCTTGCGGGCCGGGACTATTTCTGGCGCTAATGTCCTGCTGCCTCGCCATGACAGAAGGGCCATTTCCGCTCCTGGTATGTGGTTGGGGACTCTCCCGCTTGACGTTCGGAGCAGCCACATTCTGCTGCAGACCCAGCTGCTGCCCGTGTCCCAGCCTGGGGTATCGAAACGTCCCCCAGCCCTCCCCAGTCTTCTCCGTAACCCCCCCTTTCCCCAACACGGACTCATCCACCACAGCCGGCGCCGACCCCAACCTCCCCCGAAAACCAACCACCCCCCTCCCACCGCCAGCACCAAACAACCCCCCAAATCCCGCGCCCACATCCAAACCAGACCCCGACCCCGACCCCGACGCAGAGGAAGAACCCAGACGCACACGGCCGAGGACCTGCCCCCCATCCCCCAAAACCCGAATCCTGCTCTTCAGCCTCTGCCGCCGCCTCTCCTCGGGACTCAGGCCCAGCCCCATCTGCATCTGCATCTGCCCGAGGCTGCTGGTGCTCTTGTTGAGGAATTCCGCTGCCGCGCCGACCAGCCCGTTGGTTGTCTTTGCTGCTCGGTGGGCAATGGATTTCTTCTTTTTTGCTGATGATGATGATGCTGCTGGTTCTGTTCCTGCTCTTGCTATGGCGGTGTCAATCCTTTCTCGGCTGGTTGGGGTGTCTTCGCCTGCTGCTAACGGGGTGTAGGCTTGCGAGGGGGAGGTGCGTGGTTGGTGAGTGGTGTGGTGGAACCGAGGGTGGGGGGGAGAGGGTTGCAGCGGGGTGTTCTTCGGCACGGGGGGTGACGGCGTGGGCGTGAATGGGCTGTTGGCTGATGTGCGGCGGAAGACTTTCGCCATGATGGAAGGGCTGCGCCGGTGGCGGTGGCGCGCGGCGGTGTCTTTGGCGTTGGCCTCACTCATGTCGCTGCCCAGAGAGATGGGGATGGAGCCGCCTGTTTCGGGCGTGCCGACGGAGCCATGGCTGTTGTCCGAGCCCGAGTCAAATTTGCTGGCGAGCCCCGGGTCGGGGGACGGGGATGATGACGGGGAGTGTTGGGCCAGGTGGAAATGGCGTGGAAGGCGGCCGAAGGTGCTGGCGCTTACCGCGCGGGGAGAGACTGGCTGGCTCTTGGAAGGACGCCAGACCGGGTGGCAGTGTTCGACGCTGCCCGAGGCGCGGACGTCAGAGGAGTGGCCCGGTTGGTGATGGCCATGCTGCTGACAAGGTAGAGGAGGCTGTTGCTTGCCCTTGGCTCTGGGATGCGTGTCGGGGCTGCTGCCTCTGCTCGCTTGCGCGAACTGCTCGGCAGCAAGATATCTTGGTTTCCTTCGCTTGGCTTCCTGCGCTGCAAGTGCGTCGTCTTTTGCCAACTGCTTGGCCGTTTCATGGTACAGATCTGGGCTGGACTTGTCGCTGGCTGTCTCCCATCCAGACGTGGGACTTGCTCCGCGGCCCTCCAAGCGCGGGGACAGAGGAAGTCGGGGTGAACTCTGGTTGTATCTGGGCGATGCCGGGAATCCCCTCTCGGGACTGCGGCTGGGTCTTGTCGGCTTTACGATCCGCAGCGGACTAGGGATGGCAGATGACCCTGTGCTGCGTCGATACGCATTCATGGAGCTGAAAACGCCCGATCCAGTCCCTGTCCCCGAGGGACTGCGCCTGGGGTACATCTCGGGGTAGCCGTCCAACTCGGAGACGGCCGTTCTGGGATCCTCGTAACCATAATCGCTGCCATTGTTGCTGAGCGGCGAGACCTCCCCGTAGAGCTGTTTCTGTTGCTCTGCCCTAATCTTCTTGTCCCGTTCTGCAGCCTCCGGGGCAACCCCGAGACCGGTAAGTCTCTGAATCTTCTTCTCAGAATTATGGCCCGTCGGGGTCGTCTCGTGGAACGCCGGGGCATTTGCAAGGCCTGATATTTTCTGCACCTTCGGTAGGGACGATCTCGGCTGTGGCTGTGGGGAGACAATGGCGTTACGGCCTTTTCTCGGTATGCCCGCAGTATGGACCTTCAGATCCTCTCTCCTTTTCCTGTTTGCTTGCTTGTCTGGGCGGTCGACAACCTCGATATCTCCAGTATCGGACGCGGTATCGCCACGGTAGATGAGATAGATGCTCCCCTCGTCAGAAGCGGCCGCAAGATCTGGGGTGGCCAACGCCTCATCCACCTCCTTGCTGAAGGCTGACAGGCCAGAGTGTCTGTTGAAGGGCACTGGCGGCAGCACTCTCTTCTCGTAGTTCTCGATCTCCCTGTGAGGTGGAGGCGAGAGAGGATGGAGGAACGGCGATTCTGTCCCAGGCAGCCCGAGGGTCGAGCTGGAGACGTCGGTGTTTCGCGGTAGGGACATACTGTCAGTCGCGTGGAAGAGCCAAATAGGAGTTGTAGTCGTCGAGCCAGTCTAGGTTCCCTCTGGACCGTAAAATGCAGCTTCATCAGTGGGATGGGAGGCGAGAAAGTAAAGCATACTGAACAGTTCCAAAACAAAACTGGCCAGATTGGTTTGTGTTTTGCAGACAAAGAGGGCCTCCGATGACGTTCCGGTCCGATTGCTTGCTTTGTGTTGTTTTACAGGGCCGCCACCTCCTGTCACGAGGCAACGTGCTTCTTTGTCTGTTGCCACAGGCAGACAAAAAACACCCATCGGGATTAGAACACTCTCGAATAGCTGCCATGATTTGTTGGCAAACGGAAATCAGCAGAACGCCTGGCTTTGGGATCCAAGAACAGCTCGACGGTGTGGGTTACTTTTGCCACGTTTGGAGAAGATTCGAATCGTTGTTGCGAAATCGTTGTTGCGAAAGGACAACTTGGAGGCATTAGCTCATGTCCCACAGGAAAACGAATCTTTTCCATGCCTATACCAATAAACGTTTAAACGCCACTCTAATGCGGATGAGATGACCCCGTAGTATACAAAACAAACCTCTATCAATGCCACACGGCATACCGCCCCGACCTCCAGAACGCCAAGGAAGACTGGTTCAGTCTTCGTCCTCATACTTATTCCCCTGTAAATCGCCCAACAGAACCATGTTATCCAGTCCCAGTCCCGGTGAGGCATTCCGAATCCTATACCCAACACGTTAGTCATGATCATCCACGAGGGGAGTTCAAGAGCGAAGGCGCCATCTCGAACGACTTGGTGCGACATACCATTCAGTCTCGACGCGGAAAAAGATCCACACCCAGCGCCGGAACACCTCCAAAAACTGAATGAGAAAGATCGAGCTCTCGAAATCGCTGATGCGATCCATCCGTGAGCTCAGCTTGATCATCCACGTACACCTCAACACCAGGTCCAACGCAATGACGGCATAGTAGACGCCCGGCTTGTGCACCAGCAGCGTCCTCCTGAGTCCGAACGGATGATCAGGCGAGTCCCGTGCGCTCGAGAAGAGGGTAAGGTCCCAATCCTTGGCCACGTCCCAATAGAAACTGTAGAACGAGTTGAGCAGGCATGCCGCCACCCAGGCCTTGTACAACCCTGGTGACCCCTCCTTCTGGTTCCTCAGCATGGCGCCGAGCACAATAACCGGGAATGCCGTCGAGTACTTGGCCGCGTTGGCGAGGTGCTGGCCGCCCCACCCCGTGGCCTCGCGGTATGGGGCGTTGCGCACGCGCACATACTCGATCAGACACTGGCGGAGACGGATGGCGCTTGGAATCGCCATGATCAGCGGAACGAGCACGGCGCCACCGCATCCCCGGTCCGGCCTGGCGGTAGCGGACCCATCACGGCCGCCAAAGAAGAACATGCAGAGGCAGACGAAGAGGTCGGCGAGGATTTTGGCATAGCTCGTGAGCACGTCGGCCAGCAGGATGTCGCCAAATTTGCCATCCTTTGCCTCGGCCAGCCCGCCGACGCTAACGCGGCGAAGGGTCCAGAGCAAGCGGCTGCGGCCGGTATGTGAGACGGAGAGGCGGCGCAAGGGGACGGCGAAGAGGGCGGCGAGGACGAGGAGGTTGGTCATCGGAAGCCAGTCATAGTCGATGACACGGACGGGATCGCGGCGGGTGAAGAGCCAGAAGAGGAGGATCGAGAAGCCAGAGGTCAATGATAGAAAGGATGCGAGGCGGTAGGTCGAGTGATGGTGGGTTGCTTGGGACGTGTTGGAGCGACCCGGGTAGCGAATGAGGGCGGGCACGTCGATGCGGCGGCGGTAGAGGAAATGGAGATTGACGCCCCATCCCCAGACGGCTGCAGCTTTCAGTCAGCATAACCTACGCTTCATCGCCTGAAGGCGTCTTGAAATCGAAGGGGAAGCGCGCACCAAGGATGACGATGAATGCGATGCGGTAGGGCAAGGGAAAGGCCAAGCTGAACGAGTCGAGCTGGCGATCGACTGCAGGATCACCGTCCATTGTGCCTGTGCCTGTGCTCGGCGCCCGTCGTCAGCGTCATCGAAGACGCTGTTGGCGATGCGAGTGGGGTGTTGGAGTGTTCGGTGTTGTTGGAAAACGAGGGTGGTGTTGCAGGATGAAGCCAGAAGCATGGAAATTAAAAAAGAATTGAATGTGACGTCCTGGTCGCGTGTGATTCCCCCTGTCCTCCATCTGGCCTTGCCCCCTTGTCGATGAAAATTGTGGAGATTCCAAGAGGTGGGGGACACGCCAGCTCCACGAGGACGCTTGGCGTGTTGCCAGGCCCAAATGGTTACCCCTGCCGCCTAGAACCGGCGCTGCATCCGGGGATCCCTGCGCCCAAGTCACTGACCCGAGGTTCAGGCCGCTTGCAGGTGCCGAGCCATCTTCACGGGCCGAACCTGGACCTCGACCTGAGCTTCCATCGTGCTTCGAGCGGGAGCAACAAACATCACAACAGCGCCGATTGCAACGACGATAACGACAACGACAACAGATACCTATTTCCTCTGAGATGCCATTAATACTGGCCTTTTTAATCTGATTTAATTGCACAAACCTCCCAACATGGCCGCCCAACCCCCGCCGTCGCGTCCTCCTCCCCCGCTCACATCCTCCCCCTATCCCTTCGCCGCCGCGCCCGACATCATCCGCGCGCACCAAAAGGACGCCTACTTCCAGGGTGTCCTGAATAACCAGGTCAGCGACCTGCACCGCCGTTTGCGCGGCGCCCGCTCCGCCCACGCTTGGGCCCTCGAAACCCGCACCTTCGCCGACGCCCTCTACCTCTGCCTCACCACCCTCATCGGCAACCGCACCCTCGGCGAAGAATACTGTGACCTCGTCCAGGTCGAAGCCCCTCCAACTATCTCCTCTTCCTCCCACAGCGCCTCCCACACACCATCACAAACCACAACAACAACAACAAAACCCCCCTCGCCCACACCCGCCAGCGGCGCACCCCTCCTCCCCGCCCTCCCCCGCCGCGCCGGCTACATAGCAACCTCGATCCTCCTCCCCTACCTCGCAACGCGCACCCTCCCCTCCCTGCGCGCCACCCTCCGAAAACGCCTGCAAGCCCGCCTCGCAACCCTCACCCGCCAGGGCCGCGACGAAGCACAGGACAAGTCGGGCCGGCCCAGCTTCCAGTACCGCGTCGTGCGCTACCTTCTGGCGCACCTCGCGCCGCTGACGAGCGGGGAGCATTTCAAGGCTGTGGTGCTGGCGGTGTTTTATTTTACGGGGGCGTATTATTCGCTTTCGAAGAGGGTTTGGGGGTTGAGGTATGTTTTTACGAGGCGGGTGGAGGAGGGTGTGGCAGGGGGCGCTGGGGCTGGCGCCGGGGCGAGGGCTGGGTATGAGGTGCTTGGGGTGCTGTTGGTTGTGCAGATGCTGGTGAGGGGTTGGATGCATGTCAAGCAGCAGCTGGCGCTGGCGAGGGCGGGGGTTGCTGCTGCCGAGGAAGGTGAGGATGATGATGAGTACCGGGAGAGGATGGCGTTTGGGCCTGGGGCGAATGTGGACGTCAGTCTGGACGAGAACGCCTACACCAGCAATAACGAGCTGCTCGGCGGTGGTGGCGCGGGGGCGTCGCAGAGGAGCTTGGCCGACATTGGGGCTATGGCGCACACGCCTGTCCCGAAGGCCGGGAGGGCGAGGTATGATCTGGCCATGGGCGACAAGGTGATGGGGTGGATCAAGGGCGGCCAGCAGAGGAAGTGCACGCTGTGCTTGGAGGAGTTGAAGGACCCCGCTGCGACGCAGTGTGGCCATGTGTTTTGCTGGGCTTGTATCGGGGATTGGGTGAGGGAGAAGCCCGAGTGTCCGTTGTGTCGGAGGGAGGCGATGGTTCAGCATATTCTGCCGTTGCGGGCTGCATGAGGTTAGGTAGTGGTGGTAACAACGGGTGCAAGGTTGTATCGAGTAGTGTAGTTGCTACCTGGGTAGAGGGTCTTTGGAACGAATAATGAATATCTGGTGGCCATGCTAAAGTTCGACTTGCCCGGCCATGTCTCCGAGCTGTTTTGATAATGATACATAAAAGTCAACCAACAAGCCAAGACCATGGGTACTACAAGAAACTGACAGAAGAACAGAAATTGGATTGAAACAAAACCGCAACTGTATCAAGGTCCTCTCTGCCTGTAGGTAGGTGTGTTTGTGTGTACATACAATACAGCAAAGGACAGGGTTCGAAGCCAAAACGAAGCGAAAAAAAACAGCAAAAAAGAGAAAGCCTTGAACCCCAACAAGAAACAAATGAACCCAAAACAGCGGTAAAAGCAACCTCGAGGCACCAGGCCGGTATCATGCCCATCATCCCCGAGTTGTCTTGCCCTTTTGCAGCACCCAAAACCAAATCCTCCAAAACACCAAATTGACAGCGATGCTCCCGGCCCGAGGGGCTAAAACACCGCGCAAGAAGCAGAATCAAAAGAAACTCCCTTGTTGTAAAACGAAAACTACGAGAGACAGAATGAATCAAGAAAAGTGTCAAGGTGAGTCTGCGACTTTGCACCTCGAACTGAAGGAGAGGGAGGGAAGCCAGAGAAGGAAACAATCCAAAGCCTCATGCCCGCTCGTCCCGACGACAACAAAGGTATCATGAGAAGGAAAAAACAAGAAAAGGAAGAACAAGACATGCCACATGCCGTCATTAACTCCCGACCAATGTATTCCCCTCGTCCCCTTACCCCCTTGAATGAATGCCCCCATCCCGTAATGCACATGCCGCCCCTCTGTCCCATGCTCAATCATCGACGCAGAACAAGACAATCTCGCCCCTGTCGTTCTTCTTCATCCTCAACGACTTCCACAGCTCCTTCTCCTCCATCAGCTTGCTCGCCCCCGATTCGCGCCTCTCGCGGTGATACCTCTTGAGCGCCTTGTTGATGCTGCACCCGCGCTCGCTCTCAGGGCCCTTGTTCACAAAGCTGAGGAAGTGGTCCGCCCGCGGCTTGTACACCACCATGGCGCCATGCTCCTCCTTCCCGTCCTTGGACGTGGGCCTGAATTCAAGGAGCTTTTGCTCTTTTGGCGCCTCGAGGGCCTTGGTGCTGCTGCTGCGCTTCTTCTTGGGTTTGGAGGGAGTTGAGGTGGACTTGGTCTTTGTGCGCTTCTTGGAGGACGCCTTGGGCTTGGAGCTACCGGCGATCATGGCCATCAGGCTGGCGCCCAACGTTTCGGCGGGCCGACTGGATTTGTGGTGCTTCGACTTGGTCTTCTTGAGCGGGCTAGCCGGGGTCTCGGCGACGTCGCCGCCCGAGTAATCGGGCGACGGCGGGAAGACGGTGGGTCGAGACATCAACCGGTTCATACCGCCTGTCAACCCAGAGTGCAGGACCGGCGGCGCATCCGTCATGATATGGTCCGTCTCGATGTGTAACCGCTTTCGCTTCTTGTCCTTCTTGGCTTCCTTGTCGCCATCCTTCACCTTCTTCCGCGCCGTCTTCGGTGCCGGGGTTTCGAACTGGGTCGGTATCGGGCCAGCGCCGTACTGGACGAGCGCGCCGGCGTCCTCGCAGGAAGTCCCCACGGCATTCGCCTCTGGGTCGAAGCGGACCAGTTGTGTCTCCTCGCTCAACTGAATCGGGGCCGTGGCGGGGAGGGAAACATGGGAAGCGGTCGGGGTCGGGTTGGCGACAAGGAAGTCGAACACGTTGACCGGCGGTTCAGCCTCGTGCGCGGACGGCGGAGTAGGCGCCTCAGGGAGGGGATCGACGACGGACCGGTCGTCATCATCGCTGCGCTGCTCATAGTCGCGCCAGGAATCGTAGTCCTCCGCAGCGTCCTCAACGTAAGCTGCCTGGACCATAGCGTTCGGGGCCGTATTGTTGTTCGCGTGGTGTTGGGGTGCCTGTGCGGGTTGGCCTTTGCCTTTCTTCTCGCGGTAGAGGGCGCCTTGGTATTTCTGCGCTTCCGACATGCAACTCTAGACGCCAGTCAGCGGAGCCAGCACTCCAACGATTGACAACGAATCTGCCCTACCGTATGCGAGCGGTACTCAGTACCAGGGAAGTACACCATGCAATCGATGCAGGTAAAGGTGGCCCCGCGGCAGCGGTTTCTATGCGGGTCCAACTTCTTCTTGGTCAAGATGTCGCCGCACGACTAGATAGCGTTACAAAACCAGTTGTCAGATGCTGCTGTATGCACAACACCGTTGTTTCTCCGAAGTGGACATATGATAGTTATGGTGATGGTGATCTCGTGGTAACAAGAAGCAAACAGGGAGAGTGACAGGAGACTGAAGGAAGGGAGGATGGATCAACTTGATCAGCCGCGGGGGGGTGTGTGCGGCAAGGAGGGGTGGTGCCGGGGTGTGTGTGACCTGTTGGCTGCGACCCGTGGAAGTGGTGTGCAGGGCAAAGGTGTGGGTGTGTGTGTGTGATGTCAGCTAAGATTGACCTCCCGGGCACGGGACGGTCATTGGGGGGAGGGGTGTCCAGAGCAACCACCTCAGCCAAGAACGGAGGAGGGGGTAAAGTGTTGGAATTGAGGCGCGGGCCACCCAAGAAGGCGGTTGTCTCTGATAGAATGCCCAGGGGTTTGTCCATTCCAGAGAAAGCTAAGTCTTTCCCCGAGGCATGAAGAAATAAAGAACATCACCTACCTCGCACGAGAAAGAAACCATAGTGGCGGCGGGTTGGTTCGGTTTGCGTCCGTCCCAAGTCCCAACTCCAGTTCGTCCCAATTGGCGCGTAGGATGCAAAGGATGTGTGGGTTGTCAACAATGCCTGCCAAGACTTGGCCTCGCCAGCGCTTCTGACTCTCCGACTGGCGTCCGACTGGACGACTGGACGGGAAGAGACCGGGTGCTTGATTTGGCCAATAACTCGTCGTCCTCAGGGTGCCGGCGGACAAAATGGTTGTTGCCCGGCTTCTGAGCGTCGGCGTGATGGCCCCGTAAAAAAAACAAGGCCGGGCAGAATATGCTCGGTCAGGTGCGGGTGATTCGCGCGGCACGAGGTTCGAAGTTGGGTCCAGAATCCAGGGCTGTGGGTGCTCTGGCTGTGTTGTCAGGGCGGGTGCGGGCCTTGAAGAAGTTGGCCGTGGCCTGGTGCTGCGCCTTTGGGCACGAATGAGAATGTGAGAAGGCAAGCAACCGCGGGGAAGCTAAGGGCGCGTAACGAGCCGGCTAACTAGCCCGTCCGATCAGATCTGGCCTCGGTGGTGTTCCCGGTCAGGTGGTCGACCGAAAGAGAGTTTGGTGACTGGCAGAATTTTATTTTTTTCGGTGGTGGGCGCCCATGGGGAAAAGTTGAAGCTGGAGATGTTTTTTTGTTGGACATTTTGGGCCCCCATGCATGGCCAGCTCCACCTCGCTGCCCCAGCTGCCGGGGCGGGCGACCTTCACAGGCCACAGCCCCTCCATTCAGGTCCCGCCTGCCAGAATTGGCACACTGGACGACAGCGGAGCATCCCTCGCCCCGATTTGTGCATCAGAGAGCCCGGGCTGATGCAGATGGGCTGTCAGCCAGCCAGTGACGGGCCGGGGATCGCTCAAAATGTGGGGCTCGAGGCACAACAAACGTCGCGATCCCTGACACGAAACCCGCCTGAGGCGCGCTCTTGGTTGGTCGAGGGACAAGCGAACCTGCGCGTTCCAATTCATTTAAAAAAAGAAGCCAATGCCGGCATCTTGAATCGACGTCTGCCGTGGCCGCATCTCGCCTTGTCAGACGGACTGACCCAAAACCATCCGGACACAGCATTCAGGCTCACAGCCTAGCCACGACATTGAGCACCGTCCATGCCTGATTGCCTGATTGCCTGATTGCCTGATTGCCTGATTGCCTGATTGCCTGATTGAGCCCTGCTTCCATCAACTTTCTCTCTCCGTTCTGCCGGCGCTAGCCCAGGAACCGGGCAGACCAATTGACAATGCACGCGCATGACGAATCATGGGCCTTCGAGAGCTTGTAGAGCGTTTCAGCGGCGGGTAGACACTCTCCTTGCACCATCTCTGCCAATGAGTTTGTCGCTACATCATTCGCCCGGCTGCTGAGGCATTCCTCAATGCGCGCCGATGGGTGTTGCAACTCCCTCCTCCGTCTCCTGTTTCAGAGGTTGCGCGACAGCTTCCGGCCGACTGGTTGGTGCTCCTGCCTCTCCTGCCTGGGCTTAGCGCATTGCAGGCCAGACAGGAACACCTCGTGTGATGGGGTCCCAAATCGACGATGGAGTGCATGAATGCGGCACGATCCAATGCGGAGACCCGATATGGCGCGCGACTATGCACATGGACGGAACTGTGCACAGCATCTGTCGGGATCTACCTCCCTGTCTGTATTCAGGATGGACTGCGGAATATAGAATGCGGAAGGGCAAGACGCTGGTGATTCCGAACATGTGGTCACCAACAAACAGCTTGCCTTGCTGGGAGTGGCAGCGTGTTGCGATCGAAGGGAGAGATGCAAGCCACAGGGGTCAGTCTCAGGGCCAAGCAGACTTGGCCGATGCGAAACTTTGTCGAATTGGGAGACCACGATGTGCCTCGCAATCTGCATCATCGACAAGCGCAAGACACTTCGGGAGCGCAGATCGGAGCGCCTCTTACTAAGAGTTCTCCGGATGCCTGGGTGCTTGGGCAAGGCCTCGAGAATGGGCCTGCCCAGCTGAGTGGTCCTCCCGTCCTTCCCGTCGATCGCGGTCCGCCGGGCTCGGCCTGGACCCCGGAGGTGGGCCACATCGGGGGGCCGAGGTCCACCCAGAACGAGCTATGGATGGAAATTAGCAGCGACAGCCTCTTGGGGGATCTGCTCAGGTGATATTACATCATGCTGCTGATGAGCACAATGTTAGTGCAGGGAGTTTGACACGAAGCTGCAAAACTCCCCACTGGCACACCTTACACCCTCTCCAACCTTGAACCCTCCATCTTGTGGTCCGTGCCGTTGGTGTTGGCCCTGCAGGAACCTCCGCTGTTGCCTGCCAGCTCGACTGAGGTGTCCCAATGCCACCTAATGCGATAGCTCGCAGATAGCTCGCAGCCCAGTGCTTGCCTCGAACGGACTGACCGAAGCTTGAACCTGAATTCAGGGCCAACCATTTTGGGCTCCGCACTCCCGCTCTGACTTTCCCGCAAAGAGCAAGCAAGCCACCGCACCCTGCTTGCATCCTGCACTCATCATCCACTAATTGACACCCCCGTCCGTCGCTTCTCGGCTCCCCATCTCATCCCTGAGCTCCTCCACTCCGACCGCTATCTTCCGTCGACCGCCCTTTTTTCGCCTCGCCTTCTCTGTCCATCTGTTCGCCATGCCCGAGCCGTCGGCCAGCAATTCTTTCCTGCAGCAGACTGTCTCGCTGATGAGCAGCACCGCGAGCTATCTGCGGCTGCCGGCCATCGCTTCTACTGTATGCCCCGACACCTCTGCGCCTCCCGCCCAGTGCCTGAATGGCTGCGCCGCCAACCGCGCCGACTGGTTCAGGGGGCAAGTTGACAGCTTCCCTCGTCGTCCTGCCTCGCGCCGCAATTGGATCGAACCAGCTAACCGTTTGTTGCCGGGTAGGGAGTCGCCGCGGTTCTGACGGGTCTGCTGTATTTCAAGCAAAAGTACGGGATAACTCAAGCCCCCCCATTACTCACTCCCTCGTGCCGTCCCACCCCTTCCCGCCGTTTCCCCGTCCTGACGCCACCTCTGCAGGGCATTGATCTATCCCTCTCACGTCCCGGCCAACGCACGAACCGAAGTCCCCCGCCCTAGCCAGTTCAGCTTCAAGGACTACGAGGAGCTCATCATCCCGACCAACGATGGCGAGAAGCTGTCGGCCTTCTACATCCGGGGTCCTCGCGGCGGGCCGAACTCCGACGTGACGGTGCTCATGTTCCACGGCAACGCCGGCAACATCGGCCACCGCCTCCCCATCGCCCGTATGCTGATTGCCGCTTCCGGCTGCAACGTCTTCATGCTCGAGTATCGCGGTTACGGCATCTCGACTGGCACTCCGGACGAGTCCGGCCTGAACACCGACGCCCAGACCGCCCTCGACTACCTCCGCGACCGTGTTGAGACGAGGAACCACAAGATTGTCGTATACGGACAGAGCCTGGGCGGCGCTGTCGGCATCCGCCTCGTCGCCAAGAACCAAGCCGCCGGGGACATCAGTGGCCTCATCCTCGAAAACACCTTCCTCAGCATGCGCAAGCTCATTCCTTCCATCATGCCGCCAGCCAAGTACCTTGCCTATCTGTGCCACCAGGTTTGGCCCAGCGACAGCTTGATCCCGAACATCAAGGTCCCGACGCTCTTTCTAAGCGGGCTTCAGGACGAGATTGTCCCGTAGGTCATCCGGTGTTTTTACCTAGATGATTTGTTTACATGCTGACAACCGAGTATCAGGCCCTCTCACATGAAGCGTCTTCACGATCTTTGCAAGGCTCCGGTCAAGATTTGGAAGCCCCTGCCCGGCGGGGATCACAACTCGAGTGTGGTCGAGGAGGGTTACTTCGAGGCCATCGTCGACTTCATGAATGGCATTGTGATGGAAGAGAAGCAATGAGCGTACAATCGCCTCTACATTCTTTTGTGCGGCGCACGAGATATGTCTCGGGTTGACTGCGGGTTTACCGGCTGGAAATCCAGTGCGAGTGTGGGAGGCATGCGGATGAAGTGGTTGGTTGGTTGCTCATTCGCGTTTTCTGGACATGGCACCTTTTGATACCCCCGACCTGCGTCAGGAGTTGGCCAGGCCTCATAGACTACTATACAGCATAACTACTTTCTAATTGCAAACCGGTGCCGGACATGGTAACATGGTGAGACGACATCGCACCGATATTTGGGGTTCGACACTTATCCAGGCTTCCGATATCAACAACACCGCCTTGTGCATTCATCAATTCCGCTCTGCATAGCCGTATATACAGTCCCGACCCGGAAGCGGGAGAGGGGGTTTGGAAGGAAAAGGGTTCCTGTGACTCAGTCACACCTAACCTATGTTTGAAGCATCATGGGGTCGACGATGGATACGATGTGCTCGGGGCGGCGTGAAAGGCAGGCAGGTACTACTTCTAATAGGGAAAGAGAAGAGAAAACACGCCGACACGGTCCATTAGGGAGGGGGGGGCCCACGAGATTAAAGGACGGATGACAAAGACGGCCTCGTTTTGATCGGTAGCCAAAAGCTCGAAAATGATAGGCTATATGGTGTGGTGGTAGTACCTGGGACTACTCGTGGGTGTTTAAGCCGCCGAGTTCCCAACAAGGTGAGAGACAATGTCCCCTAGGTACATATCAAGCATCTTGTAACTCCTGGGTCTGGAGAGGTCCAACATCTCCGCCACCCACGGGGACGGCAATCTGCGTCTCTGCAAACTGCCCCCCCTCATTGGCCTGGTCCTGGACGGTCCCAACTTCTGCTGTTGTCTCCGCAGCATCATCGTCCGCTTCGTCCACAATCCCGTCACCCTTATTTCCACCAACAGGCCCGTTCTCAACTTCCGCGGCTGCCTCCGCAACACTATCGACCAAC
This sequence comes from Chaetomiaceae sp. PYS4301M, assembly GCA_023628425.1. Classification (NCBI taxonomy): domain Eukaryota; kingdom Fungi; phylum Ascomycota; class Sordariomycetes; order Sordariales; family Chaetomiaceae; species Chaetomiaceae sp. PYS4301M. The sequence goes on along the minus strand of JAMAKR010000018.1, from coordinate 382,376 downwards.
GTCTCTGCAGCACCATCGACCGCTTCTTCCACAACCCCATCACTCTCACTCCCACCAACAGCCCCGTCCCCAGGCGCATTCTCCTCCCTCTCAACCGCAGCCAGCCAATCATCCTCCACCGTCTCTTCCTTCAAAGCCGCAGCAGCGGCAGCCGCCGCCTTCTTCCGCCCCTCCAGCTTCCTCAACGCCACAAAAGCGCTCGGAGCGCGCTGCTCGCTCCCAACAGCAGCAGCAGTACCACCACCTGGTGCAGCGCGTTCCCTGCCCAGCGTCTTACGCCAGGTACCCCGGCTAGCAACGGCGTTCCACCCGCCGCTGTTCGCAGCGGCGTTTCCTTCCCTGCGCGTGACGGTCTGCGAGGCGTCGACGTGGCAGAGCGACACCGCGCTCGCGAGACCGAGACGCGCGACCGTCTTTGCTGCGGCGGCTTTCAGGTTTGAGAGGGCTGTCTCGACTGCTTGTGGGGTGGCAGCGAGGGAGGTGGCGATGGCGGCTGCTGTGAGGACCGGGACGGCACGGATGAGGACCTCGTCCGAGGGCAGGAAGCTGGTGGTGAAGCTGAGGGCTGGGCCGGAGCGTGAGGCTGCGGCTAGCTCGGTGGCTAGGGCGGTTTCGAGCTCGTCTATGGTCAGGCCGAAGCGGGGGTCTTTGAGGATCAGCGCGTTGAAGGCCTGGGGCTGTGGCGGCTTAGGGGCCGCGGATTCTGCTGCGGGTTTGAGAGAGGACGCGGCAGCACCGAGGTTAGAGGCTGCCGTGGCGAGGCGCAAGCACTGCGCAAGGGTCTTCTGCGGGGCAGCCACAAACCGTGGCGTCTTGAAGATACACACATGGCGATGTGGTTCCGGGTCCTGGCTTTCCGAGTCAAGACCAAAGTCCTCGGCGAGGGCATGCAAGAATGCGCGCTGATGGGCTTGCATGGGCTTGAACCGGATGCGCTTCTCCTCTGGTGTCTCGGCAAAGACGCGAAGCTCACGCTCCTGTTGTTGGGCCCAGTTGGTTTTATCGCGGAACAACTTCAGGGTAGTGTCCGAATATGGAATATGGTTGTCGGCGTGTGTGTCGGGGTCGATGTTGAGGGCCTCGGCGAGCTTCCTGTTCCGCTGCACACGCAGGCAGTCTTCGTCGCACTTGAGACTGGTGTCTCTGGCGGTTGACGGGTTGACCATCGTAGCCTGGCATCGGACCTCCTGTTTGCGGTGCTGGCAAGGGCAAGTGATGAAGGTCTTGGACTGACACGGTTTGTCCTCCTTGCAGTAGTAAGGGGCGTGACACTGATCCGCGCACGCGTGCTCGCACGATTTGCGAATCTTGCCGCAGGGCTGGGCACAATGCGAGCCGCGGATATCGGAATCCTCGCACTCTCCAGGCTTGTGGCAAGTCTTTCTGCACTCGTGAATGCCGCACTTGAGCTTCTTCCCGCATGGTAAACCACACCTACCGTCCTGAAACCAGCAGGGCTGGTTCTTCAACGTCTTCTTGCCGCAGATGCAGGGCTTCTCCACCAAGAAGGGACACTTTGGGCAAGGCGTCTCGTCAGTGTGGCATTGGTGCTGAAGAGACGGATGACCACATGGGCGGGCTCTCGTGCAAGAGAACCGGCACTCCGGCGGCCGCGTCCCGCATGGCTGCGGCGGCTGGAGAACTGTTCGCCCGCAAGCGCAGCTGATCTCGTCGAAGATGGCCTCCGGGCACGCCATGCAAGGCCCTTTGTGGCAAAGCTGCTGGCAAGTGTGCTTGCCGCACTTGAGCTGGCGACCGCATACCTGTAAGCAGATATGCTCCGGCTCGTAATTTTCGTTGGCAACGCGCTTCTGCTTCCGCCGCTCGGCCGCCTTCTTTTCCCCAGAGCAGCACCGCTCTCCGCACTCGTGGCGCCCACAGTTTAGCTGCGCTCTGCAGACACGGAAGCAGTGAGGGTGCTCGATGTTCCCTTGGTGGCAGGCCGACTTGGCCGCTGTCCTCCCGCACCGGCACGAAATGTCCATGTACTGAGTGCAAGGCGCGCAAGCACCGGTGTGGCATTCTTGAGGGCACTGATGGCCACAAGCCAGAACCTTATTGCATGGCTGGTCGCAGTGCGGAACGGGGTCCTGACAAGACTGTCTTGGCTCCACAGACATCGAGCTGAGTTCGGTCTTGCCACACGGGCAGTGGGTGACGACGTCTGGAGAGAAAAGACAGTGGGCGGCTACCTCGTCTTGCGGGTGACAAGGCTTCTTACAAGCATGGTGTCCGCAATCGAATGGCCTGCCACAGAGGTTCTTGCAGCGGAACGAGCCCTCGAACCACTCGTTCGAATCGGACGCTGTCGTGTCTGATGTCGACGATAATTTGAGCTGCCCATAGTTGAAGGACTCGAGGATATCATCACGCTGGTTGCATGGAACCTCCCGCTGCTCCTTTCCGCAGTAACATGTGGACGGCATAGGAACCTCGCAGGAGCCGCAGAGCCCAGAGTGGCACGTCTGTGTGCAGTCGTGCTCTCCGCAGGGCAGGAGATCGCCGCAGGGCTCTTGGCAGCTCCAGCCCTTGCCGTAGTCGGTCTCGGAGCATCGTTTGGTCGAAGTATTCTTGCCGCAAAAGCATGATTGAGTCGGGCCCATCAGGGTACACGGGGGGCATGGACCCGCGTGGCACATTAACGAGCATTGGTGTGGGCACGTTGCCCTGGATTTCGAGCAAGTCTGCCCACAGGTGTGGGGAGGAAGCCCGGCGATGGGTTTGGGGTCGACGTCCTTGCCGCACCAGCAGTGATACGGCCCTGGCTGCTCGACCAAGGTCGAATTACAACCTGGACAGCGCCAACCTTCGGGCTGGTTTGGGCCCTGGTTCTCCTCCCGTTCCTTCATTTGGTTTGTGTGCCATTTCTTCACACAGTGAAGGTGGGTTACGGTCCAGCAAATGGAGCAGGACCACACCTTGGAATTCCGCAGCACTTCGTTCGTGCAGATGACGCACTCATACTGGCGGTGGTCGATATCCTCGTGGATGCGCGTGGGCAGGTCTGTTGCCGTGGATTTGGGCAGGACCGCTGAAACAGGCTGCCGCCTCTGCTGGCCAGCCGCTGCAGGGCGATTGGGACTGGGAGTTTGCATCAGCCACGGCTCTCGCGATTTCTTGGGAATGACATACCCAGGAGCCGGCATGGGTTGGCCGGGGACAAACTCGGGGGCAGCAGCACTAAGACCAGGAGTTGGCAGACTGCTGTCTCCCCGGCCGGGAACAGGAGGAGGCCCTCGCCCGCCCCGATGCGATACTATGATGGAGCGTTGGCCGGTGCCACCTCTCCCACGTCTCCCGCCACGGTGCCGTTCCCTGTCACCTCGCCCCCGTCCAGAGTTGTTTTCTCGTGGGGGCGCCACATCTCCAGCCTCATTCGAGACAGCAACAACTGGCTCGGGGCCTCTCGTCGAGGAATCTGGCTGGGCTTCCCGAGATTCCTGGCTCACTTCACCGGGCTGATTCGGCCGTCTTGGTCCATTGCGATGACCCCTCCTAAACCTGCCTCTATACCCCCCTCTCCCTCTATGAGAGCCGCCAGGTGCCGAACCTCCTGTCGCTATCTCCGACATGGCGGCGGTAGCTGTCAAAGTGCCCAAGTTGGTGGTAAAGTGAGACTCCAGAGTGGCGCCGACTAGTTTGGTAGTTTGGTTGGGTAGTTTGATGTCAGCCTGGAGAGGTGAAGGGGACTGTTTTGCAGTGCGCTTTTTGAAATACAGCGACTTTGTAACAAGCAAAGGAAAATACTGAAACTCGGAGGGAAAAAAAAGAGAGGCTGGTTCAGATGCGAACACGCCGAACTTTTGAGAAAAGTCGGATTTCAAATACTTTCCCGAGTCTCGACGTTGGATGGCAAATGTCAAAACCCAGAACGTGATCCTGGCCGCCGGGTGAGTAACACCGTGCAGCTCTGCGCTATTAGCACTGTTGCAGTCGGATCATTTTGATTCAGGGGTTAGGGTTGGACACTGGTGAGACTGGATAGGGGAGCTGAGGCGAGATAGGGTGGTTGACTGCAAGTGTGGTGTTTTTGAACGAGTGTGATCCAGGGCTACATAGTAGGAGACCCAGGTGTGCTTCTTGTCTTGTAAGAACGCTACACGGTGGTTGGTTACATCTAAAATAAATGGGCAAGCACAAGAGCATCGATACGCCTTGCGGTCGAAGAGCGATGCCAATGTTTGTAGCCCAAGGTGGTATCCGCGAAAGAACTAGCTTACAAAGGAGTACTTGCTGTAGTAGCAAAGTTTAATATGAGAAACTTGTAAAAAGAGAACAAATGCTATGGATAGTTAGTGGGATATCTCCCCGTCTTGACTCTAGGTGTAAGACAGCCAGTGAAGATCCACTTGTCGAGACACCCGAGCAACCAGAGACTGTGGACAGGGAAGCCGGCAGGACGATTCTGACTTGCACGTACGGAGTACATGGGTGTTTGTTTGTAATCCCATGCGCGCTGAATACTTATAATTTTGGAGAACTGTTTGCAGGGACCTTCCTGTTCCCCTATTCTTCTCACCACGTGGATCCGCTGAAGACATAACAAGGACGGAGCTACCTGGATCTCGACCACATGCGTACTGCATCATCGCATGTATGATGTCGGACAGATCGTGCCGAAACATGCTCGAGTCGTTCTGTAATTGCACCTCCACAGTTGAGCCTGGGTGGGTTCGTCTCAGCTTTGTCTGCCAGAGCCCGGGAGCAAGTTGACATTCAAAAGTCGAGACCCTGTTGAACAGCCAAAGGTTCCTGGTAAAACAAGGCTCGCCTCGTGGAGTCGATCCCAGATCAGACGAAGCTGTTGCTTTCTCTGAGCACAACGAAAGGTAAGCCGGTCGAGGCAGTCGTGAACCCCCGTTCTCAGTTGTCCGTTTTATTAGGGACCCGCGCCGCCATTCTGGGATCTGGATCGACGGCACGATGGTGCGGTGTGGCGAAAGAAGGCCTGTCTCCGGATTCCTCAAGAACGCGGACGATCGTGATCCGAGAAGCCCGTAATCCCGACCAGAGGCATTTAACGAGAGAAGCGGCATTTCTGCAAGGATCGGTCTTTCGGGCCAGATGGGATCCCCAAATTCGGTCCGCGCACAACTGAAAATTGCCAGGTGTCGATTTCGAGACCCTTCCAACTGCCAGTGTTGGATTTTCGCTAGAAAGTAGCCGAACTTCCATTTGGTCTTGACGGCCGGTTGTGGTTTCGGGAGAAGGAAAGCCCCCAGAGCACTTCCATTCCAGTCCAGGCTGCTGTTGCCAGCAATCACAGCGTCTCCAATAGCGCCACAGCGCCTGGGCCGCCTTAACAGATCCACATGCAAAACCCAACGGCGCATGATTAGCGCCCCGCTCGCACCCTGCTCCCCACAGGCCGTTCCGTCACTGGGGACGCTCGCCCTCCCCGTCATTTGCGATTGGCGCCCTTTTGCCGGATAAAGACCCCGCCCTGATCCTTCCCCTGCCCTGCGCTCCAGGATCGAGCCTCGCCAGCCAGCCAACTGTGGTGAGTCCTCCCTCGCTCTGGTTACAGTTGTCCGAATGGCAGGAAGTCGTCTGCCTGCTCTGCAAGGCCTCGACTCACCGTCTTCAACTGCGACCAGCCAGCAGAACATTTTTGTCCCGAGCTCGCGTCGGTCATGATCGCGGCACCAACATAGCGAGCGACCGGTTGGGACCTGCGAATCCGACACGTAGGCCCTTCATCCAACCAGATTACCAGAACCGAACGCGGCCCAGGCCTCGCGAGACATCGACCTTGACCCGACCCCAACTGCAAACGGCACTTTGTTTCCAGCCGTTGGCCGCCTGGGTTTCGTCTGCCCACGCCCGATTCTTTCGAACTTCGCCCATCACCCATCCGCCTCCAATCCCACATGCACTCTCCCTCATAGCGGCAGACAGCCCGGTTTCCCGAGTGCAGCTCATACCTCGGTCAACATGGAGCCGGTTCCCGAAACAGAGCGGATGGAGGAGTTTCGACCCTCGCCCCTCCCGAGTTTGAGACTCCCGGCGCCTGCGGCTCCCGGCTCGCCCGACTCCGACTTCTCGAGGAAACCTCCCACGCTCCGCCGATCTACCGACCCGTCCCCATCTTCTCCCATCTCGCCGTCCTGGATGCCGCCCGCTGCGTTTCCATATCGCCCCCGCGCATCCTCGCCGTTGTCTAGCAGCCACGTCAGGTCGCGGTCGGCCGCAAGCTTGGGCCCTCCCATGGCGCGCACCCAGTCCATGCCTGGCACAAATGCCACCGGCCATCTCCTCTACTCTCCGCAGATCCGCCCACAGAGTCCTACCAGCTCGCCCAGCCAGATCCGCATCCCACGCAAGCCGGTCGACGAAGCCTTCCCGTCCTCGCCGACTCGAGTGTCTGTCCTCGACCACGACCGAAAGCTGTCCGAGAAGGGCAGCTCGCCGAATCTGGCCATGGGCATTGCACCGACCACAACAATGCCAAAACTGCGAAGGCCGTCCTCCCCGCTCTGCCAGGTCGCTCACCCCGTCCCCAGCGCCGCCCCGGTCACGCCATCTCCGGTCGCCCTGTCCCCGTCATACCGACCATACGATTCACTCTCTGTCAGCTACAGCTACTCCACAGGGTACCCGCCCTCCTCCGTTCCCTCGACCCCGACCTCTGCTAGATCCAGAAGCCCCAGCATTTCCAGTCTCGAGACGATCCCCGATTCCCCCGACGCCGAAGAGGCGGCTCTGGAAGCAGAGAGGATTGCCCAGCTCAAGGCCGCCGCGGATGCCGCCGATGGCGGCGACGCCAAGGGGCGGGGCAGCCTGGATGTGCCCATCCGCGGACGGACCCTCAACAGCCTTGGCTCTCGAGACAAGCGGAAGCGGTGGAGTGTGTGTGGCGCCGAGAGGCGGCAGGATCTCGACCTCGAGACGATCTGGGAGGATTGAAGCCCCGATATTTCATCGCATAGGCGCGGGAACATGCCAACCACCATGACAAAGGCGGGGGCAAATCATCACTTTTCTACCAACGGCTCGCTTGGGACAAGGAGCGTGGGAAACTATATCACTGGCGTAGTTCTCGTCATTTCGGCAGGCAGGCACAGTGACGTCTGGGTTTTAGTGTTTTTGCTCTCCTTTTCCTTTTTCCTGTCTTTTTCATTCATCCAGCATTATCGTGACGGGTCGTCAAACATTGGCAGGCGTTCGGCGGGAGAATTTGTCGTTCCGATACCCTTCTCCATCGGCATTCATCAGGCAACCGTGGTGGTCAACCACATTTGTATTGTATCTGGGAAACCTCGGGTTTGGGCAGGGTGGGGGGTTTGTTCAAGGTCCGTCGTTACGGCCTTTTAGGTACCTAATTGAGCGTCATCAGGAAGAAACACCTATTCCATCCACACTGGCTGTAGGTGGAGACTGTGCCTGGTGATGTATGTACGCAACGAAACAAGAAGTTTTTCTATCAAATGCGTGAAGGCTTCCACAATCGTTTCTTGGATGCTGCTTTTGGCCAGGACCTCGATTGTCCATACTCGGCACCGGCAAATGTAACCAAGGTAAACACATACAGCGCGCCTAATCAAACGGTATCCTCCTCAACTGCTCACCAACCCCTCTCTTCTTCATCTCCTCCGCCGCAGCAAGACTACTCGGCACCTTGATACCGCAACAATCCCCCCAACCAGTCGGCTGATGCACGTGCCTCACCCCCTCCTTATCATCAAACACCTCCACCTCGCCGCCCTCCTCGTCCTCGTCCTCGCCCTTGGCCCCGCCCTCGGGGGGTTCACTCATCCCCTCAGCGGCCGGGATCAGCGAACCAAACAGGAAATGCTGCATCACCGGCAGCTTCCCCAGCACCTCATTCACAAACATGCGCCTCATGCCGCCCTCGATCTTGGCCCAGTTCCTGGCGCTGCTGATGTCGTCGAGCATGGGGCTGTGCCAGCGCAGGCCCTTGACCGTCTTGGTGCTGTTAACGAACGCCACCTGGCCGAGGTAGAGGAAGTCGGCGCCAAACTCCTCGAGCGCCAGCTCCTGGTGGATGGCGCGCGGGGTGATGAAGGCGTGGTGGACCAGCTGGCTGGCGCCGAAGAGGAACGGCAGGAACTGGTAGTCGTCCAGCCCCCACACGCCGTGCGACCCGGCCGGCTCCAGGTAGTAGGTGCTCTGCACGCGCTGCATGACGATAAGGTAGCGGGTGAAGACGCGGAGGACTAGGGCTGGGAAGTCGGCGCGCTCGAGGAGGGAGAGCTGGTGTAGGCAGAGCAGCCACATGAGGAAGTTGAGCTCGTGGCCCGAGCCGTAGTCGATGCGGCTGCGGTTGCCGAAGGAGTGGGTCAGGTAGGCGGAGAGCTCGGCCACCGCGGCCGGGTTGGGGGTCTGGAGGAGGGTGTAGTGCCATGACGGGGAGCGCTGCTTGACTTTGTCGAGGAAGACGCGGAACGTCTTGTTGCCGAAGCGGGAGCCGCCTTGGTCGTCAGGGGGTGATTCCCGACACAGGGTGTCGGTATCATCCAGGATGGCGAGGATGGTCTTGACTGTGGGGGAGAGGTCGGCATCCTTGACGGCGGAGATGGGCTTGTCGCGGACAGACTCGGAAAGGCCAAAGACGAATGAAAGGATGAGGTTGTATGTGGGCGAGGACAAGAACAGCTGGTGGTCACGGGGGGAGAGGATCCTCCGAACGGGAACGGTGAATGTGAGCGTTGATGGATCCGGACGCGGCGGAGCGGGCGGTGTCTCCGGGACGGGCGTTGGGTTCGCCGGCTCGGCCTTTCTCCGCCGGGGTTCCAGTTTGGGGATGCGGTCCTTCAAATTCGGAATCCCCGTCCCCATCCCCATCCCTCCTTGGCTTGGGCCAGGCGGCGGCGGGGCCGTGCCGGGTGTCTCGTTTGGCGATGTTGGTGCCATGTTTCAAATGCCTCTATTTAGTATTCGTGGTTGATAAGCTACGAAACCGGATGGTTCGATTTTCGATGGAGGGGTTGAGTTCTCTTGCGATGGTTTAAGATGGAGGTCTGGGGTTGAATGAGGAAAGAAGCGGTCCCGCTGGTCGATGGGCCCTTGCCGATGCTGCATGGATCCCTGCAAGTGGCTGCTTGTTTGCCTGGAGACACTAAAATGCGGGGCCAACCGCCTGCCGATCAGTCTAGAAATCGCTGCAAATTCAACAATTGACGGAACCTGGAACACCAATTTCGACACCAACTTTCTCTCGCGGGCGACCCTCAACCAGTTAAAAACTTACAATTCTTCTCCCACCTTTCAAGACGGCAACTTTCACAATGCCAAGACCAACAGCTCCAGAGGCCGCGTTGGGGGTGCTCCCACGAGCAGACGGGTCGGTAAAATATTCGCACGCCGGGTACACAGTGATCGCTTCAGTCAACGGACCCATCGAGGCCCAGCGGAGGGATGAGCACGCATATGAAGCACATGTCGATGTTATCGTACGACCGGCCGCAGGGGTTGGAGGTGAGGCACCCCCTCTCCCGCGTGACTTGACTCCGCCTAGGTCTTGACGGCTTTCTCACTAGTTGTCTGGCTATATAGGAACACGGGAGCGTCACCTCGAATCGATTCTGCAGTCCTCTCTCTCCCAGATCATTCTCGTCAAGAACTTTCCGCGCTCTCTCATTCAGATCGTTTTCCAGGTGGAGGACTCACCAGAGAACGACTATGTGAACACTAAGCTTGTTCAGGCGAGCCTGGTGCGTGAGAGCCCCCGGGACGGACAAATTCGCAGTTGCTGACATGTGACGTGACAGAACTTTGCCATTATGCCGGCACTGGTACAAACCGCTGTTCTGGCGCTATTGTCAGCGGGTGTGCCGATGAGGGCGACAGCAACCGCTGCTGCCGTGGCCGTCGCGCATCAGGATGGTGCCAAGCAGATGATCGTGGATCCCACCCCGAGGGACGTCGCAAACGCTCAGTCGGTACATGTTCTGACTTTCACATCCCATGACGAGCTGCTTCTGGCCGAGAGCGAGGGCGACTTCACTGTCCAGGAGTGGGACGATGTTTACGAAACCGCCAAGGCTATCTGCTGCCGCTCAGCACCAACGAAGGAAGGGATGGCGATGGTGCTCGATGAGGAGGACGTCAACGGCCCGGATATGCGGCAGTTCCTGCGATCAGCAGTTGGAGCCAAGGTGGCTGCAGATCTGCATTGGAAGTGAAGCGGCTGTCGGCGCGGAATCGACTTTGTCTCGGCTTGAAGGATTAGACACCAAGGGTTTACCCCGAGGACACTCGATCCTCGCGCTCCATCCGTCTAAGATGAGTTGAACGGGACGACCCCAAGGCAGGGCTTGTCCAAGTACTGGCTCGCATCGCGCTTCGAAGAGACATCAAAACCGACACGGCGGCCACATGCTGTACCGGGCGGACCAAGGAGGACGCGAGTGGAGCATGGTTGTGTCACTCCCAAGCGGGCCGCCTGAAATGCTGCTTGGATGTGCGACGACAAACAAATCGGCTATCGGCAGTTAGCGCGGCATCGGGACAGCTTGAGGCTGTCACCAACGAACAAAATACCAACACCCCTTCCTAGGGTCTTCACGCTTTTCCATTTTGCCTTGGGGGATATCCTGTGTTGTGACGGAAGCAAAGTGTCACCATCTCAAACGCTAGTGGGCCCGCCTTGCACGGGCATGTTTGGGATTGCTCTATCAACGGGCCGAGACCCTGTTTCACCTTGGCCCTGCTCCTTGCACCGCATCCAGGAGCTGTGACGCCGCCTTGTTCAGCACAGTCAGACAGGGTTTTCGAAAGTCGAGACCACAACAGCAAACCTTTACGTGTACGGAATACAGGCTGGTCGACCATCGGTTCTCGAAACCAGGTGCTTGCTGATGGTTGTTCTGACGTGTGGGGCAGGGGGCTGTCCCGAGTGTCGTGGAAGCGCAGCCTTGCATTCCATGCGGGGGGAGGTGGATATCACCGAGACATCGTTCGCCGCCTGGCGACTCATGCTGTTTCCCAATCCCCGAGGCACCGAGATGCAGAGCTTCGATTCTTCGAAGCCGCTGGAGCCCCTGCTTGATTTGCGCCGGGAAGCTCACAGGCAACAGACGCATCGAATCGAGGGGACTAACAGATGGTGGAAATACGGCGGGGCTCGCCATGCAACCACTCAATTCGCTGCTCAAGTTTCCCAGGATTTGCGGCGTTGGGGGATCGCGGTGGATCCTTATGCAGCCGCTACACTACACGTACTACTCCGTACACGAGGGGGATAATCCAGCGCGACGTTGCAGAATGATCCCCAGCTGAGGTTGGCCTGCGCGGCAGATTTGCAGGGCTTCTCCCGCCCGTGCTTCTGCTGGGTTGTTGCCCCACGATGCCATGCTGGTGGATGCTACCCCCGACCGCTCGCCTCCAGACCCCGGCTTCGAGGAGACAAGATGAGACTCGCATACCCCAAGGTCCCAAACAAACTTGCACTGGTGCTCCAGTGAGAGGCCAGACATGATTGCTGACAGGCCCCCTATTACGTAGGGCTAGGAGTGCACCAGAGGGGAAGCCCCGAACCCCATCGTTTGGGAAGTTGCAATTATACGGCCGTGTTTGCCGGTTCAAGCCATGGCACAGACACCAAGCCTATGACAACAAAGCATCTGTTCCTTCCAACACACGTGCATGGCGATGGCCGGCACGCTGAGCCGGCGCACATGGCGGGACGATTCTGGAGACGAAGCAAGTAGCGCATTTGTGTTGCTTGATGCGTCGGCGGATGGGAGCAGTCATTTCTCACGTTCGCGATGCACACTTTTCCCCAGGGCAGTCGCATGGATGTGGCCCCCAACAAGGAGATCAACCCTGACGTTCGCGGCGGTACCAGAGTGACAAGGAGTTGACTTCGAGACGCGCTATGTGCATCCAGCACGGAAGTCGTACCGTTGGATGTACATGCACATTCCGCACCAACAGAGCACCCTGGCGACAAGCTCCAGGTTACTCTGTTACGCAGCTGTCCCCGACTTCACCATCCCCCCCTGCCATCGGCCCGGACACATCGTCACCACATACCTGATATTAAACCGCAGGTTTGCGTCCCACGATGCGTTGAGCTCCTCAGTCCTCGACTCGATGACCCAATCGTCCCGTCCTCCACTATTCTTTTTCTCCTCCTCGGCTCTGAGAGCACGATTGGAACCAGAGCTCCGGTAGTTCTTTTCGTCGCCTTCTTCTCGGGTCTTATCTGTTTATTTACTTTGGCATATCTCTTTTAATACTTCGCCGTTGGTTCATTTCGTTGCCTACTGCTTGGTGCCTCGACGGCCCTCCTCCCTGCTCCTCCTGCATTTTTACCACCATCCAATTGCTTTGGAGATTTCTGTGACGGTTCGGTTCGGTTCTAGCGGTGTCTGCATCATCCGCGGGTTTGCTTGGACGGTCACATCTCGGCATTCTGGATTCGGCATCGCCCCTAATAACGTCCCCCTAATAACGCCCCGAGCAAAGGAAGAAGGTCAGATCGGACCGGGCACGCACAGACAAGCGTAACCTGCTCGACAATTTCCTTGTCGAATAGCAGGACATCACCTATCACGTCTCGATTTGAGGGCTTCATCCACGTGAAGCACAAGCTGCAGCCCAGATCACAATCGTGCATCACGGCAACACCAATCGGGACACTTACACGCCCAACGCCACGGTGCTGGGCACTGCAAGCAAGAAGCCGGCCGGAGACTGTGCGCTGTGTTACGGCCCTGTTCCAAGTCGACCCCACCAGTCCACCAGCCCACCAACCCGCCACCGGACCCCGCCAAACAAGCGATTCCTGCTTCCCCACGGCATCAAAAGACCCCCCGAGACCGCAACATCCACCACAGTATTCCCGTCCTGCTTCCTGTGGCTGCTCTGGATCGTGTATTCCGATTCCGTACATACACGTACCTATCATACCACGCTGAAAAACAGGCCATCTGTTTTCAGCTAGGAAGTTAACGGAGTCAGAGGTGAGCAAATGACGCCGTTTCCCTGTTCTTGTCCCTCAAAAAGGTCTCGGAAGAACCGAGGCGTGCTGGGGTCGACAATGACCCGGACCGGGCACAGTGTCGCACGCTCCGATGGATTTGTTCTTTCACCTCTTTTTTTCTGACCAGTATCGGACTTGTTCCAAAGTCGGCCATCCCCGTGGTCATGCTGACACTCTGCGTCGTTCATAGTACTAATTGATTGTATCTCGGCTCGATTGTCAGTTTTCAGGCCCGAGACACCAAGACGACGACTCGCATTCGTGTCACAATCCGAGTCCACGCTGGGACAGCCTGTGGAAAGCCAATTCCCCGAGTCCCGGCATTGATATTGTGACGTCGACGGCACAGCGCATCGGGTCTTTGTCGAGCATTTCTCAGCTACTCCTAATCACCCCCCTGCAGGGCTTCAGGGGTTACGCAGGCTGCTGGAAAGCCGCTGCAGCTGTCCGTACGTCTGCAGCCTTTTGGATCTCCGTGAGATCCGATCCTGCGACCTGGTCCCACCGGAGGGTCCTTCAGAGCCGTGACAGGAGCGCTCAAAGCGACAAACTCGGAATCCTCCTCCACACGTGGAGGGCCGCCTCTGTGCACCACACTCGAGAAACGATCAAGCTACAGGGGGTTAGGTTGCCAGGATCGCACTGCAGCGGGGCCCCAAAATAGCACCCCACCACTTGCACACGCCAGCAGCCATGTCTGGCTCATTTCACCCAGCCCTTGGTCACCCCGCTGACCTCCCGCTCCCGCTGCGGCACGAGCGCTGTGACCCCGATGGAGTTAATAAACCCTCACCCGTCAACTCCGACCACTCCCAGACCCAGACCCCCAATGCCGCCCTAGCACTCCTCCTGTCGCCTCCAGACAACGGGCATCCCAGCTCCGCGTCATCCTGTGCACCCTCGGAAGAGACTGCCGAGCCTGCAGAGACGGCGAAAACATCCGCAGAGACTCCTCCCACCTCTGCCGCCGCCACCCACAGCAACACCGCAACCAACATCACCACCACTACTACCGCCAACACCACATCCACGACCGCAACTCCTGCAACAGCAGTCCGGAATGACGACCCTGTCACCGAGTCGCCACCAGTAGGCATCTCGGTCTCGCCAGACTCCAACTCGCCCCAGCAAACCAGCCACCAGCACCATCACCACAACCATCCCCAGCACCCTGCTCCAACCGGTGCTGTTTCCACTCCTGGCCACCGCAGGAACGCACTCTCGGTCGAGTCTGTCCCGCGACAGACGATTATGAAGGCACTGGCCTCGGTCGCGCGCAACAATAAACCACAAGCCCTGTCGCTCACCGGCATGCTTTCCGCACACAGCGCCCCGAAGGGCGCCGACAACCGGCCCGCCTCGTCGTCCTCACAACAGCTCTGCGACGCCCTCAACGGCCTTGCCCAAGCGCAGAATTCCCGCCACCTTGCCAATGCGACCCCGACCGCCGCTTTCCCCTCGCTGCAGTCGCCCTGCTTCTACCACAACCGCTTTGACGACGCCGTCGACATCGACAAGGTGCTCGAGGAGATCAAGAACGATGAGTGGATGTCGCATTCCCGACTGGTCCAGACCGCTACCGGCGTGCGAGAGGTATCCAAGCAGCTCCAGCGCCGACCCATCAAGCGCGCCGTGAAGAACGTTATGATCGTGACCAAGGCGCGCGACAACCAGCTCGTTGTGCTCACTCGCGAGCTCGCCCTGTGGCTGCTCCAGACCCCGCGCTACGGCGCTGATCTCGGCGTGAACGTCTATGTCGATGCCAAGCTGCGCCACTCGAAGCGCTTCGATGCTCGAGGGATCACCGACCAAAACCCACGGTTCCACGACATGCTCAAGTACTGGACCCCCGACCTCTGCTGGAGCCAGCCCGAAAAGTTCGACCTGGTTGTGACCCTGGGCGGCGACGGCACCGTCCTCTTCACCTCGTGGCTCTTCCAGCGCATCGTCCCTCCCGTATTGTCCTTCAGCTTGGGCAGTCTTGGCTTCTTGACCAGCTTCGAGTTTGAGCGGTACAAGGACCACCTGAACCGTGTGATGGGCGACGACGGCATGCGGGTGAACCTCCGCATGCGCTTTACCTGCACCGTGTATCGCGATGGCCCCATGGGCCACGAGATGGAGGAGGGCGAGCAGTTCGAGGTTCTCAACGAGCTCGTCATCGACCGCGGGCCGTCGCCCTACGTCTCCAACCTGGAGCTGTACGGCGACAACGAGCTGTTGACTGTTGTCCAGGCCGACGGTTGCATTTTTTCGACGCCGACTGGTAAGAATCTCCCCCCCTTCGCTTCCTCGCTGCGCCGAACCTGTACCATATTAACGCTCCTCGGCCGCAGGTTCAACAGCTTACTCCCTCTCCGCGGGCGGCTCCCTCGTCCACCCCGACATCCCCGCCATCCTCCTCACCCCAATCTGCCCGCACACCTTATCCTTCCGCCCGATGGTGCTCTCCGACACGATGCTGTTGCGTGTCTCGGTGCCGCGCAACAGCCGCGCCACGGCGTATTGCGCCTTTGACGGCAAGGGCCGCATCGAGCTGAAGCAGGGCGACCACGTCACCATCACGGCGTCGCAGTACCCCTTCCCCACCGTCAACCGGACCGACAACGAGTGGTTCGACAGCGTGTCGCGGACGCTGAGGTGGAACGTGCGCGCCGCCACGCAGAAGGGCTTCGACCTCGGCGGCAACGGTGGCATCCCCGGCGCGGGGTCGGCGTCGGGGAGCGAGGACGACGAAGGCTGGGATATCGATACCGACTCGGCCTGCTATGCCAGCGAGGAAAACAGCACCGCTGCGAGCCCGCTGAGGAGGCAGATGAGCATGCTGGGACTGTAGATTTGATCCCCGTTTATGCCCCGCGGGTGGGGAGTTTGTCTTTGTTATTCTCTTTTTTGGATCGAGTCAAGCTCGGTTGGTTCGGGTCGGGCTGGTTGGGAAAGCATTGTTAGAGCGAGCGAGCGAAGCGCAGCGTGAAGAGTACATGGGAGGCAAGGCTGCGAGGGGCGTGTGGTTGCATGCCGTACAGTGCAGCAAGCCAGGATTATCATCATTACATACCGAGGGCGCTGTTGGAGTTTTTTGGGCATTTTCCTTTTTTGGGATGATGGGATATGAAGAGAGAGATAAGAGAGAGAGAGAGAGTACGGAGTAGGAAGGGGTATAACACCCAGGGGTAACTTACAGACCCTACATGCTGCATATTATAATGCCTTTCTTTAGGTTTTTTTATTTTTTGGCCAAAAATATTGGGACATATTAGTGCTTATTTATTCGTCAGTTGATGGGATTTTTGATGTCATTATTGAGGCATCTATCATCCTGAGTGTAATAAGCGCCCAAAGCTTGTGCTTCACACCCCTTTCCAAAGCAAGTTACCCCGCAGTCACAATCACAAGATCGACTGACCTGTCAGATCGTATCGGACGACTTTTTTTTGGCTGCTTCCGATCTTTGGGGTCATCCCTGTTGAGTGGGTGTTTGAGGGGGGCGGAGTGTTAGTCGAACCATCCATCGACTGGTCGTGCCTTGTTCGATGGGCTTGACCCAAGTTGCTTTTTTGATTCAGGAGGAAGCGATCATGTCAAGTTTAGGTTTGTTGGTTGGTGAGTTGGGTGGTGATGGTGATGGGCAAGGCGGCTGGCTGGCTGTGTATTGTCTGAGTGGTTGCATCAGTTTGTAAAGTGGTTGCATGACAAACATGTCTCACACGGGAAGTAAGAGCACAGTGCCCTGCAGGTGTTTGTTTAAGCCTCATCTGTGCCATCCGGTGTAGCAGACAACGGGCAGTGACTTGCTCATTTGGCTGATGAGTGGTCGTTCATTGCAGTTATTGTATGCCTAGACAAGACTCCAGACACATCACACAAGATGCAGGGGTGGGCTGTTGTTGATCTTGCGAAACATGGCCGACCCAGCCCGATCGGTATTTCTCCATGCCTTCCACACCTTACCCTACCGAGCGTACATAGCAAACAACAATACTCCTGACAACTGCCCGCCGCAAACGTCCAACTCAAACAACATGCTAATCATTCCGAGCGACACATACCCCTACAAAAGATCCCCTCACTATGTCAGGGAACACCAACATCTTCCCATCGTTATTATACTTTCAACACTCCATCCTTTCCTCTCCTGTGATCCCGAGGGAGGGCCGAGCCAGCGCTTGGTTCAGGCCCAACGGATCCAAACGACACCCACACAACGACGGCCTCTCATCAATCCTTGAAAGAAATCACACCAACCCTGGCCGGCCACAATCCGGAAAGAGCGAGTCCAATCACCTCCCCCAGTTGCCCCGACTGAGCGAGAGCAAGCCCGCAGCGGCATCCACGTCGGTCCCCTTGATGGGACTGACGCCGCCGCGCATGAAGCGGTGCACCTCGCCGTCGTCCGAGGCGGCGTTGCTGTTGCTGTCGTTCTCGGCGTCTTCGTAGATCTCCAGCGGAGGCTCGGCGGCGGCGGCTTTGCTTCGCGGATAGTGGTACGGAGCCAGCGAGCCCGCCGGAGTGGTCTGGGCGCGGCCCGAGAGGAAAGGCGTGCGACGCGGGTCCTGCCCGAGTGTCCGGCGCGGGTTTCGGCTCTTGGTTGTTTTTGAAGAGGGCGGGCCCGAGGGGAGCAGCCGCCGACCTGTTGATGTCAAGGTGGTGGATGAAGCGGTGCGGCGGAAAGGGCGGGCGTTGCCGTCCTCGTCCGGGCTCCAGTTCTCCTTGTCCGAGTCGTTGCCCGACAAGGCCAGGAGCGTTCTGGTGGGCTTGACCTTGTCGGAGGGGTTTCCAACGACCCTGCTTTGGATGTTGTGTCTCTGCGTGGGTGCCATAGTCTTTTCAATTCTCGCCATGCTGCTGAATGACTTGGCCAACTTGGGCCTCTTGGGCGCGCCCTGACGGTTTGCCGCGTTGCCCAAGGGGGCGCTCCGCTTCGCACGGCTGCCACTTGGCTCCAGCGAGTTGGCGCTGGTTGAGCTTGTCGATCTGAGAAGATTGATCATTGCCGTGGCCGAGCCGCTATTTTCGAGCTTGGCTTGCACAGTCAGGGCATCCTCGCGGTTGTCCGAGACTGCGATGTATTCCCACGAATGTACGCTATGTGCCCGACCAAGGGTGAGAGGAGGAGGCAGCCCCTTGGCAACATCAGAGAAGGGCGACTGACAAACGGAGGAGCTGCGACGGCGGAAGGGGTCTAGCGGCCTGGGCTGGCCCAGCGCCTGGAGGGAATCCACAGTTGGTGGTGGAAGGATGGGGCGTGGCGGCGAGGGTACTGCTTGGATTATCTCGGCCCTGCCTTCCAGAGAGGTTGACAGACGATATCGAGACGGGGGCGACTTTGGGCGGGGTATGAATGCATCAGGTTGCGCATCAGAGAGGAACGACGGAGGGCAAGTAGATGGCAAGTGTTCGGATCTGCCAAGGTGGTGAGTGGCAGCACATCGGGGGAAACAGACGGATACAAACGAACCTGAAGGAATCATCGTGGCCAAGAGCCGGAGGCGAGGCAGAGAAGCCGGCCGTATTCCGTCGATTGGACAGGTAGCCGGTGGGACCCGAAAAGGAGCGGGAAAGGGCTGGCCGGGGCTCGCCGGGCATCCCGGCCGACATAGACGCGGGGGTGCATTCCCCAGCCGCGGCTCCCGCCCCCTGCCAGGCCGTCGACGCTTCCGGCTGCCCCGTCTCTCGAGCATTATCGGAATCAGCATCGGACTGGGTACTAGGGGGGTCTGAGTGGACAGCGGCGTCGGTGCACTGCCCGGGCTGTGACATGCTCTGTACAGCCACGCTATCATTGTCCAATTCGAACGGGGTGTTGAAGGGGAGAGGGTCGGCCGAGATGATGCGGAAGCGGCCTTGTGTGACAGCCTCTACCGCCTGTGGCGACCATGGGCGTGATTTCCGGCGGTCATTCTGGCGGCGGTTCTGAAACCAGATCTGGACACGCCGTTAGCTCCCATCCAGCTTGCAGAGAAACGCGTGTCTGCGTGCGGAGCAAGTTGGACGCGGGGCTGGGCTGACCTGTATTGACTTCTCACTGTGCATGGAGACGCGGCTCAGGAGCTCGAGACGCGCCGCCTTGTCCGGTTTTGAGTTTTTACTGTATGCCTCCTCGAGGATCGCCTTGTCTTCTGCTCTGTAACGGGAGGGCGTTAGTATGGAGGGCCAATTGGGCGGACAGGATGCATCAACGATGCTTACTTTGTCCGGTTTCTCTTGCCCTTCGGATGGCGTTCCCCCTCGGTCGAGGGCGATGTGGAGTTCAGGCTCGACTGTGGTGATGGCTGCGCCGGTTGGAGTTGGGGTTGGGAGGCCGCAGGGAGCGGTTCGCGGGCAGAGCTGCCGGGAGTAGCAGTTTGGCACGGAGGTGAAGATGGGGAGTACGGGGCCTTTGATTCCATGGTGGCGGTAGGCAAGGCGGGGGAGGAAACGGCGGTCGAGGTGAGTGGTATTAGGCGGCGGTCAGAGGCCGGGAGAAGTTGGGGATGGTCGAGAGCGAAGCAAAGGAAGCACTACGCGTCTTCCATGCCTCGGCGAGTGAGTACAGTAACCAAGGTAAATTAGAGGTAGGTAATCAGGTGGTTGGAAACCCGAGATACGCGGTACGCGGTCCTCGCATAGACAATAACGTCAACGTCAGGCCGACAGGAAAACAGAGGGAGGGAGAGACGGGCTGGTTAGATAATAATGACTGCAGCTGCCGGGTGCCACATGCACATGCTGGTTTGGACAGGCGAAGTGGTGAAGAGGGCACAATTGGGTGGGAGGAGATGGAAGTCGGGTATCGAGGAGTGGGAATTGGGAATTGGGCCAAATCCATCGACGGAGGACGGGATAACGCGCGCTTCGGGTGCAGCACCAGAAGAGGGTCACGGTGCAGCAGGAGCCCACAATCATTTGGAAGACCCACGTCGTGTGTCGCGACTGCCCGCGTCAACTCCAGCCAATCACAACAGCGCGAATCTTCCAAATCGGGAAATCAGTCAACATATCGGCCAGGGAACATGCCTCGCCCCGCTCAAAATTAAGTTAAACGTTAAGCTTGCCCAAGCTTGGGTTGCAGATTTGACGCGATCCATGTCGATTTGATGTGCGAAGCGGGCCGGGTCTCACGACGCGATCTGCTTCTCCCATGTGCAATCAAGACACATCAGTCATCTTCACCAGCCATGCTGCCCGCCGACAGAAACTACCTGGCTGAAGAATCAAGGTATAAAATGGAACCAATAACTCGGCAAATCTACAGAGAAGAAGAGCAACAGAGTTGAAAAAAGAGAAAACAAAACAGCAGAGGGTATCCGAGTATTCTGCATCCTGCGCCCTGCACCCTGCATCCGTGCCCACCATATTGCCGGCCGTTCCCCCCCGCCCTTTCTTCATTACTTTCACCCTTTTGAGTACCTTGATCAGCAACAGCAGCCTGTTCCCAGAAGACAGGCATGGAGCCTTGGACCCGAGCATACGAAAAGACAACCCCTGACGAGCTCCAGTACGTCGTCTCTGTTTCCAAGAAATTGGCCCCGTTCCCGTCGTCGTCGATGCCTCTCGAATCGAATCTCGTCCCGGCTCTCCTGCACGACAACTGCGAGATGACCGTCAAGTAGGAGGGCAGGCCGGTTGTGCCAGAAAAAACAACCACAACCAGAAAATAAAAGTCAATCACTCCTCCTCCCCACCCTCCTGAGACAGCGCGCCCAACTCACTAGCCGCCCTCTTCAACAGCTCCCTCCGCGCCCGCCACTGGTCCTCCAGCTCGACCACGCGCGCCTGCAAGTCGCCAATCTTCTTGTCCCTCGCCTTCAGCCCCTCGCGCAGCACGTCCCGCCCGCGCTCCACGCCGCGCGCCCTGAGCGCGTGCAGGTTCAGCGTCTCGCGCACCGCCCGCCGCGCCGTCGCCGACACGGGCTCTGTCTTCAGGAGGCCGAGCACGGCGACGGTGATGTCGGCGTCGTCTTCTGAGAGGTCGCCGTCCCCGTGCAGTAGGCCTGCCCCCTCGGTGAGCGCATTGCGCGTTCGGCTTGGTGTTGGTGTGGTCGTTGCCGGCTTGAACCGCTTCGACCCGGGCTCTGATACTGAGTGGAAACTGTTCCCTGTCATGGGGGTCGGCAGGCCACCGAGACCTCTGTGATACGCGCCTGGGTCGCGACGTGATGGGGTCGTGGGGCTGGCGCTGAACTGCGAGCGTTGGGGCTGGGTGGTGGTGCTTTCGGTCTTGTCGGCCAGTTCGACTAGCTGCGCTGCGTCCTCTAAGTCAAACTCCGACAGGTCTGGAGTTCCAGCTCTGTCTTTGCCGGGGCCTCGTCCCGCCACGCTGTCACCGACACGGGGCCGTTTTCTTTTCGTGAGGGTCCTGTATCGATCCAAGGCGGGTTCCGGAGGCGTGTAGGCCGTGTCGTCACTGTCCTCGTCCGAGACGAGGGTTGTGCTTGTGTTTGCCGCACGCGGGATCCCGGCAAAGATCCCCTTCCTCGGAGCCGGGGTCGGAAACGCGGTGCTCAAAGGTGAGAACATCGGTCCACTAGCGCCGGCCGCCGATGCTGCCGCCTCGGACTGCGGCGGCGTATCACCACGGCTGACTCGCTCTGTGGATATGCTCGGCCTCGGAGTGCTGATGGCCATCGGGCTGCCGCTCATCCCCGTGTCCCCGCTCCCCTTGGATCCTGAATTGCTCCTTGCCCCTGCCATGGTGTCGAACGCCTTCTTCTCGAGTTCCTCGGCGCGGTCCTCGAACAGGAAGAAGCCGCACTGCGCTTCTCCACGGTTCTTGGGACACCTGTAGAACCACCGACCCTTGTTACCGCCCGTCTTGTTCACCTGCCAAAGCTTCGCTGGGAGCGGTGGGTTGCAGGCGCCTGTGGAGGGGGTCGTGTGTTGTTAGTATACGCAGATAGACAGACACTTGGAAAAATCACCAACGGAAAATATACAGCAGAATTACAAAGCGAAAAAATCAAATTCATAGTGAAAGCATTCGAAGCATCCAAAGCATCGCATCGACTCGAGAACCTACAATACCACTTCCCGTCGTGGAACTTCCCGGTCGACATGGGATCCGGTCGCGGGGTTTGTTTACTTTGACTCAGGGGCTAAATCCCCGCCACTATCTTGATGATCCTGGGTTTCGAGGGCTGGATTGGTGATGGAATGCCGGAGTATGTGATGAAGGCAGCGAGCAGAGAGCTGGTTTGCGACGGAGGGTGGTGGTTGGTTGTACGGTGGTGTGTGGGGCGGCGCTGAATTGACGAGGTTGGTAAGAAGGGCGAAACAGACAACGTTGGAAACTCTGTGTTGGGATGATTCCGGCACATGACCGGCACAAGATTCTTTGGTACCTTGGTAGGTCTAGTGAATGGAAACTGACGCATAAATTCACGCAACCACAGTCGCAACGGGGTATTATTGTATATATGTACACACATCCAAGCAAAATACAGAACTAAAGTAACAACAGCAACAACAGGGTATAAACTGGCCATGGTACATACCGTCAACGGGCACAGGGTATCCGCCCACCAACTAATGGAACGACGAGCCACACGCTCGCTCAAAAAAGGAAAGAGTCTGCTTGGTCCAGCTCGACAACAACAAGAAGCAAATAACACGCAACACGCCTCAAATCTCATAAAAGTAATCCTCATCCAGCCCCTCCCGACTCGGCACCACGCCCACGCCGCTCCCGCGCCCGGCCGGGGCGGCATACATCTGCTCGAGCCGGACGTTGAGCAGGCGGATCTTGAGGCCGTACTCGCTGACCAGCGTCACGAGCTTGTTCGTCTCGGCCGTGATGGGCGCCTGGCTGAGCAGCATGAGCAGGCCGTCCAGCCATTCCGACGCCAGGCTGTGGTTGAGCGGGTAGAGCGTCAGGACGGGCTGTTCCTTCGGCTCCGTGCTGCCCGGCGTGGTGTTGGTGGCTGTGTCGGTGCTGACGGGGGTTCCCGCCGGATTGGTCATGTCGTCGGCGAAGGAGTAGATGGTGATTTTTGTGGTGGGCTTGGTCATCGAAGGACTGTTGGGGTGGCGGAGGGTCGGCGCGCTGGAGTTGGGGCTCTGGTCGACGTCTGATTCGGCGGCTTCCGCCTCGGGGTTCGTCGAGACGTTGGACACGACCGAGCTGATGGTGCCGAGGTCGATTTTCTCTGTGAGCGCGTCCAGCCCGGGCTCGTACGGCAGCTTTTCGGGAAAGTCGGCGTAGTGGAGGTAGCGGCGGTTGTGGGAAAGCTTGGCGTACCGCCAGGGCTGGTATAACCGGCGCTTGGTGTAGCTCTCCTGCCGGGTGTGCGGCATCGGCTTGGTGAACCAGCTTCCCTGGAGCAGGCAGCGAATGCGCTGCTCCTTGACGAACTGCAATGCCTCGTGCTTGAGCTCGTCGCGGACCTGGAAGAGATGCGGGCCCCACTGGTCTTCGAACGACAGCTCCAGAAGCTCCATCTGGAGCTCCCGCAGCCGCGCGGCATCGTAATCTTGCAGATCATCCTCCACCTCGAGCACGTCCTTCATCCTGCCCGCTTGGCCCACCACCTGCTCAACGAGCACGCGAACCAGCTCGGCCACCTTGTCAAAGTCGTCCCGTTGTGCCCCGGTGGACTTCCAGAGGCGGAAAAAGGCGTGCAGACCGGCGGTGTGCAAGCGAGACCATTGTAGTAACAGCGGGCGGAATAGCTTGTCGTGGCTCTTAGCGTCGTTCAAAGCTAGGAAGCCCCTGATGTCCTCTAGATCCGACTTGTCCACCTCGAAGTGGTCGTAAAGAATCATGGTGACGGCCAGACTTGCCCGCGCCACGGGACACCGTTCGTTTAGTGGCCTTGTCGACTGCTCCAGCAGTAGTTTTTGAAACCCGTCCTCGTTCTTCCGCACGTAGTCGGTGAGGTCCATCATGCCGAGAAACCCAGCCGTCTCAAACTCAACCGCGGGGGACTCCGTCTCGAACCCCAACCGCCGCCACTTCTCCGGGTTGTGCCGCCTGCTGCCCTTCTTCGCCGCCTCGCCGTCTTCCCCTCCACCAGTCGCCGCCACTACCCCATTCGCATGCCTCCTGTCGGGGGCACTCGCGAGGTGCAACCCCTTAAGTGCCCTCCTGTGCTCGGGCCTCTCCAGGTCGACCTTGACTTCCCTCCACTTCCTCAGTAAAACCTTGGTCAGCGACTGAAACTCTAGCAGCGGGTGCGCCAAGTCCTGCAACGCCGAGCTCTGCAGCAGGTTAAACACGGCACGTATCAGACCGAGATCCTGCAGACGCTTGATGAACTTGCTCCACTCCTCGCCGGCGCCCGTGCCCGGCACTTTGGCCGGTGCTACGGTACTACTGCCTCCCTCGCCGGAAACAGCGTCCCGGATCAGGGCGTTGATGAGCATCAGCGCGTTGGCGCACAGGGCGTGGTCGGCACTCTGCAGCTGCGTGATGACCAGTTCAAAAAACTGGGGGTAGACGGCCACGGCGGGCTTGAGGGCGCGGAAGCCAAACGTGCCGGGGGTGCGGACGGCCGTCGGGGTTCGAGGAGAGAGA
The DNA here is from genome assembly GCA_023628425.1 of Chaetomiaceae sp. PYS4301M. Lineage (NCBI taxonomy): Eukaryota > Fungi > Ascomycota > Sordariomycetes > Sordariales > Chaetomiaceae > Chaetomiaceae sp. PYS4301M. The sequence goes on along the minus strand of JAMAKR010000018.1, from coordinate 357,936 downwards.
CCCGCGCTGCCGCCGGCCTCGGCGCCGGAAGAGGACTGCGACCTTCCCACGAGGGCGACCAGGATGGACATGGCGCCGCGCAGGATGTTGACTAGCGGGTTGGTGACGATCAGCTCGACGATGCGCTCGACCAGGTCCCCCGCGGCCGGGCCCTCGAAGATATCCCAGCCCATGTCGACCTCGAGCAGGCGGGTGAGACTCTGGAGCGAGTAGGCGAGAGTGTTTCCGCCGGCGGTCATGATCAGGCGGCGGAGGATGACGAGGCCGCCGGACGAGATGAAGACGTCGGCGAAGGCCGGGTCGTTGATGGACGACTGCAGCTTGAAGACGGCCATCTTGCGGGCGGCATCTTCGTCGGAGGCGAGGCGCGACAGAAGCGCGGGGATGTCGGCCTGGTCCATCTTGACGGCGGCTGTTTATTTTTATTTTTATGTTTGTTTTGTGTTCCGTGGTCTTGGACTTGCTTCCTTTGTCTTGGTTCGAAATGTCAGGTTCGGGGTCTCGAGGGGCTTCGGACGAGGGGTCGGGTCGAGGTCGCGGTCTCGAGGTGAGGAGGGCGCTCGGCCCGGGGGCGCGTCAGCTGCGTGCAGCAAGTCGGGTTGGGCACTCGGTCAGTAGGAGTGGTTGGTGTGAAATGGTACTGTTGTGATCCATGTGGTGTGTGGTGGTGGTTCGTTCGCCCTTTTGGGGATCCAGGAAAGTCGAAATCAACCTGGCCAGTCCGTTTCGCGCCTGCTGTGGTCCAGGGGTCTTGGGGAATTTCCAAGTTGGGATGGCCGCTGTGGTGTGTGGAGAGTGTGGGGCCTTCCCTCGGCCAGCCCGTTCCCCAAGCTGTTTCTTTCGCATTGTTCATTGGTCAATTCGATCACAGACGCAGGGATCAACCAGGCTGCTTTTCGACGGCTATCACGGTGTTAATCTGATGCATGGCATCGATTTGACAGCCCTGCCTCCCTGCTTCCCTGCTTCACACAACAGCTGATTGTGTTTGTGCTACAAGGTATGGACGGCGAGGTGTACATACCGTTGGGCACACGTCTATGTGTATTCCGAACAGATTACAACGATCCCTAGCTTGATATCGACGAATCGGACGTTGTTGTTTATCTACCTGAAGGTAGGAAAGCAGGAACCATCCCAACACTGGCACTTCACCTGTGGGCTTCGTTTCCCTCCACATTTACAGGCCGATATTGCAACACCCGTCGTTTGTTTTTATTTTGTTTTTATCTTTAAATCCCAATCATCATTATTCTACGTTGCGACATATGCGTCTACAAGAGATGACTTCCATTATATGATGTATCTCCGCAGGATACGGTCCCTCAAACTACCCGCCTACATTAGATATGTACCTGGGTTACTTGCTCTTCCGCGTCTCCAACACATCACTCCGCCTCGTCTGCAACAAAACCTCCGCACCCACGACAGCCCTGTACACGCCATACAAGCCCCTCAGCGGCCAGATCCCCCAGAACGCAGCCCTCACCCTCGCCATCCACGACGCCCTCGCCGCGGCCTCCTCGGCATCCACATCCACCTTCACCTTGTCGTAGACACTCGGCAGGTAGTCGGCCCCGTACCTCGCCCGCAGCGCGTCGTACGCCGGCCGGTCGTAGTGCGCCCAGAACTCGTCCTCGCTGTAGTAGGCGTGCGCGTACAGGCACTTCATCCCCCCCAGCCGCCGGACCGTCTGCTCGAGCGCGCGGTTGTGCGCCACGCACGCCCGCCTGTCGAACCGGAACGGCGACGGCGACGCGGGGCCCCACACGCCAAAGTCGAGGAGGTAGTCCGCCGCCGCCGGGTTGCCATCACTGCCACCGCCACCACCACCGACGCCCCCTGAAAACGCGGCGTGCAGCCCGTGCGCCGCGTCGGGCCCGTCGCGCCGCATCCGCACGGGACACAGCCAGACGGGGTACAGCGGGGGCAGGTTCCCGGGGTCGTCGAGCCAGCGCGCGAACTCGGCCGCGCGCGCGTAGGGGATGCCGACGTCCTGCACGACGAAGAAGTCGGGGAAGCCCGACTCGTGCGCCGCGCGCACCACCACCCGCGTGTGCATCAGCGGGTCGAGCAGGAACCGCGTGATCCGGTTGAAGGGCGTCAGGAAGTAGCGGAACGCGTGTCGGGCTGTCCAGAACGAGCCCCGGTCGTACCGGAAGAGGTAGTCTGTTAAGGGGATGTAGTCGGTTACTTCGGGGGTTGGGCTGGAGGGGGATGGGGGTTTCCGGAGCTGTTTCTCGATGGCCTGCGCATGGATGTAGAACCAAGGGTCGCGGGCGCGGAGGAACTGGCGCGGCGTTGATCCTTCGGGGAGGGCGTCGACTAACCGGCCGATGCAGATGATGGTTGAGTCGTGGGAGAAGGTGATGGCGTCGACGTAATCGTTGGGCGAGTGTGCCGCCGTCTCCGCTTGGAGGACAGAAACAAACCTCGTCGAAATCCGCGACATGGCGGTATCTCAGCTCGACGTAGCGCGCGGCATCCCTGAGTTGGACCTCGAGCAGAGTGACGACTCCGAGTGTGCCAAAGGCCGAAGCGGCGCCCCAGAACAGGTCGGGCTTCTCCGTCTTGGACGCCCGGGCTACCTCTCCGGTCGGCAGGACAATTTCGATCCAGTTGACGGTGGCCTCAAACAAACCGTACCGGAACGAGCTGCTCTCGCCAGACGTGCCCGAGAAACCGCCGCCGACGGTGATGCCCGGCAGCTCCATGACAACCAGGGGCACGAGGCCGTGCTTGAGCGTCGTCTCGACCAGAACGTCCATGGGCACGTTTGGCTCGACCAGAGCCGTCTTGCTTGCCGTGTCCACCTCGAGGACCCGGTTCATGGCGCTGGTGTCAACCGTGTTATCCTGCCGCCGCTGGGACCGCCGGGTGCTGTTTGTTGAGCCATGGTAGACCCGGAATGGTGTCCTGATCTTGTAGAATTGGCTGACTCTTGACGCCACCGCCGCTGTAGCAACGTCGTGGGATTCCATTGTGGGATGGCTCCTGTGGTGGTGAGGGCGTATGACTAGGCTTGTAAGAATAAAAATATATGTTGAAACGGATGTAGTTCGTTAGCTGGGGGTGGAGAATCCAAGTCCGTGACGAAGTGAATGGCCGCTGTGTTGAAAGCTACGTCACACCGGGGATAGATCAGGAGCGGTTGGTTGGTGGTTTGGTTGGCAGTTGGTGCAAGAACCCCAGGGCGGCAACGTGCCCTTGTCCCGTTCCGTCGAGCAGCCGTTGTGTGTCAGCCGGCGGCTAACAGACTCGGTCTTGTCATGGTCAGATTTTCGGCTCGTTATTCAATCATGTTTGTTCTGTTATCAACCCTTAGCCACCGTTCCAAATAAGTGTCTGCCTTTGGCATTGATCTAAGCCTCGCCAGAAATGAGTAAAATATCAAAGCAATCTGCCATCTACCACTTTTTGCAACCCACTGCCTATCATATCCATCCCTCCATCCATCCATTGGTTGAACCGACCTCACCCGTGTGTGGTGGGCACGGGGCAAGTTATAGATCCCGCAACCAGAAAAGAGAGGTATCAAACGCAAGATGCAAGATTACCACGAGAAATCGCATAAAGATCAAGAAATAGATGACTCATCCCTTCTTCCTTACCCCCATACCCTCACCCCCCAAATCATGTTACCGACCTCCCATCTAGGACGGCGGTGGCCCATCCCGACTCGGCACCCTCAGCTCCTTCTTGCTCAAGAAGCTCCTCCTAACACCCCCGGCAACAGACTTGGTCGACTTGGGGCTGTCCGGAACCAGTTTGCCGTCGTCGCCCGAAGGGACAAACGAGCTCTTGATGACCACGGTCCCGCTGCCCACCGACAGCTGCTTCTCCGCCCCGGAGTTGGAGTCGTCCACGAAGTAGAGCGTCTCGCCCAGCGGGTCGTCGCTGCCAAAGGTGTGATGCTCCTTGGCCTCGATCTTGAACTGCGAGTCGGGGGTGCATTGGATGCGGAACGTCTCGTCAAAGTGCACCGTGCCGCTCGACGACTTGTGGTGCTTGGTCTTGCCCACCTGCTTCGACTTGCCGTCCCGCAGCTGCGTGACCGTAATGTAGACGTCCGAAGAAGGAGGGAAGCCCGAGGTCGAGACGACGGTGAAGGACGCTGTCCCTGACGCCGCGCCGGGGATGATGGCGCTATGGATGGACGAGGCGCCGACACTCTTGTTCCGGTGGTGATGGAGAGAGAAGCTGCCGCCGCCAGAGCCGTCGGATCTGCTCTCGGGCGGGCTGTCGGTCGTGGTGATCCGCGGCACGTCCATAGAGGGCTTGGGTGAATCGTCGCTGCTCTCGTCGTCCTTCTTACCGCGCAAGCCGCGGATGAGGAACGAGGCACCCTTGCCGACTCCGTGACCGACCGCCCCAACACCCTTGAGAGGAACACCGGCAACGCCCGTCACAATCCGGCCCGGCACAGAAAAGGTGCCAGACAAGGTTGACGTGCCATGTCGAGTCCGCGTGACGTAGTCTGGCGTGAAGAGCATGCGGACGCGGATCGTGCCCGACTTCCCGTCCAGCATGTACTTGAACTCTTGCGCCCTGAACGGGTCGAGCTGCTCCAGGTTGATATCGGCGCTGCCCAGGAAATCAGGCTTGTCGGCAAAGTCCCAGTCCCACACTGTGGCCTTGAATTTGGCCGCAGTCCTAGAGGGGATCGACACATTGAAGTCCTCGTTCCACGTCGGGTTTAGCGTCTTCTTCTGCGTCTTGGTCTTGAAAACCTCCTGGCCGTTGAGCTCAAATTTGGCGTACGGATCGCTCTTGCCGTTGGAATCAGCCGATGGGAGGTCCTGGGCGTCCAGAACGCTGACTCGAAGGTTGCCCATGTTGTTGATGCTCTCGCTGGGGTCAAGCTTCATCTTGACCGGGACATACTTCAGGCTGACTTTGATCGAGTAAACCACGCCGTCCTCATCCTTCATCTTGAGAGTCGTGGGGTTGTTCTGCCACACATTAGTTTGCGTCGCCACATGAAACGCCATATGAGGGCTCTAGTTACCAGGCATTGTTTGAGAGTATCAAGCGTGTTGCCGGACAGACGGGCCAGTGTGTGCTGCTTCCCGCCTTCGTCATGTTTGTCTGACTTCTCCGAGACCTTGATGGTCAGCCTAGAGAATTCGAGTTCACGGATGAAGCAGTCGCCCATCTCATCAAACTTGTGATGCCGTGTCCTTGCTGTTGAAGAGACATAAGATGGGAAGGCCATATCGTCGACCGTCACCTCGATATGGGTCTGGCTCTTGGGCAGATCCGCCTCCATAAGCCGGAAGATGATGAGACCCGACTCGTGCTTGAGCAGCTCTTCGGGCGTGAGATACACCTTGGGCGGTTCCCTTTCGTCGCGCGACCTCCTGGGAGAAACGGCTGAAGAAGGACTGGTCGGCGTCATTGGCGTGCTGGGCTCCTTCCCGTCGGTAGATCTCACATCCAGAGATTGTCTGGAAGCCGATTTCGAATCGGGAGTACCATTGTGCAGTGATGACTTGTCATCCTTTTCGCTTCCAACTTCTGCTCCGTTTTCTTTCTCCTTCTCCTTCTCCCTTTCCTCCTCCTTCTTCTTCTCTTCCTCCTCCTCAGGATCTGCGATGTTCAGTGTGGGGTAGAAGGCCACCGTATAGGTAAGGACACCCTTGGCACTGCCCTTGCCGTGGATCCGCAAGCCGTCATTCTTCTCCTCTTTCTTGTCGTGGACCAACCACTCGCCGATGTCATCCTGCATCATGTAGTCGCCAGAGTATATCTCGGTAAGACCGAGAGTGCGGTCCTTGCCCACGTTCTCGGCGTCCATGACCTCCAACTGGAGGCGTTCTTTGGGCGAATGAATGGGCACGTAAAGAACCTCGTCCCAGTCGGGATCAAGGTTGTTCTTGAAGGTGACGGTGCGGGCTCTCTCGATGCCCGACATGACGACCCGCGCGTACGGGTCAGATTTGCCAAGTGCCTCGACGTTCCGCAGCTGCTTGGCGTACTTGAAGTGAACCCGCAGGACGCCGACGGGGGTCATGTAGCCGCCTGTGCCGGTCGCAACACCCGAGATGGTCACGGGCCGCCATTGGGCCATCATCTTGACACGGCCGGTCTTTGCACCGGACAGGTTGTACCATTCTTGTCCCTTGGCCATGAATTCCAACATGTCCTCCAGCTTGATTTGATAGGTGCCGATGACTTGGTCCCCGGCAATGTCACGGTCGTCCTTGACGGCGACACCAAGCTTGGCGTTCTTCTTATCGGTAATCAGGATCTCCTTGGAGCCATTATCCCAGATCGGGTTGTTCGTCCGCTTGAGCTTCTTGGTCGTGTGGACTTCCTTGCCGTTCAAGAGAAGCATGGCGTAGGGGTTAAGCAGTCCGACCATGCTCTTTGAGCCATCGAGCTCCTTGGCTTGCTCAACCGTGAAGCGGAGGATGCCCTGGTTGGATTCTGGCGCCGGTTCCATGCTTCCGTCGGGGAGCTTCTTTGACTCCAGGACTGGGAAGAAGCGGATATCGCAGAACAGCATACCCCTCGCCTTTCCGTCGAGGTTGAGTTCGAGCCTCTCGTTCTCATGCTCGTACACCTCCTCGACGTCCTCCAAACTGAAGGAGGCGGAGCCGAGCTTCTTGTCTTTCCTGATATCGTTGAAATCAAAGACGTCAATGTCGAGGGAGTCGTTGAAGGAGGTGATGATGACATAGTGGGTTTCATTCCAGCGCGGGTTGGCATTCTCCTTGATCACCTTGGTCTGCGCAAGCGGTTGCCGGTTGTTAAGGGAAACCACGGCATAGGGATCGGGCGTGCCGGAGAACTTGTCGTTGTTCTTGAGTCCTTGAGCGCCGTGCAGGGTGATGGCAATCACACCGATGGCCTGGTCGACGGGGGTGCCGGACAACATCTTGGCGACCTCGATGGGGAAGACGTTGGGCGCATACATCATGGGCGCCAGCGTGCCGTGGATCTGCTCCATGATGAAGCTCTCAAGCCCGGGGATAAAATTGATGTCGAAGCCGAAAGTCTCACCGCCAAGCGGCTTGCACACGTAGTCGATGGTGGGCCTCTCCAGGAAGCACATCTCGACCTTCTCGACGTGTGGGAAGGGGATTTGCAGTTTGACCTTGAGACGCATCAAGCCGCTAAAGGCCATGTCCTCGACAATCACATCCAGGCCCTTGCTCACCATGGCCTTGCCAATTCTGATTTCAAGAATAACCTTGGGGTTGATCTTGTTCTTGACTTGGCGAGCCGTCATGTCGGCCGTGTCGTTCGGGGTGAAGCTGAACATCCAGTCCATGATGACCACATCGTCCTCGGCCTTGGGATATGTCTTCACGTGCTCCATCCGCGGCGGCTTCGAGCCGAGCGTAAAGGTCTTGAGCTTCAGGCTATCCAGGAAGGCTGGGGTGGCGGAGCTCAGGACCTGGTCCACCGAGTTGATGACGGTCTGGGCGAGGACTGGCTGGTAGATGGGCCAGAACTTGACCAAGAAGGAGTTGATCCACTCGACAGACTCGTTGTCCGTCTCCAGCTTCTTGAGGGCCATCTCGCGGGTGATGTCGTCTCGGAAGTTGCGACGCACGCGACGAATGGATGTGCGGTAATAGGTCGAGCAGACGGCCATGACGATGAAGACCCACGCGAGACCACCACCAAGCATGGCCACTAGCCACGAGGCGAGGCAGGCGAACGCAATGACGCCGGCATTGTGGTACCAGTCTGTGTGGATGGATCCAGTTGTTAGCCTCCACGCAAGCTCCTCATGAGGGAAATGAGGACCATACCTCCAAAGAATTGCTCTGACAGTTGGGATTCTACCCATGTCGCATGGTCCAGCATGCTCTCGCCTTCATGTGCGGAATCAGCAGGCCAGCCAAACTTGGGTTCCCAGCCGGTCTTGCCCCAATCAGGCTTCTCCTCGCCTGCCACACCGTTCTCAAGCGGCTTTCCATCTTCGCCTTTAGGAACTTCGATTGCGCCGGCTTTCGAGGGGGAGGGGAGGTCAATATCGGCCTTGGCACCGTCGTCGATATCGGAGACGAGGGCTACGCCTTTGGGTCTTCGAGTGAAGCCCTCGGGGAGCGCCTGTGCACAGTCAGAAGCTGCAAGCAAGGGAGAGGAGGCCGCTGTGCGGTGTGCGATGTGCGATGTGCGATGTGCGATGTGCGATGTGCAGTGTGCGGTGTGCGGGGTGTACATACAGCTCTCGCCTGGGACCGTTTCTGTTCTGGGGTGGCGTCGGGGTCAAACACGAATGCTGTCACGCCGGCCTGTCTGCTGTCCTCGACAATCTTGCGCTGGGCATCTTCTGCAGTGACGTTGGTGTTTGGGTCGCGAGCTGCTTCGATTGCGCCCTGCTGCTTGAGCTCGTTGGCAGCTTGGGCAGTCGCCATGACGGGCCTCAATTCACGCTGCGTCTTCAGCTGTGCGTCTTGCGTGTCTCAATTGGTTCAATGGCAGCGTCGGGAGCACAGGTCGGGGGCGTGGTCTGTTGGTCCGTTGGCAATGAGAATGGCAAGCAACGGCAATGGCAATGGCAATGGTAAACGGCACAGCTTTCGGTGTGTGTTTGAGATGCGGTGCTGACAGCTCGGCGGGATTTTGGTTTCGGAGTGCGGCGGGACACGCACACAAAGGCGTGAGCGTGAGCGTGAGGAGGAGATTGTCGACGCAAACGCTTCTCCGTGGGGAAGCGGTGGAGGTCAGGTCAGCCGAAGGCACCTACCCACCAGGAAGGGCAACCAGGAAGGGCAGTGATAAGTTAATGGTTAATGGTGGCTGGAGCACACCAGAGCTGGGCTTGCAAACCTTGCAAACCACGCCCAATTTGTGGGAAAAGGGGGGAATGGGAATGGGAATGGGAATGGGAATGGGGAAAAGAAAAAACCAGCTGCCACAGAGCCCGAGGCCAAGCTGAAGAATATCTGGGCGTCTTTCGCTACTCCTTGGATCCAGGTCTGGCTGATGGAGTCAATTTCATCTGTTAACTTGAACCCTTGCACAGCTGTCCGCTGCAGCGCACTAGCTCGGCGCAAAGAGACATTGCGTCACCTGGAGGGCAAAAACCTGGGCTGGCCAGGGTAGGTCCCCAAGAATCGGCGGATCCCTGTTGCGATTCCCTCTTGGCGGCCGGGGGGTTCGGCAACATGCGGGAACAGAGGCCTCGAATCCGAGCCCCCCCCAGAGGTGGTTGGGGTTGAGGGGTTGGACATGGACACGGCACACTCGACTCGTTGAAGGTGCAGGCGAAGAGTGTCACGACTTTCACGAGAGATTCGGAACGAGGACAGCCATCTCGGCGCCGGATCCGCCGAACAATGTCAATTATCAGTCGCAATTTATCATCACGTCAGGGTGCCAGAAGGTGGAGTGTCGATCGACCCCTGCTGAAGTTACCCCGCCAGATCTCGATGCCACGCTGTCAGGGATGGGAAACGTGACAGTCATTTGCGTTAGGTTGTGGCCCTTGTGTTGGCGTTGCTCCAGCCTCCAGAGCACCAGAGTGTCTCTCGCCGAGTTGAGACGCTGTCATCCTGCAGCTTCCTCAGTATACCTACAGAGTATCACACCGCCAACAAACATGTGGGAGGCAAATTTCGATAGGCTGGTGCTGGCGCTGTTCCTTGTTGTGGTGGGTTGATCAGCGCCCAGTGTCTCGGTGACCACAAAAGAGAGGACAGCTGTCGGTTGCAGCTTGCCGCTCTGTCGATAAAAATCAATTCCAGCAGGGAAATTAGTGGGGCCGGTGAGAGACCCCGCCAGAATTGGTTAAGGGTCCTGTCTTCAGATCCCCCACCTTCTTTCGCTTCACCAGGTTGGGATATCTCCTCGTCGGGGTTCACTTGGCGGAGTCGAATCGGCGATTGGAGAGAAGAACGGGATCTGAGACCCAGTGGGGTCAGGCCGTGAGGGTCTGCGATACTTTGGCCAGAGTCGTCGGTGCCGTAAGGAAAGAAGAAAAAAAAAAAGACAATCAGTCAACACCAGATTGATTAATCACATCAATTGGTCACCTCATGTGCGACGGTGTTGTGTCTCTAGTTGGTGGTAACTGTGGCTTGTGGATGAAGTTGTGTCTGCTCAACGGACACAGGTCACAATGCAGTTGTGTGAGAACGTGGCGATTGGTGTTCAGGAGTGCCAGAAAGTGTTACAAACCTGGACGCCCCTAGTAGTAGGTGTCAAAACCTGAATTTAGGCGATAGCAGCTCGAGATGGCTGGTGCCATCCGATGTTGTTAACGACTTTGGCTCATGCAGTCTGCATGTTCTGGGCCATGATGGCCCGGGTTTTTCGCAGCTTCTCGAAGCTTCAGCCACACCTATTCAGCCTTATCTTGGCAGAAAGTCGGCAGCCAATGAGAATGAGACTCAGCCACCTGTGGCGGCATTGGGTGGGCATTTTCGCATCCCGACGCCAAACGCGGTCCTGATAAATCACCAACCAATCCATCACCATCGCCATTTCACTACTCTATCACCACGGCACGAAGCACAACACAGCAAAAGGCCCATCCTCCATCATCTCCCGCCCTCACCAAACTTATTCGAAACACCCTCCCGACCGAAAGTCACCACTCAAAAAGAAAGCGCGAGCCAGCCAGAAACCACAATGGCCAACTTTCTCGCCTCCATCTTCGGCACCGAGCAAGACAAGGTCAACTGCTCCTTCTACTACAAGATCGGCGCCTGCCGCCACGGCGACCGCTGCAGCAGGAAACACGTCAAGCCGTCGTACTCGCAGACCATCCTCATGCCGAACCTGTACCAGAACCCGGCCTTCGACCCCAAGAGCCGCATGAACCCGTCGCAGCTGCAGAACCACTTCGACGCCTTCTACGAGGACATCTGGTGCGAGATGTGCAAGTACGGCGAGGTCGAGGAGCTCGTCGTTTGCGACAACAACAACGACCACCTGATCGGCAACGTCTACGCCCGCTTCAAGTACGAGGACAGCGCCCAGAAGGCCTGCGACGCCCTCAACGGCCGCTGGTACGCCGCCCGCCCCATCTACTGCGAGCTGAGCCCCGTGACCGACTTCCGAGAGGCCTGCTGCCGCCTCAATAGCGGAGAGGGCTGCGTCCGGGGCGGGTTTTGCAACTTTATCCACCGCAAGAACCCGAGCCCGGAGTTGGAGAGGGAGCTGGAGCTGTCGACCAAGAAGTGGCTGAAGGTGAGGCCGCGGTCGCGCTCGCCCACGAGGTCGCCCAGCCCGGAGCCCACACGGAGACGGTACTAGGCAGACCACTGGGTGAAGGCGGAGGAGGACTGGGAGAGGACGGCCGCCGAGGCCAGGCTTTCGGGTTGAAAGGGATGAAGGAGGCGGTTGGGGGGATACAATTGCGAAACCGTCGCTCCCAATCTAATGGTTTGGTATGGCGGGGTCGAACAAAGGGCTGGGCTAGGCTTGCAAATGGAGTTCCGGCGTTTGAGGTGGGCCAGGAAAGAATACCTTTTTCCTTGTAATTATCGGCTCTGTATAGCATACGCAACAAAACTTGGGCGAGCGCTTGACATCATGGCATGATACGTCGTCCGGAATCAACCCTTTGGTGACCCCAATCTCGACTTGGCAATGACCCGATCTGCCCATGCAGACGCTCATCTTGAACAACAATACATCCCGTTAGATTCCAGAGGGTATCTCGTGCTATAAACGCAGGATACGCGTTCTATAATGCATGCAGCGTGCTCCCTCGCTCCCGCTAAATGATAGAGACCCTTTCCACTCGTTATGTGATTCCTTTGATCTTGGGCATCCGCGAGCCCTTGACTGGCGCGGGGAGGCAAGCTATCAGCTTGTCGCGTTCTGTTCGACTCGGTCAGCCATACTGCCCCGCCTAAACAGATCTCTGCATGTCGATGGGACTCACCCGCTTCTTTATCAAACAGTATCGATATGTCGTCGTGCTCCCCCGGCAGCTCCGGCAGGTCCAGACACAAAAACGCCGCGTCCGCCGCCTGCTGCGCGTCATCCGCGTCGGCGGCGAGCAGCTTCGGCAGCGGGAACTTGGCGTCGTCAATCTTTAGCCCCGCCTTCCCGCTCCTGCCGAACGACTCAAACACGTCTGTTCCCTTGAGGTGGAATCCCATGCACTTGCCATGGCTAAAGTCCTCGAAGAACGCCAGCAGCTGGGACACCCCGTCCTGCTGCACCACTTGGATGCGCGTCGCGCCCGCCTCCCATTTCTTGTGGATCGGCACCACCATGCGGCGCCGCGAGATGGCGAACGCGGAGGCGACGCCGTCAAAGAGAACCTTGAAGCCCGTGATGGCGGTTTGGAACGCATGGAGGTCGTCAAGCTTGGGGAACATGAAGGTGCGGATGGTCGGTGACTGTTTGAGGCCTTCAAGCGCCTGAACAAGGTCGGCGGAGAGACCGCGGGAAGAGTTGGCTTCGGTGACGGCGAGCGTGATGTCGGATTGAGGTTGGCGGAAGACCATCAAGCAGCTTGGGTTCTGGACATCGAGGCGGAGTTTCAGTTCACCGGGGGCGACGTTGATACGGTCGGTGAGGGTGCCGTCTTTGAACTCGTAGACCACACGGAGCCTGTCGGCGAGGACACATGAGTGCCTGTCGCCGTCGTTGTCGTAGTTGATGACCCTGACCTTGCTCCAAGCTAATGTGGAGAGGACCCGGAGGGCCTTGTCGCGCGTATCGCCAAACTTCTCCGAGAACCACACTCCTTGGATGGGGGCTTCACCAACGACGCTCTCGCCACGGTCGAGAGCAGTTCCAATCAACAAAGTGTGCATCCGCAGCCTCTCTGCCTCGTCGGCAAAAGACAAAACCATGTTCCCCTTAAACCGCCCATTTTCGAATTTGAGCGACAGGGCAGGGTCATTTGCCTCGCTGCGCAAGAAGCCGAACTGGATGGGCGTCTGGGGTGGGTATACCTGGTTGACACCGCTCAGCGTCTTCGTCCGCGGCCCGGTCACAACCGCAATGCGGTACCCCTTGTGATATGTCCGGGGGCCTGTCGCTGCCCCTTCCCTAAAGAGGCGCTCGAACAGAGCTATTTCGCAGCTGGGCGTCGGCTCTTTCGGAAACTGCCTCGACTGCGGGTCGTTGTCGAAGTATTGGAACGCCCGCAGGGTCGACCTGAACATGCAACTCTCATCCTGTCTCGGGTAGAGGCTGGAGTGTACCTTTGCGCTGAACTCGTACATGCTGCGTAGGGTCGTATACGTTTGTTGTGTGGCCTGCACGACGAGAGCGAAGCCGCGAGGCAACCTCAGCTCGAAGTTGCAATTTTCGGGATGCCAGCGCACGTCTTCCCAGACCGCACCAGCGTTCTTGTTTCCGGAGATCCGAAGCTGCACCGCTCCGTTTTGGCTGGCAAGGATGAAGAGCATCTCTGGGTGCGTCTGGGGTCTGACGGTGGATAAGACACACGGAAGATAAAGCCGCTGCGAATCCCTCCCCTGTTCCATCAGGAACACGTCGACCTGAAAACGGGCGAAGCAGAATGTGGTCGCTGAGTCGCCCAACGGCAGCGAATCCAGGATGGTCATCCCAGAGGAGGCGTGGCTCTGAGCAAGAGCAGAGCGCGAGCCACAGAGCAAGGACTTGATATCTTGCGATAGCGGAGGGTATTCGAGCCAGATAGTCCTGTCGACAGTTTGAGGGAGGAACGCCTCCTCGGGCGGCAGAAAGCCGTTCCGCTTCATTGACATGGCCAGTTTGCGGAGGCCGGAGACGAGCGTGGTCCGGACATTCTCGGCTTCCATGTCAACCGGGCCACGCCCGCTGCCAATGACTTCGGGCATTGCTTCTTCCAGGAGCCAGTAGCTCTTGGCCAAATCGGCGTACGCCTGCTGTTTCGCCATCTCGCTTTTTCTCTCCGATTCGGGGGAGGAGGGGGCCCCTCTGATGGCAACCTCTAATGCCGTCCGGCCAGTCAGGAACCACCACAGGGCAGCCCGCGCGAGGTCGTGGGGCGTGCAAGAGACCAACGACCGCACGCTCTCGGCATGGAGACGGAAGAGTTCGAACAAGTGGCGCGTACGTGCCACGAATGCATTCATAGCGTCATCTGACGCGGCCGCCACAACATCTTGAAAACCTGTAGCTCCCTGTTGCGGCATAGGCGATGCATAGTCCTTCTCCAACACCTTGCTGCCCTGTCTCGAAGTTGCGAATGGGTGTTTGAAGGTCGAGGCTGCGGAATAGAGGGTTACGGGGCTGTTGTCGACCCGCTGGGCTCTCTTCAGCCTTTCAGGGGAGTTCGAGTGTTGACTCGTGGGGGTGTATGCGCCATGAGACTGCGGACGGTCTCTTGGTTCGGGAGGAGCAGGAGCAGGAGGAGGAGGGACCGGTATTTGAGACAGCTGCGGTCTTGAACGGTTTGCTTTGGGGGGGATTGGCGGAGGTTTGCTGGGGGGTGTAGATGGGTGAGTTTGCGGGAATTGAACAGAGTCGGGCGACGCGGTGATGGGCGATACTATCTCTTGGTCGGGCGAGGCAGGCAAGGGATACCCACGCTCCGGTCGCTCAGGTCGCTCTCCCGAGGCCGACCGTACAGCATTCGCAAACGCCCGTCCTTCGGCCTCTCTCATTTGGGCCTGCTGCACCTCAATGAAGGACCGTCGTCGTTCGTCGTGGGCATTTGGCGTGCCCAGATGTCGGGTAGTCGTGTTTGGCCCTGGGGACCGCCTCGGTTCCACGGCATCCAAACTCGTCGAGAAACCTGTCTGGGTGCGCCGCAATCCCGGGCTGAACTGCGGTTCCCTCGGTTCCCTCTCTGGGGGGTCCGCGAACGGGTTTTGCGAGCTGTCCCCGACGTTGGCAGGTCGGCCAGGTTTCATGGCGGGGCTGGGAGGAGGCCGTTGTTTCTTCCGCCTGGAAATCTCGACGGTGGGAATCTCACATTCGTCACCGCCATGCCCGATGATTTCCGGCTGTGTCTCGGCAAACTGCACAGCCAGACCCTTCTTGAGCCGTCTCGGCGGGTCGCGGGGCCGGACCACGTACTCGTGTAAGCTGGGCTGGCTGGCTGCATTGACGCTGTGGGCGTTGGGGTATCGGGCGGCCGTCTTGGTGTCGATCTTGGTGAGGACGGGCGGGGAGGCGTGGGAAACTTCCAACTTATCGGTGGACCCGTGCAGGAAGGCGTTCAAGTCGCCCTCATCGCGTGTTGACTTTCTCTCGCGGTCGCGGCCAAAAAGCTTGCCCATGATGCGGCCCCTCTTGGTCGTTCGGCCATCGTCGTGCACAGCGAGGCCCGGGGGCTCGTTTTCTGTCATTTCGCTCGGTCGGGAGTGCTAACGTTATCGAGAGGCCAGGGCCTGCATGGGCTATTCTGGCGCTTCGACGACGGGGAGCGGGCTCAAGGGGTTGGAGTAGACTCGTGGTGTTGTTTTCTGTGACCGAAAAGGAAACCGAGCATGTGCCCGTCGATGCTGTCCGCCGGGCGGCCCAACAACCGACTGCAGAGCTGCCAATTAGGCCCGGTGGTGTCGGGCTCCTGGTGTCGCATGTGACCTGACCCGACTGATTGCTGATCGGGGTTGGGGACAACGTTAGGGATCTATCTTTGGGGCAGGGAAGGTCGGGTCGGGTCGGGGTGTCGACACGAAGTCGCTTGAAGTGGCAGAGTGGAAACCCACAAGCCTCAAGGCGGAGAGCAGGAGGAGAGGAGTCGATGCGGAGGAGAGAGGGACCGCGGGTTGGTCGACTGCAAATGTGTTGTTACATACAAGTGCGCGCACTGCCTTGCTGCACCTGCCCGGCGGGGCAAGCAACCTGGAAATGACTGGGGGGTTGGTTCTACTCCGTAGGGACTTGTCGTTTTACCGCTGCAACCCAAGCACTTGCTGCGCAGCCAAGCCAAGAACATCCTCAGTCGAACGAACGAGCCAACGACGCGACGGCTGAGCTCGTATTCGAGGCCCATAAAGGCCCAGCGACTTTGACCATCTTTTTTAGGGTCGCTCGCCCGGATCCAGCCCGAAGACCACTGCGGAACTGGTCAGTGGTGGGTTGGCTCAGGTTGTCGAACAATGCCTTGCAACGGCTGCAATTCTGAAACCGACGGGTCCATTTTGATCCATCTTCTGGGGACTTCTCCATGCAGATCGACGGTCCCTTCATGTTACCTCGATAACGTGTTACCTCGATAACGTTAGGTAGTTAACGTCCCGGTGCGAGACACAAGCAGAGCACAGGGCAGAGACACATTTGCCAATTGGCACTTAAAACCGCACTGTGCCCCCCCTTGCGATTTCCACACCAGAATTCAGGAACCGCTCAGCACAATCCACCCCACATCCATCCCCTACTCCTCTTCACCCTCCGGCAGGCTTACCGAGTTGGGTGACCTCAGCACTCGGGTTGACCCCCAACCAATTACGTTAACGTTACCTTCCTTACCTTACCTTACCATTAACCTGGAGGGTGCTCGCTCCCCTTTCATACCGTACATACCTTACAGTAGGTAACTTTAACGTTATCCTTGCAGCAATGACTGTCAATGTCAACAGTCCGCCTACGGTGGTAATGTACAGGTATGTATTTCAGAA
This sequence comes from Chaetomiaceae sp. PYS4301M, assembly GCA_023628425.1. Classification (NCBI taxonomy): domain Eukaryota; kingdom Fungi; phylum Ascomycota; class Sordariomycetes; order Sordariales; family Chaetomiaceae; species Chaetomiaceae sp. PYS4301M. The sequence continues at coordinate 341,437 of JAMAKR010000018.1, read as the reverse complement.
AGCGGTGTAGTTATTGATACCGTGCTGTTTACAGAATACACTTCTGCACAGGCCTCGCCCAAGCTCAGGCTGCAAAACGTCATCGCCCACCACCTCTTCGCCGACGGAGCGCTTCTGTGCGTCTTCCGCTGCCTGCCCCGCTGTTGCCCCGCCTGAAATGTGGTTGTATCCAGTCGAACTTCTTCCCAACCGAAGCTGTGCTGCCTGCTCAGCATTTGACGACGTAATTCTCCTCGAGATATTGGGATTTGGTCTGCCCTCTTCCCCCCCTCCCGACTTTTCAACGTTGGTGCCTGGGAGACGCGTAGACCCCCCCTAGGAACTAGATTCTTCAAATACCCACCAATATCATATCTTCTCCCAAGCTAGTCTTACCCCACTTTTTTTCTACCCTTTTCTCAACAGCTTTCAGACAGCAGCAGAAGGCCGAGCGGCCCGGGGAGAGAGAAAAAAAAAAAACTCCAAGATGATGGGTCTCGTGTCTGGTCGCCGCCGGGCGACCTCGAATGCCAGTGAGTCGCACGCGATTCTACTCTTTCCTGGCCCCGTTATTCAGAGCACCGACAGTTCATAGAGGGCGGTCCGGTCGAGGTCTTCCGGCGCAAGACTGGAGGCAAGAGACCGGAAAACACGCCCTGTCCTACATAGCTGGCCCATGCTAACCAAAACATCCTTGATCCAGGCAGTCGATCCTCCGGCGAAGCAACGGACCCGCTCGAAGACGATACCCTGGTGGTTGAGCCCGACCAGGGCAATGGTCCGTCCATGCCCGACCTCCTATGTAGACAACCTCGAACCGGGGAGGGAACTGACGGTGATGTAGTCCTGTCCCACATCATCTCCCAGCTGAGGCCGGGTGCCGACCTCAGCAGGGTAGTGCTCCCGACCTTCATCTTGGAACCGCGCAGCATGCTCGAACGGATCACCAAGTACGCCGATACCGGCAGTTTGAACACCCCTCCGCCGCATCTATCTGATTTCAGGGGCTAACAGACCGCGGCCAGCTTCATGTGTCACCCAGAGATGCTCCTGCCGATCCCCGAGATTGACGACCCCGTCGAACGATTCGTTGCCGTAGTCAAGTTCTACCTGAGCGGCTGGCATATCCGTCCTCCGTAGGTGACCGGTCCATCCTTCACATGTACAAGTTGAGGCTGACCGCTCACGCACCACAGAGGAGTCAAAAAGCCCCTGAACCCGATCCTCGGCGAAATCTACACCTGCTACTGGGAATTCCCCGACAAGACAAAGGCCTACTATATTTCGGAGCAGACATCACATCACCCGCCGAAGTCGAGTTACTTCTACATGGTCCCCGGCCACCACATTCGAGTCGATGGAACGCTCAAGCCGAGGAGCAAGTTCCTGGGCAACTCGGCCGCCAGCATGATGGAAGGAACCGCCATTTTGTCGCTCTTGAACAGGGGCAGGGATCCGGCCAAGGGCGAACGATAGTGCGTGTCCTGAGCAACTGACGGCTTTGAAACGAGGCTAACGCGCAGAAACAGCATCCTTACGCAGCCAAACATGTACGCCAGGGGCATCTTGTTTGGCAAGATGAAGTATGAACTCGGAGACCACAGTTTTGTGCGGTGTCCGGAGACGGGCCTGTCGGCCGACATCGACTTCAAGACCAAGGGCTGGGTTAGCGGCACGTACAACGCCATTGGCGGCGTCATCAAGAACGACCATACGGGCGAGATCCTCTACGAACTGTCCGGCTTGTGGAGCGAGGAAATGTTCATCAAGGACATGAAGGTGGGCTTAACGAATACCGTTCCGCGGGACCAAACTGACGAGATGATAGACTGGGCATAAGGAGATGTTCTTCAACGCTCTCAAATCCAAGCCCAGCCCTCCGATTGGCCGGCCGCTTGAGGAGCAGGAAGAGCGTGAATCACAACGGCTGTGGGCGAAGACGGCGCAAGCGGTCAAGGAACGCAACCACGAGCTTGCCACCGAGGAGAAGACCAAGATCGAAGAGGCCCAGCGCGAAGCGGCTGCCAAACGCGTCAACGACGGGGTCGAATGGCACCCCAGGCTGTTCCGCAGGGTAAAGGGCGGCCCTAGTGGGCCCGAGGAAGGCGAGGAAGATCTCGAATGGATCATCAACGCCTCAATGTTAGACGACTTGGCTCTCCGCCGGTGGAAAGACGTGACAAGCTGACGACGTGGCAGAGACGGAACGACACCCGAGCAGCAAGCGGCGCAGATCATGGCCATCTACCCGGTCATCAAGGGTCAAAAGTTCAACCACACAATTGTGATTCCCCCTAGGGCTTCGCTATCCGAGCCAACTGCCCGGCCGCATGAACTTCATGGCAATGAGGGCGACTTGATTGACTTTGGAAGCGACGGGCCAGTGACACAGCAGCCGTCGCCAAAGGAGCCACACAGCCCGGGGAAACAACCACCCCTCGACCGATCACACCCTAGCACGACCGAAGTCCAGGAATTGCTGGCCTCGACGGGAAGCCGCAAGGAGGGCGCGCTGATCGACTTTCACGACGACATGAAGAGGGACCTGCCGGGCAGCATCAAGCGGGCCGATTCGATCGAGTCGGATGACGAGTTTGTCGATGCCCAGGGGTAAGGGACGGACCCGCGCCCCCCCGCAGAACGGCCGTCCTTCAAGCGACATTTCCTTACCGTCAATGGGCATAAGAGGGACATCAAAAAAGAGGGGCTTTGGATAAGGAGGAAATGGTAATCGCATCAGGTGCCAGGTGTGTGCCAGCTGGGAAAGGGGTCGGTCTGGTTGGGGTTCGCTCGTAGACATGATACCTTGGTGATTAGCTGCATTTGTTTTCCTGAGATTTGGCGGCGCTGGCATCTTGATTTGCGTGGGCTCTACCCCAGCCATTTTTGCATTTGCGATGCTTTTTTGTATTTTTTGGTTATCACTTTTCTGCATGGATCAACTCCTACATAGCAATTGGATTGGAAATAAAGCATGGAATAATCTAATGGGGCTTGCTCGCTCTCGCTCTCTCGCTCTCTCGCTCTCTCTGTCGAAACTGATGAGGTCTCGCAAGAAACTCTCCCCCCTCGACCCTCTCGGCATTCTTCACACTCTTCGACCACTCCTCTCCTCCCAGAAGGTTCACTCACTCACCCCCACCGTCACCCTCGGAGCAAACCCTACTCCCACCCCCAAGCCTTGTATATCTCACCAAGCGTCTCCCTCGCAAACGTCATGGGAAAATCATGCCCGCCGCCGGGCACCACGCTCCACCGCACCCGCTCCTTGCCGCCCACCAGCGGCAGCGCGTCGGCCGCGTACTCGTCCGGGTCGATCATCTCGTCCCGCTCGCCCAGCACGATGGCCGTCGTACCCGGTGCGCGATAAGCTAGCTTGCGCCACGCCTCGTGCTGTCCCAGCAGCGGCGCGTGTCGGATGCAGGACATGAAGGCGCCTACGAAGCCTGTGTGGTGGGCGAGTTGCCAGTGCACTGCGCGCAGCACGCGCTGTTCGAGGGCGTGCGCCGGTTCCGGTTCCGCGGGCTGTTCGGGGAGGAGGGGGGTCGTTTCGGTGAGGGAGGCGGTTACAGGGTCTGGTTTGGAGGTTGTTGTTGAGTGCGCGTCGGGGTTGGGATGGGAGGTGGTCCCGCGCTTGCCGCTGGAGCGGATGGGTTTCTTGAGGCGCCGCCGGGTTATCCAGGCCAACAGCCTGGGCGGGACGATGCCCGAGGTGAAGACGGCGCGGGCGAGGGTGCCGAACGACTCTGGCCGGATGAGGCCTGCCGGGGCCAGCAGCACCAGCGACGAGACCAGGTGCGGGAATGAGGTCGCAAAGTGGACGGCTATGCCGCCTCCTAGCGAGTAGCCTACCATGCGGAAGGCCTGAGGACCCGCCCAGGAGAGGTCGGGAGACGAGGCCAAGGCGATCAGGATCTGGGTGGTGTAAAGCCGGGCGTCATGGGGAAGGTCCGCAGGGTTATCGGAAAAGCCGCGGCCGAAGAGGTCAAAGAGCATGACTCTGCACCCTTTCTCTTGGACAAGGGCGTTGGCGAGCTTGGTGAGCGTGATGCAAGCGGTGCTGATGCCGTGGACAAGAACGACCTTGTCGCCGGTCAGGGGGCCCCATTCGTAGACGCGGATGGAGCCGTACTGAAGTTGGTGTTAGTCTTTTGTGGTGAAGAGAGATGGGGATCAACAAATGCGCCATCGTACCGGAGTCTCAACATCTCGGGCGCCGGGGAAGTTGTCGGGCTTGTACTCGAGCTTGTCATACTCTTCCTGCGAGAGCGTGGGCAGGATGGTGCGAAGAGGTGAGCGGGCGATGGCGGGCTGGGTGGGCCACAGATAGTTCCGGAGGATCGACAGCAGCACGGTAGTTGCAACAGCTGTTCCTGCTACTATGAGACCTGTGCTGAAGGCTCCGGTATCTGGCGCTAGGTGAATGTTCTCGGTGGAACTCATGGTTGTGGTTGTGGGTGTGGTTGTAGTTCGGGTGAGCTACACTTAAGCAGTGGAGATGCCGGTGTGAGGCACAGGTAGACGAGATGCAGATATAAAACAGGAGGGTATTTTCAACGCAGTTCCAACCGAGAGAGGAAAAATAAATGAAAAGATGAAACGATATATAAATAAAAACGATGCAAAACCACCAACTGCCTGTAGGCTGTGCCAGAAACAGAAAAAGCAGAACAAGGGACAAAGTCTCACCAACACAATGTGAGCGGCGTGGTGGCGCGTAAACGCCCAGAGGTCACACTTGGCAATTAAAGGCCAACAGCTGAGACACGCGGCACCCACGTGGCCGTTGGCGCTGGTTCGGGGGCTTGAGCTTCGTAAGCGTGACCTGACCTCAACGGTGTGTCGAAGCGCCGTCTTGCCTTGCCTTAAGTTAATGGAGCCATCGTCACAAGCGCCAGGAACACCTCGGAGTCAACCCCCCAGCCCAACAACTAACAGCCATCTGCTTTTTCTTAATGTCCACCTTTAGACAGACCGAACCGGGGGCCGACCTCACCGAGCGAAGGCCTCGGCATCCAACATCACCGCGGTTAGAGGGTTAGGGTTGATCTTTAATTGAGCGGACGACAAGGCGGGGTCGGTCCCCACACAGCCGGGGACGGGTCCGCGTCCGGGATCGGATCCTCGGCAGCAGCGGCTCCACAACGTCGGGTCTGGGGGAATGGTGCCGGGGGAACGGTGCCCCGAAGTACAAAGGGGCTTGTCATCCAGTTGCACAGCACGGGGTACGGAGTACAACATGGAATCCAAAAAGTCTAATTTTTCGTAGCCGCTACCAAGTAGTGTAGCGACAGCAACCAAGGGGGTATTATACAACGACATGCCAGCGCAAGATAACCAACAAGAAGGGTAGCAAGAAAGGAAAAAACAACAACAACGAATAAACAAGAAAAGCCTTCGGGTGGGCTCGTGGTATACGCCCACCAGCAGGCGGCAGGCGACTTTGCGCCGTTTTACCCCTCTCGACCATGATCCCAGTTCGCTTCCCATGCAGAAAAGAAATAGGAAAGGGAAAAAAAGACAAGAGAGAAACAGAACGGCAAAAAAAGAGGTAGAAAGAGAGCCCAAGCATCCATCCCAAAAATCCCAAATTTCCCATGTAACCAACAGACCCAAACAACGCTCAACCGACACAGCTCAAAAACAAAAGCAAAACCAAAGCATTTATCGACCGGGTATTAATGTTATTGTGTCGTCGTGGCCGGCTCGGTCTTCTCGCTCATGGCCGTCTTCGGTGCCAACTCCAACTCTGGCGGCGGCGTGGCGGGGGCGCTGCTGCCGCCCTTCTCGGAGCTGCCCGGGGCGCGGAGCAGGGCGCTGTCGACGAGGTCCTGATGGCCGGCGATGCCGTGCTGCGGAATGACGATGACGCCGTCTTCCTTGGGGTCCTTCTCGGCGGGGGTCCAAGCGAGGTAGTCACGGCGGACCTGTCATGGATCATATTAGTATCTGCGTGTTTGATTGAGACGGTGAAAATGGTCTTACCTCGACGTAGTCATAGGCGAACTCGCCGTGCTGGTCGTCGTCCATGCCGAGGAGCTCAGCCTCGGACGAAGCGCGCAGGTGCAGGCCCGGGATCATGTCGATCGCCTTGGCGATGATGGCCGAGACAACAAACGTGTAGCCGGTGACAGCGACGATGTAGGCGACCTGCACATACAGCTGGCGATAGTTGTGGTTGAGGAACCCGCCCGTCAATCCCATGTTGACACCGTCGAGACCGATGATGTAGTCGGCCGCAAAGAAGGCGTTGAAGAGGAGGCCGACAATACCGCCGATGGCGTGTTCGGCGAACACGTCGAGAGCGTCGTCGATGCCGATCATGAACTTGACCTTGGTGCCAAAGTTGCAAGCAACGCCCGCGACCACACCGAGGATGATGCTCGCCCAGGGGGTGATCACACCGGAAGCCGGAGTGGCAGCGACGAGACCCGAGATGGTGCCCGAACACCAGCCGACGAGCGACCACTTCCTCGCGAGGCGGAAATCCAGCAGGCACCATGTCATGGCGGCGAACATGGCGGTCAAGCAACTGTTCCAGCACGCCATGGTGGCACGGAGGTTGGCGCCGAAAGCCGAGCCGCCGTTAAAGCCGAGCCAGCCAAACCACAGCAGGATCGTCCCCAGGGTGATGAGCGAGATGTTGTGCGGGCGGAAGTTGAGCATCATCTTCTCGTTGCGGCGGCCGAGCACCCACGAGTAGGCGAGGGCGGAGACACCGGATCCGATTTCGACGGGACCGCCACCGGCATAGTCGAGCACTCCGTAGTTGAAACCCCATCCGTGGGCGCCCCAAGCCCAGTACGCGACAGGGCAGTAGACGAGCGTAGCCCAAAAGAAGGTGAAGACCATGGCGGGGACGACACGGCCGCGTTCGGCCGTGGCTCCGATGACGAGGGCGGCTGTGACGGCGCAGAATTGCATCTGTTATCATGACTCCCCGTTAGCCAAACAAGAGCGGGAAACAACCCTTCTAGTCCCCAACTTCCAACTCTCAATTCCCCAACCTCCGACACCCAACCTCCATCCATATCCGGGGCAGTGCCGTACCTGATAAAAGGAGTACAGCAGCTCCGGAATAAGCGGCGACCCGGGGCTCGGCGCGCCCAGCGTTCCGCGCAACCCAAACTTGTCGAGGTTCCCGATGAAGCCGTTGGTCGCCGTGCTGCTCAGAGCGAGCGAATACCCCCAAAAGTACCACTGGAAGACGATGACGCTGAAGGACATCATGGTGACCCAGATGAGCGAGAGGGCCGACTTTCGGCGGGCGAGTCCGGAGTAGAGGAAGGCGATGCCGGGGATCATGAGCAAGACCATGGCCGACGAGACGATGATGTAGGCCTGGTCGCCCGCGTTGAAGGGCAGGTTGAGGTTGTCGACGGCTGTTTCGAGTGTCAGGATGTGTCAACTTTGTTTTTTTGTGTTTTTATTGGTTTCCCGTTTCGGCATCCCCCGGTTGCGGCCGGGTGGTGGTTCGGGTGGACAGTGGTGGTCTTACCAGAGTCGGTGCCGACATTTCCACTGCTGTCGTCGGTGGTCGACATGTTGGGCGAAAATTGAGTCCTTCGCGGACGATGTTGGTAGATGGATTTGTTGTGGTCTCAGGAAAGAATTATCGGCGTATCGGTGGAAGGGGGAGGCGGCACAGTTCACAATCCCTCGGGTTGGGTGATGGAATGTGTTCGAGGGATCGGTCCCGAAGATAGACCAGACCGGACCGGTGCGAGGAGGGAAGGTTGGTCTTGTCGAGGGCCGTGCTGTTGAGAGCCGCGCAATGGAAAACAAAACTCGTGTGTGTGGATGTGAAAAAAGAAGTGCAAGAGGAGATGCGATTGAAGGTGGGACAAGAGCGCAGGTATATAAAAAACGAGAAGCAAAGGAGACCAATTCGGTTACGGCCTGACCTTGTCTCTCTTGGGGTACCTCTTGTATGTCTCTTCCGTACCAGGGATCCATTCGCTGCCCTATCATTCCCGGTATGTGGGGATCAGCTGCAGTCTGGCTCTGGCGGTGTTCGGCAGGCACGACAATGAGAAGGGCTTGCAGGGCAAAGGAGACGGGAGAACAGAACCTGAAAGTGCCCCATGTCCCATGCCCCATGTCCTGCCCCATGCCCCATGCTCCGATGTCCCATCCCCATGCAAGCCCTCGAGCTGTGCAAGTGTGGGCGTGCATGCGATCCCGGCCTCCTGCCCTCGCTGATTAGCGTGGGATTCCACCCATTTGGGTGGTGCTGCGCGGGTTCCGCTTGTCAATTGTCATTGCCATCTCGGAGCAAATGTGCAGACTGTGACAGTCGAGCGAGCAGCCAGCCCCCTCGTTGCCCCATTCCCCCCCTCCCCCCCGGTTGGCCCGTTTCAATCGGGTGGAATCGAGAGTGACAAAAATCTGGCCATGTCCCCCCCTGGCGGGCTGGTTCGTCCATGGTCCGCTTGTGCGTCCGGGATCATCCTAGAGACCTTATCCAGGGCTCTAGTTGCTGCCGAAAGTAGCTACGAAAACCCACGAGCGGATCCCGGGATGGGTGGCGACCCAGTCACCGAGCCAGTGTGTGGGAGCTGCTTTGACCCCCGTCTCCTAACTCGGTACCTGGCTGCTTAGTACATGCGTCCGTCCAGAAACATGCCTAGTACGCGGTACTGTGTAGTATCACGCAGTTGAATCCGTACCTCTTTCCGTTCTGGACTGCAGTGCCGGGCTGACGAGGTCATGTTAGTGTACCCGGCCTGGGTTTGACTCTGTGTCGCTTGTCTCCCATGCCGGACCCGATTCCCATTGTCTCGGATCGTCACAGAGGACCTCAGCGAGCGGAGCCGACAGGGCAAATGCCTGAAAGGCAAGCGTTGACACGTTCAAGACAATCGAGCTCACCTCACCATGCGGTTGATGGGAGATGAGAGCGGACCCCCACTTCATTCCTTCGTCACACCCTCGCAGTGCCTCGATCTTGATCCCTTGATCTGACCAGCTGCTTTCCTCATCTGGGTTGAGGGCAAATCGCCCCATGCTGTCATCTCCAGGTGCCTCTGCAAAGCCCGTATCGAGAGCTGTGTGAAACGAGGGATATCTCGATTTGGGCATCTCAGTCTTGGTATTAGGTGGGGGGCGACGTCCTCACACCACCGACCAGCTGTTGACGATGACAACGAGAGATTGGGACTGCTTCAGATTGGACTTGTCAAGATCCTTACCTTCATCGACAAGGCTGCAAAGCTGGGGAGCGAAAACGAAACCACGCGCACCCAGTGGGATGGACGACATGGCCCAATAGGTACAGATTACTGTGTACTTCCAGCTCCAGCTCTCCCACGCCCAGACTTTGTCCCGCCCAGGGCCCCGGGAGTGCCGAGACTCCCCGGCGGGTTGCGGGATGCTCGAGTTCCCCATGCCGCGGTTCGGTTTGCGGGGCAATAGTGTAGGGCTGCTGCACGCCGTCGTCGATGTCGTCACCCGGCCGATCGTCACACGGGGACCGACTGCATCGTCAGTGGAAACACAGGAGCTGGCCGGGACCACTGGGTTTGAATGATACCCTTCGTGGCTAGGGAGTTGGCCCCCCCAAAACATGGAAAATGGGAAAATCGACGTTGCGGAGTGGAGGGGCAGAAAATATCCCCACCCTACTGCACCCAATGGAGCTAAGCGATCGGGTTCCGTTCCTGCCGCAGGGCTGGGCGCCATTCGCCTCGTTCTGCCTTGGCAGACCCTTCAGCTGGCGACTGCAAGCCCGTTCATCGATCGAAGGGGGATTGATTGAGAAGAAGAAAAAAAAAAAACGTTATCTGCCCAATTGACGCTGCCCTGCCTATCTCGATCCTCTCGCACCCTCACCAACAATACGTCGACGATCTTACTTTTTCATTGATGCAATCAAAAGTGATAAAACCCCGATGCAATTGACAAGGTCGTGAGTGGGAGGGCCTGTTGACAAGACAACTGTTCGGACGCATGCCCCCCTGCAGAGTTCTTGCCCAGCGTTGGGGCTGGAGGACCAAGCCGGGAAGCGTGGGGCCAGGCAGTTTCTGTTAGCAAATATTTTCTGTTGAGGCTCAGTGCCTGCCTGCCAGGTCTGGACCAAGTCAAGCTCTCAACGAGGCGACAGGGACCTCGCGGCGAATCAGAGCGTGGCATCTTTCCTTATCTGGCGGCCCGCTCTTTTCTAGAGATCTTCCACGCGTTTCATGCCGGGGCCGCCCCTGTGCAGCTTATCAAGTGGAGTTTTTCGGAGCCTAAGGCGAGGGTTTGAATCACCACGCTGACTGACGGTTTGCTGAGTGGTCTCGCGCCGCGCAGAGATATCAGTCGGCTTATTAGACAGCGTCGGGCTGCCTCATCAAAGAAAGGGCAAAGACCATGGCATGTTTTTCACCGCCGGCACCGCACGGAAGACTCGAGACCGAGGTTACGAGGTTACGACCGACACCACGCGCAACACACAAACTCCCACACACCTTGGACGCGGTGATGTTGACTCCCGTCCATGGTAGAATTGTCATATTCCGTGCAGGGCACAACGGAGTCATCTGTCTAGGGCCCCGATTCGGGTCTGTTTCATCATCATCAGGTCGTGAACAAAAATTTGAAGGGGGTTTTGCCTCCAACTCGTGACCTCAGCTGCTCTTGTCGCGGCAGCCACTGGACATTCCTGATGTCTGATGTTGAAATGCCTTCGAGTGTGTCGAGTCTGCTCGTGACAGCATCTCCACTTTGGCCTGACGCAGCCTGGGATGTGGTGATGCTGGGGCGTGGCGATCCCTGTGGTCGGGCTGAAAACGGAAGCCAAGCTTTGCCAAGAGATAGGCACCTTATCGGCGGCCGGGAGCCAATGATGGCGCGCGGGACAAAAGCGTTAGAAAAGAGCCAAGTCAAGCCGCTGGATTGAGTTGGTCACCACGCCTCGACGTCACCTCATGAGGGAGTTGAGAGAGCATGGGCGCGGCTGTCGAGTGTCACGCGACGCTAATAACCCATTGGGTGCCAAAGGAGATCCCATGCGTTAGCAGCAGCATGTCAGGATGTCAGCTCATGCTGCTCCAAAGAATTCACGCAGGGAATGCCCAGCCTTATTTATGTTTTGCTCGCTGTCAAGAGATGTCCACAGGCTTATCGGGCCCTGACTGCCAACCTCAAAGCCCAAAGATACGGTTCCTTCCGATCTCCACAACGGAATCTGCGCTGCCGTCTCCACCAGTGCCGAAGCCGGCGGCCAGCTCCGACATCATCAAACGCCCAGACTGTCAAAACAACCGCAGGATGTGGAACAACGGCAAGGCCGCCGGACAGGCATGTTGCTTGACCACAAATACTAAAATATACTCCGTACATCTCACCGAAGGGCGCCAATGAGATGAAGTTCCACCGGGATCTGGGCGCTGGAGCGAGTAATGAGTGACTCGTTGCTGAACAGGACTTGTCCACAGAGTTCATCCCTTCCCCTTTTTTGCCCACGCAAAGTAGAAACAGAACACCCATCACCAACCAGCCTCCATCCTCCGAGTCGTGGTGATTAAAAATAAAATAATCGAGACAGAGCCCTCTGCCTCCTTCACCTCCGCACAAACGCCCCTTTCGTGGAGAGTGTCTGTCCGAGGAGCTTGGCCGTGCAGTCACTGCCTGCCTCTCACTCAGCCCCCGCTTCTCCGCGGGCTCTCCTCGCCCGCGTCGGCATGCAAAGCTGGACTGTGACTGGGGGAAAGGTTAGGTTGAAGACAAAAAGGAATTACATCACTTTTTCACAAATGAGGGAGGAAATCCCGGAGTAGGCAGTCACAGAAACTCATCACAATCACACACGAGGGCCGCGAGGTCGCCACTGATACAATAGAAGATGATCGAAAGAGATTTCTGTGAGATGAAGGGTGTGTGACGGGCAGGAGGGAGGGAATCACCCCTTTCTCTTAATGCGATTGAAGGTGGGCAAAAGTGGGAATGTCCTCCAGGCACTCCTCGCTTTCTCCATGCCTCAAACCGCTCGTGTCGATGGCAAGCAATAGTCGGGGTACATCATACTCCTAACTCGAGCTGGACCAGATGACACCGAGAGAGGGAGAGAGCGATGTTGGCCACGGATGATTCGGAATCCAGAATCAATAACACTTGTTAAGATCTGAGGCACTTGTTACCTGAGAATGTAGCTCAGTGCTCTCGGGGGAAGAAGGCCTCTCGAAGGCCGGCCCCTGAGATGGAGGCGAGCGCAAAACATGAAAGATGACTGCCAGTAACGTGGATGTTGGGATTCACTTAGTCTACAAGACCCCCACGAGTTGTTCACCCTTTCGCAGGGACTTGCTTGTGTACGGTGGAGGGTGAACTGGCAAAGTAGTAACAGAGTCACCAAGACGGTCATCAAAGGAGCCAGAAAAACGGAAGGGGTTCCTGGACACCCGCACGATGCAGCCATGATTTAGCCCCCCCGCTGGTCGTGCTAAGATCGGAGTAGATAATTTTGGCCATCGATGATTGTTCACTGCTAGTTCCTTTTGGTTTGAACCCGTCAATGAGTTAGGTATCAGAGAACAACAAGCGGATAATTCATGCTGAGCCGCCTTCACGGAACACCCGCTGAGTCTGCTAAATTCATCCTCTGTGTAGTACGCCATCCCCGATGCCGACCCCGCCCCGTCACCCCCTCCCACCACGAACGTATTTCGAAGCCAAGACCGACCGACACAGGAAACAACCGAGAGAATAAAGTAAAGAAGAAAGAGAAGTGAATCTCAATAAAGAAGCAGAGCCACTCTGCGCCATGTCGATGGCGGGTATCAAAAAAGAACTCACTCCCCCTACCAACCTTGACCCCGACTCCAGTCAGGGGATCGAAAACAGAACCAACGCCGCAACCCAGAGTCAACCACATGATCACCGCCTCTCTCCCATTAATATTCCCAACCATCCACTGGGTGGCTGCCTCCTCAGAAAATGAACAACTCGTCCCGAGCCCCTCCCCTCGCAACATCGTACATGAGGATGGTATGATCCTTGTAATGCAAAATCAGCCTGTACACCGCCGGCGCCGTTCTCGCCGTCCCCTTCTCCGGCCGCAGCTCAAGTCCCCTTCCCGGGCGGCACGGCGCAGGCGAAATAGCCACCCCGACGAGCGTGCACGCCGGGCGTATGCCCTTGTCGTCCTCATCCCTGCGCGGCAGGACACAGTCAACTCGGAACCCGTGCCGCACGCGGGCCATGTGCAGGCGCTTCGCCGTCGTCGTCAGGGTGAGGAGCGCAACGCGCCCCGTTGGGGAGCCGGCCACCACAAGGTTTAGCTCGGGGACGTGGTGCAGCATGCTGACGCGCTCCGAGTAGGTCGGGTGGAGGTCCCACGGAGTGATGCCGCCCGTGTGGTTGTGGTAGGCGAGCACGTATTTGCACTCGACGCACGGCGCGTCGCGGTCGAAAGGCTGGAGCTCAATGTCAGTGGGGGAGGTGCGGAGGATGCAGTAGTCCTTGACGAGGTGAGACGGCAAATCAACCCCTGAGAAGACGGCGTGCTTCGTTCTGCGCTGCCGGTCCGTGTACATCCTGCTGAAGAGCGTGTGTTGGGCCGTGTTTCCGTCGAGGGTGGGCGTCTCGCCGAACGTGGGAATGATGCCTCTCATCAGCTGGGTCTCGCCGTACATGTCGTCAAAGTCGGGATCGACTTTGGCCGAACGGGATGTTATGGCGGACCACATTTCCTTCCCAGGGCCAGCCGCCGTCGGGTACACTAAGCTCTCACTAAACGTATCGGTTGCGGGGACCATGTTCAAACTTTCGTCATCTTCAGAATCGCTATCAGTCTCCCAGACGTCCGAAAGGTCGCCCTCTTGACATTCTGGCTTGGTGGCGTGCGTTTTCGCGTAGTCAACACGAGTGTGTCGTTGCCGGAACAGATTTTCGGGATATGGGGAGAACCCCTTGATGTAGTACAGGCTGCACGTAATGTCCAGCCAGATTCTGTTTTCCTCGGCCTTTGTGACAGCAATAACCTCGCTCCCCGGCAACCCGAGCGATTCGCGGATCGTCTTGGTGGGCTTGAAGCTGCGATAAGGGAGTACCAGCACGCCCCAACCCCTAATACTGCCGTAGCGTCAGCTCCATTGCCCACCTTGGGACGTTTCAAGAGTCAAGAAACTGCTTACCCGTGCAACATCTGCTGGTCCCTCACATAAGCGTCGGGCCACCGGATGGGTAGCGTGCCGATCTTCCAGATATCGAGCAGCCAGACATTGCCGACGATATCAATGGCGGCGACCCTCTCCGCCTCGCCGGCATCGTCGTCGATGAACGAGACGTTGGGAATATTGTTCCCCGCACGGCTCACTGGCAGGGTGACCTTCCACGTTCTCGTCCTCGACCGGAAGTGTCTCTGGAGAGCAAAAGCCGTCTGGCCGCAGGTGAGAGCAGGAGAATCGTCAACGTCCGGGAACTTGACTGCAACGTCGGTGTGGCTGAGGGCAAATGCGAACACAGTGACCTCGTGGAGGTTAGAACTGACGGCAATCAGGCGGGACTGCTCGTGGATGGCAAGCCCCCACGCCGACTTGCCAACGTTGTCGTGGAAGAAGAGTTTCGGATGGGCTACCTGGCGTATTGGGGATGCCCCTGAGCCACGAGCCTGGTCGCTATGTGCCTTGATACAGCGTACAATCGCATGCGTGTAATACGCAGCGACGTCGCCATCGTCGTAGGCAAACAAGACGATTTCCAGATCGCCCAGATTCCCCACGATGATATGGTTGATCTGATGAGGAAACCGAGGATCCAGGGCCCCGCCGCACTCTAGGGCCATCTTGGAGGGCCGCGGGTGGAGGATGAGTGAGGGGCCTGGCAGGATCTGGGGCCCAGCGCTTCGTGGCTGATAGACATAGATCCTATCTTGGTATGCGGCGAAGTACAGCTGCAACACAAGGGATATCAGCGGGCATTCCCTAGCAACCACCTCCCAATATTCGGGGATCCTACATTGTAGCACTGCGAGAGGGCCGTGAGATTGTTCCTCGTGGTGGCAATCCTCGGGAAGCCATGCTGAGCGTGGTTCGGATCGGTCTCCAGCCCGGCCCCGACGAAGGCGTCCCAGTCACCATACAGCTCCTCAAATGCGCCGTCCGCTGCCAACGGGTCTTCCTCGTCTTCGTCCTCCTCGGCGTCCTCGTCCTCGTCCTCAAAGGCAATCTCGTTGTCATGATGGGTCTCGAGCACAAACGCCTTGAGGTCTTCGAGCACATCGGGGCCGAACTAGGCAGAACGGGTCAGCTTAACATTGCCTAGCCAGCAACGCCCAGCGTACGTCTTTCTTCCCCGAGTAGTCGAGACCACATTTTGCTTACCCTGCTCTCGGCGGTCTGGACGAAGCAGGTCGGGCTGACATAGAGCTCCTCGTAGTCCTGGTCCACGCCGGGTGTCACCGGTTTCGCCGTCGGTCTCGCTGTCGCCGTCGCGGAAGCCATGTCTCATGTTCCGTTGACCGATCCTGCGATCACCACGAGGGCGTGGGACATTGTTTGCGGAAGGCTTGCGGGCTGCGGGATAACAGAATAATAGTAAAGCTCTAAGGGTAAGCTTTGTCGAGACGGGACAAGAGCGTCAATGTTGGCATCACCGAGGTCGCAGGTTGGGAGCTAAGCTGCCTGTTGTTTGTGACGTGGATCAGATGGTCGAGACCTATCGATAAGCGGGGAAGGTGAGCTCAGTGGCGCATCACGCTGCTGCTTCAGAAATGGTAAGGTACGTAAATTACGGTCCTACAAATGTATCGTTACACGGCCCCAAACAACTCGAGATTCAACCAACAATCAATCCTATTCTGTATTTTCTACTCTTAAGGTTATGATACCTTAATCATGTTACATCATGTAGTGGTGACGAGGATGGACATACAACACCATGCAAAACTCAACCACGCCGTCCTCCCATCAAGGAGGAGTGTTGTTTCTAATATACGTACAATACCGTATTTGGGCAACAATAAGAACCAGCAACACCATCCATCACTCAAAAAGGGGGCAGGGTATTCCGTACATACCCAACAGACAAACCACACAACTCTCTCCAGGAGAATGAAAGGGGGGTGCTTTTTGGTGTAACCATCCCCAGGGCGCCCAAAAAAAAGGAAGATTGCCCAACGCCGCATCTCCCCCCTTTTCCTTTCCCCTCCCCTCCCCTCAAATCCAAACCCAATATCGATCGATAGACAAAATGAGAGAAGTCCAGTTTCGCCCGCTCACCGTCCGTGAGCCCGCATCAACTCGGTCATGTCCTTCATGCGGTAATCCAGCACGGGCGTGACCCAGTCGTCCTCGACGATCGAGTACGACTCCTTTTTGTTCTCCTTGGGTTGCCGCGGGTTGATGGCCCAGTATGCGAAATCCGCACTGATGGTCTTCAGGTATCGCAGCAGGTGCTTCCAGTAGTTGGCGTCGCCCTGGCCGGGGTTGACGGGTGCCCCAAACTCGCCGATCCAGACCGGGGCCACGTCCCGCTCGATCAGGTACGCCCAGTTCTTGCGCATCGACTCGACAAAACTCCCATACGTCCGCTTGGCATATCTCCCCCCCATGCTCCCCCACCCGCTCCAGGAGTAGACGTGGGCCGAGTAGACCACGCGGTCCGGCACATCCAGCACCACCGGCCGCCGTGCCACTCCCGAGAGATCGTTCCCAGATTCGGTGCCGCCCACAACGATCAGCCAGTCGGGGTTCATCTGGAGCAGCGCATTCCCGGCCCTCTCGGCCGCCGTCGCCCACCGGCCCCAGCTCATGGTCCCCCACAGGCCCCTGACCTCGTTGCGCAGGTCCGCCCCGATGACCAGGCTGTTGTTCAGAAACCTGGCCATGACGATCTCCCAGTGCTCGATCCACTCGTCCTCCGTCTGCCGCACCCGGCAAAGCACGGCGGGGAGGTGGTCGTTGGCCCACCCGGCATCGCAGGGGTCCGCCCCGCAGCACCAGGTCGACGAGGTGATGTGGTTGTTCACGATGACTGCAATCCCCTGGCCCGTCAACGCCTCCACCGCCGCCTGGAACACGTCCAAGGCCCGGAGGCCGGCCAGGTCCGGGTTGGCCTTCACCAGACCCGGCCGGATCACGGGGTTCGACACGACCATCTCGTCGCTGTACGGCATGCGCACCGAGTTGAACCCCATCCGCCGCACCGTGCGGGCGATGTCGTCGCGGTGCCGCACGTCCAGCCCGCCCGGGACGGACAGCTCGTCCGAGGCGCCGTACCAGTTCACGCCGGCCAGCTGGAACCGGCGGCCGTTGGCGTCGACGACGTCGCGCCCCTGCGCGCGCAGCGGGAGGGCGAACCTGGGCGAGGAGAGGAACGTGTCGTTGAGCGGCGCCGGCAAGGGCCGCTGGGCGAACAAGCGGGACGCGGCATCGGGGATCCAGGGGATCGAGAGGGCCAGCTCAGCGTGGTAGAATTGTAAGACGGCAAGTCCTAGCAGGACGGCGATGAGAAGGAGGGAGATGGATCGTCGGTGGCGTGCGAGGAAGGATCGCTTAGGGGTAGGGTCTAATAAGGAGGAGGGGGGCGGTTGTGATGACGGTGGTGACTCCGGGAGGAATATCCCCTTTCGTCGCGACAGGAAACAGAGCATCGCAGGGGTGGGACCGAGACGGGGCCTTGGAGCTGAAGGAAGAGAAAAGAGGGAGGGTTCCCGTGACATCAAGGCGGGCACGTGGTCCGCCTGGTCTGTGTTTCGACACGAAAGGGAGATGAAGCCAGCGTTGACGGTTAGCAAGCCGAGTGATGGTTGATGTGGTCAATTGCGGTTGTAGTTAGGTTATCGTTCTCCGTCGGTCATGTATCGTCAGCATTGGGCTTCCTCGTCGTCAAAGTCAGGCACCAGTTGACATTGTGATGCAATCCGACAGCATCTCAGCCTCGCATCGGCTGGGGTCGAGCAGGCTGCTTTATGTCAGTGGGTAAGGTAGTCATGTATGTACGGGATATGTAGACGGCATAGATCCAACGAAAGACAATGGGGGGAGGATGAGAGAGAGGTGTACATAGCCAGGGGTTGATGGATCGCAAAGAAAACGAGAGTATATAATACAGTAAGTAGAAAAATAAAAGCGCGGGTTCGTCGGATGAGCAGGATGGCCAACCATGGAAATCCCCAAGGAAATACGGGACCGGAGGAGTCTGATAGGCAGCTCGATGCTTACCAACAAAATGCCGAAATCCATGCACGCGACTGCCTGCCCTGCCGTGCCGACTGCGATGCTGTGCCAGCAGCTGGCTGACAAGGCGCGCAGCGCAAGGCGAGGTTGACGTTTCGCTCAGCACAGGGCTGCACAGTTGCAATACGTAGATTCGATGCCCCACCTCACTTCCAGGTTGCTCAAGTCCCGTCCGTCGTCATCCAGAAGCAGCATGAGAATGAGAGAGACGGAAAAGGGGCTTCAAGCAGCCTTGGAGAGAGATCGCTTTTGCAAACGAGAGAAAACCAGAAAATATCTTGCTCTTGAATAGGTATTGGTATCTAAAAAAAGAAAAGCACTTGCGACCCCCTTTCTAGCATTTCCAATGACGTCTCGTGGAAATGATCAGCCATGTATGTGATGCACATGTCACAAAAGATCCCACCACAAAGAAAACCTCGGGGGCCAATATGAGCCCGAGCCCGACCTGCCCTCCCAGCTTGTCCGGACTTTCACCATATTATCCTTCTCCGCCCCCCAAAAACCACAACGGATTTCCTGCATGGCGCCATAACAATGACCAGAATCTTCAGGGGGCCATTCTTCCCCTTGCTTGCGGCTACCAATCAGGCGTCGCATCGAGCGACTCGGAGAGCCCTGAACGAGCTTCATAATGTTCCCGAGTCCAAAGACTTCTTTCGCAGCCAAGTCGGCGAGCGAGGGGAGGGGACGACGCCACCCCCGGGCATTCCGAGACATCCGCCGATCCCGCCAGTCGGCGCATGATATAAATGCCAGACAACAACCAGACCGGTCGCAGCCTCTAATGTTGGGCCAATTCCCGGCACCGTTCACCATATCCAGGTTTTGATGACGTGCCCTGCCCGAAGTGTCCTCAGATCCATCCAACCGCTCTCTCGGATCTTGCTCTGGATCGGTCGTGATTGTTTTCGTAGCGGCCCTTGACGTCGATCCAAACATGGCCTTGGCAACCAAACGAGCTGCCGCCAAATATACAACAGTGAAAAGTATGTCGGTGAATCGAAACCGTTGGGCGGGTGTTCGCCGGCGGCCCCTTCTCCGTCGGTTGGTTGTATGATCCAGGAGGGAACAAAAAGGGAAAAAAAGAAAACAGAGGTTGTTGTGTATCGCGTGTCGTCGTTCCTTTCATATCCTGTTCAAGCCTAGCGGGTTGACGTATCGATCTTGCTCCTGCTGGTTGTACGGCGGCGATGTCGGCCGTGCGTACGTCTCCCGGGCGTCCCACGTGACTGTCTGAGGTGGCCGTGGGCTCGAGAACGACCTCGCAGGAGTATGGTACCTGGCCGTGTTGCCAAAGTAGTCAGGGGTCCGGCGCCCGTCGCTGTTGGGCATGTGCATGTAATCATGGTTTATCGGGCTTCCCACCGACCTCGTGTGTATCGGGGAGAGGGGAGTTACTACGGAGCGTGTTACTGAATCGTCCATGGGATTCCCGGTGTCCCGGGACAGCATCTCGTACGAACGTGTGTCTTTTTTGAAGTCGTCCAGCCGCGCGTCGACCGAGACGAACTCCCTCTTGCCCCGATTAGGCACCGAGATAAACAGGTCGCGCCAGCCGGTGATCATGGACCAGCGGCCGAGGAGGAGGAGAAGCCAAATGCCGTTCATCTAAATCGCAAATACAGTCAGCGCCCAGATCATTTCTCGGTTTGGGGGATGGTGTTTGGGCGGCCGTGGTTTACCCCGAGAAGGAACAACACCGCGCCGATTGTCGGCATCCCGACCGCGAGTGTGCTGGCCTGGTCCAGACACGGCACCTTATTTCCCTTGTTCTTGACCAGGCAAAGGACCCAGTTGGTTGCGAGGCTCTGGTCGTGTTTTACCGACTCCACCGTGTTGTCCTGGAAAACGAAAACGAGGGAAAAGAAGATGACGTCGGCAACGATGATGAGAACGATGGTGATGCCCCTCCACTGGAGAGCGATGACACGCCTCACGCGGCGGTAGGCCTGCTTCGGCGTCATGGTCCGAATGCTGTTTGTGTACGAGGGCATGCCGGAGCCTTCGGTCGAGGCGCTGTTGTCGGCGAGCGAGGCGAGGTACACCTTGATGCAGTACCCGAACGTGGCGAACTGGATGATGATGGTTATGCCCGCAAACACCAGCAGCGGAATCCAGAGGTCCGCCAGGCTGTTCTTGTGGTTGATGTGGCACGTCTGCCCGAAACGGAACGACACGCCGCTGAGCAACATGGCGACGACGACGCCGATGGCGGGGATGCCCCAGCCGACGGCCTGGGCAAACCACATAAAGTTCCGTCCGACGACCAACTGCCAGCAGATCTGAAGGTGGAGAGACACGGCGCGCAGGAACACCCACATCACACCTCCCCAGCCGCCCAGAATAAGGAAGAAGCCCGAAGCGCCGCATATCGAGGAAGAGTGCATCGAGTTCGGCGTGATTTTGTCGAAGCATTGGGTCGGGTTTCCGGCGAGCGGGATCACAAAACCGAGCTAAGCAGCGAATTAGCGTCCCTTTGTCTCGCTAAAGGAGCACCAGGGAGCTGCCAGGAAGGACATACATTCATAAACATGACTCCAATGGTCAGGCAGATGCTCAGATAGTGCCGGTACGTCTTTTCGACGGGCAGAACGGCCCATGAGACCAGAAGAAAGACACAGCATACGGTGCTCGCGACAGCGACCCAGTTGGCCGCCATTGTCATGGTGTTGAAGCTGTCAGGGTACGCCCAGTCCGTTAAGGGGCATGGCAGGCAGCAGGTGATGTCCCCGACCGCCTGACATATCCTCCCGTCGACAACTGAAGAGCAGTGTTAGCAGCCGCGGCTCCAGTCGAGGCTCCCGTTTCCACGGCCATTGACTTACAGCCGTCGCCTGAAAAGAGACTGGCCTGCCAGAAAGGCGTGGGGCAGTGGTTGGTCGCGTTCGTCGCCATCTTGACGTCGCTTCGTTTCGTGGCCTATTAGTATATCGAAATCTGGATTCGCCCACCACCCCGTCTGATCTTGGGGTGTCCACCGTCGTCCTTCTCCGAATTACAGTTGCGGATCCAATCGCCCTCCTCCGACCCGAGTCCTTCGAAATCCAGCTCCGAAGCGTTCGTCTCAAGTCGGTCGGTCTGCGGGCGGGCGCCAGTCAGGGCAAGAATTGATCGATAATAGATTGTTGTGGCCAGGTGGTTGTCGTCCGGTGTGCGCGCACACGCCAGGTTACGGACCCATCGAGCTTCGGACAGTGGAGTTCGCTCGGAATGATACAGACGAGTACAGGTGCTGATTTCGAGTCTTTGGTGGTAAGAATATCGGGCTCGACTGACCAGCGTGGTCTGATGGCGTAGGGAGTGATCGTGTGCTGGGGTAGTTGAACTTTGGAGGGCAAGCCGAATCTCAAACAAGGATGGAATCCGAGATGGCTGCCGCCACTGACGCGAGAAGTGAACAAGAAAAGGGAAAACCTCTAGAGGAGAAACGAGGGACAGGGAAGCGCAGTTGAAGGAAGGGGGGGAGGGGTGTGGAACATATGTATGTACGAAGTACTCCGTTCAATGGATCCTGTCAAGATCTGCCCTCTGGCCTTCTCTGCCCTGATATCTGGAGACTGGGGCCTTGCAGCCCAGGGGGTGGGAGGGGTGGGTTTGGGGGTTGTTCGTGGTGGGGTGCAGCCGGGGGGAGGGCCAGAAATCGCGAGCAGAGTGCCCGTCGCATTGCAGCAGTTGGAACAGTTGGAACAGTCGGAACCTGGCACAGTCGGTCGGCCATTTCGCCAAGTGGATCGCTCGACCCTCAAGGGAACCAACCATTTTGGTCATGTTGGTCCGGAGCAGGCAGGCGGGGCACTGTTCCATCAGGAACCCCGGAGTGGATGCGACTGGGTGGACGCTGCTCTGCCGCGCTCTGCCAAAAGGTGCAACTGCCCCGAAGTTGGGTCGGCGACTCCAGGTTCTCATTGGGGGAGGGCCGGGCCTGCCAAGGGTCCAGCCATCATGGTGGCAGTGGGAGGGGCGGGCGCTGACGGGCGCGCCAAGACATGCAGGAAGCGGCCGAGCGTGGACGCCACAGGCTGGTCCCTGCCGAGGACCCTGGCTCCATCAGGATGGTCTGCTCCACCAGTTTCTTCACAGGGCTTCTTGGCGTCTTGGCTCTTTGGCAACCTGGAAGCCTGGAGCGGGAGCCGGGCAGCCTTCGGACAGGGCTGGGGTGACGCGTTCGCACTGTCTAACCCTCGACTTCGTTCCCCCGTCACAAAATCTTGGAAGTTGGGTTTCTCGACGCGATTGCACAACCAGTGGGCACCTAAGATCTGAGCGCATGACAGTCATCACACGACCGAAAGATCGGCGCCTTCTCCTCTGCACATCCACGTCCAAAAGCCAGTGTCCAACGCTGCGCTGGCTCGCTGGCCCGCTGGCTCCCTCTTGCGGCGCCGCCGCCGGCAGCTGGTCACCTGCGCAGCCGCTCATGCACCGGGAGGCCGTCGCCTTGTGCACAGCGCCAGCCACCGCCGGTAACTATCAAACACCGCCGGGACGAAGACGAGAGTTGCCTTTCTGTCTCTCGGCTCAGAGCAGGGCGGCGAACCATTCCTCACAGGCAGTCAAGTTTTATGGACTGGCTGGCTGGAAACAGAAACACAGTGCAACCTTCCAGGGGTCGCTCTCGTCTGTCAGTTCTGCGCATGGACCTGTCTCGACTGCGCGGTTGCAACATGTTGTCGCAAGCGAGTCGCTCTCTACATAGTACAGGTAGGAAGGTAGAACCGCACATACCGGGCTGGCGGGCTTTATAACCGAGTGGAACCTCAAATTGAGAGAGACGGCTGTTGTTGAAACCGGTGTCGAGGTCGTTATCGAGGGGGGTTGACGCGTCGAGGCCAAGCGCGTGTCGTCTCGGCCGATTCCGAGGCCAGCAATCCAATGCGCCCAGGCACTCAACGGGCCGGTCCGGGCGACGTGCTCGAGGCCTACCTTACTGCGGTTTTCCGCACAGAGTAGCCGGCCTTGTGCTTACTATCTTCCAGGTTGGTGCTTGTATTACACAGTACAGAGGAGTTGGCAGACGAGCGAATCCTCAAAGGCTTCGGAAAGGGGCTGCCAAGGATACTTTGTGCACAGTAGTGCTGAGTCCAAGAGGTGATCAGACGGCCGTCGCGTCTGCCGAAGGCGGGATACCCCAGCGTCCGGCCTCAAGGGCCTCCGGAGCCGGCCCTGCTCGCCGTGCAACGATATGGAGATCGACCAACAACATAGCCGTGATGCCGCCCCACGTGGTGCAATGCTATTACACGTGTAGTTATTGGGTCGCATCGGTTTTGCAGAAAGGGAGAGGGGGGGGGGGGGGGGACCCCGTTGATGAACGGCAGTCCACAGCATTTTTAATTTCTAAGGAAACCGAGGGCGGTTTTGATTGACGGCACGAAGGCGGCACCACCTCCTCAGCCCTTCCGTCGTCATGCTGTGCAAGGGACATTGGACTACTAGTAAGCGACTGCTCTTTGGCGGTCTCCAACGGTGTCAGCGACAACGGCGGTTTGGAGAGGTAGGCTGGACAATGCAGAGACTTGGAATGCACGGATTGGACGGATTGGATGGGCGGGTCGCACCGCCTCGCTCTGATCCCGACGTCGACGCTTCAAAGGAAAGGGATCAGTGTGTGTGCCTCCATCCCGCGCCTCCCCAGAATAGCTTGCCGCAATCTGGACAAATTAAGGAGAAATTGACATCCTGACATTGCATTGATTCGCGTGTGCTCCGGGCGGTTTTTGGACCGGCAGATCCGACATTGGACATTGGCCTCCAAGCAGCTTACGCGGTGCATTGTATTCTGTATTACCAGTCTGTTGTGTGCAGTGGACCCAACGTGGTTATTTTACAATTCGAAGAGGAATTCGTAGGGGAGGGGTGGGTGAAAAGCTGTGCCTGACGACCGACATCGCGACCTCGTCGCTCACCCTGGATGACGAAACCAGCACAGAGGAAGCTCGGTTGGGACGAATGCTCCTGGGTTGGAAAACAGAAAAATAAATGTACAGTGTGGCTTACTGCGCTGCACTGTCTTCTCCAGGGCCAACCGGCTCCATGCCTCGCCACCGCCCATCACCTTCACATCCAATGGCGTCTCGTTTCAAAACTCGAACAACCAAATCGGCACTGAACACAATGGCATTCTGTCTTGCGCCCCGAGTACCCATACGTGTAGAGAACCTATCGCTTTGTCCGTGTACCCGTCTGCTCTCGGGATCCGAGCCAACAATGGATTTCTGCGTTTTGTTTTGGGCAGTGTAAGTGAGCAACGGGGAAATGGAGGATCCCCGGCAAAACCACACCGTTGCATTGCCCCCCTCCCCCCCCCCATGCAGATCTTGCTTCCTCTTGCTGGCGGATGGCACGATGCCGCAAAGAGGGTGTGAATCTCTCCGGGTCGCTTGATGTCGCCTAGGGGCTGGCAGGGTGCCCCATTGGTCGGTTTACTCGCCTGCCCTGGTTTGCCTGGCTGGGAATTTCGCGGTGCAGCCGACCGGTTCCTGGGAACCAACCAGCCTAGAAGCTCTTCAGCGCTGCTTCGAAACGCCTAGCATATCCGCTCTACCGACTTTGTACACTACATACAGTTGGCAGATGCGTGCGCCAATGACGCCCGCGGAAAGCCATTGAGCTCACAGACGCAAAGACCCTTCGACTTTCCATTGCAGTATTTTCTTCACGAAACACTGTGGCGTTGTGTTGTTGCCTGGTGTGGTGTGCCATTGGAGAATGCGGGGTGCTTTCCAGGCTTCAAGCCCCAAGGAGCTAACACCAGTTAGGGCGCACTAAAATTCCCTCGCAGAGCCTCCCAGCCCCATGTGCTTTGCATTTTCACGAGACGGCTTGGTCGAAACACATGTGAAGCCGAAAGCAAGCACTCCCCGCATACCTTATGTATCATGACAATCTGGGGATGACACCACGAGGACCGCTGGACGTCATGATGGCCGTTGGCCGTTTGGCCGCTGGGTCTTCCCCAGATTCCCCACAATCGGGAGCATCAGATTAATTCGACGTTCTCCGTACTCGGTACTGCCCAGTGCGTCGGGAGTCAGGATGCAGTGCCTGCCTGCACACTTCTCCGGTACCCCGTACGACATGGACAGAACCAACAACCCGGGCCCATGGTATTGCTGCTTCTGGGGAGACGGCGAGGCGGCATGCGGCACATGAGCAGATCGATCGTCGTCGTTGTTGAGAAGGATTTTCTGTTCATTTGGGAAGGGAGAATCCGTGGAGGAAGAACATGGCGCAGGTGTTGGAGGATCGCCTCCTTGCGGTGATACCACAGCCGCATAACGCCACCACAACGCCCAGGCTAAGCTGTGCCCTGGTCTTCGGAGGACTTGGACCGTCTTCTCAGGTCATGTCAGGCGCAATCTTGCACTTAGTCTTTGAGGAAACAAAAAAACAAAGCAAAAGCAAACTCAACAAGCCCCCCAGCGCCTGGCATGGCCGATCCGGGAGACAGCCGACCGCACGGCCCAAGCACAGATGCTCTACCAAACTTCAGCTTCAGCCACAAACCGCTTCGTCCCGGCTCGCTAGCATTCGCCAAAAGGATTCTAGAAAACGCAGCGAAACACGGCAGCGCGGACACGTCCTGAGACACGCCGCCCAAACTAGGGCAGCTCGGCAACCCCACGCGACGAGCTAGTGTGAGCCCATCGAATTCGCCTCCATTTCTGTAACCGAATCCGTCAACAGTCGGCTAGCTGCAGTCTGGCTCCCCCAAAGAGGCAATTGTGTTCTTCTCTGCTTTGCGAAACCTGAACATGATTGGGTTTCTTCACCTTTCTCTCTCTCTCTCTCTCTCCTCGTGGCCATTCCAGCAAACCGGGAGCTTCCTATCTCGCATTTCGAAGCAGCCCAGGCGAGCCGAAGAGGAGATGGAGACCTTCGCTTAATGCTGCAGGAAGCAGACCAAGAGTGCAACCCCAAGCAACCAACATCTGTGTCAAGTAAGGCAGTTGCAGAACATTTGGTGCAGCCGGGCGGGATGGAGAAGGAAATATTGCAACGTTTCGCAGACACGCAGGCCCACTGGATCGGCCCGGTTTGTTGGGCCGGCTGTGACTCGGTGCTCTCCCTCTGTCTGGAGTATTGTCCAGGAAGTACAGTACAGATGTACACACACGACGTTTTACCTTCTGCTCTTGATCCAGGGAAACACACCCCCTCCAGGCCCCCAGTCCCGTGTTGCATGAGATCTTGCCCTGTCTCAGCACAGACAGCCATGTCTGTCTGTGCAAGACTGCAAGCAGGCCAGGTTTTCTCCGGGATGAGAGACTGACTGCATTGCACGCATGAAGACCTGCGGCTCGAAGGCAAGGTGTTGCATATTATGCTAATATGCCCACAAGCGGGAGAGTTGCAGTGCATCTGGGTTCCTGCAGATCACACCTGTCTTTTTGCCCAGACGCCAACCGGAGATTGCGAAGCAACGTGGGGAGACACCCAAGGCCGATGAAGGATTGGTGGTCTTTTTTTCTCTCGCTCTCTCTGTTGCTTGTTGGAACTGCCGTGCTCTCTCTCCTTCTGTGAGCCTGTGTGGTGCGGAAGCAGGAAGAGGAGAGCTTCCGGCACGGCGAAACTGGTCTGATACGTGTTTTCAGAGCTCGGGGTTACTATGTCCGGCCAGGAATCGGGAGCGCAGGACGCGTTGCTTCAACCGTCCGATGTCTCTGCAGTGGTCGCCAGCGGATAGGAGACGCGAAATGTTTCTGCTTCTGCCTCTGCCTCTGCTTCTGCCAAAGACCCAAACCGCCACGGACTCTCGACCTGCAACCGATCCGGGCTGCCAGATGCCAAGGCAAACATGGGCCCCTTCCCCCCATTAACTCTCATCTGCCCTGCGGAAAATTCCCCGAGCCTGGAAGACGGCGCGCGGCCAGATTCCGGAGGCACAAGAACGGCCACACACAAGCAGCTAGTCAACATCAATAAGTCATTCCTCGATAATCAACAACAACAGGGACCCAACTGCTGCTGCTGTGGTTATTGTGCCGCAGGGCGCTCGGGATACAACACCAGAATGGTACGGCACGGCGCGGGCTAACGGCTTTCGGCTGCATCTCCGATGCGCAGGGCTCGGCATCCGAGCCAGGGGCAAGCGCGACGCCATTTTCTTTCGATTTCGATTGCCAAGCCGGGCCTGTGTCGCTTTCGTTCCTTTTTGGTTTCTTCAAGGGGGCCCTGGTGCCTCGTGGACGTGGACATGGCGTCAGGTAGCCCCAGCCCAGCCCAGGGGCAGCCGAGTTCGTGGTGGCCCGCCCATGTGAGACGGGGGCCGGAGCAGACACGGTGACATTCTTGTCGTTGGCTTCGGCCAGCCTTCGGGGTTGATCGAAACAACGGGGTCAGGGTCTGGGTCTGGGGACGCGTGCTCCGGTCCACCTCTGACAGATTTCTTGGTGGATATTTTTCTCTCATGGATTGGGGTCGCCGCCGTTGGCGTCGGCCGTTCCTCCTGTGTTAGCGTGCTCCACAGCGCTGTCATCTCTCGAGACAAGGTCAAGGCCAGACAGGGGATGAGCTCAGTTCGGGGGGATGAACCGGTGAGGCGGCGCCGGCGAAAGAAGAACGAACTTCCCGAAGTGGAAGTTGCTCTCTGGTTGCGCGATCTGCGCCAGCGGTGCCCATCTCCGAGAGAGTCTTGCACCTTCTTGGCCCCCATCTCTGGCCGCATCTCCGGTGCAGCCTCTCGCCATGGACCCGGTATCTGTCTGTCTATCTTCTTCGCACACCGACCATCAAGACCAGCCCGTGACACATGCTCCCGCGCGTGGAGGCTCGGTTGCGGTTTGGGGCTGATGCCCGTTGGCTGGTGATTGGGCGCATGTCCCCCAACAAAACAAACGACAGCTGGGTAGCATCGCATGCAGTGTCGATGCCGGCGCCGTTTCGGGACTTGATCATGGTGGCGTGGCGGCTCGGCGGTTGAGCGAATTATGGGGCATTATGGGGCTCGAACTCCTCCGTAGCCGACCTCTCTGATCCTGGATTCACACGAGGCTGGGCTGGGCTGGGCCAACCCGTTCGTTCGCTTGTCCTCTTTCGCTGCGGGATGCCACAGCCGGGTGCCGAAGAAAGTGTGGTGAATGAGACGGCCGTCGAACCATGGACCCGGATTTGCACTCGCCAATACCCAACAGAGACTGTCGCAGGCGAGCTGCTGGTTTGGTACCGGTCGTGGCTAAATGGCGTCTGCAACTGACGGCTCCATTCGAGATTTGAGACTTGCACGCAATGCGACCGTGGCAGGCCCGATGACAGACCCGACGTCAGTGCGTCTGCAGCCAGCAATGTTTCATTCCCCTTCATCATCGGGGGATGGTTGACATGACATGACATGAATGACATGACATGAACGATTTGAGCTCTCGTTTGCCGTGACAGGAAACCTCCTGTACTACAAAGTATAGTAGGAGTAGTATACGCCTGGTCTGGTTGCAACGATGAAAGTTCCCAGACGGCGATGACGCCCCAGTTCGGACCCTCGAGGCACATTCACGATGAGTTATTGAGAAGCGGGTCCAGCTGCAACCAACCTCTCCGACGGCTGATCCTGAGAGCAAGAGAGAATAAGGTCCTCGTTTTCGTTTTCCACTCCTTTCCCCCCTGCTTCTTTTCTGTTGGGCTGGAAGGCAACCCTCGCAACCGAAGAGGGTCCTCATGTCGCTCACCACAGGTTGAGGAAACCCGTCATGGCGATCGTGGGGATGACAATTCCCTTCGGCGAGCATCCGCACCGAGCGGAAGGCCGTTCGGCGCAAATCGCCCAGGGAAGGCATTGGGCCGAGGTACACGACCTTACACTAGTGGTATTGTGGAAGACATTGCTGCTGGCCGAAAACCTGGGGTTGTGGGTCGCGGGGCCGTGGCAGGAAATCTGGGGTGCGTCATGATGGGGATACAGAGCGGGTGTTGAAGATGCAAGTGCGTGATGGGTGCGTGCAATGAGATGGGAAGGAGTTGTTCTTCGTCACGCACGATCACAAGCAGAATCTCGTCGGCAGGCTTATTAGCGTGGAAAGCACGTCAGATGCCGAGGTTTTGGGAGCCGTCTCCGCAGTCCCGTTAAAGGTTGGCTGCAGCCCATGGCTCATGGTGTGTGGGGATCTGATAATGCCTACTGGAGACGTCCTGATGTCACCGCCGTGTTCCAACATCTCCTCGCGCTTTGTGCCATCGACATGTGGTGTCGGCAACGTTGAGGGGAGGAGCACTCACCCAACACACCACATCGACCTGCAAGGACACCTCACCGAGTTCCAAGTTCCTTGGCGTGTCCCACAACTCCCGTCTTTTCGACTGTGCGGAGACGGTCTGGTCTGGATCATACTGGACAACCCGAGGCTGGGATTCGACTTGGACTTGCACGTGGAGTTGATGTCTCCGGTGCTGAGAAGGGGTATGGGGTGGCGGTGAGCAGGAGGGAGCGGAGGGGTTGACGGGTCGACGTGGGGAGCATGAGGGCGCCTGCCCCATGAGCGATGCCAGTATGTGGCGCGCTTTCTTCTCAAGAACATTGAGAATGCCACAGTGAGTCAGAGCCCAAGGTACGACAGGAACAGGCAAGCGGTGGGCATGACATTGAGGTAGGTCGGTATTCGAGGTGGCGTAATCGTCCATTCCAGGTTCCAGTGTCCGACCTCCACAGCAGTTGCAGATGACAACGGGGACGCATGAGAACCGGGCACGGGCACCTTGCCTGACACCTGCTGCAGTGTCTGTGTTGAGACTTCCAACGATGAGCAATGACCAAGATTGCTGGTGCCTTGCAGAAACCTCCAACGGCAAGAGGGAGCGTGGTGTCTGTAAGACTTGAAAAAGGAAGGCACGGAAAACTATAACCCCCCCCCCCCCTTCGGCCTTCCTCTCTTCTCTCCTCCTCTCTCCAAATTCCCGATCTCATCAACACTGACGCTCACATATCTGTCCGTCTTGACTGGTCATAAAAAGACGGAAACGAATTGCACAAGGGCATTCCTCCTCCTCAGGCTGCACGTTGGACAAAGTGCGCGGCAAGTCGTAATGCAGAGACGATAGGTCGCAAGGAGCAGTCGTAGTTCTCTCTGTCTCGAATACCTGGATTGCAGGCTCTTTTCCGTGATCCATGACACAAGAAGCCCATATCCAGGACTAGTGACGCGGAACCCTTGGGATGAGAATGGGACGAAAGGAAAAGACGTCCCATAACGGAGCAGCGTCTAAAGGAGGTATGCATCGAAACACGGAAGCTCTAGCCAGAGACAATAAACCCACTCACTCGAGGACAGCCAAACCTCAGCACGGTGAAGGAAGATGTTCAACGTGTCACTTCATATTGCCGTGGTCGAGTTCCTCTTTCCTTTCTTCTCTCCATCTCACACACCCCTTTGCTTGGTCTCGTGTATATATGATTGATGCCCAGGGTCCCGATGTGGCTGCGGTTGCTTCTGACTCGCCGTCGAAGCCCAGTCTCGAGGGTTAGGATGGCACTGCCATTCCAACGGCCACCAGAGGCTTTTGGAAGCTCCACATGACGATTGGGTGATCACATTTGGCTGCTATCGTGCTCTAGGAGAGAGACATAGAGCCATGAGGGATGCAGGCAAGAAATATCTACCATGGCATGAAGTCGGGGATGATACAGAGTGATATTCGTGACTCGAGCACAATGAAACATGCCGTCACGTCCCATATCATGGCCAATGGTCCTGAGTCTTACTCCCCGCGCCTCTTGGTGAGTGTCTCTGCCTCTTGTCTTCGTTCTTCAACCCATAAAAACTTGTATGTACAGTACCTAACTCATCTACTCCGTCTTCATGTCTGGGAATTTCCCATACTGTACCAATCCATCAGGCAGAGACTTCCCCAGGTTCTATCTTGTTTGCTGAATATGTTGTGTCTTGGTCACAAGCCGCCTCACACCCAGAGTCCCTGTGTTTATGTTCAGGGGAGGCATAACTCCAAAAGAGCTGCTGGCAGCGGACTTTGAAGAGAGCAAATCCGCGCTGAGAGGAGCAAGGCAGTGTTTGTTTCTGGGAAAGTCCAAGAATATCAAGCTTATGCCTCTGGAACTATCGTTGACACGCTGTGTTGAGAGAAGCGGTGGCAGGACCACGAAGCAGCCGAAGCTGGCGGTTCCTCAGACATGATGAGCACAACTCCCCCTCTTCTTCTTCATGGAGCAAACCAAGATGGCTGGAACAAAACAGATGAGACGTCAGGATCTCATTGAAGTGTGTATAACCTGTGTGTGTGTGTGTGTGTGTGTGTGTGTGTGTGTGTGTGTGTGTTGGTCTGAAACAAACCAAATTACCCCATACCATCGACACATTGACACATCGACATAACCATCGAGAGATATTGGATGCCACATGACACAACTGAAACGGATTAACAATGTTTTGTTTGACCGCATCACATCGAACGTCTGTGTGCTTGCTTGGATTTTGAGGTTTAAGGCTTGAACAGCAGCCCAGACACAGACGCTGACGCAGACACAGATGCACAGGCAAGTCGTAATACAGAGAGAGTAGAATACAGTGAGTCCCAATCGAGATGCTTGAAACCTGTCTCGGGCATAAACTGAAGCAGTGGCGACTACGAACTCTCGAGTTTGAGACCACGAAGAAACAGGGCGCACGCCATGGTTTCGTTTACCAAAGGGCAACTTGACATTTTTGTCAATAAGGAGATAGTTGGCATCATCGACCGCCTCATATGAAATCCATCCATCATACGATTATCACCGCCAAGTAAATGCATAGCTGATAACAAGCGAACAAGTCTGGAACTGTTTCCCAGGTTGAGGAGTGTGTAAGGAGTCTGAGATTCTCTCTCAACCAAGAAATCCCGAAATTGTCAAGCACCAAAACACAACAAAAGTTCGGCGCTCAACCGAGACGCAAACCTCGCTGAAGACGAGACCGAGTGTCAACCCACCACCCATAAGGGGGTACCCAGACGTCGTCAATGAGAAGTGTACTTCGGTGGATGTAAGGACGTACTCTGTACTTGAGTCGTTCTCCAGACGGTTCTCAACACCCCGAGAGACTGAACTGTACTGCTCATTTTAGCTGACCCTATATGTATTCTGTAGGTACTGCATGTATGTACGGAATACATAGGTACGGAATACACATATACAATGGAAGCCAAATGCCTGCGCCCGCCCCCCCCCTTCCTTTTTGTGTTTTCCTCGATGGGAAATGCCGTGCCCAGCCTCAGAAACCGACGACCCCATGCATTGTGTGATTGAGCACAGATACAGATTTTCATCCCCAGGTATGTACGTACGTGGCTTGAGCCACCAGAGACCCGCCGGGGTGGGCAGAGAGAAACGGAGGCTTGAGATGTGCTAATGTAGGAAGCAAACAATGGTCGGCAAGTGCCCGCCGCCGCGGATCGTGCAGCAGAAATGTTTGCGTGCGTGCGTGCGTGCGTGCGTGTGTGCGTGCATGCTGCAGTGTGGCTGGATGGTGATATGTGAGGTGTGAGATGTGAGACAGTTTGTGAAACTTTTTGAGGGGACTTCGGTTTCTGAGGCAAACGTCTGACTAAGGAAACTCGAGATAGCCACAACCCCATTGAGACTGCCCTCGGTGGCTACCCAGCAACGTGAGGTAGTGTCTGTACGGAATACAGATTATTCAGTCTCGTTAAACCAGGTTAGGGGAGGGAGGGGTGTTGATTGCCAGTCAGGGGTTGCTCAGCTCTGACGCCCTCTCGCGTCTGGACTCTCGTGGCTTCTGCCCATCCACGAGGGTGGCTTGCAAACTAAAACAACACGCCTCTTTTGCAAGGAACTTTGAAAGACAGAACATCCCCGTCCTCCCACCTGGGCATCCAACAGGACGATCATATCAGAAAACCCGCCGGAACTAGGAAACCAGGCGTTGTCCGTGCGCAACGGCTTTACACGAGCCACCTTATGGACGGAGCACTCCGTAGGGAGTTATCATTCTCGCCCAGGAGGAGAAAACGATCCGCTGATTTATTGCGCGGGATGGGGCGGTGTGACACGGGACGGGCGAGATGGTGGTGGTGGCTGGGTGCGAGGGTGAGGGTTGAGGTACAGCTAGAACGCATCCGCGCGTGTCTGGGTCCCCGGTAAGTGTGCGCAAGAATTCCGCCCCGTCGTCGAGATTATCATGGCACACCTCCGAGGTCTGTCTGTGTTCCGTACTCCGTACACAGTAACCGACTCGGTTCTTACTACTACACACAGTATGTATTCCGTACTATGTACAGAGCATGGAAGGTCAAAAATGGAATCCTCCTTGCGTCCCCACTCAGTCCCTGCAGACGAAGCACACCGCTGATTTGGTGTCGGGGATCTGAACGACCCGCGTTCCCGGTCCTTGGGCCTCTGGGACAGCCTGATGCAGCGGATCAGCCGCCCCAGACCCCTGGGACACGAGATCTCGATCGCACCATCTGCCGGGCCCGGCAAGTTAACGTTGGGATCGGGTTGCAGGGGAGGATGAGTGCTTGGTGTTTGGTACGGCAGGGGGGAGGGGGGAGGGGAATCTGGTCCGGAGAAGAAGGCCAGCTGGTTAGCTGGGTACCTAATTACACTACTAACAACTCATCATGAAAACGCCCATTGCTGGACGCGACCGGCGATGGGGTTTGCAGGAGGGTAAAGCATGATGTGAGTTCCAGGAACCTTGAGGGAAGCCGAAACAGTCAGCTCGGCAGCAACAGCAACGGTAACGTGGCTGTCCAGGGGCCGCTCGCCTGCAGATCCGGGAATAGGAGAGAGAGACAGAGAAGAACTCTGACGACTGAGGCGCCCACCAACCAACTTACACGTTCACCCCCCCCCCCCCCCCCAACTCAACGCAACCCCCGGCACGATTGTGAAATGTGAATATAAGGAGGCTGAAGAAGTGCGAGGGAGGGTGGGTCTGTGCGGTGCATGAGGTGTCTTTCCAGGTTCCAGGGTGCTTGTCCGGGATATGGTTATTTACCGTTTGAGGGTGGGGGAAGAGGAGAGAATAGAGAGAGAGAGAGAGGAGAGCAGCCCGAGCACATGAAGTCCAAACCGGCTGACTGGCCCCACCCGACCCGGCCCGGAGATGTCTAACCCACACCCGGACAACGGACCTGACCCCCGGTGCCTGGCCTCCAGCTGCGGGGATCCACATCGAGCAACCTCCACTGCGCTAGCATGGCTAGCTAACACGGCACTTGGGGCTGGACCATCTCGACCAAGATCTGCTCACGCTGGCGGGGTCCGTGGGGCCCGATCGTTGCTTATTTCTGCGTGTGCTTCTCAACGCGGCAACTGCTCACATCCACTAACCTGTTGTTGCTCCATGCACATACACTTACATACCCCTGGCAGCCTGGCCAGGTGGTTGATGTCATGATAAGTCTAGTGTACTCCATAGTGTACGTGTAGTGTAGAGACCTTCGGTGTCAAATCCCGGACGGAAACGAGCAAAAAAAGAATGTCCTGCTGCAAGATATCGCTAGCGTGGTCATGTCCAAGGCACATCCCGACGGCAGGGGATGATGCTCTTGATGGATGGATGCCCAGTTACAGTGTGACATGTCAAGTTGTCAACTGAAGCCTCTTGTTGGTACACAGTAGTCGTGGAGTAACAATTTCCATTCTTTGTAAAAATTAGACTGACTGACTAGCGCCCCCCTAGAACCGTGCCATGCAGCAGCAACCTATCATCTCTTCTGCGGGGGCAGACAAACGAAAAGAGAAAAAAAGAAAAAAAGCAAAGAACTTTTTCTTTCCGGGATGGAAACCGATCAGCAATGCAATATCCCGAACGTACCCGATGCAGTCCTGTGTCCCCCTCTTCCGGTTTCCCCCCTTTTCCTATCCACCCTGTCCATTCCCGCGCCGAGATAGAAAAACTGATAAGCTCGCAAACAAAAGAATATCGAATGAGAAAAAAAAAAGGGGGGGTGAAGAAAAAGAACGAGACCGATACGCCATGACTTCGCCCGGTTTCCTTGTCCTACCCCTGCCCAAGCCCCTCCCCTTTTCCTGACCGGCCGATTTTGCGGACAAAACGCCTCGAATGTAGCAGAAACAGGAGAGAAAAAAAAGAGAGAGGGGTGCCAAACAGCAAGCCTCCTCAGCAACAGACTAGGCCTAGTTGGGCTGGCCGCGCATGGGGAAGAAGTAGAGCGGCATGGGCTCCACGTGCCAGTGCTTGACGCCTTGCTTCTTGAACGCCTTTTCCCACTCGGTCTCAAGCTCGGAAGGGATGCGCCATCCATGCTCACTGCTGCGGAGGCGCATGCGCACCAGGTGGCGCTTCTCCGTGGGCGCCGCTCCGTTGGCGAAGCCCTCGCGGCGGTGAAGGATGGCCAGGTTGTTGATGAAGTGCATGTCGCCCGACTGCGTCTGGATCTCGAGCTGCGTGGCCTGCGCGATGGCCTCGATCGCGTCCAGCGCCTCCACCTGGCGAGCCGTCAGCGATGGCAGGTGCTGCGCCCGCGGGTGCGCGTCGCTGCCCAGGAGCGGGGCGCGGCCAAAGTTCATGACGAGCTTCGAGTCCTGGTAGAAGATAATGGGGCGGCACTGGAACCGCGGCCTGTGAGAGAATGTTAGCCCTCACGCATCGGGAAGCAGCCGCTGTCGGGAAGTGGGTGGCTTACATGGCAAACGGCCAGTCGGACCGGGCCAGAGTGCGAATCACATCGGGCCGAGTCGCCGCCAGCACATTGTACACCGTGTAAGCAGAGGCAATGATGCACTTGCCGCCCGCCGCAGCCGTGCTGCGCGTCAGCCAGCTGACAACATCGCCGGCTTCCTCGTTGTGGAATGTCTTGAGAGAGCTCATTGTCAGTCACAACGCCACATCTGGCAGGCTCAGGGGGTTCAGGAACTGACAATTGACTTGGTCGAGTGGCGGTGGTGCTCGGCCGCCTGCTTGGTGCTGTTGTCGGCA
Source organism: Chaetomiaceae sp. PYS4301M (assembly GCA_023628425.1). Lineage (NCBI taxonomy): Eukaryota > Fungi > Ascomycota > Sordariomycetes > Sordariales > Chaetomiaceae > Chaetomiaceae sp. PYS4301M. The sequence continues at coordinate 305,406 of JAMAKR010000018.1, read as the reverse complement.
ACAATGTGGACTGACCCTGGGTGTCAGCCAAAAAAAAAAAAAAAGAAGCCATAATTGGAGTCAAGAACTTACCGAGCATGTTGCCGCGCTTGTCCTGACGGCCACGCTGTTCGGCAATGTAAGACTGAACACCGAGGTAGGCCAACGTCAGGTCCTCAACCGCATAATTGGCAGGGTTGAGACCCCGAATGACGCAGAAACCCTTGCCGTCGTGGACATCGCGGCTAAGATCGCGCAGCTTGGGGCCGAGCGTCGGGAGCGGGAAGCTGCTCGGCTCAACGAGGTCGCCGTCCTGGTCGAGCACTGCCGAAACAACAACAAAAGGTCAAGAATCAGCCGAGACAGCCCTCCAAAAACACACCAACAACGTCGCCAGGGAGGGGGATACTTTACATTTGTAGCTCTCAAGGGCAGCCTTGATCTCGGCGTGGTGCGTGTCGTTCAGGGCAAAGGCGTACTCCGACGTCTTGCTGAACTTGGACCCAGTCCAGGCCAGATCGTGTGGGAGATGGCTCGGAAATCCGGGGGGCAGAGCCGGGACATCCGTCTTCGACTTGGCCGGCAGCGCCAAGTTGAGGTTGCTAACCACGGCACCAGTCGCCGCAAGAACCGGTCCAGCACCCAGAGCAGACATGGTGACTGTAAATTTCCTGTTGGCTGCTTAGTATGGTCCGTGAGGGCATCTCACGAGAACCCCACACCAGAAGGGGAGGAGGCCCAGGGGGGTAAGCTGACCTCGACTTGGGACTGAGCGGGAGACAGTTGTTTTCTTTGCGCGATCGATGTCAGGAGATTCTGTGCTGTGGCGTTTGTTGATATCTGGCAAGCGGACAGCGTATCTTGGAGCGCGAGAGGTGGGAGACGTGTTGGAGAAGAGAACGCAAGACTCGATGTTTCATGGCTGGGAGGAAGACGAGATCCCAAGGCCGGCTTATATAGACGTTAGAGCCCTCGTTGATGACGAGCACTCGCAGCAAGAGGCGCCCCCTAGAGCCCAGGAGCGACACGATAAACCCAAACACCCGATGTTGAACAGGCAACTGCCTGCCAGCATCCCCTCGTTGTTTGTGGCCGGCTAGGGACAGTGCAGGCCTGGCTGGCAAGGAAGGCAGAGCAGGGCTGCTGTGCACGCGCGAATGAAGCCGGCAAGGGCGAGAGAGCGAGTGAGGACGAAGCCTCTGGTGACACTGAGCAAACTAGCGGCGGCAGGCACCCAGCAGACGAGATCCAGGGGTGACAAGTGATGATGTTGTCATGTATCGTCCCTTCCCAGGCTTATGCAAGACCGCTCCTGTTTCGGCGATGGAGGATGTGCTGGACGGAGATGGAGAGACAAGGCAATCGCCAGCTTTGGAAGACAAGGAGCTTGGCTGCAAGAAGAAGACGATCGGGAGAGCCAGGGGTGGTTGAGGAGCGGAAGGCCGATCCAGTGACAGCCGTGGTTTCCGTGAAACCGGTGTAAGAGGTTCGGCAAAGGGTCGGGAGACGGGAGGACGCAACTGCCCTTGATAAGACCGGTTAGCCACGTTTGATTCGCACTTGTCGCCGTCCAGAGATACTGTGCAGGTAGCCAAGGTAGCCGCGAGTGACAGACGGATCGGAGTGTGCAGGCGTTTTCCGTGCCTGCGCATGTGGTTAAAGACAAGCCGGCATATGGAAATCAACACCCCTGGGATGGATCATGGGTGGCAGGGGTTGATGAGAGTGGACTCGACAAGCCGACAAGAAAGCAGCCACCCCTCCGGGGCACTCCCGGCACGCTTCCGGAACACGACCGGGGCACGACCGGGGGACAAGACGCCATGGTGAAAGCCAAAGACATGGGGCCCTATCCATGGCGTGGTGAGGAAAGCAGAAAAGCGCCAGAGAACGGGAAACAAGGTAGGAGAGTGTCACAAGTACTCACAAGCAAGAGGATGGGGAGGTGGCCGGTAGATGTGCAGTCAGCGTCGGCCTCTTCTGTTGTATGACACCGGCAGCGGCGTCAGAGACATGGAAGCCGAAGCAAGAAAGAAGAGAGGGGGTGGAGATGGAGAAGATGCCTGAAGCAAATCGGCGAGAGACAAGACCATCGACATCATACCCTCTAGGGTCAAACTCCAAGCCATCCAACACGAAGAACACAAGGGCTTGCTTGAACAGGGGGCCGCTCATGTGCTCCTGTTTTCCCTCCTCCCTCTTTTCTTGCATATACGTATAACGGTTTGTGCTGTGAGGAGAACAACAGCCGTAGCAAAGGGGAACAACACCAGGAGCGGCAACGACATCGCCAGCCGCCATGTCGAGTTATGTGACCCAACCATGCTAAATTGGACAACAAGCATAGTGGGATAACAGAAAAGGGGAAAGCGTCAAAAGAGACCAGTCGAGAATCCAAACACCCCGGAGACTTTTTCGGATTGGAATATGCAGGAGGAATGTGACAAACAGGGGAAGAGTTTGACAGACCAAAAGAAAGAAAGAAAAAAGCCCCTCCCGTCCCTCTCCCGACTGTTCTCCAGTCTCCTTACGCTGTCTCTTGCCTGGTCAGTCTCATCTCTGATGTTCGAGACACGGGCCGGGACAGGGAACCGCCTCCATCACGCTGCGTGTGGGCGTCCTGTACGACAGGCCACACCGCAACTCCAAGACCTCTTGCTCTGTGTGTGTGTGTGTGTGTGTGTATGTGTTGCATCCGCGATTCTGTGTCGTGCTTGCGGTCGGAGTTGCGGGCCATTCCTCGCGCCAGGCCAACCCCAGAATCGTAGGTACAGTCCACAAAAGTGGAAGTCGGGCTTGAGATCGGTGGTCTCCCGCATGGCCAAGCCCACGTTGGGTCCCACCCGTGTGCCCCAGTCCCCAGTCTCGGTGGAAAAAGAAAAAGAAGGGAAAATGGCACGAATGGGAAAGGGGCTCCAGTTTTCATCAGGCTAGTGGGAGAATCCAGGTCTGGCACTCATCACGCATGCGTGTGGCTTGTTGAGCCAGCCAGGAAGAATGGTGGCGCGTTGAGGGTGGAAGGGGGCTCGTCATCACACAGTAACTATGGATGTAAGGATGTAAGTGAAAGAAGAAAAAGCACAAGAGAGAGAGAGAGAGGGTGGGAGAGGGGCCGCGCAAGAAAACAATGAGGAAACGAAAAGCATCTTGATCCAATCCGGATTGCCCCCCTGGCCAGTGGCTGCCGCCGCCGCCCGCTCCACCCCGGCTGGTGCTTCCCGGCAACGTGCCAGCGAGCCAGCGAACCAACAGCCAGCCATCAGCCAGCCAACTCCCATTGGGAAAAAAAAGATGGATCGGGTGAAGAGAGATCTGTGTTCCCTTTTTTTTGGCCCACCCCCCTGGTTCTGGCTCGTTCGGATGGCCAATGGCCCATGCTGAGAGAGGCCGAGAGGCCTGTTCACGTCGAGGGCACCTTGTCGTTCCAATCTCGGGATGTGAGGTGGGGAGCAAGAAGCAAAGACGGGGGATCGGCAGCGGAACCGCGCTGGTGCTGCATGCGCATGCAGAGCGCCATTCCGCCATTGGCTAGCCGTGGCTTTTCATAGCACGACGGGAGATGCATCTCGATCAAGCCAGACCCTGCAGCTTTTGCAGGCCTTGGGGGGGAGGGTTTCTTGAGTGGGTGTGTTCCCACCAGCCTTTGCAAACCCGCATGCACCAGGGACAAAAAGGAGTTGGGCATCGCCGAAGACGGCATGGAGGGAATCCTTGGCAGATGGACGACTTTGCTTCAGATGGCCCAACGGCTCCCCCCATCAATAGCGTGGACGACAACCGTTCCATCATCAGATCACTTTGACTTTTGTAGCATGACAATCCGACCCAACCAAAAGGCCTTGTTGCTTGCCGCTCCGCTCCGCCCGGTCCCGGCTGCCCGCCCCCAAAATGAATGATCCAGGGGAAACAAACTCCTTTCTCTCCTCGTCATCTTTCCGTCTCTTTCTCAGCTTGCTCGTCTTCCTCTTTGGTGCGCCTGCATTGCGCACTCCCCCACTCTGCGGGACCTGGACCCCCGACCCCCACAGCTCGACAGGTCGGTCATATCCCCCGGAAGAGGCCGCCTAGGCCATGATTCGGGGTTGCCAGTTCTGTTCAAAGAGCTGGCTCACGTAGTAATACTCGTGCTCGTAGGCATCCTGGAGCCGCAGGTTCTCCCATTCCTTTTCTACAACACAGATAGTTAGGGGCTGTTTTGCATGCCAATCACTGTCTCATTTACTCACTATGCTTGGCGGCCTGCCGCCTGGTGAAGTGGACAAAGGCAATGGCCTCGTCGTTGAGCTCTGCTAGTGTTTGCAGGTCCTGATCCTTGCACTCGGCAGAGAATGGGTAGATTGCCTTGTTGCAGTAGTGAAAGTATGCAAGGAGAGTGTTTGCGCCTGGTGTGGTCTGTCAGCTCCCTGTCTCCCCGAGGGACACCCATTGTTGCGCTTGTTCCACACTCACCTAGGTTGTACTCCTTGACATGGGCCTCTCTGGCAAATCGTGTCTGTGTTGCTCACCGTCAGTCGACTCTGCTCGCCACACCTCGTCGGAGCCAATCTAAAACAACTCACCGGCATGCCATGCTTCTTGGCGTAGTCGGCATCGTGCTTCGTGATCAGAGCAATGTTGTGTAGTAGGATGAACGTCACCAGGTATGTCGTGAGCCACGTCTTTTGTTTCTTCTCCTGTGTCATCTTCTGCAGCTCCTCGAGCGCCTTTCTGCGAAGTTGATGTTGAATCTGGTGGATAAGGACCGAATCGATCTGGGCTCCCATGACCGGCGGAAGGGGAATCTTGCCGTGCAGCGCGTTATCCTCATCGTTGATGATGTCCTTTGCCATCCCCAGCGTCTCATTGCCCACAATTTCGAATGATTTGGTCGTCAATCGAACCGACATCCAGAGATCAAGCGTCGAAACGAGCAGACTCTTATCCGCTGGCGGTGTCGAGGCATCCCTTGCGGTTTTGATGGCAAGGGAATATGTCTGCCAGGGCATTTTGTCCTGCGAGCCTAGCAAGTGGTGACAGCACTCGACCAAGCCGATCTTGATGTATTGATCAAACTGGGCCTTGGCGTCGTCCAGGTTGACAATGGCGAATGCCGGGATGTTGACCTCGTGCTTCTGCCCACTCTTGGACACCCAGGATCTCTTGAGTTTGTCGCCTTCTTGTGGTCTGAACTGCCGGACCTGCAGCTTGACCGCATGCCCTGTGTAGCCCTCCGTGACCTGTATCGTCCGAACCTGGGATGACTCCCAGTTGCCGATCTCGTCCATCACACTGTCCTTCCATCGGTTTGTCCACTCCTGCCCCTTGACCTGGCCAGGCTTGAAGAGCTTCACGTCCGTGATCTTCAGGCGCAAGCAGTTAAGCCGATACACCTTGGCACCGCTGGCAATCTTTTTGCACGACAAGCAGGGCCCCGTTTCATTTTCTGGGTCCAGATTGCACTGTAACGGCATGTTAGCTAGGAAAGCTTGATCAAAAACGAAGAGGAGCAAAGAGGCCAAGGAGAGCGGGCAAGTGGTTACTGACCCGGATCCGCTGCATCCGACATCGAATGCAGCTACCCATCTTCCTTGTGAGTGCCGTTTTCTCCCTCGAGTCTTGGTCTTTGAAAGGCCCTCGCTTGACAGGAGTTGTCCTGTGAGCGGGGAAAAAGTCCAGAATCGTGGACTCGTCCGGGACACCCGGATTCTCATTCGCGGGTCGCACATTCAACTCCCGTACCGGATGGAAGCGAGACGGCAAGGTCGTAGCGATGCTCCGCCCAATAAAAGGCGAGGGTTGGCCTGCGGCACTGTATCCGCCTGGCATGGAGGCCGCCGCTGGAAGCGACGTGTCAACCATGTAAGGCTGGGATTGAACCCCAAGGCTTGGGGCGGCATGAGAGTCATTTATGTTGGTCTCATACTTGACAGCAGGAGAGATGGGAGAGATGGTCGGGTAGACCATTTCCTCCCCATTCATCATGGCAGGCTGGAGACCCATGACCTGCTCGGGTTGTAGCGGAGGATAGCTTGCGAGATACTGAGCCATCAAGGCCGGGTCATCGCACGAAAACAGCGTTCCGTGGTCTTCAGCGACGGGAGGAGTGAGAAGCGAAGTTTGGGTCTGGGGTTGGGCTGAGACTACGGCGGTTTCCAAGGCGAGCAGGCGATGAGGAGTGTAATCATACGGCGTGGGTGTAGGGAGCGGCTGGTACGCTGAGGAGTCGATTAGCGTTCCTCTGGATGATCTGGAGGTGCAAAGAGACGACGATCAGGCACGTACAAGGCTCAGATTCAAACGGTGGGCACATCGAGAAGCTCGCAAAGCAGTCGGCAAGCCGCGCGCCCGTCCAGCCCGAGGAGAAGGCCCTCTCGGGAAACGGCACATAGGGCCTGCGACCAGCAGTTACAGCGGCATCCGGTTCGCCGCCAGGCTGAGATTTCTCCCAGCCATTTCCTGGAGAGAGATGGCTAGGATTTGAATGCGGCATCGGGATATCTGTGCCCGTGTCCAGGCGGAGCCGCTTGTGAAAGTGCTGCTGGTCACTCAGTTCCAAATGGTGGTGTTGTTGTTGATGTTGCTGCTGCTGCTGCTGCGGCGGCGGCGGCGGCTGTTGTTGCTGTTGCTGTTGCTGGTGATTGCTGAAGTCCAGAAGGGCGCCCAGAGGCTGGTTCAGGAGCAAGGCAGCCTGCTCAAGGACGTGCTGATTTTCTGGGGTCAGATCGAGGTAGCTAGACGAGGGAAACGTTTGAGACAGAGGACCCTGGTCCAGTATATACCGATGATCGGCCGGGACGACGAGGGTGTCGAGGACAGCCGGCGAGGTGTAAGGCAGGCTATGGAACACGGGCTCGTCAGGGGGGTCCTCCTGGGCATAGGCCCGCCGCTTTCTGATATTGATATTCTAGACAACCATCGTCAATTCACCGCAGGTTTGGCGAATAAAGAAGAGGGCTGAACGATGGGGCGCGGACCGGTGAAGCAGGCCGTGACAGGGCAGGACAGGGGGATAGGTAGGGGCCGGGGAGGGCTGAAGGAGGAATGCGTATAAGTGACACGAGGAGGGGGGTGGATGGCGGGAGCCGGAGCCGGAAGACATGGCTTGGGAGCAGCCACGAGAGTGATCGGTGATTGCCGCCCGCCATGCAACCTGCCGCGCAGCCCTGAATGAAAGAAGACGAGACTCTTACCATGATGAAAAGACACGCCGGGGGGAGGGGGTGAGGGGGGGTGTTAAGTTGGGCAAGTCCGAGAGGAGGGTTGCCCTTGTGTGTCCGCTTGACAGAGAGGTACCTGGTTATGCAAGGGGGCGACAGGGAAAGCGCAGAGCCAACACCGCAACTCCGCAAGACGTCTTCCTGGAGCGACGACGAAAGGGTAAGCCGATCCGGTGACCCAACCGCACGTGTGAAGAGAGGGAGGGGGTGCAAGCCCGAGTCCCCAACATCTCACATCTGCGCCATCAGCACCAAGGGCGAAACAGCCCGTCTGTGGAGAGAGAGGCGTGGGGAGCGGGCAGTGTGCTGCAGGCGCGGAAACGGCACCCCGTGCAGCTGCGGGGCGATGGACGGAAAAGTCGTGACCGGCTGGCAAGGATGAAATGAAATGGGTAGGGTGAGAACGAGGGTGACAAGATCAGATCGGGTGGGCTTGAAGAAAGCAGGGGGTGGAGGGGTGGGTGAGACCGGGGAAGCCCAAAGAACAAACGTGGGAAAGGACAAGCCAAGAAAACAGCAAGGAAACAGCCGGGAGTCAAGAAGCCAGGCAACACAAATTGCTGTTTTGACTAGCACCACACCCTAGGGTCGTGGTCCGGCCACTGGGTGCTCTCGCTGCCTCGTCTCGGCTCGCGTGGCCTCGGCTGGGGGCAGTTACTGTTTTCTTTCTTTTTTCTTTCCCTTCCCGGCGGCTGCGGTGCCGGAGGGGTCGAGCTGGGTAGAAACCCGAGTCGGGCAGCCGTGGCGGGAGAGGGCTGGGCCGACACGGTCGCTGCACGTAGACGGGCCGCACGCCGACTAGTTAACCCTTGAGAGAGCAGCAAGCCCACGCCCCTGCAGACGCTGGTGTCGTGTTGGTCCTGCTGCTGTTGCCGATGGTGCCGCTGCCGCTGCCACTGCCGCTGCCGCTGTCGCTGAAAATGGATTGATTGACTCGAGACGCGATGGACACCGTCTCTTGTCGGCGCCGGGTACTGTTCTGCCGCTTGCTTGCTGGATGGTGGCCAATCCGACGGTGGCTGGGCGCGATGTACGGAGCACGGCGCACTCTGCAACACAAGACGCCAAAACAGGGCAGATGCCTGTACGGCGTGTCTCACGGCCCAGACCGAGATGGGCGTGTGGATGTTGGTCGGTGGAGTCCAGGACAGCCGGTGAAGAATGCTATTGTCTCGTTTGCTGGTAAAGGAAGGAATCGGTGAGGGCTGCGACGAGATGAAGTGAGGAAACAGATTCACCGGTTGCGGGGGGCAGGTGCGGCCTGACCACCTGCCCCCTTCACCCCTTGCCGGTCCTTGGTTGATCAGGACTTGGAAGGCACGGGCGACCAGTGAGCCGAGCAAATCCGGACAGGGGGGATTTGAACTTGGGACCTAAAAATCAGGCCACCTCCGCATCGAGGTCTGGAGCGAATGGAAGGTGAGGACATTGCGGGCGTCGCGCTTCCTCGGTCCCATCTTCTGGTCCGCTTCCTGCTTCCTGGCTTTCCTCACATAACATTCAGGCAGGTTCCAAGATCCTCCCTCCATTGAAGTCAAAAGCCGGCTCCAGTTCGAGTCCGCCGCTTCGGGACTGGCGCCTCCAAGCACCTCATCGGCTGCTGCAGTCAGCTGTGTGTCTCGGCGCCTTCGTTTCTCTCAAATCATGGCCTCGCAGGCCCGCGGAAACCAAGCAGCAACGTGGGAGACCCTGAGACCCACTCTTCGTGACCAATCGTGTGTTTCGGAAGCAGCGGAGAAAGTTCTAGCGTCTCCGGACGGCTGGTCTTCGCCATGCACCATCACCCACCCGCGCATCTGCAGGTGTTTCGATTGGGAAGCGTTGGGGACTCGAAGATGACATTGGTGGTGACATGAAAACTGCCCAACGTTCAATTCAACCCCGTAATTCCCAATGAGAGAATTGTTGAACGGGGGTTTACACTGCTCTCTTCGTCCGGCCTCCGCAGTTGTCAGCATGTCATTTACAAGGTTCCGGGGTCAGCTGAGGCCATCCCCAGGCGCCCCATCCGCGATGGACCCCGACTGGCCCGGGGGGCTTCCGCCCTTCTCCATCTTCTCCATCTCCGCAGGCGAGGAGCGGACCGAGTCGGCTTGGGATGACAAAATCAACGACATCACTTCGGTAGGGAGTCGGGCAGTTTTGTTTGCCTGCTCCACGGCGCTCCATCACGGATGCAGAATCAGGATCGCGCCACCGCACACGAAAACTACATAGTAACGCCAAAAGACACCTGCAGGTGGCTTTGTTACACCACCACCGAGCACCACCGAGCACCACCGAGCACCCACTGAGCACCACTGAGCAATGGAAGAACAATGCGCGCGGCCAGGTTTCTTTTACAGATTGCTGACACACCAGTGTGGCTTCAAGACCTTGACGTTCTGGCTACCAGATACCAGGTAGTTGACGCCATCAAAAGATCCGAAATCTCACGTGGCCGCCACCCCGCCATCAGCACGTCTTTTATGGCGGATTACCCTTCAGCAGATAGGTAAACGACGGGGACTTGGACTTGCCTGGATCGTGACACAATACTGAATTCGTCCGTACATACGTTCCGTTACGAGACAAGTCAAGGGACCAGTCGCGCGACACCGTCCAAATGCACTTCCATACGGATACATCAGGCAGACAACCACTACAGGTGCATCACATCTGCGCTAATGCAAGGCAGCAGAGCGATCGATCTTGGGCCGCCAAGTTGTCGATGCAAACCCAACTCCCAACAGCCCTCGACCAAGTCATCAACGCCACGAAATCCTTGACATCCTTGAATCCTTGTGTGTTTGAGACCCACCTGCGCTGCTGAGGTGGGACATCCGACAAGCGCGGCACGAAGCACGGCACGAAGCACAGCACGAAGCACGGCACGGAGCACGGCACAATGGGACACCCCAAGAGGAAATTCCGAGAAGAAGACAAGGCCGAGGCCGGCAACAGCACACCAACAAATCTCATTCCGTTGCCGGGTTTGCCGTCGAGGCGGGTGCAGAATTGGTCACTGGTCGGGCCGATGAGCCAGGGAACCGAAGGACGAGGCCTGCCGGAGTTGCTGGATGCACCCTCCCGTAGGTCCCTTTTGTGAGAAAACTCTTCTCTGGGGGCTGAGGACCTCGGCAATGCTAGTGAGAACATGACAGACACCTGTTTGGTGGACATGCTCGTACCATCCTGGCGAGTTGATGACGGGCCTTGCAGCAGTTTCTACCGCGAGGGGGTCGTCGAGCCGGCAAGTCGATGACTGACTGCCTACTGTGTAGGCTATCACGATCTCTCGTCCTTACACACACACACACCTGGTGCACAGTACGGTACAGGTCACCGCTCACGCTACTTGATCCCCTTGATTCACTCACTCGCTGGACAAATACTCTGATTGACTGGCTGCAGCACCGAGATGCTGGGAGATGTGGAAATTGGCTGGGCACTGTACAGATTACTTCCGTACCGTACTGTGCATGCACCCCATACTGTGCATGCACCCCATACACCAACACGTTCCTTCGGGTTGCGTGTCGGATTTCCAAGTAACAACAGCCTGGGCGAAGGGCACGGCGCAAGGCAGAGTCCTGCAGACGCATCTTGGAGCCAAAAGGTCACATCACACGCATCGTCAACTTGCCCGATGCAAATCTCCATGATGGATGGGGAGTGCCTCAGTTCGCTCGGTATTACATACAGAATACTCCGTACAGATTACGGGTATCATTCCTGGAGCAGAAGAGTAGCTGCTGGGGCCGCGGTCATTTCCCTCGCCCCCTGCTCACCGGTCAATATAAGCTTGCAGATATAGCGGGTCTCAGAGGCCAAGGGTCCTGGGTCTGCACCACCCCAACATGACCTTTCACCGGTCTCGACATTTGAGATCTTGACACTGACGAGGCTGTACTGCAGTGTGTAGTATGCACAAGGGCCGGGTTATCTGCTCCGAGGGCGGCATGCCTGGATGGGGACAATATGTTGAGCGAGGGCAACACTGCAGGGTCCCGACCTTCAAGGCGATCATCGGATGATGGCCTTGTGGTGGCGCTGAAATAATGACTGGAACATGGCCTATGGCATGCATCAGTCGTCTCCCAACCTGCTTCGCAGCACCTGCAGCTGCCTGGTTCCGGTTCTTGGGTTGCGGTTAGGGGGGGTTGAGACCTGCTGTGCCACCCACAGCGGACTCAGCGATGAAGCCCTTTTCTCGGACTTCGGGATTCCCGATCCGTTTGCTCACCGCCCGCCATGCCCATCAGAATAGGTAGCTGGTGATCGTGCCAGCCGGTCCAGTATGTACAGGCCCAGCCTGCGTCTTGGGGGCAGAGCTCTTCTCATCTTGTTGGGGAGTGTGTGGGGAGTTTGGCTGATGATGCTCATAGATGCAGCGGGCGGCCGATCTGATCACACGAGGATCGAACAGCCACAGGAATTTCCGGGGGCAGCCAAGGACCTCCATACCCTATGTACTGTATGGATTTGTATTCCGTACACACCGGTACCTCCATGGATACGGATAACGCACAGGACACATGTTGACGCCCCTCAGGCCCACCTTCTGCCTCTAATTACAGAGCAGCGAACTAAGACTATTTGGGTCTGCGACAACCTCCTCGGAACCTGCCAGGGGGGCCGAACTCTCAAAGCCTCCTCATCAATGCACTTCTCTCGCCCAAGCCTATCCGTGCAGTTTCTACATGCCTAGGAACTACAAGCTCCGGCATACAAGCTCCGGCAAGATCCCAGGTGGGCTCCTCGGTCCACAGCATGCACCATGCATGTTGGAAGGCGGCTGCTCTCTCATTATTATTAGCGTGTACACAGCAGGCAAGCCTGAGAGCCGTGTGCCTTGACGAACTGGGATCAACCCTCGAGGTGATGGTCTCCGGATCCCCAGCGCTTCTTCACTGTTTTCAGGAGCACGACGTCAATGCTCGAACTCCAGGTGGCCCGGACATGAAGGAAGTGCAAACATCAATTCCTCTCCATTGAGCCTGGAGGTTCCCCAGCCCGGCCGGCAAGGTTCTTCTTCCACGAGTCCTCTCCCGGCGACCTGGATGTCGCCGGGAGTTGAGCAAGCAGGCGGGACGCCGGCTATCTTGCCAGACCCAGAACGCGTGGTGGTCAACATTGAACCGGGCCTCCCGCCTCCCAGCGGATGCGCAAGTGCCTCTTCCAACTCAGTTGGCGCCGGCTCTGCTCCGCTCGAGCGGACGATCAGAATCCAGGGGTAAACGCCTGTCCCCTTCAAAACCCGCGTCACTGCCCCTTATTTCCTCCCGTTCTAAGTGCTCCGTGTCAGTTCTGGCCTTGTCCTCCCACTTGTCTTCCACTTGTCTTCCACTTGTCTTCCACTCGTCTTTGTCTGGACAGCAAGTCTGATTCCCAACTCGACCGCTCATATTGGGTCGGAGGAATTGCAAACGTGATGCAGCTCGTGGGCCGGCTCCGGACTTGGCTTCCCAACCGAGCCACGGTCATTCCCTATTCGAAGGAAAAGGGTGGAGCGTTTCCTGCCAACGTTCCTCTTTGGGGAGCACATTATAGCGCTCCCCCGAGATCTCACTGGCCGCCGGACTCACCTCCGGCCGACCATTCATTCCAACCTAAAACGCGCGAGACAACCCACGGCCTCACACAGCCACGTCTTTGATCGGAACGCCTGCTCCCCTTCCCGTCCCCCCGACGGCGGGTTCCCGACGCCGCCGACGCCCCAACCCGCTCGTTCCGACGCCCCAACCCGCTCGTTCCGACGCCCCAACCCGCTCGTTCCGACGCCGCCGCTACGGCTTCCTCCTGTGGTGATCCCCTGGTCCGACGCCCCATCCGTCCCCGATGGCCGGTTCCCAGCGGCGAGAGGGAAAAAATAACAGCCAATCAGCCATTGCTACCTACCCAGGCCGGCTCTCTATGCAGTACAGTGATCTTCGGATACTACCAGTTATCGCGCGCCCCTGCAGTCCGCGATCCATACAGCACTCAGGCACGTTGCCTTACGTACGTCCTCTGCCGGAGCCCGCCGGCCTCCACAAATCCGCCTAGGCGTTGAATGGCATTTGCAGACAGCCCGGCATTCCCAGGTACTTTACATACCCACCGCCACAACAACCCGTCGAGGCAGGTTCGGAATTCGAACGGGCGGGAGTGGAACTGACTGCACCTGTCCTAGCCTTGAGAGCACCTCTCCGTGTTGTTGCTGGAAGGAAGCCACAGCCTTTGCACTGCCGCACCATCACCTAAAGTAGCGCCTTCCAGATCCCAGGATAACCTCGCCCGGTACGTTGCCTTGCCGTAGGTGGCAGGCTGTTGTTCCCGAGTGGAAAGAGAGCATGACGAAGCGTCTAGACGGGAAGTTGCAGCTACGTGCCTCTGCCTCAACACTCGAAGCCCACCGAGCAACACGCACTTTCCTTCCTGCGCTCACCTCTGGACCCGATAAACTTTCAGGTTGTGAGGTTGAGGTAGGCTCAGTACGGAGTACGGGTTGCTGCTTCTCGATCCCTATAATTCCTCTGCAGCCTGCAGTCCATGCCTGGTGGCCTGCATCTGCGCCTGCGTCTGCATCTGTATCTGCCTCAGTTCAGATTTGCAGACAGTAGCGTCACATCCGAACCGTGCAAAAAAAATTGTCTCGCCCCATTTTCCTGAGAAGAAACTTCAAGAGAGAGAGAGAGAGCGCGGGTTGCTTCTGTGGTCTTACTCTCCGAAGCTCGCTGGTTGGAACGCCTCAGTCAGCACCACCATCATCGTCCTCAACTTGTTTGAGACGGCTTCGCACCGTTGTCCGTTGTCGCCATGGAACTCAACTCGACGTCGATCCACGATGTCATCCACCCCACAGCCGCATTCTCCCAGAACCCACCACCATCCAAGTCACTGCAGACGGCACCTTCGGACGTCTCCTGGGACAATTCTCAGCTCAACCCGAAGAACCGGATCGACAGCCTCGACCCTCCCGCAAATCCCCTCTGGAGGGTGGACGGCTGTACCGGACTGGGCACTCAGTACTATGTCGTGCCGCTCTTCGCCTCGGACGCGTCTCCGATGCGCCTCGACGTGTTCGTCCCGGACGAGGCGACTGCCTCCCCGGTTCTCCGCGAACTGCTGGATCTGAATGCCGCCTTCCACACCAAGGACGCCCCCAGACTGCGTCGACTCGGCATTTCCCGCTACATGGTGCGCGCATTGCAAGCCTGGGTTATGGAGAGCGGATACGACGGGTACGCGGCCCTGTGCGAAGCGCTGCCTTTTGGTTCGCGCATCATCTTCGAGACCCTCCACTTCGATGTTCGCCAGACCAAGATCTCGGTCGTGCCAACTTACTACGTGGAAAGGCAGCTGCTGGGGCTGGCAAGACTGGACGAGAGTCTGGGGCTCGCCCCTGATCTCATCCCCGAGGCTGTGAGCATCTCGCGTCTGAAGATCGTCCGGGAGTTGCATGATAGCGTGTGTCTTGTACGCATACGACAGGACACAGGAGATGACAACGACGAGGATGACGCCAACTTGTGGATTCTCAAGGCTCTGTCCAGCAGTACCAAGTATCTGTTCCTGGAGCTGCGCAACCTCTTGCAAATGGAACCGCACCCCAACGTTATCTCGAGGCCCCAATATATCGTCACCAAGCGCTGTCTCTTTGGCGGCAAGACGGCCGTCGTCGGCTTCATCCTGCCGTACCACAGGCCCGGCAGTCTCCGTGACACGCTGCCGCTGCTGCAGATCCACGGCCGCCTCGAGCTGCAGCAGCAGTTAAGATGGGCTGTCCAGCTCACCTCGGCCGTCTTGCACATCCGTGAACGCGGCCGCATGTTCTACCCCGACCTGCGGCTGGACAACATCCTCCTGTCAGCGTCTCACGACATTGTCATGGTCGACTTTGAGCAACGCGGCGTCTGGTGCGAGTTCGCGGCGCCTGAGGTCAACGCCATCGAGTATATGCGCCTGCTGGCCAGCGACGAGTTGGATGAGAGCGGGCCCGGGCCAAGTTCCATCCCCGTGGAAACCCGTGCCCACTTCGCCGCCATCCTCAACCGTCTTCTTCCCGACTGGGATGTCCTGCAGGCCTGCGAGGATTACTCTACGCCCCGCCCGCACGGCTACGCGAACTACAACATCCCCTGGCTCGCGCTGGACGAGACGGAGCAGGAGGCCGCCATGGTCTACATGCTTGGCCGCGTTCTGTGGTGCATCTTGGAAGGCCAGAGCGCGCCGCAGAAGGCCGCCGTGTGGCAGTCGTACCGGTACGAGCCGGACATTGAGTTTCCAGCCTTCCGCTTCACCCCGCCGGGGCTGAGAGGTCTCATCGACCGATGCACGAGAGGGAGGCGCGATCCGTTATCGAACCTGATCCTTAGGCAGGGGAGCCGGCTGGTTTTGCGAGACGGGGCGGGCCACATCAGTGCCGACGCGGTGCGCGACGTTGCTCGGGAGTGGTGGAGGGCCGAGGTCCGTGCCGCCGAGGAGTACCTCGAGATGCGCGAGTTTCAGAAGTTGAAGGGACGGTGGGACGGGAATCACTTTGGGCGGCCCAAGCTGAGGGAGGTCTTGACCGAGTTGGAGCAGTTTCGCGAATAGGTTGGCGTTTCTGCGGCCGTGACGTCTCTTGCTCGAGTCCCAACACCTGAGTGAGAATCGAGTTTAGGAGCGTTCTGAGAGAGAGGTAGGCTGGCTGAGCAGAGATTGTGTTGGGTGTTTTGTGCCGATTACCAGTTTCAGGGGCATGTATGGCAGGTTCCTGTTTAAATCAAGGCATTATATTATAGAGGGGAAAAAGATATCATTGTTATAGATGATAGTAGTCAGATGAGAGACAACTTAGTCCGGACCAGATCATCACCCTGCGAACTTGTAAGCTGTGAGGTGATTCAGATGGGCATGTTTGCCGGTGCGAGTAAGACTGCCCGTAGAAGAAAGGGAGACAGAAAAGGTCAATTGTGAATGTGTTACGAAGAAAGGATATCAACGTCTGAGTTCAAACAGAAAAACTACCTATCTTGTCCCGCTGTTGCTCATATTTCACATTAAATTACACCCACATTATACCTCAAGATCCCTCCCCTGAAAAAAAAAACCCCATCTCCGCTTTCCCTTTCATATTCATAGCACGTCCCTTGCCTTGCTCTCTCTCTCTCTCTTTCAATCACTCACCAACCCCTCTCAACCCCCTCCCCACCATCTCCCTCCCTCCCCTCAACATCACCACCCAGCTCGGCACCAACCGACCCCCGCTTAGCGTTGCGCACCTCCCACTCAAACTCCTTCAGCGCCTTGAGCTCGCTCCGGAAGAACAGCAGCGCCATCAGCCCGTCGAGGGTGCCGGCGGTGAAGCCCAGCGTGCTGACGAGCACGAGGATAAACGAGATGTAGTTCTTGCCGCAGGGGGTGAACCACACGCCGACGAGGCAGCCGATGCTGACGAGGAGGGCGGCGAAGAAGTGGCGGGCGCGCCAGGTCTGTTGGCGCTGCTCGCGGGCCGTGTAGGATTTGATCAGGGCCAGGATGGTGTCGTATGCGTTTGGCGGGAGGGCGTCAGGGGAGGGGTTGAGGAAGGTGTTTAGTTGGGTTTGGTAGGTCGTGTCGAGGAGGTTGGTGGAGCTCGGGGCGGGGGATTGGAGTTGGAGGTAGGTGCCGTTGTGGAGGGCGGATTCGGTTTTGGTCCCGTCCGGCGTGGGGGGTGAGTCGGAGGGTTGGAGCGTGCCGGTTGCTGTCGGGGAGGAGCCGTGCTTGGACGCGGTGGCGTTGGATTCTGGGCCGGGGACTGGGGAGGTCTCGGATGGTTGGTGGGGGTGGAACGTGAGGGACGCTTCCATGGAGAAGTGGTCGCTGAGGGAACAGCCGAGCTCGGGGTGTCGCATCATCATTCCGACCTTGGCCTGCTTGACTACCCAGCCGCCGCCTTGGGTGTGGATATCCCCGGAGCCGGCAAAGATGTAGTCCAGCCGCTTGCCCAGGGGGTCTAGAGAGTAAAAAGGTAAAGTCAGCGTTGCGAATAACTACGGGAAACCAGATGACATTAACATACCGGGAGTATCTCCGGCAACCGGTCTTGGGGGCTTCCCCACGCCGAGCAGCTTCTGTTGTGATTTGGACCAACGCCACGTGCTGTACGGGCCATCCGATGTCGCGCCATTCTCCTGGATGTTGTACTCGGCCGTCGGAACGGGGCGGCGGCGGGCCTGCTCTGCGGGGTGATGGGATGGTCCCACCGAGCTGTCCGGATGCAGGACGCGCCAGACGTCGCGCATGGGGGAAAGGGCAGTGATGAGCTGGTGCTCGAGCGACAGGGGGATCATGTTGAAGTCGCCCATTGCCAGCACGAGATGGCCTCGCTCGGCGGCTCCTCGTAGCAGCTTGGCCATCTCCCAGGACTGGGCGGTGCGGTGGCAGAGGTACGAGTCATCGGGCCTTCCACCCTCATACGGGGCGTGGGTGTGCGTGTTGAAGACTTCAATGACCTGTTTGGCGGCCGGGCCGTAGCGAATCTTGGCGCAAGCGACGCCCTTCCCGACGTACCAGTCGCCGCGCCAGAAAGCGGTCGGGCGGCCGTTCAGCGGGTAGCGAAACATGCTGCTCTCCTCAATGGGCCAGCGCGACAGGATGGCCAGGCCACCGCCGAGAGCGGCGCTGTGGTAGAACTTTCCATAGGGCAGGATGAAGCGGGTCTGGCGGCGGATGCTCTGGTAGTCCTCCTGGGTCCAACACTCCTGGAGGGCGACGATATGAGGTTGGGGGCTGGCGATGGCAAGTTGGCGGCCGATCTCAGCGAGTCGTTCTCGGCGCAGCTTTGAGATGTACTTCAACCCCCAGCAGTTGAGGCTGACGAGGTTGATCTCTTCGGGCACGCCCTGAATCTGCATCTTGGCGTCTGGGTGGTGGTGAGCGTGCGGTGCACAGAGGGTGAGGGTAGGTGAGGGAGGGGAGAGCATGGGGGGGTAACGATAGCACTGCAGATGTTTGTACATACTTTTCAATCCACTGTGCACAGTAATGGAGTAACGTTATTGTATGCGAAGCTCCCTGAGATGGCGATCCTCCTCTCCGCGTTGTGCGCTGTGTCGTTATGGTTATGTTCTCGACTGTGGAGAGAATAGGGGACGGGAGTGCTGTGGTGGGTTCTCGTGCTCCACCGAGTGCAACGTCAATATGGAAACAAATGCCAGACAATTGTGTCACAAGCAACGTCGTAATCAATCAGTCGGTTCGTTCAGTCATTCTTTGACATGATCCGATCCCATGAAAGTAAGATAACAAAAAATAACTGGCAATCATGCATCAGCTCTGCTGCCGTTTGGATGCACCCGTTCTTTCTGATCTGGGGTGATGCACACGCGACTCTCTTCAGGCGGCGTGAGAGACGAAGGATGGGCACAGGAAAACAGAATGGACCGCAGGTCCCTGCATTCTCGTGGTTCTCTGTCCTGCCCAGCGAGCCAGCTGAGGGTGAACCACGCTAAAAGTGAGGCTAGTGCCTCACCTGGACGAGTGGCCCCCGGCTGATTTATGATCCACTGACCACCGAATTGCCCAATCGGGGACAAACGGGGTGGCAGGGAGTGCTCCACTTAAATTTGGTTAGCACTCCATCGCACTGACGCGCGCTGGGGCATCGCGACCTGCAACTTGCCTGCAACCAGCAACCGGCAACCTTGAGAACATCACCTTTGCAGGGCGACTCAACTCTTGCTGCCGGTTTCTGGCAACCGATACAGTGCTGTTTTGCTGTCGTCCACCAACCATCCATAGCTTCCCGTTCGCCATCACATTCAAAAAGCCATCATGTCGGAGCTAGACTCAGAAGCAGCAACACCCATCGCCGAGCCGCCGTCCAAGCGGCGCAGGGTGCACAACGACAGCCACGATTCCGCCCCGCGCTACGGCTCGCCTGATGCCGCTCTCCAGAGACGCACATCCAACACCGCTCACCTTCCTGACCAGAGCCTTTCCATCCGGCGCGCTCCGCCAAGCAGCCGCTCTCACAGCAGAGGCAGAAGTCGGAGTCCAAGGATAGACGACGATGACGACGACAACGACAACGATGGGAGAGATCGATACCGCTCCTCACCATCAGCCTCTCAATCAAGATCCCATTCCCGCTCCCGCTCCCGCTCCCGCTCTCGCTCTCGCAGTCGCAGCTACTCCAGCTCACGTTCTGTCTCGGGAAGCCGTGACCATAGCCGCACTCCAAGTCGCAGTCCTAGCCGCAGCCGCAGCAACTCTCGAAGCAGAAGCCCCTCTTCCACCTCCCTCGCACTGCCAACCGCCCACGACAAAACCCACCACCACCGCCATGACCGACCGCCCATCCGCCCCGATTACCGCCCACACCTTCTCCTGCAAGGCCACAACCGCCCCATCTCCCAAGCGCGCATCTCCCCCGACGGCCGCTGGATTGCCTCGGCTTCTGCGGATGGCACAGCCAAGATCTGGGACGCCAGAACGGGCGCCCACCTCGAGACACTCGTCGGCCACATGGCCGGCGTATCGTGCTTGGCCTGGGCCCCCGACAGCAACATGCTCGCGACCGGGTCAGACGACAAGGCGATCCGCCTGTGGGACCGCGTCACGGGCAGCCCAGCCCATGCTGTCGGGCGGCGGGATAACACCATGGAAGCCAGCGAGGTGGTGATGAAGGCGATGAGAGGCAAGGCAGGGAGGAGCGCACGGATGGGTGTCCCCGGAGAGGGGGTCAGAGGCGGCAGGACCGGTCGGGGCCCGCTGTTGGGCCACCACAACTACGTCTATTGTCTTGCCTTCTCGCCCAAGGGAAATATCCTGGTTAGCGGGAGCTATGACGAGGCCGTCTTTCTTTGGGATGTCAGGGCTGGGAGGCTGATGAGAAGTCTGCCGGCGCATAGCGACCCAGTCAGCGGGGTGGGCTTTTGCAGGGACGGGACATTGGTGGTGAGCTGTTCGACAGATGGGTTGATGTGAGTGGACTGGCTTTCTCCCTCTTGCGCATTGTGTTTCTGCAGTCTGGTAACTAACATGGTGTCCTCTCAGCCGCATCTGGGACACATCCACTGGCCAGTGCCTGCGCACGCTGGTCCACGAGGATAATCCGGCCGTCACCAACGTCTGTTTCAGCCCCAACGGCCGGTTCGTGCTCGCCTTCAACCTCGACAACTCCATCCGACTATGGGACTACGTCTCAGGCACCGTAAAAAAGACATACCAAGGGCACAAAAACAAGGGATTTTCGATCGGCGGATGCTTTGGCGTCCTTTCAGACACGGACGACGGGATCGAGGAGGAGGACGGGGACCCACACAACACTCGGCGCCAAGCATTCATCGCATCCGCCAGCGAGGACGGCGACATCGTCATGTGGGACGTCGAAAGTAAGCAGGTGATTCAGCGAATCAAGGACGCGCACAAGGGGGTGTGTTTTTCGGTCGACGTCCATGGCGGTACCATGGTGAGCGCCGGTCAGGATGGCGTGATCAGGGTGTTCAGGCACTACCCGAGGAACCTCAGTCTCAAGCAGGAGAATGTCGACTCCAATGGAGTGAATGGGGTGAATGGGCATGCAGAGCAACAGGACATTATGGATGTTACGGCGGCAGCGGACGAGGAGCTGCAGCGGCAGGTGGAGGCCGAGGCAGGATCTCCCAGAGCGCACGTCAAAGAGGAAGAGCCGTGAGCGGGCGGCAAGTAATGAAGATACTGCTCCCATGATTTTCCTTCTCTCTTGGAAGTTAAAGACCCCCAATCATGATACCCAGCTATCTTCGTCTTGCTGGTGGACATGGCCGATGGCCCCGAGTGTCGCCTTGTCGGTTCGTTTCTTCTAGAACAGACTGCTCACTACCCCAGATGGCTCTCCAACTCCGTCCACGATATTCCGCTCCCTTGACTTTCTGACAGGCTTCGCGGGTTGGCGGTGTAGGTTCGCAGAGGCGGGAACCGGGGGCGTGTGGCAACGCGATGGGCGAGACGGAATGATTGGTACATTCAAGCTCGAATTCTCAACCGCTGTTTCCTTGTCCCTTCCGAGACTCCACCACGTCTACATCTAGCTCTTCTTGCACTTCCAACACCAAAGCAAGACTCTCGAAAAAGGAGTTGACGGCGACGCGGAGCATGCGGTTCGTCGCGGCCTTGTACTCGATGCGCAGGACGGTGGGGTCCGTTGACCCCTCGGGGGCGACGGCAGAGAGGTCGCGCTGCACCAGCGACGAAAGCTCCTTGTCGACCCGCAGCGCCTGGAGGGCGACGGATGCTAGGCGGGCATCGGGGAAGGGGACGTCGAGGGTCCTGTCATTTGGAAAGATGTCGAAGTTGGGTTAGCGGGGTAATCGGCTTCAAGTAATTCATTCCCATTTATTCCCAGTCGCCATGCCGTGACATCTCGTTTTGCGCAAACAGTTGCGAGGGGGTGAGATGTCTCGTGGTGTCTTGCGAAGGGGGGACGTACAGCGCGCAAGGAAATCCAGCTGCCGTGGTGGTCGCCATGGCTGCTTCGCTAGATCGACAGACTCCGGTGCTTGGAGTTGGTGACGGATGAGGAGTGTGTTCTGGTTCCAGCAAGTCGCTGGTGGTGGTGGTGTCGCTGATGGTGGGGCAGCGTAGTCCGATAAGGTTGAGATAAGGCCACAACGGCCCAGCCCATCTGAGGTGGCAGGCTGGGATGGACGCTGGCGGGCCGAACCCCCCTGTCCGGTGCACTTCCAGGTTCCCAACGAAGCGGCTGACTCCACAGCTCGTTGTCATGGCGACCTCTCCCCAAAAATAGAGCGCGGAATGCTGATTGGCCAACTGCCTGCCTCGCTGAGGGTCCCTGAAGCGAGGCCATAACAACAGCCCTGGAGTCAAAAACATCTGGCTGGCATTACAAAACCTCGCCCTCGAGCCTTGCTTGCCTGCATCTCCTCCTTCCCAATTGCATCCGTCATCAACGCAAAGTCGAGGTGCCATCTCCGCAGCTTTGGGATTTGAGTTTGCATTGCACCACAACATCCTTCTCCTTCTCCCTCGGGTCCCGACAGCGTCGCGTGTGTTTATTCACCAAGTGATCAAGCTGCGCCTTCTTTTCTCATCCTCCCTGCCTCTCCATCCTCGCATCCGACAAACAACAACAAAGCGCACAACAGAATAGTACAGCCCGCTTGTATCCTTTCGATCATTGTCACCTCGCGTGCTCCTTCTCTGCACCTCGACAAATTCCATCGGCACAGTGGATGCCCGCTCGCGCACCAGGTCCTCCTTCCCCGGATCCCGACGCCAGCGCAGCGCCACGACGACATGGCTCCTTCTTCCCGCCACTCCAGCAATCTGGGGCAGATTATTGAGTACATTCCAGGTATGTGCCGAGGTTGCGTGTTTGCGCATTCCCTTCGCATGCCACCTGTTATTTTAAAATATCAACAATGCTACGCAATCACACAATCATAAAATATCCTGTCGCCTTCAACCGTCCGATCACCGTGCTGACCGTCTCAGACCGCCTCTATCTCGCGTCCTACGTCGAGACCCCCGATGCCAACACGCTCTTCCCCTACCCCGATCCGGCTCCGCGCTCGCCAACCAAGAGGTCGCAACGGTCCGTCGAACCCTCGTCTCAAGGATCCCAGCGGAAGCAGCCTTTCTATTTCACCGTAGACGACACTCTCCTCTACAATGCCTTCCACCACGACTTTGGCCCGCTCCACATTGGCCACCTCTACCGCTTCGCCCTGCAGTTCCATGAGATTTTGGGCGCCAAGGAAAACAAGGACAGGCCGATTGTCTTTTGGAGCAGAGCGGACCCGCGCAGTATGTTTCCATGCCGAGATGGGGATTGGGGATCCGGTTATTCCTTGTCGGCCGTGCTTGCTGACAACAATGAATAGGCCGCGCCAATGCTTCTTGCCTTCTCGCCTGCTACATGGTTCTCATCCAGTCGTGGCCTCCCCACCTGGCCCTTGCGCCCGTCGCGCAGGTTGACCCGCCGCTGATGCCCTTCAGAGACGCTGGCTATAGTCAAGCAGACTACGGCATCACCGTGCAGGATGTCGTGTATGGTGTCTGGAAGGCCAAGGAAGAGGGATGCTGCGTGCTGGAGAACTTTGACCTCGACGAGTACGAGCGCTTTGAGCGCGTTGAGCAGGGCGACTTCAACTGGATTACCCCCCACTTCCTCGCCTTTGCCTCGCCCCAGAACACACCGTCCGCTCGCACAATTGAGGGAACCGAGGCATGGAAAGCCCTCCCCAAGACGCTCTCGGCTGTCGATGTCCATCCCACGCTTCCACAGCCCTTCAAGAACGTCCTGAATCATTTCACCGAGAGGAATATCGGCCTCGTGGTGCGCCTCAACTCGGTCCTCTACGACTCCTCGTACTTTGAGGCGCTCGGCATTCAGCACCTGGACATGATCTTCGAGGATGGCACCTGCCCCACCTTGTCAATGGTCCGCAAGTTTATCCGCATGGCTCACGAGATGATTACCGTCAAGAAGAAGGGCATTGCAGTTCACTGCAAGGCCGGCCTCGGTCGCACTGGCTGCCTGATTGGTGCCTATCTGATCTACAGGCATGGCTTCACCGCCAACGAGATCATCTCGTACATGCGCTTCATGCGGCCTGGCATGGTGGTCGGCCCTCAGCAGCATTGGCTTCACTTGAACCAGGGGACGTTCCGGGAATGGTGGGTCGAAGAGCGCATCGAGCGCAAGCTGCGCAAGGAGGCAGCCCTCGCCGCCGCCGCCGCCACTGCCGCTCAGTCAAACGGCAGCCATCAGCCCAGCACACCTATTCGCGCCATGCAAAAGACTCACCTTGGTCGCAGCGCCAGCAAGAACGGCACATCGACGCCTCCCAACAGGGGCTCCGTCCGGACCCCGCTCGGAGAGATCGACCAGGACCGCACCCGTGACAACAACATTGGCGTCCAGGAGGACTATCTCCCAGCCCCCACACCAGGCCAGCCACGAAAGACTCAGCGAAGCGCCGTTGACCGTCATCATCCATACAGCCGCAGCACAAACGCGGTACCGACCGTCGAAGAGGAGGGCGGCGCGGATCAGGAGATTCAGACAGAAGCCACGGCAACCGAGTCAGATGAGGAGTGGCACCTGCGCATGCGCTCGCACGGCAAGGCTTCTGCCTCGGTCTCGCCCAATCGCCGTGAGCGATCTGTCAGCCATCAAGTGATGACCTCGACGGCCGCCTACGAGGTGATCGACAACGACGCGTCGAATGACATCGAAAACATCGGGATGGCCATCGCCAAAACAAAGTCGTACGACCAGGTGCAGCGCGCTACATCCGCATCGGGCGTCTTGACCAAGGTCCGCGGCGCCAGTAGTTCTCCCAAGCGTGCCGCCGCTGGCGGTGGCGTTCGGGAGGCGGGTGTCCGCAAGACCAGCGGACGTGTTGGGAGTGTCGGGAACGTCTCGCCTGTGGCCGCCACCGCGAGGAAGATCAGCGGGGTGCACTAAAGCCGGCGACAACACGTTGCCAGCGCTTTCTGCACGCTGCTTTTTTTTACTTACGACACACACCCTGATGTTGACGAGTTATGACGATATGACACACGGCACTTCTCTCACCTTCTAATAATTCGGGCCGAATTGTTTGTTGGTTTATCTGCATGCCCGGCGTTGCGGGAGAAAAGAGGGCATTCATGGTTTTCCCAGGGTTGTTTGGAGCGAGCGCGTCCATTATATTGCATATAATGCATGCATGTTTTTTTCTCCGAGAGAGACATTTCGCTTCCCGCATACCCCCTTTTTTACACACCTTTCTCCATCCTTCCGTCTGTTCGAGCCTGTCGATTTATTTCTGGCGACCCTCCTGCCTGGCTTTTGCGGACCTTCACCTCCAGCGGTGATTCGCGGTTGTGGTGAAGGCGATTCCGGGGCGGGATGAGGGAGGGTTACTCACCGGAACTGCGCGAGACGGACAAGATATACGGGAAAGAGGATGGGGACTGTTCTCGGTTGGCGTGGCTGGTTGGTGTTTATGAGGTCGTTGATGGGCGTTACGGGCTTGGGTTTTTATGGCTTGGTTTCTCTCATGAGGGGAGTGGTGGGATGGACTTTTGGAAACGTCCCACGGGTTTTGGGTTGTGGTGCTGCTTGTCTGGTTTGGTTTGGTTTGGTTTGGTTCGGGTTGTCTGGCTACTGTGCATTTTTTGATGTCTTGTGTTGGGGATACAGTATAGCATTTTTTGTTGTTAGCTCTTCTCTTGGGTTGTAGCAATACAAGAGTATGAGGTCAATTCCGCGTCTGGGTGATTGTGTGTGGGCGGGGGTTGATTTGACGTTGTGAGATGTGTTGTCCTAACAACATCCCTCGAGCCTATTACCATGACACTCCGACCACCCCAAGCCCATACAAACTCAGCTCATGGTTGGTATCTCAGTATCTCTTTGAGATACTCAACATTGCGAACCAGCCCCGTCGTCAAATCTCAAGGACTATGAGTCTGGCTTGCAGACAGCAATTACCAACGGACTAACACACCAAATCTCAAAACACCTCATCATCGCCGCCTTCGTATGCTCGGCAGGCAGGTAAGCAGGCTTCCGCTTCCACCCCCGTTTGAGTGGACGAGAACGATCATCTGGGCGTTGCATTTGCTAACTACCTGCCGCCTCAGGTTTGTGTGGCTTGGATGCTTCCGCATTAAGATATTTGCAGAACCGCGAAAAGGGTATGCTTACAAAACGAAAAAGGATGGTAGGCCGGCTCCGTCCGGTGTCTCTCCTCTGGCATGACGAGGAGTCAGTCGGTCGGGCAGCAATTTCTGAAAGGAACAGGCGGAGTGGTGATGGTGTGAGTGGAGGAGGAGTGGAGGAGGAGAAGAAGGGACATTACACAGCCTCATGTTCAATCACCAACACGATACTTTATTAGTAAACGAGGCTTGCAGTTGCCTCGTGTGTGGGGGGGGGGGGATTTGTCTGCTTGGATGCGGGTGTACGTTGATTTAGTTTTCCGGAGACGTTGGTTGTTGTCCGCGCCCCGGTCCCGAACTAACGAGACCCAAGCAGACCTGCATGAGCAGGCCCGGCCAGGGGCAGGGAAGCCAAGCCCGGCGACGGGAAATCATGTGAGTTGGTGAGCAACAAGCGGTCGTCACTACTCGACATGGTCTGTACGGAAGACATACTACTACAAATCGGGCATGTGAGTTGCCTTGTCGCTGCCCAACCGTGAGACATCGCAGCCCCTCAATTCAGGCTCCCACAGAATGAAGGCCCTGAGTGTTAGTTTGCGGATCAGATGCTGCCCGTGAAGTGCGGCCGCAACAGCATTTGGCAGAGTAGGAGAGTTACATTGAGCATCTTCGGGCTCCTGTGCCGCCGCTTTGACCCACAACATTCTTCGACCGTCTGGCAGTTACCGCGCTGCCGGGACCGACCTTGTGAGAGGCCGGGCGACCGGATTGGATACAGAAAGTCTCTCAGACCTTGTACTGTATGCACCGTACACGAGGCTGATCTTCTGTGACAAGGGGCGTGCAACCAGGGCCAAGGCTGTGTCATCAGTTTGCAATGCAACGTCCTGATAGGGCTACCTGCCGAATGACTGTGACGCTTTTCCATGATGTGAGTGTGTCGCCCTGGCGCACGTCAATGGGCCATCCGGCCCGTCGTCCTTCAACGGGCGCTCCCGTGAGGCACGGACAGGAGACGAGCATGCCCCTGACTGGGCCGGTGGTGAAGCTGAGAGGGGGCAGGGGCCATCATATCCAAGACGTCATCGGCCCCTATCTTCCAACGGATTGTTTTGTTGGCATGTGATGTATAGGGGTGGATGACACCAACGAAGTGTGACACACACTTCTAGGGATCATGGTCGGCCTCCGCAAGGGTACATTTTCCGGGAGCTGCCCAGTTGTTCGGTTAGAAGCTGCCATTGGTCCTGCGGGCTTCAGAATTCCAGATGACTTTATTTTAGTATGCAGAGTTCTTGCGGCGCAGGACCGTTTTGGCCCTTGGATGGGCGGGTAAAAAGGGGGTCGGTCGAGCACACCCCTCCTGGCTCTTTTCGATTGGCGCAAACCAAAATATTCAGTTGTTTGGATACCCCTGAGTATGAGACTGAGACTGAGACCAAGCCCCCAACTGCTGTGGGTACCGTAGTTATGTGACCATGCTATCTGAGAGACAATAATAGGAGGTCCTTGGTGGAGCGAACGTCTATCCTTGTTTCCACAGACAAACAAGATGAAATCCCCCGGCCCAAGCTCGACGAACCCGCAGAGCTGAGCCGGGGAAGACGCAGTGGTTGGAATCAGGCGGCGCCAACAACAGGTTCGGCCGCCCTGTTGGCCGGCGTCTCAGCGAGGCGGTGTTTTTAGGCTGTCTTTCAGACCAAATCAGTAGGCAGGCATGTGGGTGAAGGTTTTCAACCTCGAGGCCCAGGCAGTGATGCAATCGACCGCGGAGGCTGCGTCGGCAGGGCAGGAGACGGGCCACCAATGCTGCACACACCAACTGTCACTTGACTGGAATGTTCTGCAGTGTGCCAAAATTGGGCACCAGACAGTTGCGAGGTTTCGAGGACATGGGGTTACGGCAAGAGGCGAAGGGGCCCGTTCTGCGGCCAAGTCGGCGGTCAAGCGAAGCGGGCGGAGCAGTTCGTTCGAGAAGAGAAGAAGAAAAACGTAAAAAAGAAGTGCGAACAAAAAAAAAAATGATCCCTGATGGAAAGGGAAGCAAAACAATAACCTGGCCGCAGAAAGCGGCCGCATCTGGGTCTTATATGAGAGCCGAGAATGACCAATCGAGCATGGCGCAAGGCGTATTCCTGCCCGAGACGGCAAGGCGGATCGGGATGCAAGTGAGGTGAAGTTGGGATGAGGTTGAGGGAGACGGTGGATCCATCCATGGCAAGACGAACAAGACGAGAACAAGATGACAGGGCTGAGGTTCCACCAGCCGTTGCAAACCAATTGAAAACCCTGCAAACCGTGGCGGAGTGTGGCTGCACAGGCACCTCTGGGGCCGATCTGGGGATGGTGGCCTGGAAAACAGGCCTGGCTGTGTGGTGTGTGGTCCTTCCTCCTTCCTGCCTGCCCGGGACGCAGTAACAGTAGCAGTAACCTCATGAATAGAATTTTCAACCCACACAGAGCCAGTGAGAGCAGCATCACCTCGCCAGCACCAGAGCGCCTTGCATCTCCGTTGCCCAGTCTATCTCGCACACCTCACAGGCCTGACCCCCATGGTTTCCCAGGATTTTTTGGCAGTTTGCTTCGCCATCTTGGGCGCTTGTTGGGGCTTTCAGATGATTCCACGTTGCGACTTGCTGCGATGAGCAGCAACGACAGCAACGGGAACACCACGACATGACGACATGACAACATGACAACATGACAACATGAATGACTATTGAACCCCGCCTCTCCTTTTCCTTCCCCCACTCCACTCCCGCCGCATACTACCTACCTACCATACCGCACCGATTATTAGCATCACCGCGTCCAACAACCTGGGGCCCGCGGCACGGGCTGCGCGGTATGCTTCGCCCGGTGTGGCTTGCCGACCATTTCTCGGTCGACCCGCAACCGTCAACTTTTCTGCTCATCTCATCACCGGCCAATCTGCGTGTTTGGGCGACGATATGGTTCTGCAGGACAGAGGCGTTTGGAAATGACCGAGCCCAGTGGACTTCGAGTCATGTCTCTCTATACGCTCCCCGGTTTCTGGTGCAATTCGATCTTGCAGCCACCCCCGTCCTCCCCAGGCTCCAGCCGCGGGATGCCTGGCACATCTCCCGTCCCCCTTCCCTGGATGGCAGGGAGTGCATGCAAGTTGCTGCAGAAATAGGGGCTCAGGTCAAAGACATCCTACTCCACGTTTTCAACATGTGTGAGCAAGCCGAGAAACTGCCGGTCCCTTTCCGGGCCACTTTCACTGCGGATCGCGCCGGCCGAGTGTCCAGGCCAGACCGTCCCATCCCATCCCCTCCCCTCCCCTCCCCTCCCCTGAGGACGTCCTCTATCCGAAGTCTCCTTCCAAGGTCACCAATACCAGCCAAGACAGAGCACCAACCAACAGCCGGGCGCCCTGACCGCATTCAGCGTCTTCTCTTCGCCCAACGAGTTGGGTCAGACATGGCCTTGGACCGCTCTTCATGGCTGCCGGGGTGTGCCTAATTGGGGACATCCCTGGCCCGGTATAAAGGG
This sequence comes from Chaetomiaceae sp. PYS4301M, assembly GCA_023628425.1. Classification (NCBI taxonomy): domain Eukaryota; kingdom Fungi; phylum Ascomycota; class Sordariomycetes; order Sordariales; family Chaetomiaceae; species Chaetomiaceae sp. PYS4301M. The sequence goes on along the minus strand of JAMAKR010000018.1, from coordinate 276,130 downwards.
TGAGGGACTCTCTGTATTCACCCTCCTCGCTCACCCAGGAATTGGTTCAGATACCACTTGCTGCAATCGGTCCGCTGCCTTCACGCCGTCTCCTCCTCTCCACCCTTCCTTCTCCTCGAGTCTCGCTTCTGTTATTCCCCTTGTTGGACCCTAATGAACCTATCGCCAACCACAGGGATGAGTAGGCTTTCGTTAGAATGCAACTCGGCCGCCTCCCCCGGCCAGAGCCAGGGACACTCAGGTCCTTCGATCCCTGCGTCGGACCACTCCTCAGACATGAGTGACTGGGAGGCCGAAGAGGACGATGATGAGGAGGACAGCACAGATATTGTTTCCTCGTCAACCGGGTTCAAGTACAACATCTCCCGGCTCTCGCCGCGAACACGCCAGATGGTCAAGGGACTCTTCACCGAGCCACCATCCAGCGAACCCCCTCAGATATCGTTGGAACTTTGTGGCATGAGGGAAGAGGACCCCGCGGGCAGTGGACTCTTCTACGCCTTCCAATTGCATGAAGTGGTCCCCTGCTCTGTCAGGATCGGCTCTCGGAACAGCACGCGATTCTCGGCTCCGAGGTGCGAATGTCCCGACGCCAGATATCGACACCAGAGGCCGTGCAAGCATCTCATCTGGCTCTTTGACCAGATCTCGAAACAAACCCTGTTCGATCACGACCCGGACTCGGAGCTTACCTTGACCGAGCTTGGCTACCCAGAGGAGCTTGGAGACCCGTTCGACCGGATATCAGAAATTGGACTCGACATCCTCACTGACGACCTCCGTTGCGACACATCCGAGCCGGACGGTGACATCGTCTCCCCGAACCCTGCCCGCATCAGAGAAGCCAGAGAATTGGTTGCCGCCGTCGCAGGCATCCGGCCTTGTGAGTTCGACGACTACCGGCCCGATCTCGAAGCGTCGTACAATCGCAACAACTTGATACGCCGAGGGGACCTCGGCGCGACCCTCTTTTCACTGATTCTTGCCTCCCACTCCCTCGCAGCATGGCTCCGCTCAGAACTTGCCCCATCCGACCCGGCTGTCGATCCTTTTCGAAGCACCCAGCAACGCGTGTCCCGTGTCATTCAGGAGTTGGACGCACATTCTGCAGCCGAACAAAATTCAGCAACGCACGATACGTACCAGGTGCGACGTAAAGGAGCGGAAGGCGCACGAGACGCAAGTTGGGCCACCACTCAGATAAGGCAGTGTGTAAGAAAGATCGAGAAGCTCGTCTCTCGCGGCTCTGGTCCACATTCCGAATGGACAAGGTCGTCGGCCGCCAGGTCGCTCATCAGCATTCTCAAGGCGGTAGTTTCCCACCAGAACCTTTACACACCCCTGATAGGGGACCACGACACAGGCTTCGTCCACTCTGCGCTCGACATGCTCGCCGATCAAAGCCAGTTTGTCGAGGAACTCGAAGAAATCATGGAGAAAATCGGCGTGCACGGCGCCCCTCCCTCTTACGTCGCCAACATGCGCCACTTGATCACACGCATGCGCAGCCACAAAGCCGAAGGTCCAGCCCGAGCAGGCGGGAGCGGCGTCCCCCGGAGCGAGACCCCTCCCTTGAGCGACGAGCCGCTGCCAGCCGCCGTCCAGGAACCCAGCCCAAGCAGAGCAGGCAACGTGCGGTTTGTTACTCCTGAGCTGCCGGCCAGCGCAATGGCGCGCAGAAGCCAGGGTAGAGGTGGTCGGGCCAGGGGGAGTGGCAGGGGCTCAAAACGGTCAGTGTCCCGGAGCAGCTCACAAGAAAACTCCCAAGACTCCAAGAAACGAGCTCGCGCGGCGTGAGGGACAACCCGGGCGGTTTTTCTCTAAACCCCACACAGAAAACGGGTTTTGTCAACCCCGTTACCTATATTAAACGCTCTTTCTCCATCAGTTATGGCTGGTTCCCCCTGATGGTTGACGAAATGGGAATAACGACAATGGATGGCGTGGTGTTGGGTTCCTGTTTCCCTTTTTCTTCTCCCTTTCTTTTACATACACACCGCATTTCCGCTACAAGACGTCCGGCTCAACGTCGTTGTGGAATCGTATATCGTGGTAATTGGGTTCAACGCTCGCTCCAATGTTCCTTTTGACCAACCCCCTCAGAGGTCAGGCACTGCGCCCAGTTGGGTACCTAGTCTGGGGGTTCTGTGTCTGTTGATGGATATACGTCTTTTTCTGGATTGGCTGTTGAGGTTAGATCTCGGCGAGAATCGAGGATAATGTCACACTTGGATCTGCCTTGGACGATGTTGTTGTAACCGAGAAGAAACAAGTCTCTTTGACCAACACTACTCTAAAGGGTATTTATTCATCAGATGATCCCAAGACCCAAACCATTAATGCATACCATGCAATCATATCATCCCAAGCCTTTCCCATACGCCGCCTCCCAAGAGGTCCATGGGACAGAAATAAAAAACAGATCCAGCGACGAACGGACCTCGTCGCAAACGCCATGATGCTACCCACTCCCAAAATCCAAAAATAAATCCACCAAGACATGTACCGCGCTGTACTGTGCTATGCGTGTGTGGGCAAATCCCTTATGTCCTCACAAAATCATTATATTCCACAACCCCGTTCAAGGATTCACCGCCTTGAACTGCGGCTCATCCTCGCTGCCCGTCGCGCCAAACTCGACGCGCGCCTCGACGTTGGCGATGGCGCTCTGCAGCGCGCTCGTCAGGTCGACGTGGAACAGCGGCCGGTTGATGCTGTGCACCGCCACCGTCCGGCCGCTGTTCAGCGCCGGCGCGGCGGGCAGGGGGGCGTCGTTCTTGACGTCGCCCGCGGCCGTTACGGGGTCATCGACGCCGCTGCTGCTGCCCAGCTTGGCGTTGATCTCCTCCTCGTCGGCTAGCTTCGACAGCGCCGCTTCCAGGTCGGATGCCGGCGGCGGTGCGTGCGAGCGGCGGCGGTTGAGGGACGAGCCGAGCTCCTTCTCGTTGTCCTCGAACTCGGCGGCGGCGGCGGCGCTCTGGGCGCCGCCGATCTCGGCCACGCTGAAGATGCTCTTCCAGCGGAGGTGGGGCACATCCGGGCGGACGGTCGGGTAGCCGAAGCCGGCGGCGGCGAGGGCGCGCTTGGCCCAACGGTTGCTGATGCAGGCGATGTGCCAGTCGACCGTGTCGGGCGACGCGTAGCGGTCGAGCTGGTTGCGCACGTCGATGAGCTGCTGGACCGACGTGATGTCGACGTGGTTGACGGAGCTGAAGTCGAGGATGATGGCCTTAAGCGTGGGCAGGTTGGTGTCGACGCCCAGGACCGCGGCGGCGTCGGTACCCTCTGCGGCGGCAGCCTTGAGCTTGCGGCGGGACGGGCCCGGGTCGTTCCATGGGCGGTCGCCGGGGCGTTCAAAGTGCGTCAGGTTGGTCCGGCGCGTGTGGGCAAAGATGTACTCGGTCATGTACTCCAAGCTGTGGCTGGCATTGGTGTAGTTGAAGCCTTCGGAGAAGCGGTAGATGAAGATGCCCGGGTACGGGTTGTCGAGTTCCACCTCGGGGTTGGAGCCGTCGGCGTGCGTGATGGGGAGGAAGACGTTGCGGAAGGGCGCCTCGGGAGAGCCGGTGAAGGTACCATACTCGGAAATCCTGCGGTACTCGTCACCCACGACATGGTCGCCGAGCATCGATGCGACTCGCACGCGGCCCAGGAACCGGCCCTTGGACCTCAGGATGCGGAAGAGGAGCATTGCCGCCGAGAGACAGACGGTGCAGTAGATGCCGTTCTCGATGGTCGAAAAGACGGTAACGATGACGCCCACGAAGAAGATGAAGACTTCCAGCGGCGAGACAAGCCAAAACTGGTAGACAGTGTTTGGCGGCGTGATCAGGTCGCCCACAGCGTGGATGATGACGGCAGCAAGCGAGGCGTTGGGGATGTAGTAGAAGACGGCAGGGAGCGCGTAGATGGCGAGAAGGACGACGCAAGCGGTAATGACGCCTGCAAACGGAGTTCGGACGCCGGCCTTTGACTTGATAGCAGTGCGGCTGAAGGAGCCCGTCGCAGCATATCCGCCCAGGAAGGGCCCGAGCATGTTGGTGACGCCAATGGCTACCATCTCTTGGGAGGGGTTGATGGTGTAGTTGTTCACTCGGCCGAAGGATTTCGAAATGGCAATGTGTTCAATTAGCAAAACAATGACGGTGGCGGGGAGGTGGCCGAGGAGGTTGCTGGCGATGCGCTGGTTGAGAACGGGAACCGCTGCGTTTTGGAAGCCTGCGTCACGGTCAGACTCGGCGCAGGTAAATTTTATATGGGTTTGAGAAAACCGCACTCACCTCTGGGAACGTCCAGCAGGATCTTGAACTTGACCTTATCCTTGGGAAGACCCCTGTTGACGAGCCAGCTGATCATGGTGTAGAGGAGGATGACGAAGACGGTCCGCAGGGTCGACAGGAAGAAGGCAAGACGCTGGTGCTTCGGCCACCGCTTCGCAGCGTATGAGCAAGACGCCCTGATCAGATAGAGCATTGCCAGGGCCGTCAGGCCCATAGCGGCATCCAGGGTCGTTCGGGGCAGGCCCTGGAGGGTGTGGATGAAAACAATGTAGGGCGCTTCGCGAGTCGAGAAGCCGGTGATGCCCATCATAGTGGGGATCTGGCCGACGAGAATGTTGAGAGCCGAGCCAGTCATAAAAGCCGAGAGGGCAGTGAGCGAGATGACATCGACGATCCAGCCGCAGCGGATGAGACCGATGAAGAGAACGATGGCGCCAGCGAGGATGGCGAGAGCCGAGGCAATAACGTGGCCCGGGACATCGGGCAGGGCGATAGCCAGCTCAGCAACGATGCCGCCGGTAAGCTGCGACATGACTGCGACGGGCTATGACGTTATGAGCATCTGCACGTCCGAACCTGAATATGCCGGGAAGCGGACTTACGCCGATGGTGATGTCCTTCGAAGTCGCAAAGAACCAGTAGATCAGGACGCCCATGAAGGATGAATACAGGCCGAACTGGACCGGGAGGTTGGCCAGCTTGGCATAAGCCATGCCCTGGGGGACGACAACGGCGCCGATGGTGATGCCTGCAGCAATGTGAGCGAGCCAGTTTTGCTGGAGACGGAGGCTCGGCTATTCTTACCGGCGACGAGATCTCCGATGAGCCATTGCAAGTTGTAATGGCCAATCCAAGAGAGAAAGGGGAACAGCGAGAGCAGGTAGGTGTACATCTGATTGCCCGACGGAACCAGGCTGTTCACGTAGTCCAGCACCTCGGGCGGTTCCTCGACGAAGCTGTGATCGGTCTGGTTGGACATGGTGGAGGCGCCCGGCCTGTCGAGTTCCTGGAAGGGGTCACGTTCCTGAAGTTTGATGCCCAGCGCCTTGGCCACAGCGTGGCGGGCTTTGGGAGCCATTTCGTGGTCGTAGTGTGCTGTCTGGGGCGGACAATCGGGGAGACGAATATAGACACAAAATCGTACTCGAAATGAAGGATATCTGTATGTGCAGTAAAAAACCACCGCGGGGTGTTGACGGGGCGAGCTCGGTGTCCTGCAAGATATAGGCGGATGGAAAGCGACAGCTGATTAGGATCTGTCTACCGGGGTCTGGGGCGAGATCAGAAATGCGAAAGCAGCCCAAAGAGACAAATGCAGCCGAGCGGTTTGTGATGCAGACTGGGAGATGCCGACCCGGAAATGTAGAAGTGCGAGATGCAGACGTGAGGCTGTCTCCAAATACGGAGTACAGATGAGATGAAAGGACTGGGCCCGAAATGCAACAGCCACGCAACACAGGGAAGACCTAAGTTGCGAAGGCGAAAAGAGGTCGACTCTCGGAAAGAATATACTTTATAAGAAAAGATGCGAACACCCCCCCTCAATTAGGTTTTCTAACACCAGACACATACGGTTGACAGGCGACTTTTGCGTCGACGTCTGATATGCAAAGAAGCGGATCCCGGAAGATGCGGAGGGCGGGCACCAGATGGATGGCGCAATCGCTCCCTTACCTATCACAGCTAGCAGCGGGAGTTTGGCAGTGGAAACAGGGGAGGATACCGAGCAGACAGGATATTGCCTGGGCGGAGTTGACGAATAAGCAACCTGGAACGGAGGATTGTGTTGCCCTGGCTCGAGCCTGGCCACGAGACGAGGGGCGACAGAACCCTAAACTTCAGCACGGCGCAAGGCATCCTGGCCAGAGAAGTCTTTGGTTACCCAGAGACCCAAAGACGAGAAAAAGGACCACCGCGAAGCCCTTCGCGATGGAGATGCCAGTGCTTCGGAGAGTCAGAGTGCAGTTGGACAAAGCCATGCCCCCCGGCCAGCCATTGGCACCCCACGGAATGGCAAAAGAAACAATTCCATAACGTCAACGTTGGCTGCAACCCTCTCCGAGACTCAGCGCCGAGACCGTGACCCCAGAGTTCGGTCCCATTGCGGGATGGGGCGTCATGGTGGGCGGCATGGCCGTGACGAGCAACGAATAAACTGCCGGGGGTGGCGATGATGCAATGCGGCGCCAAAATTGCGAGTTGGAAAGCCGCAAAGCTTAGTTCACCCCCACGCTGGGCGCCCTGCACAGGCTGCAATGGAATCCCAAAAGCTCGTGCTCAGGGCTCTTTGCCCCCTCCCGCCCCCCAGAAAACAACGTAATCGAGTTTGGCGATCTCGATGCCCGTTTTATCCCGTTGGCCCGGTTTTTGATGCGCCCAGAATCGAGGCTCAACAACAAGAAGCCGGCGTCTGCAAGCCTTGCAGAAAAAAAGTCTTGTTGTGCGCCCCGTCTTGGCACGTTGCTTGGGGCGAGTCTTATCTTATCTGATGGCATCTCGTCTCTCAGCCATGATGCTGGTTCGGACCGTATTGCTTCCTCGGCGTATGTAAAATGTGAGACTGTCTTCCTCGCCCGAGGCATGAGCTTGGTCTGTGGCGATTGCGTCGACAGGCCCGCGATCTATCGCGTCGCTGCTGGACCGATGATCGGACTGCTGTGGGTCGGGCTAAGATCGGACAGAAAAGTGAAGTTTAGAAGTCGAGAAGCCAGCGGCTGAGAGCGTTATTCCGTAGTCCTGTGCGCTTGGAGTATCACGCGTCGCCATGGTGGGAGGCCGCGTGACTACATAGTGCGACCATGTCAGTATAAGTAGTCATTTGTCTTTTGTCTTGGGCGTCCCAGCTCACGATGGACGAAAAGGAGCTGCCCATGTTCTGGGCGAGGGAATGTCGACCAATCCCCGCGCACCCAACAGCCTATTTGGGAAACTGGGGACAGGAATCAAGCAACCTTCCTTTGTCTGAGCATTGGAGCTGATAGGCCGAGACGCCATGAGCGTGGCAGAAGAGTTCTCAAGGCGTAACAAGAGATGAACAGCCACTCTGGGGAGGAGAGGAGAAAGGGCGAGGAAAGAAAAAAGAAAAAGGGTAGAAAAGAATAAGAAAATACAAACGAAGGTCGAGAATGAGTGGTGAGCATTCGAAAGTCAGACCGAACAGACTCGACGAAGATGCACCAATAGAATTTTGAACGCAGGGCTGGCGAAAGATGGGCCGACCGAAGATCCATCCATATCCAAGTGGAATGAGTAGGGCACACATGGCTGTCTGCATTTCGATGGGAATGCGAGAGCTGAGGTTTGCCGGTCATTGCATTTTGTGTTTCGTCGCTGGCTTCGACAGGTCCTTCCACAAGAGAAGCGAGTGGGGCTCGGGCCTAACTGTGGGGATGCTGCCATATTGGGACGCCCCACTCGGCCGCTCTGGCTGGAGAGATGGACCTCATCATTCTATGACCCGTCGAATGGAAGCTCCATTTTTCTTCCAAGAATGGAACCATTGAGGAATTCGATGAGGACGTGCTGTGAAGGAGATGCAGGCATCCACAGTATTCCGTACTTCGAGCCCACAGTCTGTGATACTCAGCCGGCACAAGCACGGGTTTCCGCAGCATCACATTTCATGAAACCGAAACCCGCCGAGAGGCATTGCAATTCATTGGCTGATTGGGAGCAAACGCGCCGTGTCGCGAAATGAACACGAGCTCTGGGGCCGCCCAGAGGCAGGGCACGGCAGGGCGCCTGCAGCCTGCATTCAGCAGCTCTGTTCCTTGGACCTAAGTTGGCTCCAGCCTCCTGCCAGGATTTGGTCAACCTCTCACTGCGCAACAACCCGGCAGCAGAGGTCAGCATCGAGAGCTTCATTTTCTTCTTCTCAAATCCGTTTCCAAATTGAAAGTGTCGCAAATCCCATCGCCATGACGCTGCGAGATTTGAATCAATTTGCAGACAGGATGCCGAGTCCCACCAAGCCCGAGACCCAGGCCCAACGGCCCCAAACCCAGTCTCCGCTAACATTAGGGCCTCTCCCGGCATCGATGCAGCTCCACCCGCCGCCTTCTCCTGGGACTCACCGAACCCTCAGGAGATTGCAGTCGGCCCACAGCCTGGGAGCGAAGGCCGCGGCCCAGCCGTCGCTCATTTCGCAGCAAAGGCTCCAGCAACAGCTGCACCACCCGCAGCTCCCGCAGCAGCACCACCAGCTCCAGCTCCCGCTCCAGCACCACCACCAGCACCAGTTCCAGAACCTGAACCAGCACCTCCAGCGACTCCCGTCCCAGCCGAGAAGACATGCGAGCATCAACCGCTCGCCACAACGAGGACGCGCCAACAGCGACGCACCGCCCATTCCCAACGCGACCCAGTTCAACCCCGCCGCCATGACAGCAGCAACCGCGACCAGACGCTCCGCCCTGAGCAAGCGATCCCTCGCCGCCGACGCCATGTCTCTCGAGAGGCTGCTGCGTGAAGGCCCGCCCAACGGCGACGTCGAAGGCGCCCTCGAGAGCACGCGTCTCAAGATCCTCGACACGGGCATCAGGTCCGACAACGATGGCATGGTGAGCAACGCCCGGTCACCACTCGAAGATAAGAACCTGGGCTGGGACACCCGGTCACTAACTCGGAGGGCGTATAGTCGTCACTCCGCATCTACGTGTGGCTCATATTGTTCAACGCCCCCATGCTCGAGACGGATTCCTACCTCGCCCTGATTCACCGCGGCGCGTCGCCCGCATACTCCAAGATACGCAACGACACATTCCGCACACTCTCGACCGACCCGCTCTTCCGACGCCGTGTCAGCGAGGCCAGCTTAATCCGCCTTCTCAATGCCTTTGCCTGGACTCTCCACGACGCCCGCGAGGAGCGGCTGCGGGCCCCAAGCGTCGCCAGCAGCTCGCGCCAGTCGTTGGACCAATCGAGCAGCCGGCCGGGAACGGGCTACGGGAGCGATTACGGCAGCCCGGCTTCGTCGCCTGCAGCAAAACGTGCGCGAGCGCTGACGTTGACAACCGAGGGCTCCGTCATCAGCGTGGCCGGGGAGTCGGGCACCTACGTGCAGGGCATGAACGTGTTGGCAGCTCCCTTTCTCTACGCCGCGCGCAGCGAGGCCGAGGCATACGCCGCCTTCCACCAGCTGTTGACCAAGGAATTGCCCGGGTATATCCGCGGCGCCATGGACGGCGTGCACAAAGGGCTGGCGCTCGTCGACAAGGTGCTGGCCATCGTGGATCCCAAGCTCAGCTTGTACCTGCTTTCCAAGAACATGTCGGCCGAGATCTATGCCTTCCCGTCCGTCCTAACACTCTGCGCCTGCACACCTCCGCTGCCCGAGGTACTGCGACTCTGGGACTTTCTCTTTGCCTATGGTCCGCATCTCAATATCCTGTGCATTGTGGCGCAGCTGGTCATGATCCGGACCAAGATTATGGAGTCACCTAGGTATGTCTTTTTCTCGTATCGTTGGTTTCAACTTGTTTGTGATGTACAAGAACAGGCAGATGGCTGACGGATAATCTTCAGCCCCAACAACCTGCTTAGGTCGTTCCCTGCTCTACAAGCCGACCAGATCAAGCGAACGACACTCGCCATCATCAAAATGATCCCCGACGATGTCTATGCCGAAATTATCGCGCACGCTCGGTAAACCGCGTTGACCTACAAGCGAACAACAGCGGTTCGGCACGTTGCCAGGCCACCCATTACGATAGCGAGACATGAGGCAGAGCCGGCGATTGTTGGGCATGATAAAGTCGCGGAGCTCCCGCCATGGTTCGAGACAACGACTGCAATGCCTGGCCTGGCCGTGATCAAGAGTCGGGGTTCCGACAATCACGCGGAGCACCCTCCATGCATTATTTTACCACCCCCGAGAATGATGCCTGTTGAACGGAACCACGACGGAGATGCATTCCGTACATACCCCAGGTTTGATCCCCAGATCCTGTGGCCGCGTGGCAAGAGGACGAAGCCCGGTTTCAGCTGCCCCGTGGATCTCTTTCCCCCTCCGGCGCCAAGACAAAAGGGGACGGAGAGGAAAGTGCTGCTCCGTTGCACACATTTATCCGTAAACACTGCGGAGGGTCCAGCCAATTTCGGTGTATAATACTGTGGTATCGTGCACCGCAAGTGGGCGCGTTTTTTTCTTCCGTGGAAGAAGCGGGCGCTCAAACCTGCGGCTGCTGGTGGTAACGGTGGTGGTGGCGATGGCCGGATGGTGGTGATGGTGATGGGGCAGGGCAAGCGAGGTTGTGTGCTGCCTATTCCCATCACAAACGCGGCAACCCTCCTTCCACAATGCGGCGCGCTCCGATACGCTCTCCGCAGAATGTGCTGTGACACAGTTCCGCGGGTTCACAGCGTCGCCTCGGTTTGCTGGTGGGCTCAGAAGGGGGACGGGGGAGAGGGGATGCGATGAGGCAGATGCACTGTTCAAAGTCTAAAGCTGTGTGGGGTGACATCGCAGCCTACCTCCCGATGGTATCGCGGGGAAGAGGCGGGGAGGGGGGCGGATGCATGTCAAGCCTGGTGCGAGGACATGATGATCGGGGTTGGTGGGTGGGATGGTCGGGACTCGGGAACGGTTGAGCCTTGCTGAGAGACGGATGCAGTTGAGAGCTCTGGAGTATTCCGTACAAAGAACTGGATGGGCAGGTTTGGCCCTCAGGTAATAAGAATGATCTTGATCCCAGTCTGTTCCTCGCCGGCTCCCCGTCCCCTGGGGCCGGCCACGCAGAAGATGATGTGCATCCTGAATTCCCTGTTTCAAGCTTTGTCCGTGGCCAGAGAAGAGAAGTGGGGTTGCGGCACAGGGTATTAGCCGCCGCGTGATCTGCAAATTAACACCCCAGATTGGTTCTCGCCAACGTTTCTTCATCCTCCGTTGGTTCTTTGTGAAGAACAATCAACAGGCTTCCTGGGTCTGTTGGTTGGCTCCGTGGGGTTCACGTCGCCGAAAGATGCTCGGTCTCGTCTTCGGGTTGTGCTGTGCACAGGGCACGGCATTTGTCCTATCTTCATTCATCCCCCTTTTTTGGAGCATTTCACATTCCAACCAACAAGATCCAAACTTGTACAATTCAAAGGCAAGGTACGGAGTACACAGATCGAACGGTCCAGACTCAGTGTCCCGTCCATCAGGTAGTACCAGGCATGCAAGGGACAGAGAGACACAACGAGGGAACCTGGTGGTTCCTGTTTCACGGGCCTCGTCCTCGCATGAACGCCTCCGGCTGTGCGCAGGGGTAGCAAGCTGTGTTTCGTCCCTTTTGAAGAACCAGGGTTCACCACCTGACAATAGCGCCACGTTAGTTGCAGATAGTTAGTGGATTCCGGCCTGGCATTTAACGTTCACTAGCGCCGCGCTCTGTTCCGCGCTGGCATGGATGATGTTGCCAGGACGGCGGGTGCCTTGCTGTGCCGTGTTCGTTTCCAAGATGCGCGGAGGACCTGAAACTGACTTACCTTACCTCTGGAAGTCTTCTGTGCGCATTCCGTCCTCTCTCGAGTCTCGAAGGAGTCAGAATCAGCTATGGATCTACATCGTATGTGCGGAATCAGCAAAAGGGGGCGGGGGGTTATGCCGGCCAAGCAAGGCAAGGCAGAATATGATAGACATACTACAGTATTGGATGATACCTTGTTGGCCGTTGATGTTGTGCCTGGCCATGGCACAGCACCGCACAGCAAGCACGGCACACACACTGACTCCACCGAATAAGCGAGCGAAGGGAGGGGTCTTTAATATCCATGGATGCCACGGCATCTTTCTTGCCAATATGCGGGCGCGAGACCGACCCCTTGAAAAGGTGTTGCGTGTTGGTCCGTCCTCATTGCCATCTATCTCCCTTAGCGTATCACACGTCGCTTCCTAGACCCTTTCGCGCTTGAAACAATCGGTCATGGGACATGGTTGGCTCGTCTTGCTTTCTGTTTGCGCTGCGTGTATGTAGTATGTACGGAAATACAAGCATCATCTCGTGCGTGCGAGAGCGCTGTCCATGTTGTTATTTATATAGGTGTATCCCTGCCTCCATCCTTTGTTGTCCTCCAAGGCTTGGAGTCTCGACCCAAAGCTATTACGGAGTAGTGCTGCGGCTCGCCCTCTGCGGCCCCCAACCTTATTGCCTGTGCCGCTTCCATCCTTTCAGCTCTCGTCTATCCGCTATAATTACCCTAATTACTTTAAGGCACACAACGCTGCCGCATGTCCGCTCAACCCATGAATCTATCCGTCGTCTAAGCCTGCCAAAATCTTGAAACGCAAGCATACCCAACTCTATTGGGTGGTCTCCTGCCTGTCCATTTTCCTTCCCTTTTCTTTTCTTCCTTCATTTCCACGCCACATGTCTCGGCATCTCATCACCTAAGGCACACCTGTCTCTCATCACCATCGTGACTGGCACGAAGTAGACCGCCTGGGCATGCCGTGCAGTGTCCAGCAGCAGTCAAAACCGAACCGGCAGGTTCCACTCCCTCCGCTCCGCTGACCCCGAGACACCCTGATTCGCCATCCCTCCAACTTCGCGGCCACATACTTCTCCGTACGGAGTCGCTACTCCCCTCGCCCGGACGACGAAAAACCCTCCTCCTACCCAGCACCCGAGACTCGAACGGCAAAGCGCGACGACGCGCTAAAAGCTTTGCAAGATGCGCCAGGGAATCATCGCAGCGTTGATAGCCGCCAGCAGCGTGCTAGCAGCGGCAGCGGCAGTTCCGGGGTCACGGCCAAGGTCAGGGTCAGGCGAGCATCGGAGGACGCTCGGCCACGCGCAGCCGTCGGATGTTACGTGGCAGTCCCGGTCGTGTGAGGAGACGTACGGCCGTGGGTGGGAAACGTGCGGGGACCAAGTACGTCTTGTGACTCGTTTTGGGGAAGGCAAGATGTCTCGGTTGCTGACCGTGCGCTAGAACAGCAGGCTCTGTTATAGCCCGGCGTTGGGTCAGGTAAGCCATTCTGGTTTGGTGTCGTCCGTGGGGGGGAAGATCTGGCCAACTGCTAATCCGTGGTGCAGTCATGTTGCGGAGTGGACAGCAGCTACTGCGGCGAGGGAACATGGTGTGCGCCGGTCGCCGGGTATTGCTGCTCAGATGTGAGGACCACCGTGGTTCCTGGTGAACGTGGCAACGATATGCTAACCGACCGCGCAGAGCGAGGATCTCGAAGCATGTGCCAGGAACGCGGGTTTTGAGTTGCCCAAGGATGAGACACCGCAAGACCTCAAACGAGACGCACCCGCCCAGCCCGTCCGATAGGCATATCGATTCGAATACCGCATCCAAGGCTCGAACCCCCGCGCAAACACAGGAAGCCCGCATACCCGAGACGGCGACGAAGAGACAACACCGAACCCCGATTCTGAATAGTAACGGGAAATGGACCCCGTGAAATTGGTCCTGGACGGTTTGATGAAGGAAGAAGCTGATGAAGTGGTGCACGGTGATACCCCCTGTTGCTAGAAAACAGGAGCCGGCGCGCCGCCCAGCTTTGAGTAAATGGGGGGCAAACACACCATGAGGCTATCTTGTCCGGGTTGGGCAAAGTGAGGGACGTTACGCGGCTCCATATTGTTTATTAGTTCTGATCTGCTCTGCTGGCGGAATCCGGCGAGCAGCCCAGCGCCTGATCTTAGTAGGCGGTGCAACCGTCCCTCGCAAGTCGGAAGGCATGCGAAAAGAAGTCTTGCATAGCTGTGTAATGGAAGAGAATCCCCCCAAGAACAGCAATATGCCAAAGGTTGTGGCTGCCGCCGACATAGTCGAACATACCCGGGCACCAGCGCTCGGGCACCTTGCTGGCGTAGACGAGCGCGCCGAGGAAATAGACGGAAAGAGACTTGGCAATCGGAGTGTAGAAGTCGACGGCATCCGCAAAGCTGCGGGTGATGGAGAGTTGAAGAATCGGCAGAAGGCCCGTCGCCGAGAGCGCAACGTAGAAGGCAACTCTCACCCATGCCATGTCCTGACCGTTAAATCGCGGATGCCAGGGGAGGATGACGCCGCCGAGGCCCAGGAGAGCCGTGGTGACCATGTAAACCCAGCGGCTCACGGGTTCGCAGTAGAATGCGGTGTACTCGGTCGTCATGATGGACGCTGCGATCAGCAACGAGATGCCCGTGTAGTCGACACAGGCAAACATAGAAATGAGACAGACGTCGGCGACCGAGTTCATGGTGTGCCAGATGATGCTGCAGAGGAGGCACTGGCAAGCGGCAAAGAAGAAGATGGCGGCGATGAAAATATCGGCGCCCGAGCTCAACGAGAAGTTGGCGCTCGTGGGGTAGAAGTAAAAGGCGACCGACAGGACGAGGATGAGGCCAATGGCGTGGGACCAGATGTTGACGAGCTCGTTCGAGAAGCCAAAGGCGGACCTCACGCAGGCCAGCTTGGTCTCGGAGAAGCGATAGCCCTTGGTGATGTGGGGGTTCGTCCTCCAGGGTATCGGCAGATCCTCGTAGCGGAGGAGGCCATGTTCCCTGGCGCGTGTAATGGCGCGCTGGACATGGTCCTCGAGCGATTCGGCGGCACGGATCGCCCTCTCGATTCCCTCGTCGACCACGCGGTGAGCCTCGTCCATGAGACTCTCGGCGGCATTCGCCAACCCCTTCTCCCGAAACTTGGACGCCTGGTCCTCCATCTCCTGCAGCATCTCGTCCAACAGCTCGATGCCAACCTTTGCCTTTTCGTTCAGCGAGCCGGCGGCAGCCAAGGCCTCGTGGTAACCAGACTCGAGAGTCTCGACCATGACGTGCAGCCTCCTACGCCCGGCGCCCATGACCTCCTCCGAGACTTGCGAGCATCGTGTCTGGACGGCCTGCAGCGTCTCGAACGCGGCCGAAATGCTCGAATCCAGGGTGAGCTCTCGATAATTCTCCCAGTACTCGAGGCGCCGCTCCAGGTCGGTCAAGAACAGATCCAACTTGAGCAGCAGGCCCTCCTCGCCGTCCATGATGTGGTTGACGATGGACTTCCTCCTCTGCATAAAATGGGAATGGCGCCGCCGCCGGGCAGCGGGCCGGCCCTGGACGCGGGCGCCCGAGGACAGGCCTTCCGGGGCGTCATCGCAGGAACTGAAAGTAAAAGGGGCAGGGCAGCCCATGTTGGACGAAACGTCCATGGTGGGCGAAGAGAGAAAGGAGCGAGCAAACAAGGCGCTACAGACGGAAGCACACCGAGGGTCGCACTGAGGGTCGCACCGTGAAACCGGATGAGCCGCGCCGGGGTGGTCACAAGCACGAAACGGCACTCAGGCGGGCGGATCGGATCGGTTTGACTGCGGTTTCGAGCGGCGGCACGGCGTGTGTTCGAAGCAAACTGAGTTGGGATCGGATCGGGGTTGCGACCAACGGATTGCCCAAACAACCAGAGGGAAAACTCGGCTTTTGTTTGGTCGCCACTGGGCCGGATGGGACCTCGGGCCTGGGGAGTCGAGACGAGGGATGACCTAGGAAAGAGGATGACCGAGAGGATCCATCAACAGCAAGACTCCAAAAAGCAAATAAATCGATCACACCGCGAGCTGCAAACCTGTCTCGGGCGTGCGCATCGAGAAACGCACAGCCAGGTCAAGAATGCGAGGATTTGGTGGTGCGTGAGAACCGAAGTGACGGGTGCGGAATTAAATTCAAGACTTCCAGGTTGAAGTGTAAACGAAAGGATGGGTGGAGGGGGGCCCGCAGTGGGCGGCCCGGGAATTACCTGAAGGTGATCTCGGGCGGACTGGCACCTTCCAAACGCCCGCAAGGGAGCGGACACCAAGCCCAAATCGGACCCCGAAAGCTCCCGCTAGGGGCGGGATTAGGGGTCCATGTGAAAGCACCGCAGCGGGATGGCCAATTGCTGCCGTCATTGCCGCCCGCAGCCCCACAGCGCCCAGCCCCAAGCCGCCTAAGCGATCCAATGTCTTCAGCGTTCCTCTGACGACGATTTTCGCCAAGGGAAGCGCGAATCCGGGAATCCGCCAACGCAACAAGAAGAAGCCCACATCGCATATCACAACGTCACAACAAGCTGACTTGGTTGACTTAAGTTTAGTGTACGGATTGGCGGCACATGCATCCGGAAGACTAGACGACTGCTCGGCACCTGAGATACCCACCTCACCGACGCAGTTGAAGGTCGGCCTAATCCGAAAACCGAAAACGAAACTTGGCTTGGGGATCGCTGCGACGTGCGAACTGACAACGCGATCGATGACCGTTAGTTCCTCGACATAGCATCATCGACAGACGGACGATTTACCGTTTTCGATCCAGCGCCCGAACGTGTCACGTTCCATCTCAGCAGTTCCGCCATGGCTGTCGATGCACACATCACCGACCCGTCGCTGGCCTCCGTGGTCGAGACGTCCAGCGCGGCGCGGGAGCAAGCGCAGGCCCTTGTCGAACTGATCGCACAAACGCACGCGGCCAACGCCAACGGCCCGATCCCCGGCGACATCCTGGCCGAGATCTCGAAGCAGCAGAAGCTTCTCAACACCAACCTCGCCCACCTGCGCGGGCTGCACCGCACGGCCCACTTCCGCGCGCGCGAGACAAAGAGCCAGACGGCCGAGGCACGCCACGAGGTGGACGTGCTGCATTTGCAGCTGCAGAACCTGTACTACGAGCAGCGGCACCTAGAGGGAGAAATCTCTGCTTGCGAAGGCTTCGAGTACGTCTATACGTCTATTCCTGCTGTATTTTCCATTTTTTTCTTTTCTACAAAGCACAGCTGCTAACTCTGCCAAAGCCACACCTACCAACTTCTCCCGCTGATCCCCGTCGAAGAGTTCCTCGCACAGCACCCCGAGCATGCCGACGCTGACGAGAACGCGCTGATGGTGGCACGCATCAACCACGAGCGGGCGGAGCGCGAGGCCCTGGAGCAGCAGCGGCTCGAGCTGCAGAAGAGGAAGCAGAAGCTCATCGCCGAGAACAAGAAACGCAGGGATGACCTAGCGAATCTGGACAAGGACTTGGAGAAGTTTATCGACGTGAGTTTGGTTTTTTCCCTGTCACGTTGCGATTCTGCTCGCTAACGATGTTCTCTGAAGGCTGCCAAACCTATCCAGAAGATGTTCGAGAAGGTTGTTTGAGACCGCGGCAGCTTGGCTATTGAAACCGGCCTAGGGTTCGAGTTTCATGAGGCCCCCCTCCCCCGAGCTCGTCTTCAAGGGGTCAGCAGCCGGATTATCGAAGTATGCGAGGTTTCCCCCTCTCCGGACTTGTCGCGAGAGATACGGCAGAGTTGCGGGGTACTTCACGTCTGCCAGCTATAACCTCAGGACCCGATTACAACCCCGAGATCCGATTACGAATTCATGGCTCGACTCGTTGGACGATGGTTTCCAAGAAGGGGGTCTAAGAACGGGACAAACCCACTGAGGATTGTCAGCGTCAAAGACAGAGGCGGGCTGTTGAGAAACGACAAGGAAAGATTAAAGGACCCAGGCCAATGGTCTCGGCATGGGCCGAGCCGGAGCCGTGAGGGGGGAAGTTCGGATCCAGTCCGAAGTCCCAAAATTTTTGCGCCACTGGCGACACGATGAAGTCGGGATGCATGACCAAGGGTCAATAGGGGCCTTATCCGGACAAGAGGCGGTTGACGGCTTCGTGTCTCTGGCAGAATCTGCCATGTGTGATTCGAGCGAAGCGAACGTGCCCGGCACGCGGCGTTGGGACCGTTTACACGGGCGTTTGCTCTCGGCTTCTGGCGATATTTTTTTCGGCAGCTTGCACCTACACAGACATACACAGCAGCTCATGGCTGTTTGAGAAGAAGTGCAATAATACACACATTCAATTGCATAGTCGCTGTTTGAAGTCGGCGCAAGCGTGAGCCATTACATAGTAGAAACGCGTCAACGACGCGATTTTAGAATCAACCAATCTCTCGGCGTCACTCCCATTGGTGTGGAATGCTGAAAGAGGCCCAAACCAGGGAAGTCAGGCCCCCGGACTGGATGAACCAGGATCTTCCTTCAGCCCCAAACGCAGGGGCATGTTTTTCCCGCATCAAAATCGGGCTCCCGTCGGTATGTTTCGAAGCGGCTTCCTTTCGCCTTCTGCTGCAGGAACCCGGTTGCACGGATGATATGTCCATGCTGGTGCGCGTACAGATTACTGTAGGACTGTACGGAGTAATCCCTCCCTACCGTAGCGCCCGCTCGACGTCCCGGCTGTGGTCTCATTGCCATCAGCGTGTCTCATACTATCCATCTTACCATGTAGGTACTTACCACCGGCATTTTCTGGTGCCCATCGACAGAGATAACGCCTTAACAGGGGGATTTCAAGTTTGCGACAAAAGTTCGTTAATGTGACCCTTCCCTGGGCTTTCAGCCAAGAGGTTGAAGGTTGTCGGAAGTCTCAAGCAGGCGAGATGATATTTCACAGGATCAGCCGCACCATGCAGGGTCGCTGAGGCCGAAAAGAAGCTTGTTGAGCAGACAGAACCCGTCACATTCATGACTGAAGCGAGATGGCAGTCCCAGTCCTGTCACTCACTGCCGAGCGTGTGAGGCCTCGCCAGTTGCCCTCGTCGTCGTAATTTCGTATGCCGTGCGTAAAGAGCAACGGTATCGGGCGACGTTCTGGCAGCCGAAAATGAGATCCAGACACAGCACAACGCAGCTTGGCAGACAAACCACCTGGTGGCTGATCATGGCGGCCAAGACTCGGCATCGTGAGACCCTCAGCCGGGAGTCCGAGTCTGAGACATCTTTGTGCCGGCGATGGGCCCTCGCGTCCATCGGTCCGAAGCTGCGCGAAATCAAACTCTCCTGCGGCCGTTTGTTCTGTGCTTTCAGGTCCCCGTCATTACCAAAGGCGGTGCGACCATCAAATACCATTCCATCCCGTCTTTTGGGAGGGACCTTAAGGTTATTGAGATTGAGATGCGATGCGGTTGTGGGAGAGGTTTTTGGGGAGGCAGGTTGGGTGATCGGCCCAAAGGCGGGTCAGAGAGTCCGCCCAGATCGGCAAGGCGCCGAGCTTAATTTCCCCCAAGTGACATTGACCCACCGAACTGGAGGATCACCACATCACCAAGCTTTACGTGTACGCAGTAGGTGGGGAGGGGATAGCACGACATACCCAATACCTACTACAGTACGAGAGTATCCGTACATACAACTAGGGGAACTACACACCTCTCAGCAAGGTAACGGATACTGGGTATTGGAAATGAAGTTGTAAACACCGCATGAACGTGTTGCTGGTGTGCGAACAACCGGGCGTACCCCGACTTGCCCACTCTCTAAACCCCCCCCCCACATCAGCGACGAGGGCCTAGATCCGATGTTTCTCGACGACAGCTGTGGGCCCAGGGTCTTGCAGCTTTGGGGATGATGCAGGTCATGGCTGCAAGCCCGAGACACGGAGCCCCACGCTTGGAGCTTTCTCGGGATCCTGAGGTCTTGATTGGCCAAAGTGGTTTCAGTCTTTCAGATGACACCCAGACCATCAGTGGAAAAGAGGAAAAGAGGGCAACCCTGGACAGAATTCATACGCAGCCTGGACGGGATGCTGGGCACTTGCTACCTCCCAGTTCGACAGACAGGAATTTTGTTCCGGTCCTCTCTGGATGCTGTGTACAGAATAAACAGAAAACAAAACGGGACAGCAAGAACCTGCAAGGATTATTGTTATTGGGGAAGCACATCACCGCCACGCCGGTCAAGTTGATCTTCCCATGCGTGTCTCGATGCGGCTCTGTGGTTGGTTCAGAAAAGGTGAGCACCTTTCCTCTTGCCGTTAGACTGGTTGGCGGCTGCCACAACTCCAGCGACACCCCCTTGGGGAACTTTCCAGGTTGGGGTCTCCATCGAAACTCCAACCACACCATGCTGGAAGCTGGGAAGTGGTGTGTCGAGAAAAACTGGCCAAAACGAAGACCCGAGGAGATGTCGATCAGCGAGTTGAAAGCTCACAAAACCCGCAGCGCCTTCCCCGCCATTTTCCTGCGGGAGGTTCAGTTACAATGATACATACAGATTATACGGAGGTACCCAACTCGTTGGAGACGAGTGGCGGCGCCTGCTCCAGACGGAACCCACCGAGAGGAGGCTTAGCTGGCAGTTGCGACTCGGGCAGCTTGTCGCCTATTGTCCCATTGGGTCGACACCAGAACCCGGGCTCGAGCCTTGATCGCGGTCGTCTGAACACTCGCCCAAGGGAAGCCTGTCGTCCCGTCTCACACAGTAAACGTTTGCTGTTACTCCGTACCCAAGATATCTTGCCTTGCCGTCAGCCACACACGTACTGAGTAGCTCAGGTACCAGCTTGAGTGGGAGAAATGCATGGCAAAACAGGTATGTACACAGTATGTACACTCAGGTACGTTTTCCACATTACACTAACGCTATTCCATGTGTGTTTGCTGTGCATGGTGGGGAATTTGTTTCCCCAAGCCGGCAAGCGCGCAATGTTTGACGTGTTGAGCCGAGTCCCATTCCCCCCTTCGCCCTCCCCCCAGGGGCAATGGACCCAGTCGGAGAGACCCCCTCCAGGTAGCGCCCTAGCCCTGTATGTACATCATGGGCTGGCGTTCGATGGGGGCTGCGCCGAGGCCCCCTTTTCTGCTTCCCTGGCGCCGGTACGGAGTAGTTTCCAGGTGGTCAACCTTGGTGACGAGTGGAGGTGGTGGTGGTCCCTTCCTGTCCTGGGTTCCAGGTTTCCATCGACGGCGACCTGTAGCTCGCAGCACGTTTCCTCTTGGAACCCCAGTAGTTCTGTAGTACACAGCGACTGCACTGCCTGAGGGTGAACCATTCCGCTTCCCCAATTTTTCCTTCTCTTTCCCTTCTCTTTCTCCCCCCTTTCTTTCCTCTTCTTCCCGTCTTGCCTTTCCTCCCGCAGTTCCCCCTTCCTTCCTCCAAAAGTATTCCGCCTGTGGACCCGTGGACGCCCCAATCGATATCGACGCTGAGTGCCAACAACTCGCGTCTCCCTCCGTCCACACGGTCCTTCCACCCGTTTACTCACCTTTCCGCCGTCTCTTTCGGTCAACTCTCCGCCACGCCCCTCCTCCCTACCCGCCAAGGCAGAAATTCCGGCAGCCAGACTGCCTGGCCTCGCCAATTCTCGGTTTTTGTTCTCTGGGTTTCCCCTTATTGTCTCTGCCATGACCGTCTTTGCGTGGTGCACTCGGCGCGCCGGCGGACTGGCCATGCTGGTTACCGTTGCGCTCTCCTACTGGGTCATCTCAAACGAACTGGACGCTCGGCGGCATGAATACTACAAGTATCAGTCAACCGACAGTCTTAGTGCGCCGCCGCATTCCGATCCGAAACCGGGCAGCAACTGGGTCAAGATATTCTCATACTACTGTCTGCTCATCCACTTGCTCGTCTTCATCTTCCCCCTTCGCTCCTGCTGGGCCGTCTTCACCATCACGAGAAGCCTTCGCAAGGCAGCGCGCACCAGGACTCTGAGGAACATCAAGTTTGGGCACCGTCGCCGTGGCTCGTCGACCTCGCTCTCAAGCGCCGAGACCTTGACATCGTCGCGAGACATCAGCTCCACGTCGAGCAGCGAAGCCGGTGACCTGGACCCAGAGTACTACGCCGACCCCGACATCGCCCCTGACCGTGTCATCCACGCAATTATCATCCCGAACTACAAGGAGGACGACGACACGCTACGAGAGACGCTCGAGGTCCTGGCTTCGCACCCTCAGGCGCGCAACACGTACGATGTGAGTTTCTCTCCATTTCCCGAAGCACGCCACCACAGGACCATCCTGGGCCAGCATGATGATCATTGTGTCATTCTGGCTCCGCCCCGTGCCTGGTTGAAGTGACAACCGGTGGAGTAGGGATCTTCAGGGGAAGCGCTTCTCCGGTTTGCGTAACCCCGTATGTAATTCGCGAGAGCTGACGTGGGCGAAAACAGGTCTTCCTTGCAATGGAGCAAAGAGAGCACAATGCCGAGACCAAGGCCGCCCGGTTCAGCAGCGACTTCTCCAAGAAGTTCCGTTCGATTGACTTTACGGTGCACCCGGCCGACATCCCCGGCGAGCTGGCGGGCAAGGGGAGCAACATGGCGTGGGCTGCACGAAAGCTGAGCGAGAAATACACCCTTGGCCAGCGGAAGGACGTGATCGTCACCGGCATTGATGGTGGGGTCTTCCCAGCGTTCGGGCCTGGATCGGGAGTCTGGATTCATGTCAAATATTCGCTAACACATGCGCAGCCGACAGCCATCTTTCGTCCCATTATTTTGCCCTGGTGACGACCATGCATATGGCCTACCCCGACACGGCTACCACGACCCTGTACTCGGCCCCCATCATCTTCGACCGCAACGCTCACAATGTCCCCGCTATTGTCCGGGTCGCTGACGTCCTGTGGTCCGCCGCCGGCATGTCCGGGCTTTACAACGGCTCGTCCGTGGCCCCGCCCACGTCGGTCTACTCTGTGCCCTTCGAACTGGTCGACCGCGTCGGCGGGTGGGATTGCGACTCGGAGGCCATTGGCGAGGACTTGCACATGTACCTCAAGTGCTTCTTCGCTCTCAACGGCAACCTGACGGTGCGGACTGTCCTCAGCCCCGTCAGCCAGACGAACGTCACGGGCGGCGGCCGCGGCAAGGGTTTCCATGGCATCGTGGTCGACATGCGCGCTCGGTACAAGCAGGCTCTCAGGCACATGTGGGGGGCTCTAGATACTGGTTACGCCCTGAGGAAGGTTATCGAAGTTTGGAAGGAGAGGAAGCACACCTCGAGGGCATTCCGGCCTCTGCACACGTCTCTGTAAGCGGCCATCTTTACCCACGAGACGTGTGACGCTTCGCTTGCTTTTCGGGTTAACCTCGACTAACCCGAATTTAGAAACGATGGCTCGGATCACTACATTCCAGATTTGCAAATCGACGGCGCGGATGCCAAGGCCGCCCCTGAGAGCGGCATCTTCTCGGACGTCGTGACCGACGATGTCAAGGAGCCCGACTGGCAGCGCATCATGATCCTGTTCCACCGCCTTTTCGAAGCGCACTTCCTCCCCGTCCAGATGACCATCCTGGTTGTCGCGTCGACCCTCTACATGTGGGCTATCGATGGAGCGCCCGACGTCCACGGCGTCCGCTGGATCTTTACCGTCTGCAACGTGCTCCGGACCGCCGGCTTTATGGAGGTCGCCTTTTACCTCTTCCTCTATGAGGGCTTCCACAGGATATGCGTCGAGTCGCGCGAGAAGGAGATGGGAGACGCCGGCCTGCTGAAGGGAATGCACTTCTCCCGGAGAGAAGTCAGGACGAACTTTATCGACTATGTCATGGTTCCGCTGGTTGCGCCGATTTTTGGGTCCATTCCCTGTGCGCAAGCACAAATATGCCACTTCTGGACGCTGGATTTGGTGTATACAGTCAGCAAGAAGGTGACCAGAAGGAGAGCGAAATCGGTGTTGGCGGATGCGTTGGTATAAATACCCCCCATGGATCACGATTTTCTGCGTTCGTTCTCTCCCTCAGACTCAGGGGTCCGCTGTACCGTTTGGCGCTGCTCTTCCAGCATCGCCTCGACACCTTCGAGCTACTAAACCCTTTTAATTTTGCTTCTTTTGGGAAGATGATTTTTTTTGTCCGACGAGGGCGACAGGCGCATGGTCCCGCCGTTTCAGTCCTCAGCTCTTTATACGCACTGGTTTGAGAAGGCGCACATGTCTTACATCAAGGGGCCATGATGTTGATATGCATCTCACGGCATTGGCATTTTGCATCTAGACATGGGGGCTCGACTTGTTATTTTTTGCTTTATTTTCTTTTTCTCCCCGGATGCTCTGTGCTTTTTGATAAGGGGTCGGGGGCGGAGACTTTCGCTGGAGTTCTTGGACCAGAAGAGGGAGAAGCATCGTTATACCGGCACGGACTTTTTTGGAGTTTGGGGAAGGGGAAAGAGACATCAGACATGGATGATATCCCACCTGCTGCTGGCGCCATTCGCTTGATAAACGAGAAGAACAGACGGGAGCCACGACAGCCCGAGAAACTGCGCAGACACATACACGTTTACGACAAGGGCAGATTCGAAAGGATCCACGACAATAGGGCATTCTCAAAGAGAAGCGGCCGTATGATCCGTGCCTTGGGACGAGAGTGCTGACCGGGGGGAACAGCACCGTCTATTTCTGCTAATATTTAATGTTACACACAACCATGTACATAGCGAGAGAACACGGGGTTCGGGGACATCACGGCATCCAGCACTTTCAGAGGCGGATGGGGGTTGTGGTGTTCCTAACTGGGCGGAAGGAGAAATGGGGATGGCGCCATAGTTGGATTGGGAAGGGGGGGGGGCCTAGAGTCGATATTGGAATGCTTATTCTTGTGTGAGGATGGCACAGAGGGGGAGAGGAATACAAGTTTCACTACGCTCGCTTTTGGCCTGCGCTGCATACCTACCTTGCCTTACCTTACTACCTAGGTATTCGAACCATCTGGGTCATTTTCTGGCTGTGGTGGGGGCCGGGGTCTCGGCTTGTTGGCTGTGTCCCAACTTCCAAGGCAAAACATTAAGTCCACTCACTAGAAACGGGCATGAAAGTTGGTCGGGATGATCATGTCGATCTTTCTTGGTGTCTCTTCGTGTTTACAGTGTAGGTTTCTGACATGAATGAGCCGAAGGGCAGTCGGGTCTACGAAGGTACGTCAGTCAGTCTGTCTCGGGGGGTCTCTAAGAAAGGCTTTAGGGGGAAAAGGGGGGGTTTGCTTGCGTGGCTCGGGGTTGATGAGTTGTGAGCTTGTTTCTTGAATGTGGGGATTATTATGGAGTCTGTTTTGGAACCCGAGTCAGTGGCTGTGCTGGTTGGCACGCGCTTGTTGGCCTTCTTGGTTCTTGCGTTGACGCGGCCTTTGAGGATGAGACGAGACGAGACGAGACGAGAGGATATTGTTAAGGAGATACCTTTCTGATGGAGGCGCGTTTGAGTTGGGGATCCATGGCGAGCTCCAGTTGTCAAAGGCGGGAAAGATTGGGATATCCTTGCCACATGGATGGTGCTGTGAAGTCTGATGTTTCAAGGTTGGGTGTCAGGGTTGCGTTGTTTTCATACGGCGTTTGAACATGTAATCTCCATGACGCGGCTGATGTGACTAAATGCAAAAAAAAAAAAAAAAAAAAAAAAAAAAAAAAAAAAAAAAAAAAAAAGAGAAAAACAAAAAAATTGCCACCCAAGTTNCGCCTTTTAAAAATTTAACCCACTCACCCGGTTTTTTTTAAAAAAAAAAAAAAAAAAAAAAAAAAAAAAAAAAAAAAAAAAAAAAAAAGAGAGAGAGAGAGAGAGCCAGTGGCTATGTGCGCTTGGGAATGTCCCATCAAATCTCTCCCGGGTCGCCTTCAAGGTTAGCAGCTTTGTCGTTCATGGGGTCGGATTGTGCTGGCCGAGTCTGACTTACACGCAATCACATTAACCAAAAGAGGAATAACCAGCCCAGCCAACCAATCAGTCTCCGCTTCCTTTGTGGGGCTGTCCGACTTGTCCCGGGGGACAAAGCCTGCGTGCCGAGTGCCTTCGGAGGTTGAGATGGCCACGACCAATCAGCACAGGGACACGGCGCCACTCTGGCCGTGAGACAAGACGGCCGGCGCCGAATCTCAACCGCCGAATGCTGTGTGCCGTGGCCGAGCCGCCGGTGACCCTCGGAGCGTGTTTTTCGAGGAAAACGACAAACGCCGTACTTAAGAGACAGTAATAGTGTCTGGGGGATGCTATATAGAAATCGACTGCTTATCACCTACATCGAAGAGCAGTTCAGCAACGTTAACCGGACCACTCCATCCACCATGGCTGCCAAAGACTCCCGCAAAACCATCCGCATCGGGGTTTTCATCCCAACTGACTGCCAGCTTCTCGACATGGCGTGCGTGGATATCTTGGGCTCCATGAGCTACGAGTACTGCACCCTGTTGGGAGACTTCGCCCCAGCTCCAATTGTCAACCTGGCCCCGAGCGTGCAGATCTCGTGTACGTGCCTTCATGCTGCCCCTGTCCCGTTCCCACCGCTGACGCCGGCCTCTTTTAACCTCGCTAGACATATCCACGGTCCAACCGGGCCAGCCCATCCCGCTCACTGCCTCTGCAAAACTCACCTGCACCCACCACTTCTCCGACCCTGCCGTCCAGCCGGGGCAGCTGGACATCATCCTCGTTCCCGGCCCAGATCCGTCAAACAACTGGGACGACATCAAGGAAGCAATAGACTGGCTGGCAGCGCACGGTGCGAGGCCCGAGACCGACATCCTGAGTATCTGCACGGGCATCTATCTGTGCGGTGCTGCGGGCTTGCTGAAGGGGAAGAAAGCTTGCGGGCCGCGGGGGATTCAGGGGGATCTGGCGAAGAAGTTTGAGGGCGTAGATTGGGTTGGGCATAAGATGAGGTGGGTGAAGGATGGTAATATTTGGAGCAGTGGTGAGTGCGTTTTTCTTCGCTTCTCATGTTTCTCCGCCAGCATCCGTTTCGCCATCGAAGGAGAGAACGACAGAAGGGACGCTAACTGTAACGTTAATTTGAGGCGGCGTTACCAACGGGAATGACCTTGTCGCGGCGTACGCCAGACTGAGCGGTCGATTCCCTGGCCCCGTGGCCGAGATGGGTTTGGTGGTGACTGATACGGGAGAGAGGCCGCAGATGTTTGAGACAGGAAACGCGGCATTCACGCTGGGCATTGTGTGGCAGATTTTGAAGGCTGCGCTGATGGGGTTTGGGAAGAAGAAGGCTGACTGAGAAGTCGAGGCATAATTGATATAGATCCTTTGCGTTTACACCGCTGATGATTTTCATTGCTGTTGGTGAAGGTGAACGTTAGGTAATGTTAACGATTTTAAACATCGAGGTTGAGACGAGGGTTCCGAGTTCGTCTCAAAGCTGGAAGGCAACAGAAACCAAGGGTCTCAGCACGGTTCCACTTTCCAAGCTGCCCCAAACAATCGATATGGGGACGCTAAACCCATAGGAGAAGGCGGTGACAGTTGTAGCGGGTTCCACTCTGGTTGGCCGGGAAGCCAGACGCGCGATAAGCTCTTATCCGTCAAAAGCTGTGGGGGCGGCTCCAAATTTTTCTGCGCCTCGAAGCTCCCATGCTGCCTGAAGTATTTCTGCGGAACCGACTTTTGATCGCGGCAAAACTCCCCTCAGCCTTTTCACATTTTCACATCCCACTCTGCAACTGAGCAAATCGGCTGCCGTTTATACATCCTTTTCTCCCTGATACCACCCGAGCACATTCATTGGGAACCTATCTCCCGTTTCCGCTCGATTAATTCACCAATCCTCCACAAGCCAATCTCACTTACATTCAAGATGTCGCCGCTTCTGCCTGTCGCCGTCTACGGCCTGGAGGTCCCCTCCGGCGAGGTCCTGGTCCCTGCCGAGATCGAGTTCCCCGCGACGGTAAGCTATCCCCTTGTGTTATGTTTTGCAAAATGCGCCTGCTAATTGCAACACAGATCCGCATCACCATGGCGGCCATTGACCCCACTGCTGCGCCCGAGACTGACGGTCAGGGCAACCTCCCTTCGATCCCTCGCTCGACCCTGAAGATCTACAAGGCGAACCTTGATGATGATGAGGAGGATGAGGACTATCTGGAGTCGCTTCTTGGCGGTGGTGAGGACGACGACGAGTCGGACGAGTCTGATGAGGAGGCCAATGGCGGTCCCAGCGACCCCTCCAAGTCCAAGAAGGCCCGCCGCGAGGCCGCCATCAAGAAGCTCCTCGCCGCTACTGAGGAGGACTCCGACGACGAGATGGAGGATGCGAAGCCTAACGGTGCCAAGAACAAGGGCAAGGGCAAGGCGAGCAAGGTTGAGGAGGAGAGCGAAGAGGAGGATGAGGATGACCTTGATCTCAACATGGAGGAGTACATTGTGTGCACTCTCGACACCGAGCGCGTACGTACACCTATTTTTGACATGGCCAGCCCACCTGCGCAAAGCCGGCTAACTCTTCCTTCTAGACCTACCAACAACCCATCGACATCACCATCGGCGAGGGCGAGAAGATCTTCTTCAGCGTCAAGGGCACACACACTGTCTACCTCACCGGCAACTACGTTGTTCCTCAGGACGAGGAGGAGGAGGATGATGATGAGGAAGACTCGGATGACGAGTACGACCTTCCTCCTGGCATGGAGCTCGAGGACGATTCTGATGAGATGAGCGACGAGCTGGACGACATTGAGGGCACTCCCCGGATCAAGGAGATTGATACCGACGAGGAGGAGGCCCCCAAGCTTGTCAACACCAAGAAGGGCAAGAAGCGCGCCGCCGAGGAGGAGGCTGAGGGCCTCGACGAGCTGATGGCTAAGGACGACAAGAAGCTGAGCAAGAAGCAGCAAAAGAAGCTTAAGAACAACCAGGGCGAGCCTGTCACTGCCGAGGCCAAGGCGAAGGAGTCCCCCGCCGCCAAGGGTGACAAGAAGGTTCAGTTTGCCAAGAACCTGGAGCAGGGCCCGACCGGCCCCGCCAAGGACAAGCTTGAGAACAAGGCCGACAAGAAGGCTGCTCCCCCCAGCGTGAAGGTCGTGCAGGGCGTCACCATTGACGACCGCAAGGCCGGTAACGGCCGCTCCGCCAAGGCCGGCGACAAGGTTGGCATGCGCTACATCGGCAAGCTCCAGAACGGCAAGGTGTTCGACTGTAAGTTCCCAAGGATATCCGAAGCATCATTCATGAACGGCCTGAAGCTAACACGGAATGTACAGCCAACAAGAAGGGTGCGCCGTTCTCGTTCAAGCTCGGCAAGGGTGAGGTCATCAAGGGCTGGGACATCGGCGTTGCCGGCATGGCCGTTGGTGGTGAGCGCCGC
Organism: Chaetomiaceae sp. PYS4301M; assembly: GCA_023628425.1. Taxonomy (NCBI): domain Eukaryota; kingdom Fungi; phylum Ascomycota; class Sordariomycetes; order Sordariales; family Chaetomiaceae; species Chaetomiaceae sp. PYS4301M. Next base: position 247,068 of record JAMAKR010000018.1, on the reverse strand, counting down.
CTGACCATCCCTGCCCACCTCGCGTACGGCAGCCGCTCGCTTCCCGGTATCCCAGCGAACAGCACCCTCATCTTCGACGTGAAGCTTCTCGAGATCAAGTAAACAGCTGCTCAGGCGGCTGTACTTGGTTATGGAGGCTAGACCGTATCTGCCATCTCTCGGTATGCTGAGCGCGGCGTCGGTCGTTGCGGGGTTCCATTGTACTTTATAACGGTTTTTGTCACTCTTGCCTCCTGCCTCCTCGAAATTCGGGGCGCGTACCTAATTTCCTTTGGCTTGGCTGTCCCCGAGTGGGGTTATTGCACAGCACCACATGGAGACCTTCTGACCTGGCGCGGTCTGCGAGGAAGCCTTGCTCCCTATGGGGAAGCAGACGGACGGTTTGACGGGATGACGAGGTCTACATTGCATCTGGGTCGGCGAACTGAAAAAGTCCTTTGCAGGGTCATTTCTTTTGTTTGGTGTTTATATTTCTGTGTTCATAGGCGCAATGATATCTCGGCAATTCCGAGGATACATCTCAATCGGCTGTGTTTCTTTGGTCATGTGTGTTGAATTAGGCTGGATATTTGCCGACCTGGGCTGTCTAGGGCGATTCCCGCGTCTTCCCTTAGCGGACATGCTGTCTTGGGGGTGTCTTGGGCAAGTCTGTTGAAGGGACGGGGCTGACAACCACGCCTGCTTGTGACCTGTGGGTTGTTTCCATGCTGTTGGCGGCCCCGCACATCCGGACTGGACTTGGGGAGAACCGGGACACAGAGGAAAGAACAGCTCAGATGGGGAGGCCAGTACTGCTATTCGATCTTGCCTGGACCTGACGCCCTGTCTAGCCGTTTCCCCCAACCATTCTGCGCTGCTTGAAGGCTCCCTCGACCGTGTTTTGGCATCTCCCCCGACTTTCGTTAGCTTTAGGGGCTCACCATCGACCATCGACACACAGAAGTATTACAGACCCGGCCACTTTCATGGACTGCTCGACATGACCGAGCATCTTGTCCGGGATCCAGGTCAGACGGGCGACTTGTCTCTGGGACTGGGGCCTACGCTAGGCCCTGTCTCCAGCCACTGCTGTCTTTCTCCGCCCAAGTCCGGCACTGCGCTCTCTACCAAACTCCGTCGGCGTGGGGTCAAGGTTGTTTCGGCCCTCAAGTCGTTGACCAACAGCTGTAAGTGCTTCCTCTTAGTGGTTCGGATATACCCAAGCACCCCCATGTTGACCTCATATTGCCAGCCTCGGAACAGCCTCTCGTTGTGGAACAGGTCAGCCCAACCTCGGCCGGGCAGAAGACCAAGTCGGGCTTTGCACTGAGCATACACAAGATGTCAAATGCGATCTTCCGCCCACCACTGGAACCTACCGTCGTCCGCAGGACGTCCCCAAAAGGCCGGCCGTTGTTGAAGGACACGTTCCACGCGGTCGAGACAAAGGCCATATCAGCATCTGGGCCCGGCTCAAGCCACGCAGCAAACTTCAACACCAACTCGAGGAAGACTAACGCCTCCACCAGCAACTCGCTCACCGTGCCGCCAAACCCGGCGGGCAAGACCTCGCTGGACTCGATGTTCAGGGATACAGACCTCAACATAGCCGGACGAGACCGGGGGCAGTATCCAACCCTCAACACGCGACGGACGAGGAACATGGCAGGTCCCACCAATGCCAGCGGAACACCCCCTTCCTCTCCGAACGGCAACCTTGCCCCAATCCAGGAAATACCCCTCAACCGGTGCGTCCCAGACATCGGCACCATCGAGCGGGCCGCCGCGGTCAAGATCTACCTCGAGACGTACTTCAACGAGCTGCTCGCGTCGGGGCCGTCTCCGCGGCAGATGCGGCAGCAGATCCTCGAGACGGACCTGTTCAACCGCGCGCGGGAGCGGGGCATGCCGCTGAGCGCGGCCGAGACGCAGGCGGCGCGGTGCCGGTTCTGGCAGCGCGAGAGCGCGTACCTGCGCGAATCGCGGGTGATGAAGGCCAAGCATCTCGATGCTGCTTGCTGCGCGGGCCCGCGCGGAGGCGTGAGTCGGTCTCCGGCGAATGAGTACGAGACGGTCAAGGTTCTGGGCAAGGGGAGCTTTGGGGTGGTGAGGCTGGTCCGGGATTGTCGCCGCGGGCAGGTGTTTGCCATGAAGGTGATCAAGAAGGGCAAGATGCTCAAGACGAGCCAGGAAGGGCATTTGAGGGCCGAGCGGGACATGTTGGTGGCTAGTGAGGGGTCGAGATGGTGAGCTTCCTCTTCCAGACGGATCTCGGTCTCTTGGGCTTGTTGGGCGTGTTTTTTGTTGACTGTGTACGTGTGTCTCAGGATCGTGCCGCTCGTCGCCAGCTTCCAGGACGCGTCGAATCTGTATCTTGTGATGGAGTACATGCCTGGTGGCGACTTTCTCAGCCTCCTGATCCGCGAGAACGTTCTTCACGAATCGGTGGCGCGCTTCTACGTGGCCGAGATCATCCTGTGCGTCGAGGCGGCGCACTCGCTCAAGTGCATCCACCGCGACATCAAGCCCGACAACTTTCTCGTCTCGGCCTCGGGCCACCTCAGAATCAGCGACTTTGGCCTGGCGTTTGACGGGCACTGGTCCCACGATACGACCTACTACAACAGTCACCGGTAGAGCCTGGTGAAGAAGCTGGGCATCCCCGTCCACGGCGATGAGGAAGACAGGGACGAGAGCCGTTGCTGCCCGGGCAACAACAATAACAACACCAGGAAGCGGTCCAGCGGCGTGACGGCTGCCATCGAGAAGCACGACAAGAAGGACGTGCACGATGGTGAGCCCCTGTTGGCCTGGCGCAACCGCTGCGGCACGCGCAAGTCGGCCCGGAGCATTGTCGGCACGAGTCAGTACATGGCCCCGGAGGTGATTGAGGGGCGACGCTACGATGCCCGGTGCGACTGGTGGAGCGTCGGTGTCATTCTGTTTGAGTGTATCTACGGCCACACCCCCTTCCTGTCCGAGGAGGGGCGGCATCAGACCAAGGAGAACATTCTGAGGCACCATGAGACTTTTGGTTTCCCGCCGCGCCCGGCTGTGTCCCGCCGCTGCCAGCACCTGATGCTCTCTCTCATCACGGACAGAGAATACCGGCTCTGCTCGGAGCGCTACCGCATGAAGGACCTGGTTGCGTCTTCGGGTCCGCCGTCAAGCCCCAAGCGCGGCTCCCAGATGCGCGACTTTGCTGGCCGCTACGTGTTCCCCTACGACGCCAAGGACATCAAGGCGCACAAGTGGTTCCGCAACCTACCTTGGGAGAGGCTCCACGAGCTCGAACCGCCGCTGGTGCCGCGGCTCCGCTCGGTCGACGACACGCACTACTTTGACGACGGCGGCTCAGTGAGCGACGACGCGAGCGAGAGCGAGGCAGAGGACGAGGGCCGCATCGCAGACGCTAATGATGGCGCGGCCGAGCGGGTGCCGGACCTCCTCTTTTCTTCGCCGACTTGTTTACTCCCCACAACCAACTGGCCCGTGACATCCTGCTACCCACCAGGCACAGCACCACTTCAAGAACAAGACCACCACCGCGCCGGCGGTGAAGGGGGTTATTTTCAAGCCTACACCCCAACAACACCTTTCACGCCTCTCACCACAACCACCACCACCACCACCCCGAACAATAACAACAACACCAACAACCAAAACTACTCCACCCCCCTCCCACATCTCCTATCACCCCTCTCACCCCTCTCACCCCCCCTAACACCCCTCTCACCCCCCCTAACACCCCTCTCACCCCCCCTAACACCCCACCACCCACCCATCATATTCCCCCACCCGCAGCCACACCCCCAATCACACCCGCACCCCCCGGGCCCCCTCACGCAGGAACAACTAGCCTTCCTCAGTCCGCTGCGCTACCCGCTCCAAACCCTCGCCGTAACAGCACTCGCGACGCCGCCGCACGACACGGACGGCAAGCTGCGCACGCTGGAGCTGTGTCTGGCGCAGCTCGGGGAGGCGGAGGCGACGGACGGTGAGAGGATGGTTGTGAGGGAGTTTGTGAGGCGGTTTGCCCCGCCGATGCCGCTGGCGGTTGATTCAGCAGGTGCTGGTGGTGGTGGTGGTGGTGGTGGTGGGAATAATGGGGTTGGGGGTGGTGTGAGGAGGGAGAGGGAGCGCAAGAGGCCAAGGGATCGGTTGTTGAGGGATGAGGGGACCAAGGGGGCTGTTATGGAGGTGAGGAAACGGACTGCTTTTTTGGGGTATGAGTGGACCAGGATGGGGAGGTGGGAGGGTGATGATGAGAGAGGCTTTGCGGGGTTGGGCTTGGGGTTGGGCTTGGATGGGGAGGGTGGTGGCGGTGGTGGTGGTGGTCGTGGGGACGAGAATGAGGTTGATGGGAGAGGGGTGATGGTTGGGTGGGCAGGGGAGGAGCATGTCGTTCGCGTGCCGTTTGGGGATCGTGGTGGGGGTGGTGGTGGACTGCCTCCTGGTCGTCTTGCTCGTCCTCCTCCACCACCTCCGGGTATTGCTGGTGTTGTGCCGCGGCCGCAGAGGGCGTTGCAGGGGTGGGGTGATGATGTCGCGCTGATGAGGCCATGTATAGCGGTCCGTGGAGTTTGCGGTGAGGGAGCGTGAGATGAGGTTGGGTAGAGGAGAGAATTGGTCAGACGGTCTGACTGTTTCTTTGCTGCTTTTGGAGGAGGTTGTTGGTTGGTGAGGAGGGAAGGGGATGGAAGTTACATTGCTAGAGCGAGTAGTTTGATATTGGGTAGTGAGTTGAGTAGCAATACAGAGTATCGTCATTGAAGAAGGCGCAGGAACTGGGAACTGGCTGGCTGTGTGTATTGATGAGGGCACTTGATTTTGAGTACGGGGAGCGTATAAGGACTATTAGTGGGATGGTCCTGACTGACCACAGATGCAGAAGTATAGTTGGCATCTCGGAGACCGGTCGAGATAACCCACCCCGCGAGGTCTATCCCCCCTTTTTGGTGTCTGCACCAGCCTCGATGAGTGCTTCCCTCAACCTCGCCAGGGCCTCCAACGCGGCTGCCTCACACACTTTCTCCCTCGGTCCCGCAAAATTGAACGGCCCCCATGCCTTGGTACCCGCGGGCGAGGCAACGCCGATGTAGACTGTCCCCGGGGGTTTGCCGTCCTGGAGGTCTGGACCAGCCACCCCCGTGGTCGAGAGGCCCCAGTCTGTCGTCGCCTCGTTCTCCTTCTCCTTATCATTACTCTCCGAACTACACGCGGCCTCGGAGCTTGTCGCCCGCCTCGCGCCCTGGGCCATCTGCTCGGCCACTTGCGGGTGCACGACGCCCTCGCGCTCGATCAGCCCCCCGTCGACGCCCAGGAGGGTCTGCTTGAGCGGGGTCGCGTATGACACGACGCCGCCCCGGAAGGCCTCGCTTGTCCCCGGGACCGCGCTTAGCGTCGCCATGATTTGACCTGCCGTTAGGGATTCGGCCACGCCCAGGGTCTGGTTGGCGTCGCTGAGGATGCGGATCACGTCGCCTGCCAGGTCTGAGGCGGACTCGGTGCGAGGCGGGGTGGGGTCGGGCGTGGACATGCTGTGTTGGATGTGGGTGATATGGCAGTGTCTTGTTTGGTAGTGCCTTGGATGGGTAATAGTTTGTTTGGGAAAGGGGATGGTGAACTCGATGAAAGGTGTGAGACGACGACAGGAGGACGTGGTTGGGAATGGAGATAGATGCCGGGTGGAATATGTGAGGGCCCCTTTATGGGGTAATATTGTGTGCCCCTGATTCAACACTGCCCTGGTAGTGAGTTGGTGACTGCAATGACGTGCTGGATTGAGCACCCTCATTCCTCTTCATCTTGTGCCACGGGCTGCCCCATGACCTGTATGAGCCCAGTGCTGGGGAAATGGGCAGTGAACATCAATAAAAATAATGCCAAAACAAGCAAAAATGAATATAAATTATTGGAGCCCTTGACTGCAGATAAGGTCAGGGCGGTAGAATCCAGGATGGGGTCTCGAATCCAATGATGAAACAAAGCATTCTGAACGGTGAATGAGTGATGATGCAAGAAAGTCTTCGACTGGTGGAAGAGGTAGGTCTCTGGCAAGCCGGAGAGAATCCCCAAGCCGTTTCGGGTACCACTCAAGTATCGAATAACTGAAAACCCTAATATCTACGGGTCCGCTGGCTCAATGGCAGAGCGTCTGACTACGATTACTGTGTAATCAGGAGGTTCCAGGTTCGACCCCTGGGTGGATCGTTTGATTTTTCCTTTTGGAATGTTTTCTTTTTCTTTTTTTTTTTTCTTGATTTGGTTTCCTGTTTTGTTTTCTTGATTTGGCCTCCCCTTTTCCTTTCTTGATTTAGCCTCCTTTTTCTTCTTCTTTTTCTTGATTTAACCTCCCTTTCTTTTTCTTTTTCTTTTTCTTTTTCTTTTTCTTTTTCTTTTTCTTTTTCTTTTTCTTTTTCTTTTTCTTTTTCTTTTTCTTTTTGGCCTCCTTATTCTTTTTGGCTATAAAATGTCTCTTTCGTTTAAACAGTCTTGTTCTACATTCCCGACAATTATTCTAATTATATATGTGATTTTCTACTGCAACTTTGAAGTGTTCCATGACACAATTGACGTTGTGTCCTCAACGCAGACACGAACCCATCTGCAATATCTCCACTCCCACACCGTCTCCCTTACCGTTGAAGTTCCCCCTTGGACCAACTTGGAGATATTTATTTATTGGCACAATACCAGAGCAGCACATCTTGTCAATGTTCACTTGTTGCGCACACACAACCAACCCACGCTCAACTGGACCAACCACCAAACCTAGCATACCACTGAAAAACAGCATCCCAATCTGCTTTGTAAAATTCATGTCTTCTTTTATCATCTCAAGAAAAAAAAAACACAAACAGAAGGAAAGGCAATACCCCAATAAAAACACTTTGCCCCCCTTTCCCCCTTCCAAACACCATCTCATATGCCAGCCAGCACCTCAACTCACCCCATCCACACACACACACCCCCAGGCACGCCTCAGCAAAACTTTTCAAATCGTCTCCCACCCCCCATTATTGATATCCGCCTCGAGCTTGCGGGCAATGAAGCTGGGCACGCCGTGGCTAAGCCACAGGTTCCGCAGCATCGAGTCGTAGCGCTTCTGGTGCAGGAACAGCTGACGCCCGTACCGCAGACCCATGTCGACCTCGCCGTACTTGTCGATGTAGGGCGCGTTGCTGAACGAGCCCGAGAGGCTGGACAGGTAGAAGACGCAGCACTTGCGGATGTTGATGAAGAGGCCGATGTTTTTCTGGCATCTTTTTTTTGTGAAGAGGGGGAATGTCAGTACAGAGCTCAGGAAACAGGACGACAAAAAAGGTAGGGTTACAGAGAGAAGAAGGGAAAGGGAAAAAAATAAAAACTTACTTGGCCATGTGCTGCTGCGCCCCTCCAATCCTGAGGTTGTTCCGGCCGTCCTTGACCGACTTGGCGCAGCAAACGGCCTGCCCGCAAAAGATCTCGCCGCAGAACAGGCAAATGGTCGGGTCCGTGAGGTCCTTGCCCTTGGTCGGGCACCGCCGGCGCGTGCACTCCTCGATGAGCGTGTCGTAGTTCTTGGGCAAGCCGACCAGCTCAAAGATGCCCGGGTGGCTGATCACAGCCGACTGCGGCAGGCCCTCCTCGCCGCCATGGTAAGGCCACAGCGCCTGGTGTTTGACCCACCCCGCCACGAGCCGTGGCGTGTCCGCCGTCCAGCCATGCTGTACGCCCCGCTCCGGCGTGAGAGCGGTGAGCATCTCGTCGAGTGACGGCAGCCGCAGCGCCTCGGTGAGGCGCTCAAGCTCGCGCTGCTCCGGGTTGGGGCTGACGCGGCTGTTGAAGTCGACGCCGTACTTGACGTGAAGGAGCACGACGCACTTGCGGAGGAACGCCAGCGCGTACTTGCGCAGCAGCACGTACCACGAGTCCCACGTGTCCAGCCCGGGCTGCTCGAAGCCCTTGTTCTCCCCCGCTGGCCGGTCAATGTCTGTCAGCGGGTCCGCGGCGCACTCGACGTCCATCTCGCAGAGCACCTCGCAAAACGACACGAGCGAGGCCGTGGAGGCGTTCATGCCCTCCCGCTCCGAGAGGTACCGGAACCAGAGCGAAGCCGGCACGTTGCGCGCGAGATGGTAGGCCACCTTTGTAATCTCGGCCAAGTAGCAGAGACGCATCATGTGAGCAATCTCAAACTGCTGGGCAGGGATGACGCCGAAGACACATTCGGTCAGGAAGATGAATGGGTCCTGGCTCAGGAGCGGAGGGTATGCGTTGGCCGGGAACCGCGTGTTCTCCGTCTCCTCGCCGAGATACTGCGTCATGAACAGCTGGCAGTGTTGCCGCTCGCTGTCCCTGCGGTACTCGGTGTCGATCTTGTTCTCGCCAGATTCGCGCAGGCCCCCGACGGCGATGAAGGATGTCACCGTCTCGCCGAGGATGCGGAGCTGCGTGAGCACCTGGTCGGGAATCTTCTCGAGGAACGTCATGCCATACTCGGCCTCCACACCGCGCTGCTGGATCTCGACGGCCGAGATCGAGAACCCCACAGACCGCGCCAGTGCGTCGCTGCCGTACAGTTCGTTTGGTTCCTGCTCTGGGGGCTCGAACTGATGCCTCGACGTGATGCCATTCTTCCTCAGCGTGTCCCTGAGCCGACGATAGACATTGACAAGCTCCTTCACCGCGCTATTGACATCGGGAGTGGCGTTTCTGGGGCCTTGGTCGGTAGTCGAGGGAGCCGAGGGAGCCGAGATCAGTGAGAAGGTCTCGCTGAAAGGTGTCCCCGTCGAAGTAGACTGGGCTCCGAGGTCGACCCAGGCATCGTCCAGCAGCTGCGACGACTTCTCCGCCAGGTTGTTGATCATGTAGTTGGCCGTGTAAAAGGCGAATGTGTTTTGCACCTGGTCAGGCGGGCGGGTTGCTCCTAGCGTGTAGTAGGCAGAGTGCAGCTGGGAGTCGAGGAAGGACGAAAATGAGGTGGATGCCACCAGCGGTCCCGGGTACGACTCCTCCTGGCCTCTCCAAATGATCGGTAGGAAGGCGTTTCCGAGTGCCTTGCACAGCGGACACACAAATTCGAGCCTGCTGGTCTTTTCGGGGGCATGCCGCGCGATCTGCTGGTTGTGCCGCCGTAACGTGGCATCGAAATATGCTTCGAAGCAGTGGGAATGCATGATGTGGCCGCAGCCAATCGAGACGGGGCCGGGGCGCGACAGCTTCGCTGGGAAGCCCTTGCCGATGAATTGGCGCTCCGTCTCAAACGTCTGGCCCTCCTGGTTCACCTTGTGGACAATCTGACGGTTTTCGTGCGCAACGCCAAAGGGCCGTATGGCCTCTGCGGAGCGGTCGAGGTTGTCTGGGGTATTGAAGGCTTCCCTGACAAAGTCTGGATCTTGGAAGTCCGTCTGCCGAAGGATGTTGCTCTCGGTGAAGTAGGCAAAGGTCCCGTATAGCCGCCGGTCATCCGTATCCTCCTGGCACAGGATGCAAGTGCCCGTCGGGTACTTCCAGAATTTCCGGTGTTCCTCCATCGGCGGCACGTCCTCGTCATCCTCGAGGTCGTCCATCTCTCCCCAGTTGATGTCCCCTTGGTTTTCCATAAAGCTCTTCTGCTGGGCCTGGAACTGCGCCATGACACGCGCTTGGCGGTCCAAAGCCGCACGCTTCTTCCGCTCCCTCTCTTCGTCGACACTACCGGCCGCGGGTGAGGCCGTGCCCAGGCGGTCCAGCGAGAGACCGAGACGTTCGTAACTGAACTCGAAGGCTCTGGGGCGCTTCTGCCTCATCCTCCGGAGGATCGTAGCAACCTTCGGGTGGCACACTTTGAACTCGTCCTTGGATGATATCAAGTTCAATAGCGCCACAATTGTCTTGGCTTGCGGGACATCCGGCATGAAGTTGCTGCGGGCGTGCTGGGTAAGGGCATTGGCAATGAAGGACGCCTGCGGCTGATCTTCGTCCGAGTCGTCTTCGGAAATGGCGATGAGGATCAGGTGCAAAACAACCTGCAGGAATGTCTCAACCCGTGTCGACGGAACTTGGGGCGTCAGCTCAGGGTACAAAAGTGTGTACAGCAGCGAGTAATAAACAATCTGCGCGAACATGCCAGCGCTGGTGAAGCCAGCCAGGCCAGCAAACACGCCCGAAGGGATGGGTCGCAGCCTGGGCTCGTAGACGACGTCCTCTACCAGCTTCCCGGTCTTTTTGGCCACGCATTTCCGCCACGCCATCTCGGCCTCTTCGCGCTGATTCTTGTTGTAGTGCGCGATGTATGGGTCGACGTTCTCGATATACTCTGGCTTGAGCTCAAAGGTCCCGACGTCCGTCAGGCCCTCGGGAGACTTGAAAGTTGTCATCTCGTCCAGGATCTTGTGGAAGTCCTCCTGCTCCTGGAACTTGTCCGGGAGCTTGATGCAGATATCCGAGAATGACAGGGGCTTGAAGCAGAGGACGTGGGTGATGTCTCGCCGCATGGATGCGATATGCGGGCTCTGGGCATCCTCGGTGGGGATGAGCGAGGTTCTATCGCTGAGGAGGACAATGAGGAGATGGATCATGTCCTCGACGACATCCAGGTGCTGGATATCATCCTGCGCTTTCGACTTCTGCTCAAAGATGCCCTTGACCCACTTCTCCATGCCAAAGCGGTCGACGATGGAGGCGAGCACGCGGCTGGGGTCGCAGACGACCAGAGCAGTCTGCAACAAAAAGATATCGCGGTGGTGCGAGACGTCCCTCTGGCCTACACCACGGTAGGTGCCAGCCTGGTGTCGCAGACTCAGACCGTTCCTAACCCACATGCCCGCCTTCATCTGGGCGAGCCAGGCGCACACGCGGAGCGGGAAGTCAAACGCCGCCATCAGGTAGTCCTCCGGGCCGTATTCTTCGTACCGCGGCATCATCTTCTTGCCCATGGAGCGGGGCTTCATCGTGAGCTCCTGAGTTGTGAAGCTGAGGATCGCGCGAAGTTGCTCCACAGGCATCGCCTTGCCGCACTCGATCAGCCACGACAACGTGTAGTGGAGAGCATGGTGGAAGCTGATGGGCTCCTCTTCCACCACAAACTTGACGACCTCGAGTTCACGGCCCGCCGGTTCAAACTCAAAGTCGTCGAGCGTCTTGAAACGGACCTCGTCTTTGATCTCGGACTGGCTGAACCTGCCGCGCTCGGCTCCGATCGAGTTGATGATGACCGTCTTGGCAGCGAGGCGGATCGCTCGCGACACGTAGAGTGAATCCTGCTCCTTGACATTGCGGAACGACTCGGAAAACTGCCTGCAGAGCCGGTTGATCTCGCGCGTGACGAGCGAAGCGCTGATCCAACTGTCCATTTCGTACTCGACATGCTCGCCGACAGCCCGCACGTTGGGGCAGATGCCCTGGTGCAGCTTGACGAGGTCCAGAAATTGCATAACGTACCGCTCCTCGGACCGGAGGCGCTCCTGAACATGGGGGGAGCCAAAGAGATACTTTAGATCGAGGAAGAAGTGGTACATTCTCCGGTTCGTGACGGAACCAGTGTCAAAGGACAGCACGGCGTTGGACGCAACATCCCACGGGTGTCCAACTTGGCGTGTCGTGAGGAAAGTGTACAGGATGGCCATCAAGCTGGTGAGGAAATTGCCGCGCTCGACAATCTCGGCGGTGATGGAAGGGGTGGTCAGCATTTGAAGCGAAATATTGATAATCGAGTGATCAGGCTCCCTATCGCCGATGAGGTACAGCTGGGCGAGGGTGGTGTAAAGACCGGCAAACCGCAAGCCGAGAACGCGTTTAAACTCGGGAATGGTGACGACGGTTGAGATGTACAGCGACCGCAGATCATTGCGAACCTTTTTCCACATCCTTAGGTCAAAGAGAATCATCCAGTCGAGACGGACTCGCTCAAAGAGGTCTTCGGCGACCGGGATATTCTCCTGTTCGACGTAGCCGGCAGGAGTAGCCAGCCAGTACTGACCGGGCTTGGGAGGTGGCAGGGCTTGGGACCCAGGCTGGCCGGGGGTCTTGGGCACCTCGAGATGGGCTTTTGCGTACACGGTGGGGGCAATGAGGGGCTCCGCGGTATCAGAGTCAGAGGGGGTGAGTTCACGTTCGCGGGCCGTTCGACGAGGCACCGGAGGTGGCGGAGGCGGGGGCGGATAGCCGGCGACGGTAGCCTCGTCCTCCTCCAGCGCCCCATCTTGGCGCCAGTCTTGCATGGGCAGATCGCCCTCTTCCCGAGCATCGAGCATCATGACATCGTCGTCTTCCTCCCCCTCGTCCTCCATTTCACTCCCTGGGGAGTTCTCCCCCCCTTCGTCCTCGTCTTCCTCTTCCTCGTCGTCGGTGGCATCGCCCGCGGCACCCTCCCGACGAGCCGCCCGGGCGGCCTGTCGAGCCTGGAGCAATATCCTGCTCTGCTGGATATAAAAGTCGTTGGCCTCTTCCTCTTCTTGGTCGATCAGAGCTTCGTCGTCGATGCCGCCCTTTCCGACGATGGCATGCGTAGCCGGGCTCCCCTTACGCCACGGCTTGAGCATTTCCTCACACACAATCTGCCTCAAGATATGATGGTCCTGGCCGATGCTGCAGCCGGAGATGTCCCTCAGCCACTCCACCATAGTGCCGCACATCTGCTCCCTGAAGGTGTCCCGGGCGGACCGGATGGTGACGGTGACCCTGATGCGCTCGAGGGTGTTGGCTACCTCGATGAGCTTCTCGATGCTCTTGTCGTACATCAAGAGGCTCCGGCCAATCCCGTCCGTCTCGTAGGCCTTGGCGAGGCCGTTGGACAGGGTGGTGCTGCAGGCGCGGGCCACTTGATCCCGGACGTCGATGACAGTGTGCTTCTCGTCGTTCCAGAGGAGCACGGCGTATTCGCCGGGCGAGCCCGTGTCCCCGCCACAGTACGTCGACGACAGCCTCGACATCCTCTCGTCCTGCTCGATGGACTCGACCGTCTTCATCTGGCGCAGCTGCTCGGGCGAGCACGAGATGACATCGCACAGGTAGTCAAAGACGCGGCCGATGGTCATGCGCGTGTTGGCCACCAGGTCCTCGGGCAGGGCGGCCGCCTGCTTGCCCTTGCCCTTCCCCTCGCCCTCCCACATCGAGTGTATGGTGCAGAACATGGGGCGGTTCCAGGCCTCCGGGTCGCCGCAGTCGCAGCATCCGCTGTTGCCCGGCGAGATGCTGATCCTGACCATGTGGCCGGTGTGGTCGGTGGCGTCGAAGCATCGACTGCACAGGCAGCAGGTGTCGTCGGCGCTGCATGTCCTGCATGCATACGAAGCCTCGCCCTGCTTGAAAATGTGCCCACAGGCCTGTCCGCGGGCGCCCTCGGTGTACTCGGCACCCTCGACGCTGCCCTGGGCTTCCCGGAGCTTGAGGGTTCCGTTGCGGGCGGGACCGCCGGTCGGGAAGAAGAGGTTCATGTAGTCGGACTTGCCGGCAGCCATGCACCAGAACAGGGCGGTCTGCAGCTCGCGGGCGGCGTCGTCGGTGTACCGGTAGTTGTGGCGAGCAGGCAACTCCAGCAGAAGCTGGCAGAGCTGCTGCTCCTGGGTCGACATTGCGGTCTCCATCGTTGGCAGACAGGCGGCGGGAGAAAGGCTACCCTGTTGTCATGAGTGCAAAGTTAAGGTGCGTAGCGAGGGGCTCGATGAGCGCGCCGTGCAAGAGGCAACAGGTTGCGAGTCGACAGGCCAAAACAAAGGACAAGGAGAACAAGAAAAAAAATGGGTTGGTTGTTTGGGTACCGTGTGTTGGGTTGTATGTTGGGTCGGGGAGGTGCTTGGGTATCAGGGTTGATGATGGGGATGGAGGAGGGGAACAAAAGTTCGGGTTGTGAAAGTTAATGGTCGTCGAACGTGGGGTTCGCGCTGCAAGGGAAGGCGGGCGTCAGGCAGGGTCAGGGTGGCGTGGTCCAGATCGTCAACTCGTCACAGGCCGAGAGCCTTGTCGCTTGTGTCTCCTCTCCACCAAAACAAAGACGAAGGGCAATGGGCGTAAAACAAATCCAAAGGAATGATGCTTGTTTGCTTTTTTTTTTGTCCTCGTTATCCTCAAAAAGAATCTGCAAGGTTGATTTCGGCTCAGGGTTGTATTACACGCCGAGACAATGGAACCTGGAGCTCAGCAATTGCCGGATTGGAGGGGTGCTGCTTTGTCTGTCTTCAGGAGATCAGCTCTTGGTCCCTGAAGCGCGGTGCTGCAGTGGAAAGCTGCAGTGGGTGTGCAGTGGAAGCGCCCTTGCAGGGGGCCACTTGCCTCGGTTTAGCGCCCAGGTCATGCGGCACGTCGGGCGGGAAGCTGTTGGTGATTTCATCCAAGCCCAGCTCAACCTCGATCGTCCATATAACACAACCATTAGGTCATACACCCCCCCAGGCGCTAGTTGGAATACACGGGTCCAGATAAGCCAAACCATACATCGCACATACGAAATCTGTAGCAGCAGCAGCAGCAGCAGCAGCAGCAGCAGCGGGCTAGCACGCTCTTTTCAGCCCGAGTAGTCTGACCAACCAGCCGGGCCCTTTTCGCCGTGGTGCAGCAATCCGACTCAATGTCTCGGCAAGCGAGCTTCTATTCTCTACAACCGTCCTCATAACCAAATGTACACGGCCGAAGTTTCCATGCCCGTGAATCTGCTTCGGGGCAGTTCCTTCGCCTCTATCGCGGTGTCGTCCTGGGCTTCGACCCTGCTCATTCGTCATCCCCGCCCTCGACGTACTTGTGCCGGATGTCCTTCCATTGGCGCTGTTCCCTGTCGTCAGCATATTGTCCTAGTAGGTAGGGCAAGAATTTCCTGGAATATGCGTACCCCCCGGTTGTTGTTGTCCCAGACCTTGTTCATCAGGTTGTCGTAGCCCCTGCACATGACAATCAGTATGGCCCTCTCATCCCCCCCAGCGGCGTGCGTCTCGAGCGGCAACGTACATCTCGAAGGCAAAGGCACCCGCAAAGACGAGGCCAAGCATGGTGTAGTTCCTCCGGAAGAGGGTGCTGGTGACGGGTATTAGTCTCGACTGCGGCCGACGGTAGCTGCTCGGGGAGGGACTTGCTTGTAGAGAGCGGTGGCCTGTGGTTGACGCGCCGTCAGTAGTCAATCCATTGCCGGGTTCAGCTGCGCAAAACATGCTCCAGACTCACCATTTTGACGGTATTTTGGGATCCCAATGGAAGGGTCGGGTGCCGGACTGACGTCGTTCGTGGGATACGGGCGGGCAAAGCGGTTTCTTGGATGTTTGCGCTGCGAGCGAGCGAGCAAAAACGGACCACTGAGTGAAGCCGGAAAGGACGCACGGAAGTAGCCGGACGCTTCCCTGATTGGCCCAAGCTCACCCAAAAGTCGAAAAGCTTGGCGCCGCCGATGGACAGCCCCGCCAACTTCCAGGGTTTATCAACTGTTAACGTTAACGAGAGCTATTCGAGGGCGACCGACGGGACCTTTGCTTTGAACATCGCGACGAACCTAAATTCGAGCCATTGTGGGACGGCGGCCCTCCAAAAAGCGCTCAAAAACTTGCCACACCACAAACGACGACGCCTAGTCGGTATTGCGCATCGTTGCCGAACCACCACGCTTCCCTGCGACTGAAGCAGGCCTCAAGTCCCGTCTCGTTGGGCCGACATCATCCCACTCCACACACACAGACCTCCCAATCAGCCCAGTCACGCCAACATGCCTTCGACACCGTCCGCCTCCGGCATCGTCACCGACGAGTTGAGCGGCGAGCGACACATTCCCGAGTCCAAGAGAGCCGACGGCACCACGAGGAAAGCCATCAAGATCCGCCCCGGCTACCGCCCGCCCGAGGATGTCGAGGTCTATAAGAACCGCACCGCCGAGAACTTCCGCAACCGCGGCAAGGGTCCCATTCCCGGCGCCGAGGGTCTGAAGGACGACAAGTCGGCACAATCATCCTCCGCGGCCGCCGCCAACAAGAACGCTAAGCGTCGCGAGGCACGCAAGAAGGCCAAGGCCGCTGGCGAGGCGGAAGGGGAGGCAGCGCCTGCCGAGGAAGCCAAGAAAGAAGAAGTCGACCCCGAGGCCGAAAAGGAAAAGAAAGTGCGGACGCTGAAAAAGAAGGTCAGACAAGCCAAGGAGCTGAAGGAGAAGAAGGAGACGGGCGAGTCTCTGCTGCCGGAACAGATCGCCAAGGTGATCAAGATCAATGAGCTCATCCGGGAGCTGGATGCGCTGGGATTCGATGCCGACGGCGAGCCCAAGGCCAAGGCGACGGCGGCCAATACCGCCGAGGCGACTAGCTGAATGACGACGAAGACCTGAGGAACACCATTTTCGGAGCGTCACCCACCAACCTTGCTGGGTATTGCCATGTCGCGCTGACCGCCGCCTGTCTCTGTTCAGCGCACGTGCCCAGAGGGCAGCCGCATTATAAGGAGGACAGCTCTCTTGGAATTACCGTCCTATCCGCGGGACTTCATACTGCCCAGGCTGGTTTCAGGGCCCCATGGGAGCGTCTAGGAGCCCAATAGCCAGCTGCAGGCTCGGTCGAGGCATACCGCTTTCCCCGACACTCAACTCCCAGGGACATACGGAGTTGGTCGCGCCCAGACCCATAGAAGAGTTTGGGGGATCAGGGATCGATGAATAGAGAGCGTTGGGGTCGGGGAAAAATTAATGGCTTGCTGGTTGATTGGCAGGGGAAGTTGTGGACGCTTGGAGGAAGATGTCGGCATCTGGCTGCAATGGTTCCCAGCCTGTCCCCATTCACCAAAATACCCTCTGTCATGGACTGTCGTGGGGCATTCTTCTGGCCTTTGGAACATCCGATAAGACGGTGTCAGGGATCATCCAGGAGCTAGCACGAACAAAACCATGCAATACAGATGTTGTGCGGGGGTATCAGTGATCTCTATCCAGGCAAAATGGTACAATGATAATCGTACACTTGATATACATATACAGCCTCCCCACGCCCGTGAGACCCTCACGCAGGAGCCTTTATCGTCCCCTCCGCCGAGAGCTCCTCGGGCTCAAACGTCCGGGGAATCAGGCCCTCGGCCATTTTGATCGCCCCCTCCATATCGCCCTTGTTGAACTGGAAGAGACCCTGGATCGCCGCCGTCGACGTGTGTCGTTTAGGCACGTTGGGGTCTTGGCTGTCGCCGCCGAACAAGCCCAGCTCGTCAAGCCGCTGCAGGAACCGCTCCCGGCCGGAGTGGTCCTCATCGATGTCACCGTAATAACGATCCCACATCTGCGCCGCCTGGTACCGTGTGGCCTCGCCGATGCGCACCATCATGTCGACGCGGCCTGGGCGGATCAGCGCGGGGTCCAGCCTGTCGATATGGTTCGTCGTGAGGAAAGTGATCCGGTCCTCGCCGGCAGCCAGGCCATCGAGCGCGTTCAGCAGCCCCGAGGCTGTGACCGTCCTGCCGCTGTATCCATCCGGGTCTCTCTGGCGCCGGTTCACCAGCGCTGCGTCAACATCCTCCAGAAGAAGGATGCTCTTCTCGGGCAGCTGCGTCAGCAGCTGCGCAAGAAGGTCATCCGTCATGCCGATCTCGCTGAGATTGATCATAGCCACGCTGTAGTCCAACTCCCCAGCAAGCGCCTGGATAAACGACGTCTTACCCGTCCCCGGCGGGCCGTAGAGCAAATACCCCCTGCGATACGGCACGCCACGGTCCGTATACCACTGCTGTGCCTTCAAAAACTCCTTAACATCCCCGACCAACCCCTCAGCAACCCCCTCATCCAAAACCACGCTCCCCAGCGGGCGCTTCAGCCTCGGCTTGCCCAGCACGGCCCACTCCATCTTGCGCGCCGTGTACACGACCGTCTTGCCCTGCTGGAAGCTCTGCGCCAGCGCGTGCGCCTCCGTGAACACGTCGCCCAGCACGTGGCGGTGCATCCAGAGCAGCGTCAGCGTCAGCGTCTCGTGGGGCTCGCCCGTCGCCGTCGTCGCGGTACCGGCCTTCTCCCGGTTCACCGCGATGTACACGCCCGGCGCGTGCCGCACCATGTGCCGCCCGAACCCGGGCTGCACGCGGAAGTCGGCGTGGATCCGCCCCGCGCCGCCGTCCTCGGCTGCAGCCCCGACCCCCCGCGGGCTGAGGGACTTGGTCGAGGTCGTGATGGAGAGGTTGCGCAGCCGCGTCAGGCGCTGGGCGAGGAAGCCGCGGTTGTCGCGCGGCTGGGCGAGCCAGGCGAGAACCCAGTTGTAGGAGGGGTCGCGCTTGCTGATCTCGATGTTGACGAGGAGCTGGCGGCGGAGGAGGCCCGCGCCCGAGATGAGGGCGCGGCGGCCAAAGGCGGCGGCGGCGCCTAGGCCGGCTAGGCCAATGCCGCCTGCGAAGACGGGGTTGGTGAAGAGCGCATCGAGGCCGAGGATGGACGGGGTTGAGGTTGTTGATGTGGACGATGCGGTCGCTGGGGTTGTGAAGGCCGCGATCGAGGGTGTCGTCGGGGAGGTTGTTGATGGAGCTGCTGGGAGCGTCGTCGGGGGGGTAATTGTTGCGTTCGTCGTTGGCAACATTGTGTTGGTCGCTACATGGCTTTGCGCCGTGGGCAAGTCGGGCGGGTGTCAATGGCGGGTCCCAGTTAGGGACAATGGATGGTGCATGGCGGGGAGCTTTGAGCTCAGTGGAATGATGGCAACCAACTTGAAATTTTTAGTGGGTCCAGCTTTCCCGGCCGGCAATTCGGTCAACTGAACACCGAGAGACGTCCAATGCTCCAGGTTGCAACGGGAATTTGGGTCACTTTGAGCACTTCAATCCGACATCACGACGAACGGCCACAACCGCCGACAGCCTCACACAGCTTTGCAATAGTGGGAGGGCTGGGTCGTCGGCATGTAATGACCAATGAGTGTACCCAGATATCACCAGAAAAAACAGGTGTATCTGATTGTAGTTGTACAGATAGGCATACATAGTGGAAGATGGACGTAGTATCAGACCAGATTTTGGTCGACAAGTCCGTCCACAACCCTCGAATTCACGCCACACTTCCCCATCCCGCAAATACCAATAACACACACCAACACCAACCACCAACCACCAAGGCCCCTCACAATCTCCTGATCCTCGGGCTGCGAGTACCACCGAACTTGAGCCTGGTCGAGTCCGCCACGCGCTTGATCTTGGGTCGAAGAAGCTTGCCCTCATTCCCCATCAACACCTTGACAACCGCCTCCCTGCCGGCGCCGAACCCGCGCAGAATCACCTCGAGGTTCTGAATGCGCTTGACCAAGCCCTTCTGGTGCATCTTGTCGATCACGTAGGCGCCAAGCTGGTACGCCGAGTCGTAGTGCTTGCGCCCGGATTTCCTGAACCCCAGGTTGCCGCATGACAGCGAGATCAAGGGCTCGCGGTTGGGCTTGGTGAGAGTGATGTGTGTGTTGTGCTTGTGGCTGTATATGTGGAAGTGATAGGGCTCCTCGACGTCCTCCACTTTCCGGGCCAGTGCTGTGAGCGACTCGGGCTCTTCCTCGTCTGCCTTCCCGCTGCCCCGCATGACATTGGTCATCAACCTCATCGACTCGTTGACCGGCGCCGCGCTTTGAGGCTTCTGGGAGAAGAGTCGAGTCCATTGGGGGACGGCCGTGGGTGTCGGGCAGACAGGCTTGGTGAGCGGCCGGACCAGCTGCGGCACCAAAAGGCGGCTTATTGTGAATCGGCTCATGTCGGGCAGGCTGTGTCTATTCGAGTGGAGGCGGCGACGGCGATGTCGACGGGAAGGGGAGGGGTGTGTTCCGGTGCGAGATTGGGCTTCGCAGACGCGAGAAGTCGAAACGCGCCGCCGCCGAGAATTGAGTGCTGAATCTTTGGTTGCTGCTTTGCCAGGCAGGTCCAGCCAGGAGCCCGGACCATGGGAAATTTTGGGGTCGGAACCTGCCGGCCGCGGCGCAGGGCGGCAGGGGTCAACGCTAACCTGGTGGGACGCCCGAACCGGGATTTTGCCGGCTCTTGGCAAAGATTCTGGCGGGCAAAAGAAATGCTTGGGCTTCGGGATTGCCATCGCGCGCAAAATCCTCCCTCATCAACCAAACCCTTTTCTGCGCCGCCGCCGCCGCCGCTGCAGCAGCAATCCTCTCCCTTCATCAATTCTCCATTCTTTCCGACCGCTGTCGTTTCTTTCCAAAGGCGATCCGGCATAAATACAATCATGAGTTCAGCACGGCAGATCCAGCGGCTCGCGCCCGGCGCCTCGTTGAGGGCATCCGGCCTGCGGAGCTCCCACTGCACGCCACCCGCCCAGTACCGCTTCCTCTCCTCGAGATCAACACAGCTCGGCGCCTCCGAGAGCACCACATGTTCCGCCGCCTACACATCCTTTCAGCAGCAACCCCTCCTACGCTCCACGCTCCCCGCCAGCGCCATCAGGCTAGAGACATTATCACCGCTCAACACGCGCTCGTTCCACGCCTCTGCCCGCACACGCCAGAAGGAGCCGGAAACAAAAGCAAGCGAAGAAGCAAAGAAGTCGGAGCCCAAGGAGGAGTCCAAGGAAGAATCCAAGGAAGAGTCCAAGGAAGAGTCCAAGGATGGCGAGGAAAAGGCCGATGGCAAGGAGAAGAAGGAGAAGAAGGAGGACCTCCCTCCTCCGCCACCCCATGGCGATAAGACCCCGTGGCAGGTTTTCCTGGACACCATGAATAGCGAGCTCAAGCAGTCCAAGGAGTGGAACGAGTCGACCAAGGCGCTCGCGTCCTCGGCAAACGAGTTTGTCGAGAGCGAATCCGTCAGGAAGGCGCGCCAAGCCTACGAGGCGACCCACGGTGCTGTCACATCCACCGCTGCGAAGGCTGTCAAGACGACGGCTGGCGCCATCGGCAAGGGTGCCACATGGACCTGGGAGACCCCTGTCATGAAGGGTGTGCGCAAGGGCGCGAACAAGACGGGCGAGGTGCTCGACAAGGCTACCAAGCCTATCCGAGATACCGAGGCGTACAAAAATGTCAAGGACGTCATTGACGACGGGAGCAGCTCCAGGTACGGAGGGTGGGTCGACAAGGAGGAACGCAAGAGGCGGAGGGAGCTGCGGCAGCAGCAGAACGGCGGGGAGAACACCGTCTTCCAAGAAGACCCCGAGTAAGACGCCCAATTTCTTTCAAATGCGCTCGAAACTTAACCTAACCGATCTTTTGCAGGGCCGGAACCAACGTCACGCTCCACAAGGATGCCGCGTGGAAGGAGGCGTGGCGCGATTTCAGGGACCAGAACAAGGTCGTCCAGGGCATCTTTGGGATGAAGACGGTATATCAAGAGTCGGAGAACCCCCTGATCTCGACCGCCCGGAGCATCACCGACAAGTTCGCCGGCTTCTTCGCCGAGAACGAGACCGCCATGGTGATCAAGAAGCTCCGGTCCATGGACCCCGCGTTCAAGCTGGAGCCCTTCCTCCAAGAGCTGCGCGAGTACATCCTCCCCGAGGTGCTGGATGCCTACGTCAAGGGTGACGTCGAGACGCTGAAGCTGTGGCTGTCCGAGGCCCAGTATTCCGTCTACGAGGCCCTGACCAAGCAGTACCTCCAGAACGGCCTCAAGTCTGACGGCAAGATTCTCGACATCCGCGGAGTCGACATCCTCCGCGCGCGCATGCTCGACCCCGGCGAGGTTCCCGTCTTCATCGTCACCTGCAGGACCCAGGAGGTTCATGTCTACCGCAACGCCAAGACGAACCAGCTGGCGGCGGGCATGGAGGACAAGGTCCAGCTTGTCACCTACGCCATCGGCATCACCCGTATCGCCGAGGATGTCAACAACCCCGAGACCAGGGGATGGCGTCTGATCGAGATGCAGAAGAGCGGCCGCGACTACATTTAAGTCACCTGTATTTTTAACCCCATCCGACGCATGCGCGGTCAGCCACCTGGCTTTATCAGCTGCTTAGGTGGTTTTTTTCTCTTTCTTTTCACTGTGTTCTACTGTCATAACAAAACTGTATCATACGGCACTCGGGGAGCTTGCCGCCTGAGGTTGCAGGAGTTTTGGGGGTTTGATGGTATAGACCAACGGGAGCAGGCGCTTTGATGCATTTTCACGATCAACACCACTCTGCTGGGGGCCCATCTGGAGAAGGGCGTGTGTCATGAAAAAGTCTACTTGTACAATAGTTCTTGTGGGTACGAAAGGAGGAGGGGTGTAAAAGAGGGGGAGGCAGGCATGTTGAGAAAACAGCTAGAACGATGATGCATCTAGTGCTGCAAATAATAATACCCATCCCAACATGGAAAGCCTCTTTTCAAGACTGTCCATCTCCATCGCCCGCTTTCTCCTCCTCTGTAACCGCTTTTCCCCCTTCAACCCCTTTCCCCGTCTCACCACCACTAACCCCCTCTTGAGCCGCCTTCCTCAACTCCGCCCTAACCTCCATCAACGCCTTCCCCAGCAAATTCAACCCCCACTTCTCTCTCGCCACAACCCGTGCCTTGGTCTCACCAAACCCAATCCCCCAAATCCGATCCATCGGACTCGCCTCGACCAACTCCCTCTCCCCCGTCGCGAGCAACATCTCCCGGATATTCACCCCCTCCCGCTGAGCAGCCTCCCCTTGGCCCTCCCCCTGACCCTCAGGACGAAAAACCCACCGCCCATCCGCGACGTCCACAGGCCTTGTGAACTTGAGCACATTCCCCTGGCGCACAATCGCCTCGCGGTGCTTGTTCCAGACGCCGTCCGAAAACCCCTGCACCTGCCGCCCCAGGGCCTTGACCTGCCGCGGGTGGGAGGCGGCGAGGACCTTGGAGGCGACGGCCGTGTCGGAGAAGAGGAGGGCTTTTTGGTACATCATGTAACTTTGAAAGGGGTTAGTTAGTTGGTTGGTGGTTTTGGCTGGCTGTTTCTGACACGCGGGGGGACATCACTTACTGCTCGGCGGTTGGGTAGATGATGGACGGGTCGGTGTCGTCGGAGAAGGCGCAGGGGTACCACTGAGAGAGGTAGCCTGCTTCTGGCTCTCCGTCTCGCCAGAAGAAGACGGGAGAGGAGGAGCTGTTGGCTTCGGCCATGATGGGGAGTTGGGCTGTTGTTGTTGTTGCCTTGGTCTTGGATCGGGTCCGTTTAGTCACTTTGTGCTGGGGCTTGGATCGCTTGGACGGCATTGGCGACGATGATGATGATTATGTTGTTGATGATGATGTTGTTAATGTTGTCTTGAGTCACCAGGACAGTGAGAACGTGAAGAAAGACAGAGATGATGGGCACGGTAGAGTGGAACAGGATATTTTATGTACCCAAGCACATGTACATTCAATGAGCGAGTTGAAGCCTCATCCCCGCCAGCCTGAGGCTGAGCAGGCTGCGGCCTAATTTGGCAGCATGGGGTTGTGACATCGCGGGGATGGAATTGTTAAGCCAACGGATCTGCAAAACCCCATTCGACGCCGGTGACTCAATCGGGAGGAGGTTGAAGCAGCAACGGACAGGGACATGGATGGAAGACGTTAGCTGAGCAGGGTTTGCAAAGACTCAACGAACATCAGAGAGTGAGGGGAGTTTAACGGGTTCTCGAAGTCTCTCCAGGGGTTACATTGGAAGAAACCTAACAGCCCAGAGAGTCCCAGACAATGTGTCAATCAGGCGTTGGATTAGATCGATGTTCAGCGAAACCGGCCCAAGTCTACGGATGCTGCCCAGTGTTTTTGCACCCAACGCAGTAGTTGCCGGTATTCAGCAAAAACGTTGAAACGACCACACAGCATAATCATCGCGGGTATGGGATAAAAAGAAAGGAAAAAGAGGCAAAACATATTGCAGGCACCATTGAAGGAACCACTGGAGGCACCGCGGATCGAACGCGGGACCGTCTGTAGGATGCAAGGACAATGCAAAACAGAAATCATACCACTAGACCATACCCCCAGAGTATGTTGCAGATGGAGCATCGAGATTCCGCCCAAGTCTTGAGGGATTTCCGGAATGTCTCGCATCCCCTGGCTTCAAGAAAGTGGGGAAGTGCATTGAATGGCCCTGGCCGAACCTCCACTCCATTGCTTCTCTGGCGCCTTCCCCGTTGTGTAACGACAGGAGCCCTTGAGTCCTTTCATCCTCGCCAACCATTGCAGGTTTCCAGTTACTTGCACTTTTCAATTTCCTCGTGCAATGGAACACTTCGGCAGCGGATGTGGATGACTCATTCATCGAGTTCCCTCGACTGAGAATTGCCTGCCTTATGATCGTCTACGTCGTGGGTCACCTGCCTGGCATGATGTGGACTCAGCACCCATTCCAAGTCCCCAGTTGGCTGAGCGGATCTGCATTCGAACACAAGGCAAGCGGTGGCCCATGGATGTCTCGTCGCACTGCCGCCGAAGATCATGTTCCGTGACGGGATAACGATACACAGCAACGTCGGCCGCCATCAAAGCACTGTGTTCTGATCTTCAATCGGCACTGCGAAAATCGCTGAGCCGCATTCTCCCTCCATGGGAAAATACTGGGTTCGATCAAGAGAAAGCTCAGCTTAAGGGCCAGCCAGAGGATGAGGGTACCTGCAGGCGCTTCCGGCCCAGATCCTTCAAGCATGCATGGGGGCAGATTATCGTGATCGGGCTAAGACCGGCGCCGTCCGTCCAGCTGGCGGCCATGACCCCCGCTCCATCCTCTGTCTGGATTTATTCTGGAAGCAGTCAGGGCGTGCCCGATCTCAGCCTTCCGACGAATTAACAATCGAGCCAGACCCAGTCATGAACCTGCCCGAAAACCCGCCCCGTCACCCAGTCACCGCATCATTCGGCAGGCCCGGCGACCGGGGAACGTCGGAGCGAGCCCGGCAGCCTCCGGGGCCAGGGTTGACTATGCAGGCAGCCTCGAAAACGGCGATATGCATCGCCAACGGATACATAAATCAACTGCAGGCACGCCGCCGACGGGACCGCCATTTCTTGGTCAGCGGCAGATCGGTCGTGCTAACTATCACTGCCGTATCCCTTGATATTTGCACACTCCATTCTTGAAGGTGTCTGCTCCCCACCACCGACCCAGCATCTTTCCCACCCAGCGTCTTTCCCACCCAGCTGGCCGTTGGGAGCCTGGAACTGACCTCATGTCGACACACCATTCTTACTCGAGAGCAACCGCCTGGGGTGCGACATAGGCAATTGGAGCTCCGACTGAACATGCAGCCCACGTTGATGTCGTTCCAAGTTGGACACAAGCATCTTGCCGCTGTCGGCGTTGCCAATTTGCCATCCTCCGATGTGGTTGCACAAAGTCCAGCAATCCCGCGTTTTGGGAGTCTTCCCAATGCAGGCAGGCACATAACGACATGACTGCCGCCGTGGAAACAAATCAGAGTCCGAGGTTTCAACACTTGAATGGAACCTGGCACGTTCTCTGGGCGGTCTCGGAACCGGGAGGAGGCCGGCCACCTGCCTGCAGCAAGGATCCTTCTTCACCGCTCTAGACTATTGATGCCCCTTCCGCCCGCGAGACGCAGCTTCACTCCATCCTTCTTGTCTTCCTTGTCTGTCTTGTCTGTGAGATCCAGCCCGCATGGTGACCAGGGGATGCAAACACTTGGCTCTCCATCCTTGGCAGGCCCCGGGGTTGAACAGGAGGTTGTTGCAGCGGCAAGGGTGCACTCTTTGACCCTAACGACTTTGGGCATCTCACGTTAACTAGTGCTTGTCGACACCGTCTCTCCGCTGCAGCACCAGATCACGAGGGTTAAAGATTCTTCCTTTTAGTTTATTGTTGGACGTTGAACCTCGTGTATCGTGGGCTGTGGATGACAAGCCGGCTTGGCGTATCACCTCCCCACACCACAAACATAACATTCCTTGGGTCCTACATTGTTGCTCCAGCTGACGTTCAACTTCAACGTTATTCCGTTCAACGCTGTACTGGGCCGCACTCCTTGGAGTCCTGACGGGTTGGTGAAACGAGCAGACCCGGGCTGATGGAACGACGGACGTGGCAGTGAGACTGTGCCGCCAACAACTCCAGGCAGGCAGCCAACATCAACAGTTGTTGGTGTGTGGCTCTTTTGCGCCTCGTGCCTGCGCCTTGCAACTTTGCCTTGCCTTGTCGTGAAGACCACTTTCTGAGGCCAGGCAGTCAGACACGGCCAACCGACAAGCAATTGTGGGCACACCCGAGGACTTACACCGAGACAACTGTCAGCCTCACGAACTTCTCCTTGTTGCATCTTCACCCACAACAAAAGCTCTTGTTTTTTTTCAGCCGTGGTATGTGCTGTGCTCATCGTCGGGATATCGTCGATTACAACTAGTCTCACCGTCCTCGGCTTCTGGTCTGGCTGCTGACTTCCCAGGTTTCCAACAGGTGACCATCACCACTCCACCACTACCCACCACCGTCTGTATCTGACACTGTGCATCGCTAACATGCACATGCCACAGAACAGAACCAAATACGGCCAGGCTGACTGTGGGCACCAATAGTTCTTGGGCGTCCCGTGTGTTGTGAGAGTTGAGTCACAGTCACAGCAGGCAGAAGCCTGTGGTAGCAGTCCTTTGCGGGTTGCAGCAGTGTTTAAGGAGCGACAAACCAGACTGGAGAGAGAGAGAAACATCACACTTGGTGCAAACTCGCACTCGCCATATTTCTGGCTGGCCGAGACAAGAGTATTGTGCTCTTTGCAACGGGAAGAAGGCGCCGGGCTTTTCTGATTTTTGGACCGCATCTGTCTAAGGCTCCAAAGGCCCTGCTCCAAAGTGAAGGAACCTCGGAAGTTGCTACCTAGAGCAGCATCTTACCTCAGCCCGGAATCCCATGGAAAAGACCAGACGACAGGCGCTCTTTCCTGCTTGGTGTTAATGTTGCGCAGATTGTGACAGCGTCTCCTTCCGAGTTCCTTCCTGGCACCACGACACCACACCACGGCAACACAGTCTGCTGAGTGACAAAGGGAGAAGGAACAACGAGAGGCGGGCCATTCCAGGTTATTGCAGGTTGCTGGTGAGACTTCTTGGCAATCCAGTTTTGGCAGCGATTCTTAGCGTGGGAAGGCAGCGATTTCCATTATCTCGCTTTTTGGAAGCCTCAATCAACCAACCCCAAGAGCAACGTGGTGGCCTATTCCCGTCTGGGTCGGCGACTTGAGCTGCTGGTGACCGTCAGCACCTTTGCCGCACTTGCTGATCCGTGTGGTCCTACCCGGGGATTCTGGAAGCAAGAAACAGCGGTCAGCAATAGCAACAACGCAGAACACCGAAGATCAGCGACGACAGCAGCATCAGCAATAACAAAGTCCCCTCGTCAACTGGAAAACATACCGTCTCCCCACCCCGGTTTCGAACAGAACTCCCTGCATCAGCCAACTTGCTAGTCGCTGCTTCAGAGGAGTGATCCAGCCTTCAGATCCAACCAGGTCTGATATTCGCCTTCAGCTGCCCCGCGCCCCTTCAGTCGCCATCATGGAAGACCCGTTCGACTCGATGGTCGCTCACGGGTCCTCCGGGGAGCCGCTACGGAAGGTCCTGATCAGTCTCCATTACGCCTATCCGACCGCCATCTTCATTTACTACATGGCAACCTCGTCTATCGTCGTGTGTACCCTCCAAACGAGGTCGTCGGACGAGGCTCACCCGCGCCGCCGCGCCATCACCTGGATCTTCATGTTCATCATCCTCACCTACTTCGCCCAACTTGCTGCCCTGGGAGTCCATGGTGCTGTCCGACACATCTTCCCGGTCGGCGAACAGGATGTGGTTATCGGTCTCATGTCCTGCGCCCTAGTCTTTGGAGTCGTCTTTACCGGCTTGTCCGAAGCCACCAACCCGGTCTGGTATCCCTACATGGGGACTTTGGGGATAGCCCTTTTTGTCGAACCATTCGTTGGGATTCTAGCGATGAAGGTCCGGCCTGCAGGGTCCTTTGGAATCATCGGCGTCTTCGACATCTGCACCGCTGCCCTCCGATATCTGGCTTTGATCCTCGCTTTCGCCTTCTATTTTGGAGGAAACCACAGCGCCCGCCAGGAGAAGGGCACCGACTCGGAACGTCAGAGTTTGCTCAAGACGAACGGTCATGCCGGCGACAACTCTGATTCGGACGAGCAGGGGGATGCGACCCAAGCGAACGGCTACGGGGCAACGTCGGACACCTCGACTGATGCCAACCAGTCTTCTTCTTCGGACACGGATGCGTCCAACGAAAGCAACCAGTCCTCGGACACGGACGAAGACGACAATCCTTACGAGAGACGTCAGCGCAAAGCTAACGAGCAGATGGAGAAGCGCCTCAAGGAAAAGGGGAACTGGGTCACATATGCCAAAAGTTTTCTGGTCAGTCTCCCGCCCTGTGTGGTATCCCAAGCCCATCATCACTGACACCCCTTTCTCAGGTTTTCGTTCCTTACGTCTGGCCAGTCAATCAACGCTCGTTGCAGGTCCGCGTCGTGCTCGTGGGAATGTGCCTGCTGGCCATGAATTTCATCAACGTCATGATTCCGCGCCAGCTGGGTATCATCATGGACAGTCTCAGCGGTAAAAACGATAAAAACCCATGGAACGAGGTCATGTTCTTCGCTGGCCTCAAGCTGGTGGCTTCGGAAGCCGGTCTTTCGCTTTTGCGTCAATGGCTCTGGATCCCCGTCGAGTTTTACTCGTTCGGTGCCATCAGCACGGCCGCCTATTCTCACGTTCTCAACCTCTCGTCCGACTTCCACGACTCCAAGAGCTCTTCCGATATCATGATGGCGATATCCTGCGGTCAGAGCATCTCCAACATCCTCGAATCAATATGTTTCCGGGCCGTCCCCATGCTCATCGATATGGTCGTGGCGTTCGCCTACCTCTCAGCAACCTTTGGCCCGTACGAGGGCTTCATCACCATCGCCACTGCCACCATCTTTATTTTCATTGCCACTCGCATGATAGCAGCGCTCAAGTCGGCCCGGAGAAACGAGGTCGGTGCTTGGTACAAGGAGCACTATGTCCGCCAGGCCGGAATCCAGGGCTGGTCGACGGTTGCTAGCTTCAACCAGATCGGCCATGAGGAAGACCGCTACTCGCTGGCTGTCAAGGATCGCGTCGAAAAGACCCAAGAGGTTTATTTTGGCTATGTGGTCGCCTATGCCTTCCAATTTCTCGTGCTTCTCTCCGGCCTCCTCGCCGGAGCCTTCTTGGCCGTGTACCAGGTCACTCACGAAAAAGCAACCCCTGGTGAGTTCGTCATGTTGCTGACGTACTGGGCCCAGCTGGTCTCTCCTCTCACTTTCTTTGCCGGTCTGGGAAAGAGCATCTCGAGGGACCTCCTCCAAGCCGAGCAACTGCTCGATATCATGCAAACCAAGCCGAGTGTCGTCAGCAAGGACGGAGCGCCGCCTCTCGAATTCACCGGCGGAGAAGTCAGCTTCGACCAGGTCTGTTTCTCGTATGACAAGAAGAAGGATATCTTGAAAGAGATCAACTTCACGGCGACGCCGGGCATGTCGGTTGCCTTTGTTGGTGCTACAGGCGCCGGCAAATCCACCATCTTGAAGCTTTTGGATCGCTTCTACGATGTCACAAAGGGGTCGATCAAGATTGATGGGCAGGATATCCGGGACGTTGATCTCTTCAGGTATGCTTGTCGGGGCTTCATAGTACCTCGTGTCATTTGCTGACCAGTCGCAGCCTTCGAGCCCAGATCGGAGTCGTGCCACAGGCTCCTATCTTGTTTGACGACACCGTCATGAACAACGTCCGCTATGCAAAGCTCAGCGCCACTGACGAGGAGATTTACGAAGCCTGCAAGGCTGCTAGCATCCACGAGCAGATCTTGACCTTTTCTGACGGTAGGCAGTTCCGCCCCTCACCCCCTCGGACTATGAGCGAGACTGACAGGCACAAGGCTATCAAACCAAGGTTGGAGAGAGGGGCGTCAAGCTTTCTGGTGGCGAGCTGCAGCGAGTGGCGATTGCTCGCGCCATCTTGAAGCGGCCCGCGATTGTGTTGCTCGACGAGGCGACGAGTGCCGTCGATACCGAGACCGAACAGAAGATCCAAGAGGCGCTACGTACGCTCTGCGAAGGCCGCACGACCTTTATTGTTGCGTAAGTGCAAACCAATGGTTCTCCCTCTCCCAGGGTTTTACTGACAGACATAGTCACCGCTTGTCCACAATCATGAATGCCGACCGCATCATTGTCGTAACGGGAGGAGAGATTGTTGAGCAGGGCAGCCACGAAGAGCTTATCCGCGCGGACGGGAAGTACGCGGAGCTCTGGTCGAAGCAGATCTTTGTGAAGCCCAAGGACGACAAGGAACCAAAAGAGGACAAGTCCAAGTCCGCCACCAAGGGGCGGAAGGCGCCTAACATCGTCAACGACCTGAGTGCCGAGGCGACCAGCTCCGAGCTGGCCAAGGTCAAATCGACTCCAACCACGAACGACCAGACTAACGGTCCGGCCGAGGGGTCCGACAGCACCAATGATGACAACACACCAACCACGCCGGGCCACAAGAAAGAGGTATGAGCGATAGAAACCCGTCAAGGCGTGCATGTATTACTATTATTATTATCAACATCTAAATACATACATACCTTTGACCCGTTTCTATCCTGGGCCTGCCTCTCTCTAACAAGCCCCCCTAAAACCACAAGGGCTCCCAGCTAAACCCCGGCGCCCCGGTCTTTACGCCCAGGTCTGCGACCACCCCAGCCGGCATCGCCGCGCCGTCGTCAGTTCGCACCCCTTCCAGCCCGACCAGACGACAGCAGCACCCACCCCAGCCACAGCCACGAACACAACAACAGCAGCAACAACAGCAACGCCAACAACAAATCCACCACCGCTCGATGGACGGCTTCCTGGACACCAACAACCGCCCTCGTAGTCGGAGCCCCCTGCCCGTGCCCGCTGCGCCGCCGCCTTCGCCTTCCCCTTCGCCGCACGTCCACTTTTTTGCTGCTGCTGCTGCTGCTGCTGCTGCTGCGCCCGTGCCTGTCGTGATGGTGCCGGCCGCGTATGCGCCGCTGTTTCAGGCGCATGCGCATGCGCATCCGGTGTTTTCGCTTTCGCAGCCTGTGTTGCCGCCGCCGCTTCCGCTGGCGTTTTCGATGCCGGTGCCGATGCCGCTACCGCCGGTGCCGGTTAGGTTCCATTTGGGGTTGGGTGGGTCGGGTTCTGGTGTTGATGTTGGGGTTGGGGTTGTTGAGGGGGAGGTGGATGGGAGGAGGGTGTTGGCAGAGGGAAAGGTAAAAGGGAAGAGGAGGGAGGGTGGTGCTGCTGGTTCTAGGAGGAGGGTGGAGGAGCTGGGGAGGGAGTCTGCCGCCTCTTCCTCTGCTCTCTTTTCTACGCCGTCGTCGTCAGTGTCGTTGTCGGGGTCGGGCTCGAATACTTCGCCGTCTGCTGTTGCTGCTGCTGCTGGGCTGGGTGACGACGCGGGGAGGGATGTGCCAAGGTATCCGAGGTATTCGAGGAGGGTGCAGTCCAAGAGTGAGCCGGGGGCTTTGGGAGTCGCGGCGGTGGGGTATTCGTCTGGTTCTGGTTCTCCTTTGCGTAGGGGGGAGGGATCGGAGATGTGAGTTTGCTGGTTTTTCTTTTCTTTCGTTCTCCCCGCTCCCTCTTTATCTTTTTTTCTTGTTCTTTTTCTTCTTTGACTGCATGATATAACGGATGGTGTTGTTTGTTTGTTTATGGGAGCCAAAAGGAGTATTGGCTACCTATTCTTATTTGCTTCTCGAGGTAGGGTACGGCATCTGTTTCTTAGGATTAGGATCATGGAGAGCTTGATGATCATCATTATGATGGAGTGTCGGAATATCGGAGTGTCAAAGTGAGTACGAGAGGAGGGAGTGGCTTTGGGTGCTGGTTTTACTGACTTGGCATTTTGTTGCTTTTCTCCTTCTTGGGGGTTATGATAAAATGGATCGATGGATGGATGGTAACAGACATGCAGTATGTTAGTAAGTTGAGTTAGATATTGTGAAAAGTGAGGATCGGCTATCAAAAAGAGGAGTTTGTCGTTTGGAATGCAGTAGGCGAGCATGGGCAGCGGGAAAAGGGGCAAAAGTACTTTTTCGCAGACTGTTAGCCTCTGACGGTACCTCAGCTATTGTCGAGGCTTGGGGATTGAGGTGGCGATACCTCACTCACCTACCTACTTTGGGAAATAAAAGAAAAAGAGGTATGATCACCTGTTTGTGATGTCTGTCTGAATGGTGATGCTTGTAGAATTCGTGGCCGAGTACGGAACAAGACGAGTCATATTGGTGGCTTGCGTTGAGCTTGATGTTGATGGGAGTGATGATATTTCGAATTTGGAGTATTTATTAGGAGGCGTGTAGGGTGGAGAGTATAAACACACACCGAAAGGCCACTATTTCGAAGTTCGTCTTGTTATGAGCCAAGCTTTGAAAAGGAATTGGGTATTTGGTTAGATAGCTGATAGGATCTGAAGCAATGTTGAACATCTCTGGGAACTGAATAAACCACGAAACATGCTGTGAACCTATTGCAGGGTCACGCTTCAAAAGGAAAAAAAGGGGGGCGAAACAAGCAAACCATCCACCCGAATCCAACCCAACCCACCCCTATTCCCGCAACGTCGTGAGAATCATCACAACCAAATCATGGAACAGGTATCCGCATTCGAAGCAAACAGGACGACAAGAAAAGGAAATGTGGCTCCCCTCCCCTCCCTCAGAAATCCCCGACTAGACCCCCTTCTGGCCCTTGGGCTCGGGCAGCCCCTCGCCCAGGTCCAGATGCTGCATGACCTCGACCGCAAGCTGGTTTTCCTCGCGCATATCGTCCTCCTCCTTTCGCTTCTGCGTCTCTTGTTGCTGTGATTGATCCCCCACCGCGTCCTGACGTCCATTGTCCTCATCCTCTTCCTCATTGGGGATAGCCTTTCCCTTAACCCCCTGACCCGAACCCGGATCTGGCACCACCAGCTCATCCTCGCCCTTCCCCGCGCGCCCGTGGCCACGCCTCTTGACCTTCCCCACGACATCCCCCGCCTTCTTCTTCACCTTGATGTACATCTCGAGGCCGACAAGCACAGCGTAGCTCTTACTCACGCTGACGCGGCCCATGTCGACGCCGGCGTCCTTGAGCGAGCGGACAAAGGCGCGGAAGTTGGCGGCGGGCGGGCGGTAGTGGCCCGATAGTGGCGACAGGTTGGTCAATCGGCCGTCGCGGATGCGGATGAGCCCCGCGGCCGAGATGCGGCTGCCCTGCAGAAAGGACGAGTGCTGGAACGCCCCCGAGTTCTTGATGCCGACGTAGAGGCGGAACGAGGTGTCGGCGACGAAGATCCACGTGTTCTTGCGGACCGTCTTGCGGAGGAGCTTGTTGAGGATCGTGGCGCCCGAGAGGTGGTGGGAGATTTTCTTCATGGGCGCGGCGGGCGGGTCGGCGTAGCGAGCTGCGTTGGCCGAGGTGATGGACGAGTCCGATGAGGAGGAAGAGGACGAGGAAGGGCGCGAGGAGAAGCCCGAGTCGGTGGCCGAGTCGCCGAGGAGGGCGGTGTGGTGATTGTTCGAGACGGGGGCGTAGGCCGGGGTGGGGTCGTCGCTGGGCACGATGCCGTGGATCGAGTCTTTCCATTTCTGGGACGTGTCGATCCGCGCGCCGTTCTTGGCCCAGCAGAGGTGGCCTTCGTTGTCGACGTTGACTAGGTAGTACTGGCGCTCCTCGCGCGAGAGGTAGCGGACCTGCTCGCGGTCCAGCGTCTCGCGCGGCATGGCGGGGATGTCGAGGTCCTTGCCCTCGCCGTAGTCGAGCCAGTAGAAGAAGTTCTCGTTGGTCTCGGCGCGCTTCCACTCCTCGTGGTATACGCGTAGGTTGGCGCCGTAGCGGTGCTTCAGGTCGACCATCTCGAGGAAATACTGCAGGCCCATCATCCTGGCCTCCTGCTTGCGGCGCAGCTTGGCCTCCTCCTTCTTTTTGCGCGCCAGCTTCTTTTTCTCCTCTGATTTCTTGCGGTCGTCTGAATCCGAGTCGGACGATGACGACGACGACGAGGAAGAAGACGACGAGCTGGTCGAAGCATCGGCGTCGACATCGTTTCCAGCATGGCGAGCGATGGTCGACACCTTCTTCCAGTTCTGGCGGGCCGTGGACGAGCGGCTGACTGGCCGTCCTTCCGAGGCCGCCAGGCTATCGGAGGTGAAGGCGCTGCGGGCGCGTGGTTTTGTCATCTCTCTCCATTGCGCCTCCCGGACGGCGTGTAACCAGCGGGTCGAAGCGTCGATACCTAGTCCCTTCACCTGACGGCGGACACGGTAGCCGCGGTAGGTGCGCTGGATGAGGGTTGCAGCCTTGTTGCGGATGCCATCCTCGATGGTGCCGGTGCCAGTGCTGGTGCTGGTGCTGGTGCTGGCACGGCGGCCAAAGCCAAACTTGCTGGCGAGACGGGCATGGGCGGATTGGGATGGCGGGCTCGGGGCGGGCTCAAGACTCTGACGCTTCTCGCGCTGCAGCCGCTTCTGCTCGGCTTCTCGCTCGGCCTGCACTCCGGCGATTTGGTTGAACTCTTCTTTGGTCGGCACCACCAGCGAGTCGAGGTACTCTTGGTGGCTTCGCGACGAAAGCACCGAGTCAACAGAGCTCTGCGACAGCGGGCGCGCTGACCTTGATGATCGTTTGTTTCTGGGACTGGGACTGTTGTCCGGGCTTGTCGTCGTGGGCAGCAATGGTGGGGTTCCTGTCCCGGATGACGTCGCCCCAGAGTTCGCAGCGCTGTTGGCGGGGTCCATCTTTGCCGGATCAGCAGGGGGAGGGGGAGGGGCCGAGAGTGTAATTCCCTTGCTGAGATAGACGCTTGCTACAGGGAAGTCAGTGATGTTTGGAGGTAAGGTATGGCTGCTGTTCGCACTTGGTTCACAAAAAAAGGGATGTCGACAGATGGCACAAGCCACAATTTATTCTCTTGTCGAGTTGGCCAACGTTAGCTGGAAACATTCCCGAAAGGTTGCATGTAAAAAAAGTCCGACCCAACTCGTGGGCTTCATTTTCAGCGCATGCCCTCGGACGCGCCAGCACGAAGGGGATTTAGCGAGACGCGGGCCCGAAGATAGGCCCGGGAACGGCCAAGTGTAACCGCGCGTCAGTGGACCCCGACCTGACGAAAGCCACTAATGTTACCTAATGATCACCAGCTTGCCGTCCAATCAATCCTCAATCACTCCTCCCGCTTCCCGACCGTCCCGCTATCAAGAGGTTGCGCTGGGCTGAACATGGCGCGCGCTGCTCTCCATAATAGGCATCCAGGGCGCCCGCCATCTTTGCGGCCTCCAGGGCTTCATCTAACGCCCAACCCAACCGCCCGGCAAGGAGAAAGTGAAAGCACTCGAAAGTCCCAACACCTGCCCATCTGTCAAACCAACTCCCATCACTAACGACCATTTTGCAAGCCATGGCAGCTATCTCGCAAAGGACCATGTGCGATATCCACCCCGGACCGAATTTCTTGGATGTCCCTATGCGCCCGTCACGAAACAAAAGTGCAACCAACATCGAGGCCATACCTCTCGGACACACAAAATACACGCTTCACCAGGCCAACCTGTCCCTGTTTTCCAGTCAAGTGACACCACCATGGCCCAACCACCCTCCAACGAAGGTGAAGCCCAACTGGAGATGATGCACCAACGCTGCCATCCTCCTGCCGACTGGATCTCCGACTCCATTCTTATGCCGAACATCCGCGAACCCCTGAATCCCTACCAGCGCAACCTCCCCATCCTTTGCTCACTCCCGCGACGGCGGTCAGTCGTCGTGTGTGACAAAACTGTCAATCATGAACTCCCAAAGCTCAAAGATGGACATCCCGCCAGATGGGCCCTGGCTGCCATGCGGAGTGAGCCGCACGCCGAAAACCAAATTGTCCTCCGTTTCCAGGTGCCTTCGTCTCCTCCTTTGAGTCTCCATCTCGCAGAGGTGGGGAGGGCAGCACTTGAAACGGTCCTGCATGGCCTCACGGACGACATCCGTGAACAAGCCGCGCCAAGTAAATGACTTTTTGTCGATCATGAACTCGTACCGAAGGTACACGCCATAGTGCTGGTCGCGGATACCTTCGAGAAAGTATCTAAGCCGGACAGGGTGGGCATGGATATGGCGGTGGCGTTCCGTCGCTTTCTTGTAGAGACCATCGAGAGCCTTGAAATAGTCTTCAGGGTGTCTGTCAAAGTGCCGGTCCTCGTCCATCTGCAGCTCGTTGAACGAACGGACCAACTCAATCTCGCCGTTGTACTCGCTGCCCAGGGCGTCCAAGATCTTGCG
Source organism: Chaetomiaceae sp. PYS4301M (assembly GCA_023628425.1). Taxonomy (NCBI): domain Eukaryota; kingdom Fungi; phylum Ascomycota; class Sordariomycetes; order Sordariales; family Chaetomiaceae; species Chaetomiaceae sp. PYS4301M. The sequence goes on along the minus strand of JAMAKR010000018.1, from coordinate 210,965 downwards.
GTAAGTCGACTTCGGGCTATCATAACGGAGGCACCAGCCGAGGCACCGGATGCGTTCGAGCAACCTGTGGTCCTGAATCGAAGTTATCATCAACTCCATGATGTCCTGCCGGTCGTTGTCCCACTTCTCATACGCCACATCACCCTCGGGCCACGGGAGCTCCATCGTGATGTGATTATAGAGTGCATCCCGGTGCAGAGAGAGTTCCAGCATTGCCTTCCAATTCTCCTTGTCGCCTTCTCCGGGCAGGGTGGGCAAAGGCATGAGGACGCGCCGCTGTTGACTGTGTTTCACCGTAGTTGTCATGATGTTTGATAACTGGTCCGCGAGCTCTTGTTGCTGCTGCAGGACAGTGGTCAGAATGTCAGACATCTGTGCCACTAACTGCTGGTTCTGCTCGACGACGAGAGAGGCCTCGGTCACCGCGTCGGACAGTCGAGCGATGTCTTGAGATAGCTGCGAAGTGGGCAGCTGAGGTGCCGACCTCTGGCGCTGGCCCTGTCTCGTCATCTTGCTTGGCCAGTTGTTGGAAGTGGCAGATGGATATCGGCCAGATGTTGGGAGTGGAAGATGATAACGCCCAGATGTTGGGAGTGGAAGATGATATCGCCCAAGTCCACAAGCTTCTGATGAACTGGTAAGAGTTGCAGCAATCAAGGCTTCTTGTAATGGAGGGAATGACAAAGAGAGAATTGTTGGATGGCGAGAACCGGGGAGGGGCTGCCGGATGGAAAGCTGAAGAACCCGTCCGCTTGGGCTGGTTCCAAGCGACCGCCCGGAATGTCAGCCACTGCACCCAGCCAGCCCGCTTGGGAAGATCTGGGGCAAGTATGGTGACAAGAGTCCGGGTTCCGACTTATTCTTAATCAAGCTCTACTTAACATCGGTCGTTAGCAATGGTTTTGAGGTGTGGTGATGGATGGGATCTGCCGAACTTGACCAAGTAATGAGCACAAGTCGAGTGTCAATCTCGTTGAGAAGGGACCTGAGGTCAGAAACTTAAAACAGTTGACGCTTTTTGGTGAGGTCGAGAAAATTGTGCGCGATGATAAAATTGGCACCCATGAAGTGCCTGGTTTGGGAAGTGCACTGCGTTTTGTTCATCAAGAGGAAGGAAGGAGCGAGGATGGGAGAGTCTTTCAAGGGGTGTATTGTTTGCTGATGGTAATTACCAATATATATACGGAATACCTTACATTGCAACGAGGGCCATCCTGATGGAGCCAGGGACCGTTCTCGATTTTCCTAGCTTTATGTTTATTCCAAGCCAATTTCTTCGATTACACGAGTGGCTTCTGTATTTTGATCTCGCTCATTTTGCTTGACTCTTCTTTTGTCCTGACACTCATTGCCAATCTGTTTCGGCAGACCAGGTTAAATACAGTGTAATTACATACCGACATGGCAGTTGTGACCCCAGTTTCACAATTCACGTTAAACACACGTTGCACTCAGTTCACCTCTCTCACACCAAGTGCAATCTGAACAGCCACTCGTTCACCATGCACTGAGGAAACAAACAAACAAACACTACATATACAAAAAGGCCCATCTCAGCCGTCTGAGAAATGCCAATGATCTCGACTTTTCCCTACACATCACCAGCTGCACCTCGCAGCCCCTCCTCGCAACAATGAAACCCCCTTTCACCTCCTCCCTCTCTCCCCTCCTCTTACTCCTCCTATCCCAAGCCCACATCTGTCTCACCTACACCCCCCTCTCCGACACCTCCCTCCGCCACCTCACCAACCCCCTTACCTCCACCTCCACCCCCCACCCCCCAACAGACCCCGACTTCGACCCAACCCACGGCACCCTCCTCGCCCCGATCCTCCGCCCCCGCGTGCCCGGCACGCCAGGCCACGCCCTCGTCCAAGAACACTTCGTCTCCTTCGTGCGCACCCACCTGCACCCCTCCTGGCAGCTGGAATGGCACAACACGACCTCGACGACGCCCGCCACCGGCGCCAAGCAGGTCCCCTTCCAGAACCTCATCCTGCGGCGCGATCCGCCCGGTGCGGGTGCGCGCGGGAAGGGGCGGGGGGATGTTGCGCGTCTGACGCTGGCCGCGCATTATGATAGTCTGTATCGGCCTGAGGGGTTTGTGGGGGCTGTGGATAGTGCGGTGCCGTGCGCGGTGTTGTTGTTTGTGGCGAGGGCGGTGGATGAGGCTTTGACGAGGCGGTGGGAGGGGGGTGGTGATGATGATGGGCTGGGGTTGGAGGAGGAGGAGGGGGAGAAGGGGGTGCAGATTTTGTTGTTGGATGGGGAGGAGGCGTGGGTGCAGTGGAACGAGATGGATAGTTTGTATGGGTCGAGGTGAGTGGTTCTTTTTTTTCTTTTTTTTTCTTTCTTGGTCTGGGGAGAATGGCTGCTAACGAATGGACAGGGCGCTGGCTGAGGCGTGGGAGGACACGCAGTACGAGCCTGGGAGCAACTTTGCCACGCCGCTGGAGGCTATCAGCCTGTTTGTGCTGCTGGACTTGCTGGGTGCTCCCGAACCGAACATCCCGTCGTACTTCCCCAACACGCACTGGGCGTACCAGAACATGGCCAAGGTCGAGGAGAGGTTAAGGAAGCTGGGCGTGCTGCAAACGAACGCGAAGAGGCCGTTCTTGCCGGAGAGCGAGGAAGAGCGGGTAGAGTTCCGGGGTTATGTACAGGACGACCATGTCCCGTTCATGCGGCGGGGTGTCGACGTTCTGCACATCATTCCCTCGCCGTTCCCCGTGGTGTGGCATACATTAGACGACGACGGGGCGCATCTGGATGTGCCGACCATCAGGGACTGGGCGAAGATCATGACTGGGTTCGTGGCCGAGTGGATGGACTTGGAAGGATACCTTGATAAAGTGGGAACGGAGAAGCCAGAGAGCGGTTATTCTGACAAGGATGAGCTGTAGCCATGTTGGAATCTTGGAGTAGTTTTCGACTGATACCAGGGTACTCTTGAGGGGGGATTTGCTTGCTTGTACATAGGGGAGGAGCCATCTCAGCCAGAACTGCACATACACACATATACGCCAAGATAATTGTGCTCCTGAGTCGTACAGAAGTTGAGAGTTTGGATTTATGAACAAAGCCAACCAGTTGGCCATGGTTTCGTCAAGTCGTCAGCCTGGACATCAGCCATGCGCAGGCCATGTAATTAACCCTAACCCTGGATCTTGAATTTGGTCTTTGTGTTCATTGCATCTTATCTAATCAGAAGCTGGCTGATGACGATGTTGATCTTGATCCACAAGCACTCCTTGACCCAGGGCCTTGGCGAGACTTAAGGTTAGCAACACGGTGCTTTGAGGTTCCACTGTATCGTGTTAATAAACCCCAACTCAATACCACGAGGAACCCGGCGCAACCGCCTTGCATCCACACATCCTTCCAACTTGCCACATTTCTGCGAACGAGCAGCCCGATACTCACATTCAGCACAACGTACTCCGTATATATTCAGCGCATATCCCTTCCCCCGGTTCGCCATCTCCGGACTTGTCTCGGCCTCCTCTTGTCTGCGCAACCCCCGAGTTGTCGCCCCGCCGTCGTCGCAGCAGTTGAGCTCACAGCACAGGGTCCCCTCAATTGATACTTGGTCCTGGATCAGTTCATGAGGTAGCGCCTCACCGCGGACGGCCTGAATGGAGTCGGATGACGACCGAGAACAACACCCACATCCCTCACCCCCAGAAGAAGGGACACCAGATGCTTCCAGCCCGCCGCAGCGCAGCGGCGCAGGCCAAGATGGCCATGATTCCGCAGGGGACAGCACACCAATAAATGGCGATACCCAACCCGCTGGCCCACCTCGTGAAACCGAATCCCAGCGCGCGGCGCTGTTCCCCGAAGACGACGACAACGCGTCCGAGGCCTCGATCCCCTCTGACGCCACCGACGAACCGGTCATCTCTCCGGCCGTCTCAATTCCGCCATACTGGTCGCACTCGCGCGACCAACAACATAACAGCCTACAACCTCATACCCTGGGCCACTCACGCGCCGTCTCCAGCGCCTCGGCCGACTCAGTATTACCGCCGGGTGCCATTACTCTGCAGGATAACGAGCGGGATGACGAGGACGACGACGAACATGCGGGCCGACGCAGCAACAGTAGCGATCTCTATGGACGCGACCGCAACAGGGCTTGCTGGGCCCGCAGCGTCCAGGTGACGGACTACGTGCTGGTGAACGGGAGTACCACAAACATAGGCGCATTTGTCGTGTGGAATATCCGGGTCGAGACGTTAAATGTGGGTTTAAAACGGATTGCAGAGTGGGCGTGCATTGTGCTGATATGCCCCAGGGCTCCCGCATGAACATACGCAAGCGCTACTCGGAGTTTGACGACCTCCGCCGGCGCCTGGTGCAGACCTTCCCCAACTTCGAGGCGGCCGTGCCGGCACTGCCACCCAAGAGCATGCTGAAGCGTTTCCATCCCCGCTTCCTCGAGAAGAGGCGAGCTGGGCTGCAGTATTTTCTCAAGTAAGCGGTGCGTTCGGGGACTGCGAGACTTGCGCTAACTCGAGCAGCTGTATTCTCCTCAACCCGGAGTTTTCGGGCTCCCCGGTGCTGAAGGACTTTCTCTTTACGTAGTTCCGATCCCAAGCAGCGGGTGTTTTCTATATAATAACGAAGTCAACGATTAATGATAATCTTGAATAATCATCACACACCTCCAAACAACCTACTTCTGTTAGCAGACTGGGTTAAATCATCAACAAGCCGACGACGACGTCCTCCGCTATCATCTTACCCCTGGCATTTTTACACGTTCCTTCTCCCCTCCTGGCGCCTTTCTTTGACTTGCCGCCCACCCACCATCCCCTTCGCGCACGAATCAACCCCAAAGTTGATTCCTGTCCACCACCGCCGCCTGTCCACCACCGCCGCCTATCCACCACCGCCGCCTGCCCACCACCACCGCCGAACCAAGATGCCCGCCGGATTCAGAACGTTCTACAACCTGTTGACGTTCGTCAACCTGCTCGGCCTCGGGCTCAGGCCCTTCGCCAGGCTCCTGGGGCTACCCGACGGGGCCATCACTCTGCTGAACCGGGCCATCGACGACCCGCAACAAGAGATGGACGTCGACATGGCCGCGATGGTGCGCCTGGCAGAGGTCGTGGGCGGAGATAGGCGTCCGCTACGTGGGGGCGGGGAACGGGAACGGCACGCTCTTCATCTGAGAATACAACTTCAAGTTGGGGCGCGTCTCTCTTAAATCTGTGTTCCTTTTGCGCGTGCTCGTTTGAAACCATTACGACTCCCAGTTCCAGACGGCGTTGTGGTTCTCGTAGTTTTTGCTTCTGTCAGCCAGCTTTTGCCACGGACCGGCCCTCCTCTTCCCTCTCCCTAGGCTGGCTCACTTCTGTCCGCAAGTGTGATGGAGCATCTGGACGAGTCGATGTGATTGTTCGTTCTGCCTGTCATAGACACGCTTGCCTTCACATCGTATCTCCACGGCCAGGACGCCATCAAGATATCTTTATTAAAGACGTAAAGTAAATCATTAGCTCTCTTCATATTTCATAAACGTCCACTCCCAGCTGCGCTCTCGCTGTGGTGAGAATATAACCCTATCCCTCAGTGCCACCCCGCGCTCCAGCAAACCCCCTTTCACACCCGTCCCCCTTCCACCTTCACCCCCCAGATCTCTGTCCCCCCCTCCCCCACTCTCTGCACCCCCCACCCCCCTCTCTCTATTACCCAGACATCTGTGCTGTGGAAATCCAGAAGTCGTCGTGAAAAAGAAACGCAAGAAGAAGAAGAAAAGAAGAAAAAGCGCTGCTTTGCCAGCCAGGGCCATTTAATGCCATCAATGCCAATGACACCCCGAAAAAACGAAGAACGCCATGCTACGATGCAAAAAGACCCAATGCCCTCAACTTTCCAGCCCCGAGAAAAAGCCAACACCGTAAAAACCCCCTTCCCGCGGTGACTCAAAAAATGTTGAATAATTAGGCCCCCCACCCTCCCCCTTCTTCCCCCCTTTCACACTCCGAGCTCAGCCTCTTCTTCCAAAGGCAGCTCACCTCCCCCCCAAACACCTCGCCAACACCGTCTCTCTTTTCGACTGCCAATCCGAAAGCCGAATTTAATCCGCCTTCCCATTCATCCCACCACCGCTCGCAACGCGCATATTCTCCATCTGCTTCTCATACGGAATCGTCAAGCAGTTAATCCCCAAAAACCGGCAGATGCTGGTCGTAACCAGCCAAGCCCAGCGGAAATACACAACCGCCGCAAAGACGAGGTACGCAAGCAGATACCAGTACTCGATCTGGGCCGTAACAGGGGCGAGGCCGACGCGGGGCAGGTTAGCCAGCACGGCGCCGCCGACGAGGGGCCAGAGCATGACGGTCCAGTAGGGGAACGGCTGGCGGGTCAGGTGGGCGAGGATCATCTTGGTGGTCATGCGGCCGAAGACGAAGCTCATGACGACGCAGAAGAGGACGAGGTGGTTCTCGGTGCAGAGGGTCGAGTAGGGCGAGTAGAGCCAGGCGCAGATGGAGAGGACGAAGACCAGCATGGGCGTCCACTCGAGGAAGACGGGCGCGAGGAGCAGGCCCTTGGCGCGGCGGGCTTGGATGACGTTGTGGATGCAGAAGGGGATGTGGGCGCCGAGCATCGAGATGATGATGACGGGCACCCAGAGGTCGCGGAACGAGACGCGGTCGAGGGTCTCCTGGCTCACGCCGAAGACCTGGAATACCGAGAGGCTGGGGCCGAAGAGCTTGACGAGGGGCTCGCTCCAGATGCCCGGGCCGTAGTAGCCCGAGAGGATCATGATGATGCAGGCGAGCAGGAGACCTTCGGTGGGGCCGTTGATGACGCCCAGGTAGAGGGTGTGGGTGTGGTACGTCTCCCAGGTCGAGAACCACATGGGCACGCAGGGGCAGAGGGCGGTGAAGACGCCGGCCTTGGAGGTACCGAGGCCCATGGCGGCCGTTTCGAGCAGGCTGGCGAGGGTGCAGTTCAGGCTGTCGATGCCGTGATCGAAAAGCTCGCCGAGGCCGCTCGAGGTGCCGGTGCGGCGGGCCTGCTTGCCGTCGACGTTGTCGAGGGTCTGGTACATGAATAGCCCAAAGGCAAAACTATAATATACCCATGGAGGTGCCTGACTGGTCAGTGCGGGGGTGATCATGGCCGAAAAAAGGGCGGCACACGACGTACTGGTCCTTCAAGATCCGGCATCATGACCGCCAGCAAGACGACGTTGAAGATGATGAACATGAAGCCCAAGAGGGTCACCATGTTCGGCGCCACCCACATGGGTAATATTTCGACGAAGGCATTCCACTATTCAATAATTTCTTAGCCATGTTTCTCTCGCAAGTGTCGCGCAAATCCTCCAAGTGCCGTGTCCCCGCCCCTCGAGGGCAGAGGAAGCAGGCGGGTTGCGGCGCAGTGGGAAGAGGGCATTGCGTACGTATGGGCGCAGGATGTAGTGCGATATCGGCGACTTGTCGACGGACGAGTATTTGTAGGTCTTGAGGTGGATGAGCGCATCGTCCGAGACGCACTCGGCGACTGCTTCTTCTGTTGGTCGGGCGAGGCATGGTTAGCATACCATGCTGAAAACAATGACCTCGACTCGGACTCGACGTTGAAAAGCGATAGATCGCAAGTCGCAAGTCGGGAGTCGTAAGTTGGGGACAGTGCAAAGGTGGGGCAGGGGTCATTGCGCACTGCTGTTGTTGATGGTGAGGAGAGCCATGGTCGACTGTCTGACTGTCGGTCAGGCCGCGAACAACCGCCGACTTCCGAAGAGGGATGCTTTTGTTGTGTAGGTACGGTACGTGTGGTACGATCGACAGGAGGTCCGTCTTCAGGGTTGGATAAATCGGGGCAACAAGGGTTGGAAAGTTGAGGGGTTCTGGGTTCTGGGTTAAGGGTCAGGTAGGGTCGTGGAGGTCGTCGCTAAAAGGTCCCGTGGTTTTCGTCGGCTCCGTTCCGGACTTGTCTTGGGGGGGACGGAAGAGAGGGCGTGATTGATTGGGAAGAAGCGAAAAAAAAGGACAAAAGTTTCAGGGTCGCAATCGCCCCGGCGCCACAAGCGAATGCATGCGGTCCCCAGCGGATCAGAGAGTTGTCGATTGTGTCTTTGGGTTCCACATGCCCCCTGCAAGGGTTCTTTGAAGGGGTTATGGGGTTTCTGAACTTTTTCTTCCCCCAGTTGTTGCTGAGGAACATCGAATCAAAAACCTCAGGGGGACAGGCTTTCCCCAACAAGGCGGCGGGGATCCACCCCACGCGCAGACGGGCAATTCAGCTAGCCCGACACGTGAAAGCGGGCGTGGACGAGTCGTGAGCCTGACGTGGGCGGTGAGCGTCTGATTTGTTGATGGCTGGGCTGGGTGCAGCACTCGACGCAGTGTATTCCGTACAGAATACACGACAAATTTCAGGGCGAACAGGGTGGCGATTCAGATGTTACGAAATTCAAGTCTGACGAGTCAGCAAGACCCTGAACTGTGGCCAGGAACAATCGAATAGATCGGATGGGAAACAAAAGGGTCGTCCAATGAGGCCGCGGGCAGGTTATCAGATGAAACATCCGATCAGCGATGGAAACACCAGTCTCGGCATCCTTGCCAATTGGCGACCACACAAAGGGAGCTGCTTCGTACGGCAGCAGCCATTGTGGAAGAGGGACAGGGTCCGGTTGAATGAATGCCATTGTGACGATATAAAATGCAATACCCGAATTCCCATTCGTCAGACTCGAAGGAGTCAGGCATTGGGGGGGCCAAAAAAGAACTGCCCAGATTAACACTGTTCCCGCTGTTGGTATGGCCATCTGCCGTGTTTGTCCAACAAGGTTCCACCGAAACACAGCCCCTGTCCTCCTGTTCCAACTTCCACTGGCCTTCCCCGGACCCTCTAGATTAATACCCCAACATCACTCTCCCAACTTCCACTTCCACCACCTCTCGACATCCGCTTCTCAGAGCAGCATGGCGAACCCAGCGAACAGACCACCCGCGACAACCGCAAGACCGTACGAGTCTCCGAAACGCAGCGCGCCAGCCGCGTTCTTGCCGCCCTTCTTGTTGTTGTCCTCATCGCCCGAGCCGGCCAAGCCGTCGAAGACCTGGTTGGTGGGCGTGGCCGTGGCCGACGCCGAAGTGGCTGCTGTTGTCGTGGTAGCGTTGGCGCGGATCGGGTCCTGCGCACCGCAGGGGTGCTTCTCGCGGCAGTCCGAGGCGCACTGGTTGTTACTGCCACAGTCCGTGACGCAGTTGGTGCCCCATTGCGTGCACACGTGGTAGGGGAGAGTGAGGGTGTATTCCGAGACGTTGGGCTGCTTGTTATCGCTGCAGACGCAGCCGTAGGTGAGCGATTCCTGAGAGGCTGGTTAGCAGGATGACTACGCCGTCTGATGACGGAGGGGGCTTCCGACGTACGGCGTCGCAGGTGTTGATCTTTGGCGGGCCGGTCGTGGTCTGGAGGCAGATGGTAGGGCAGGTGCTCCGCTGGTCGTTGCACCACGCCTCTGCGTTGCTGGTCAGTCCACTGTCGTCTTCCTTCTCGGGATGCGGCGGGTATTACTCTTCAGCGCCATGGAGATGTTTTTGGGGTCGACATAGTAGTCGCCTGAGACGGCGACGGCGCTGGCAAGGGCCAGGATTGTTGTTCGGAGCGAGACCATTGTGAACGACGGTAGTGTCTTTTTTTTTCGACGTTGGATGTTGTTGCTGCAAACGCGACGAGTGTGGAGAGATGGGCGCTGCGTGTCACTATTATGTGAGCGCCTTGACACCAATGCTGAACAACAGACAGCAGCATCCAAGTTGCCGCAGAGACGACGACCTGCATTCCGGCGGGGGAGGGGGAACGTGCCGACTTACATTGGCTGCCGATCCGGAGTCAGATGTCGGAAAAGGGGGGGAACGATGATTAGATTACGGAAGGATTAATGTTATGGTAACGAAGTAACGAAGCTGTTGAGTCAACAAGACAAAAGATGCACAAACGAAGGCGAGAAGAATAATTAAGCCCTGGAAACTGGTGTTCAAGCGAGTGGGAGCACGCAGGTCTTGAGGGGAATCGAGGATGGCAAGAACGGCAACGGCACGAGAGGAAAATCGCGAGCTGGGTCGATAAAATGGAAGGAAACCTCCAGCGGCCCCGGACCCATTGTGGAGGCCCATGGCTGCTCCCGAGGCAGGAGGGTGAACCAGATTGGTCGGTCAGTCAAATAAGAGACCCTCGTGATAGGCTAGACCGACCCATCCCTGCTCATCTCGCACAGGTTCGCTCCGTTGCAGGGATCAGGAGACTCCCCAGCCCAAGCACCTCCGCGAGGCGGTCCGGGCGTGAGTGAGCAGCATCCACATTCTGATGGAACTTCGAGCCCATCGAGGCCAGGTCGGGATTCTGGAACTCGAACTCAAAGAGGCTGGGTGCCCGTCGGGTGCCCATCAGGGGGCGGCGTTACGGGGTTGCCGCGGTCTGACGTTCTGACGTTGCGGCACGACTCTGGCATCCAGGTTGCAAAAGGAATCAGACTGCGCATCGTCAACTTAGGCTCCAATCTGGCCATGGTGGTGTTTTGTTTTGCTGCTCGATGGGTGGATTGGTGGTTGACAGGAAGTCCAGGCTCGAAAATCGAGAATCCGTGGCCACTGGCGACCTCGCTCCTCATCCGAGCAGGTTCCACCGCGGACCTGAACTGACGCTCATCCGATGTCTCCTAGTCCAACAAGGTACACGACTCACACCAAACCTTTGCTCCCTGTGGACCCTGTTCCGTACGATTGTTGAACACCTTTGCTGCGATCATCGATGTGCCGCCTTTCTTCTCCAGCTGGCTGCCTGTGCGGCGCTCTCCCTTCCCCGCTGAGCCCGCCATCTGTGCCTCCCAGAGGGATGGAGACTGACAGTCTGACCTGTGGCTTAAACAGCAACGATATGCATCTTGTGCGTCGAGTGGCCCAAGGGATTCCATCTGATGCACGCAGGGGCCTGAATGAGGGCGTGCCGCATGCGATGTGCATCTCTATTTTTCCCATGCTTCGGCCCGCCATGGCAAGTCCTTGCCTTTCTGCAACGAGTCTGGGCGGGTTTCCAGACGGATTTGCGAATGGATCCGGGAGTGTACACTACTTGGCACATTTACCTAAAATCCTTCAGCATTGGTTGGTGGTTAGTCGGACACACCTCTATTTTTGACATGCCGACTGACGCAGCGTCGCACCCAGACAAAGTCGCATACGAGGAGCGGTCCTGCCATACGAAGGGCCGTTTCATTGCCTGGTTCACGTTGCTCAAACCCCCGCCCAGCCTCGTATTCCTTGGCTTGCTGCGTGCCGCGTCTTTCAGCCGGTTTTCGTGCATGTGTTGTGGTCTGCATGTGTTGTGGTCGAGATATCAAGTCTGCGACATCCAGTTGCCGTTGTGAGTTGCGAGTTGCGAGAGCCAGTCCCATCTGCAGTTTTTGAGTTTTGATGTTTCCCGGATGTCCGGATGCGGCGCGCTTGGCGTTTGGATGGAGCAGCCCACTCAGCACGCGGCCACACACCCGCTGCGGGGATCTGGAACCTCCAGCTCATTGCATGAACAAAACACCTGAAGACCTCGTGGACACTCCACTACCTTATTCTACAGAGTATGTTGCCTTTCACCTCTACACGGATACTATTTTGATGGATTGGTAAGTGTTCTCGCCCTTCATGATGTGGCGAAGTGATGGGTCTCTCACGGTGCGGGACAGCCTGGGGGGGCTCAGACCTCGAAGGGGCTGTTGGGTTCTTGCCATGGCTGGAGATGATGTTCCAAAGCAGAGCCGGTCTGAGCATATCACTGTAGATTGGCATGCAGATGATTTACAAAGGCATGCAGGTTGTGCGATGGATTCCCTCTCTCTTCAAACGCCCATGCTCTCTCTCTTCCAGTGTCCCCATGCAAATGCGCAAACCGCAACTTGTCTTCAGAGTCTGTGATGCTGGTACCGTGACCCAGAAGACAGCAGAAGGCGATGTTAAGGCGGCTCGCTGAATCGCCTGACCTGATTCGAGCCAGAGCATGCCACAAGCAGGTGGGGCTCGGGTCTCAAGAAACCCAGCATTTAGATGCTGTCGCATTCAGCTTTGAGAGCCAGGTTGACAGACCCGACATCCCTTTGTTTTGTACGGAGTATGCTACATAGTACAGAACAGAATTTGGTGTTTGGATCGCCAAGCCGACGATGAGGGAGCGGGCGAGTTTCCGTTGCACTAACTGTCTTAGGAATAGCTGCCGTGGACACAAACCCCAGGGGTCAGAGCGGCAAGTTGGGTGGGGCCGTGCATGGAGCTTGAGCTGAACAAGTGTCCAGAGTTTCGGAAGCAACCGTCAGCCTTGGCCAGCCATCAGCCATCCAGCTCTCCAGCCATCACAGCAGCTGCTTGCGCGATCACATCGGGCAAGGCCAATTCCATACCTCGAAAACCACCCACGATGCGGCTCACACAATCAATTGCCCCCGCGCTCCTGCTGCTTGCGGCGGGAGTGGCACAGGCCACGTCGGCCTGGAGCTTTGACAACGGCAGCCTCCAGGTCGCGGCAAAGAAGGCCGGGGGCGTCATCAAGGAGAAGTACGCAACACCAACATCACGCCAATGGACCTGGAAATACACAAATAACGAAATGCTAACGCCGTCTTCTTTTTCTCCAGGCTTAACCCGAAGATCCCTCTCGCGAAACCCGTTTCCCTCGGCACCACCGATGCGCTCAAGCTGAGCTTGACAGCCAAGGACAACGGCCAGGGGAAACGCCCACACCAGGCCTTCCTGGTGCTGCAGGAGCAAGAATCGGGACTTGAAGCGCCCTTCCCGCTGACAGTCAAGGAGAGCGGCAAGGCAGTTGTGCAGATTGTACGCACTCTTTGGCCACCATGATTTGGGGCAAGTCGCTAACGCTGGGCCTCAGTCGCACAAGGATCTCCCCGTCCAGTTCCTCCTCGCCAGCCAGCCGCTCAAGGCCTCGGTCGTCATTGCCTCCTTCGGCTCGGCCCAAGGCCTCAACACCCCCGTTTTCGAGGTCAAGATCGAGACGGACCCTAACGCCCCGCCCCCGGCGTACGAGGCGCCACTCCGGTACGGCAAGCAGCCCGAGATCCACCACATTTTCCGCCCCGACCCGAAGAGCCCGCCGAAGGTGATCTCGCTCTTCTTCGGGCTGGCTGTGCTTGCCACGCTGCCCGCACTGCTTATTGGGGTGAGTTACAGCTTCTGGGACATGTCTGGTTGCGCGCTGCTGACTCCTGCCAACAGTGGGCTGCCCTTGGCGGGAACGTCAACCATCTCTCGAAAGCCATCGGTGCCGCACCGCTGTCGCACGCCACCTTCTTTGGGTCGATCCTTGCCATGGAGTTTGTCTTCTTCCTGTACTATACGAGCTGGAACCTGTTCCAGGCGCTACCCGTCATCGTCGCGGTGGGGGCCGTCACGGTGTTCAGCGGCACCAAGGCGCTGGGCGAGGTTCAGAGCAGGAGGTTGGCGGGGGAGCGCTGAGGTGCAGCGGATTTGTGAAGGCCGCGGAATGGAAGGGGGAGGCCTGAATCTCAGCTGCTGAAGTCATGTCGCCCAGTCACAGACTCGTTGTCTATGCTGCCGCTGTCAAAATGCTGGATTTCCTGTACTGTGTATGTGTGAGCAAAGAAGCAAAAAGTGCAACATTTCGAGCGAACCATGGGAACTGCCAATGATATAAAATAGACTATTTTTTTTTTTTCAGACTTTGGCTGAACGGAATCGTCAAGCAGCTCAACGCTCAGACGACGGAGTTTGGAAGACAGATGGGCGCATGGTGCTGAAGCTGCAGGTCAGACCAGCCAACCAGAGCCCAAGGCGCACCCTCTGTTGCCAGCAAGGCGAGGCCCCACCTCCCGCCGTTGATGCCCCACTTGGGATTATTTTGGGCCCCCCTGTGTTGTAAACAAATGGATCTCCAGATCGCGTCCTCTCCAGGTCACCGACACCTCGCACGTTGCACAACAACCGGCAGAGCAGGGTTGACCCGCGACTTTCTTGTGCTCTTCCTCCCCCAATTGCTTGCGTGGGAAAGCATCACCCCGACAACATTACCATGCAGCTTTGATCTGCACACCGACAAGACATCAACTCGGAACGCGACTTGTCTTTGGTCTCGTCCATTTTGCAATTGCAACCCGGCGACGTCAGCGTCTCTTTATCTCATCGACTCCCTTCCCTCTGTTCTTGGTTGCGCCTGCTGCCCATCCACGCTCCCCGGATTAGCGCCGCGTCTGACGCGACTCTCGGCAGGCCCGCCATGGACGTCAACAGCCACAGCAGAGGCAGCCATGCCGCCAGCAAACCCAAACATATTTCTAGACTTAGAAGAGAGATGCTACAACATCGTATGCACCAGAATCCCTTCAGCTCGCCGCCCTCGTCCACCGGATCTCACGACACCGTCAGCACCACCACCGAGGAACTCACCCAGGACCTCTCCGATTTCTCCTTTGGCCCCGACGGCGAGGGCACCCGCCGCCTGGGCGAAGACACCCCGAACCCGTCGTCCAAGCGCCACGCCTCGCGCTCCGGCCGGTTCGGCTCCAGGCAGATGGACACGGTCCTCAACACGTCCGTCATTGCACGCACCTTTCCCGAATGGAGCGGCCTCATGACCAAGGACAACGCGACCTACACCCAGACCGTCGACATGGCCGCCCCGTTCAAGCCCGTTTCTGCCTCCCCGGGTGGGAAGGAGAACATGCCCCCGACCCAGGAACGCGCCAAGGAGGATGCATTCGAATTCGAAAACATGGCCGACGCGAAGAGGAAGCGCTTCCGCGCCGATCTGCAGGCCCGCGTCGAGAACGAGTCGGACTGCTCCACCGTCTTGTCTCTCTCGCCTGCCCGGCCTGTCTCGGCCCGCCGCTCTCGTTTTGCCATGCCGCCGTCGCCCGACGTCGCAACCACCCCGGAAGGCCCCAAGCGCTCCCTCCAAGACATGGTCTCCAAGATCCGCACCGAAAAACAAACCGCCAAGCGTGATATCACCCCCAAGCGCTCACCTGCCGTCCAGCCGATCCAACATACCCCGGCCCACACGGCCGGCATCGACAACAGCATCATCACCCCGACCAGTCGTTCCTTCTTCCTGCCCTCCTTCCGCCACCTCCCCGACTGGACGTCCGGGACTCTCCGGTTCAGCACTATGAAGAACGGTGTTCCTGTCTTTGTTAGGTCGGGCAAGAACGGCGTTCGTCTTGACCAATACGGGAGGAACCACGACGAGATCCGCGCGGTGGGCATGACCAAGGAGGACGAGGAGATCTTCGTATCCATGGATAAGCTCCAGGAGGAAGTCCGCGAACTCCACGACCACGACGCTATGCTGCAGCGCGAGGCAGAGAAGTTGCAGCGCGAGGTCAACCAGCTGCAAGCTGAGCTCAAGAACCTCAGGGCTCGAAAGCTCTCGGACAGTGCCATTGGTTCGGAATCCGACGCCTCGTTCCGGCGCAGTGGTGGCTACAACGACGATCTCCAATATGAAATCGCCCAGCTGCGGGACCGTCTTGACCAGGCTAGCAGGCAGGTCGGCGTTAATGACATCCACAGTGCCGCGCTCATCGCAGAGCGCGATGAAGCTTTACACCAGGCCTCGGTCGCCCGCGAGCGCGCCACCAAGTTTCAGTCCGAGCTTGAAGCTTCGCAAAGGGACCTCGAGTCGTCTCTCCACTTGCTGCAGGAGAAGGAGGCGCTGCAACTTGAGAACGCATCTCTGCTGGACGAGAACGAGACCCTCAAGACGCAACGCGATACCGCCATCCAGAACAACAAGAAGCTTACCGCGGAGAACGACAAGCTCCGTCGCGAATTGAGTGGGGTCCAAAAGGACCTCCGCATGACTCGTGAGGAGCTCGCGTCCCTCCGCAAGCAGTACGAGGCCGTCCAACAGGAGAAGCAACACTTCGCACAGGACCATGCCAACATGGAGCGCAACAACGACAACTATTTCAAGGAGAACAAGAAGCTGAAGGCACAGGTTGCCGCCCGGGACCAGCACATTGCCGATCTCAAGAAGGGCATAAGCTCTCGGGACAAGATGCTTGACAACATCCAGGGCCTGACCACGGACACGGCCATCCTCGAGCTGAACGCCGAGCTGCAAGCCGAAGTCGACATCTTGCAGGTCAGGCTAGAGGAGCAGACGGCTGAGATGCAACAGAAGGAGGGTGAACTCAGTGCCAAGGAAGGGCGCATTCGCTCGCTGAAAGAGCAGAATCTCGATCTCTCCATCGATAACGAGCGCCTGCGGGACGAAAACCAACGTCTCCGCACAGAGCATGATGATACCAGGAGCCAGTGGGTCGAGGAAAGGCAGAAGGTGGTTCGCCTCAACCAAGTCCTATCCAAGGGTGCTGTTGATGACAATGCCGACGACTGCATCCGCCTGGACGATGACTTCAGCCAGAGGGAAGCGGCTCTCCGGCAGAAACTCGAGCGCCGAGAAGCGGCCGTCAAGAAGGTCAAGCAGCTGTCGAGCAAGATCAGCGCGATTGCCGAGAAGGAGTTTCTCGGGAAGATGGCCAAGGTCACCCGCATCGTCGAGCCCAAGGATACCCAGACAGCCACGGAAGAGATGACTGGGAAGGAGAGCGCGGTCAACGTGGACGATGACCCCACCAAGGAGCTGCATTTCACCGAGGACTCGGACTTTGCGAGCCTCATGGAGTGTGAAATTGTCAAGCTGAGGGATACCTATCGGGAGCTTCAGAACAAGGTGCAGCAGGATCTTGACCTTACGGATTACTCGCTGCCTTCACTTCCTCCGACTCTGCGGCGAAGCAAATCTGACAGCGGTGTCCCTGCCCGGGCCGCCCAGTCTAAGGGTCAGCTCCCCAGCATTCTCAAGAAGTCTAGTCAATTCGAGGATACCGGCCGGTTCAGCGTCAAGTCTGCGCTGAGCGTGGTCAGCCAGCAGACGGAGGACGAGGCGCTCAACACTGCACACGGGCGCAGATCCTCGATGGGCAACACTCAAGACCTTCCCCGCTCCGACTCGCGTCTCCGGCGCAACTCAGAGGCCGACCGCGACGTAACCGAACCCAACATGACCTCGGCCTTCTTCATGCCTGACATAACGCTCGAGGGCTACAAGCAGGGCACCGCCAAGGACCTACCGCAACCGCAGCAGCATCAACAACCACTGCCCTCTCTTAGCAAAGAGGCCCGCCGCGTGCTGGACGGCATCTGCCAGCACAACTCTGTCAACTGCAACATCTGCGTGCGCATCGCCGCCCACGGCGACAAGAACGTTGCCGCAGCCGCAGCCACCACCAACAAAATTCTCATCACCCCCGAAGACATCCGCCGCGGCAAAAAGACCATCTCAGCAGACAAACCCATCCCCGTCTCAGACCGCACCCTCAACTCCCACCCCGCAACCCAGCCCGCCGCAGCCGACGAACCAACCGTCCGCCCAGCCATGGCCCCCGGCGAGGCCCTCGCAATCCTCATCAAAGAAACCCAAGACGAGATCGACCACCTCCAGATGGAGCTCAGGCGGCTCAACGACGTCTATTTCGCCCTGGACAAGGCGCTGGGCATGCGCGAGCGCAGGCGCGTCATGGGGGATATCAAGCGCCTGCAGGCGGAGGTTGAGGCAAAGAGTGGCCATCTGTATCGGCTGCATGATGTGCTGGAGGGGCAGAAGATGGCGGGGCAGTTGATGGTTGAGGGGGAGGTGGATGTTACTGTTTTGAGTGAGTTGTTGAGGGCGGAGGTTGGGGGCGAGAGGGAGGGGGGGGAGTGGAATGGGTTTGATTAGGGTTTTTAAAGTTTGAGTTGGGTGTTTTGGTGGGTTTTGGTGATGCGACACATTGGGCGAGTGGTGGTTATTATGTTTGATATGCCTAGGTGTTGTTGTGTTTTTGTTCTGGCTTGGGTTTCTGTTGGAGTCAGGTAGTCTCTGTGTGGGTGTGGAATCGGTTTGGCTTGGCTAAGGGTTCTGTCTTGTTTGGTCAGTGACGGCAAGTCGGCCGCCGGGCTGTTGTTTGGTTTGGTATGGTTTGGTTGGTTTACATGGTCTTTTCGGCCCCGGGTCTCTGGCTTTCTCGGTTATGGCTTTGTTAGTGCTGGCAGGGTATTACCGAGTATAACTGTGTACTGTGGTGGTCGGCGGGGTATGCATACAGGAGTTGTCTCTCTGGCTGTCTCTCTCTGGGAGTCAACTTTTTGCATGAGGTGGCAGATGCCGTTCTGTCTGGCGTTTTTTTCTTCTTGTTTCTGTTTTGAAAGGAATAACAACTATTGTTTTTCATCGCCTACTGGATTGGAGCTCAAGTTTGTCTGTCTGTCTGTCTGCCTCCTTGTCTGTCTCTCTGTCCGGGCTGGATTCGGTGCCTGGACACCGTTACTTGATGCTCATCTCGTTGATGTGCCGCCCTGGGTGCTTATTCCGTGTCGCCATGAGCGAGAAATTACGCAACCCAGCTTGGTATGGTCAAAGGTTTTTGGGCTGCGGGTTGACTTGAACCTTTTCCATTTCCCCACCAAAGACCACGAGATACAGACAAAAACAGCTATTGCACCAGATCTGAAAGAAAGGAGACGGACGCTTCGCTTTATCCGTCTAGCATTACTTCTCTCCGTAGACGCTGTGTGGCGGTCCCCGATTTCATTTTCTTCTCAAAACGTCACAAAGAACCATCTTTTTCTCTCCGGATGGTTCGGGGAGGGCAGAGGAAAGAGGGAAAACGGACGCAAGTTCGAGCCCACCGCAGAACTGTGTCTGTGGAATCCGTAATGCCAGCTTCATCATCTCTGCCCAGCTGCTGTTTGATGTCTCACACACACACACACACACTCTCTCTCTCTGTCTGTCCGTTGCTCCCTCGGAAATTGACACTGTTTTTACACTTGTATGTACCGGGTATGTATGTATGTGTGTGTACATGTACATTATCAAAGAGCCTCGCTGATGACAATACGTGAATAACCAACGGGCGAGTTGCACACACCTCTGTTTCCTGCCCATCTTCTCTTACGTAGTTAGTTATCACATGGTAACTAGGCACTGTGTCTCCTGCCCGCCATCCTCCAGCTGCCTCGCCCCTAAGAATCAGCAGTCAACGAGGCTGGAAGAACGTCTACCCCCCACCCCCCACTCTCAGTCAGAGAATGAATCGTTACCAGTCCCCGTACCGCAAAAAATGATCCCAGTGCGATCGACATCTTTACAAAGATGAACCACCCTCCAAGCCACAGCATGTACTCCGTACAGATTACGGAATACACATGTCTCACCCTCCTCAAAGCAAGAAGACGAAAAAGTCCATCGAGTTAGCCCGGCTTAATCCCCCCCCACACACCGCTTGAGTGCCTGCCCCGAACAAAACACCTCCCTTCTCATCTGCATCTCGTCTTGGCAAGATCGTTGGTTCGCCTCATTCGGGGACCTCTTGCCTGCCGCGGAACCCGAACCAGGGGGGTAACTAGTCGGACAAGGGGGACAACCGGGGAATGCCATCCGCAGCAGCCGGGTGGGGATCGGTGCTGGGGTTGCTTTTGCAAGGGCGATTCACCATTCGGGGGGGCGCTTTGTGTGGACTGTGAGAAATGCATGTTTGTTTCTTTGGGGAAGAGATAAGGCAAGGGGGGTGGTGAGCGAGGCCAGTGCTGCGCTTGCCTCCCTCGCTACCCAGTAGCAGTGCAAGAATGCTTTGGGGCGACGGGCTCTTGCATGGTCAACTACACTACTGTTAGGTGCTGATGGGACGGGAAGCTTATTACGGTAGCCAGCAGACGTTGACGTTTGCGGGTCTTGATGAAACTGTTAATTATTAACGTAACAGTCTCTCTCTTCTTCCTTGACAGCTTGACAGACACAAGTGATGTTTTGAGTACTACAGTAAGCACGACAGTTTCGCCAAGGGTGTTACCAGGTCCCACCAACCCGGGCGAGGTACCCTTTCCCCTCCCCCCCCCTTCTCTGTGCGGCTGGAAATACGTTTGTTGAACCCCCGGCCAGAACTTCCTCAAGCAGCAGCCAAGTCGGCGCTTTGCTGTCACATCTTCCCGTTCAGTCGCCCTGGGCCTATCACGGCCTAGCCGAGTCTCAATAAAGAACGAGATCTCCCAGACCCCGCATCGCGAGCAGCAGCGGGCGCCTGCTTGACGGGCCGTGTGATGTGTTGGTAGACGACACTGTGTGCTCAGTGTGCATGGCCGGCCAGTTCGGTCAGTTCATTAGGTAAAGGTAACTTGAACGATGCTGTCCCAAGATCAAGAGGGGCGGCGCGCCAGCTAGTTCGGCATGGAGGACGGCGCCCTTTCCATGGCCCTGGAACCGCGGGATATCCCAAAGTTTCCATAGCGGATTTTGGAGCGATTCTCCCACCCCCCTCCGCGTTCTTGGCAATCGATGATTGGGGGCTCCGGGAATCGTCATTTGGTGCAAAAACAATCCCGAGATTATCGTCCTGTGATACAAGAGGGTTGCAACAAGGGGGCTGGCCGATTTGGGGCTGGCTGCGGACTGCTTTGCGCGCTTGCTTCCGCCTTCTTCAAACGCCACTCTGCTTTCCCGGAACCCATCACTGCGACTTGCCGCCCTGTCGCAGAGATCAACCAGAGCCTCTCCGACTGTCTTTCGGTGTGGGCACTGACTGCTCCTCGGATCCGTTCTCTTCTCTCCACCGAAAGCCAGCGGATCCGCGCAGAGCCGACATGACTTCAAACGGCGTGGCCGCGGTGTCCTGCGTGGAGTGCCAGCGCCGTAAGCAAAAGGTGAAGATCCCGTTCGGCATTGCGAGGACCCACACTGCGAGGCCTGTGAGAGGGTGTCCGCAACGCAGCATTGTTGTATTACACTGAGGGCTGTTAACTGACGCTTCAAACCAGTGCAACCGCGAGTTTCCCTGCAACCACTGCCTGAAGCGCGGCGTATCCCATCTCTGTCGGTCGAAGCCAGTGACTCCTAAAGCCCCCAGAGATGACCGTTCAAATGACGACAATCCGAGGTTAGACCCCGTAACACCAATGCCGCCAGACCGCCACTGACTGATTTCTCTGCTTTCACCAGGACTTCCAGGAAGCGCAGTCTCGATAGCTCGGACAAGGAGACTTCCTCCGACGGGGATCTGGACCACGATGACTCGGGGTCCGATATCGACGTGAGCGGGGCCTTGAAAGGCCTGGGCTACATGTCGCACCATCACCACCTGGTGCTAAGCCAAGGTCCAGGTCCGAAGGTAGAGTGATGCAGATCGTGGCAAGATCCGGCAACCATGGCCCGCTGACAGTTCAACAGGCAATCAGGGATGTCGTGGAGGAGCGCGACGGTGAACAGTCTGACGAGCTCAAGGCGGCTCTGCCGTTGATGCCGGAGAAGCGGTACACAGGTACCATCCCGTGCTCCTGTACTGCCATCACCTACCGCGGGCTGCTGACTGGATGTAGATTGTCTCGTCGACAACTTCCTGAACGGCGCGAATCATCAGTACTACGCCCTTTATCCCCCCGAATTCAGGACTCAGTACGATGGCTGGTGGGCCACCCCGCGGAACAAGGTATCACCTGAACTCACCAGCCTGATCTTGCGCGTCCTGGCGTGCTCTCTTCATTTCATCATCGAAGACAACGTCAAGGTGAGGTTGGAAAAGGAACTCGACATGGATGTCCTGTCCTTGGCAGATCGCTTCCACGCTGCGGCCGAAAAGATCAGCACCAGCATCCCGCTCGGGAAAGGCGGCCTTGTCCACGTCCAGCAGCTGTTCCTGACGGCATATTGGTTCAAGTCGGCGGAGAAGTGGACAGAGGCCTGGCACGCTCTCAGCAAGGCCATCCGTGCGGCGAACGAGATAGGTAACTCTCCTCCTCCGGGTTCTGCTCCTCCGAGCCGAGCTGACGTCGCCAAGGTCTCCATCAAGACTCCCTGTCCGAGGGCATGTCGGAGTTTGACCGCGAAATGAGGAGGCGTGTGTGGGTTATCCTGTATCTGTGGGACTTGTAAGTGGGCTTCCCCAGCCATCATGATCGCAGGCTAATGTCTTGAAGCGCGCTTGGTTCCATGCTGTCCCGCCCGTTCCTCGTCAACCATGCCGACTGCACGGTTGAGATGCCGACGTTGACCCTGGAGAACAACCCCAGCAGCCCTGACCAGCCATCGCCCTTCCGCCACATGAACCTGCACTGCCAGCTTTGTATTGACTTGGCAGCTCAGTTCGATGGCTCTTCGGATAAAGCCGAGATAGCCAAACGGATGCGAGATGCAACACAAAAGTGGTTCGAAAGGCTCCCAGCCGAGTACGCTGTGAATGCCCCGGATACGCGCTGGGATGGCGAGCTTGGCTGGGTCGTGTTCCAACGTCGGTACTTGCACTTGATCGGATACATGGGCCTGTTCAGCCAGCTGCGGCCTTTCCTTGCGCGGAGCTCGGCGAAGCCCATGTCGAATCTCGAGTTGACGCTCCGAGCATCAGGTGTCGACGCGGCGCTTGGCCTCATGGACGTGTCCTGGAGCCTGTTCGAGAACCTGGTATCAGTAGGTGCCAAGTTCCATTATGCCATCTTCTGCATTTTCGACGCGGCAACCGTCATGTGCTCTGCGTTCCTCCAAGATGAAGCTCGCAACTTGCCGAAGCGGGAGACGATCCTCGAGGCCATGAAGAAGGCCGTGAGCATGCTCGCCGAGGTGGCTCCAGAGTCCAAGACAACTGCGGCGCTGTACCGCATCCTCAAAGGGCTTCTGGCCAAGCTGCCATTGAGCGTCAGGGAGCAAGGCGTGATGGGGGCAACCAAACGGGCGAAGAACGAGAGGATGACTCCACCGAGCAAAGGTGTTCCAACCACCAAGTCCCCAAGCCAGCCCTCGCCAAATCGCGTCCTCTCCAACGCGCGCCGGAACCAGAAGGTTCGTCACAGGTCCAGCAGCGCCAGCTCCGACAGCGACTCGACCCTGGATTCGGCCAATCTCCAGCCCCGCAGCGAGAGTTCCGTGTCGTTGCCAGGCAGTTGTCGGTCCCTCGGCACGCAGGTGCCGTTGGACGCCCAGACACGTCAAGTCTCGGTCGTTCCATCGAACGCTGTTGCGCCAGCGGCCAGTGTTCCGTCTTCCAGTGCCTTCGTAGCGCCGGTCCCAATCCATCCGGCATATCCGGGCGGGGCGGACAGCTTCATGGCTGCAACCAGCGCCATGCAGACAACCGTCTTTATCGCGCCCGAGGGGTTCCCGCCTGCGCCCGAATTCGTGCAGCCGAGCGGGTTCCAGTACAGCTCAACGCTGAACCCCGCGGATCCGATTCCATTCAGCCAGCCGGGCTGGGAGCCATCGCCAGTGGGCATAAGCGGGTTGAACAACGAGGTCCCTGTCTACCAGCCTGGCAGCCTCGCCGGTTTCGACAACACGGCGCCTTCCCTCCTCGGGTACTGGGAATGGCAGAATCTTGGCCTGGGTCACCCCGTGTCGTGGGGCCAACATGTGCAGGATCACGGCGGGGTCCTCCAGCACCACGGGCTCCCTGGTGTGTTCACGAACCGGGTCATGACGAACGACGGCAGTGAAAGCACGAGCACCGGGGATCTCAGCCGGTAAGGAGTGGTGGCGCCTTGCTTCTTCGACGACCTTGACGCCCCGTGGTCCTTTTTCCGATTCCGTACTTGGCGTTTCCCCGCTGCTGAAGAGGGTGGTTATTCCCTATTGGATTCCATTGTTTCTTCTCCCGCTCTGTGTCGGCTGTCAAGTTTGGTTATTTTGTTAGTCACCCAGGGAGGAAAGGTCTCGAGTGCCGCTGTTGCCAGGGTTCCTTGCTTCGTGGAACATGGCGTCGAGGGTCATGTTTGGAGGAAAGCGGTCAATTTGTTTGGAAGTTTGATGTCTTCACTGGTATTCGTCGAGAGAGCACAAATCAATCGTAATTGGCGTTTTGGAGCTTTGATCTAGCACAGACCTGTGCCATCGATGGTGGGAAACTCAATTTCGGACTCCCTCGACATTGGGAACATCGAAACATGCGGGAATCCTGTCGTACTTATAACTACCTGACCCGGTAGCTCGGCGAGTGAATTTGTGCTCCCTGAAACGACAGCCGAACCACTAAATCGCCCGATACAGTGCTAATTTTCGCCGAGCCAATGTTGGGGGTCCCCGAAAGCTGTCGGGCTTCTGGGCTGTGGCGACGGCTGCATCGTGTGAGACGACTCGGACCAGCCGTAAGCGATGATCCATCTGGCCGCCAGCCCATGAGAAACTTTCTGTCGGTAACACAGCTGAAGGGCATCTGCAATAGGATTGTGATCCCTGAGTTCGAGAGTCTCACAGCCAGTTCTCACAGCCAGTTCTGAGAACGATATCCGGAGCAGTGGCTTGAGACCTGTCTGCCGTGTTGTTGCCACGTGGGAGGGCTTCGGTTGTTGGCTGTTTGTCCTGGCTTCCTCGTGGACGACCAAGAAAGAGCGCGAAGGGAATCGGGCACAGGGGATTCTGACGGGTCCACTCGACTGCATGATCGCCCCACAAACACGCTAACTAACTGGAGTGGGCCGTGCCTGCTCGCAGCTATCTCAGGCCTGGCCTGGTGGCCTGATCATGCCATCACGCTGCAGGGCGACTGAGGCAGTCACGGCCGATCCAGATTTGGCAATTTTGACCAATTTCCCCCCATTGCTTTTCTGGGTGTTTCCGGAGAAAAAGCTGTTGACTCGTGACCGGCCAGTGCAAGTCCCAGAGACCACCCCGATTGGCAGCTTAACGATGGCCCCCTCCAAATTCCAACCCCGACGACATGGAAGGCTGAGCACCATAGGGCATCTGTCTCAATGCACCCGATTATAACGTTATGGGCTTGAGAAACAAGCGCGGTGCGCTGTTGCGTCCAGTTGGTCTGGGAGCCAGACCTGGGGTGCCTTGTCTCAGGCATCTTTGAGAACCCCCATGCAGACAGGAGGATCTGGTTCCTCAGCATCCCGCAGGGCCGACACCAAACCAGTCCGAAAGCCAGTGACACAACACCATCAGATGAACCGTCACCAGCGATCATGTCCGATAAACATGGAACTTGACCTACTTAGGCGCCAGCCCACGAAGCAAAAGTCTCTCCTCCCATATCAAGCTTGGCCCCACGACTTCAGGGGTTGTAAACACCGGTTACCCCGGAGATGAGCGTTGTCGGGTTGGTTCTTGGATTGTGTCGTCTTACCTCTCACGTCTCCGACCTCCTCCGCATGCCTGTCCCCGGAGCCGGCCGGAGTGCTGACGCGTCCTGCCGCATACGCAATGCCGTACGGACCCGTACCGGCCGGCGTGGTTCCCGTGGTGGTGGGGGCCTCGGAAGGAACAAAGTGGGGTCGAGTCTGATGTTCCCGCCCGAGGCAAAGGTCCTTCCTGATTGGGTGAGGCGGTGGGCCAGGCGGAGGGGGATCATGAACGCCGGCGTGAGTCCTCTCGCCGAGAATATGCGGCTTGTACAGGTTCACGGTTCACGGTTCACAACGTAAGCAACTCGGTCAGTCTCTGCCGCCGCTGGCAATCCTCTGGCGATCCTGATGTCTAGGCCACTTGTGGTCCAGAATCTGGCGGGGGGGTTCACGGTGGGTCCTCTCCTCTGTCGACCTCGAAATATTAGAAATATTGGTGGTTCTGCAACAAGGGGAAGCGGAAACAGAGTGGTCACACAACTACAAATCGCTACTCCTTATCATCGCCATTCTTTCAGCAGCTCGTCGGCATCAGCACTCTACACCTCCCCCAAGATGGCATCAGCTGGCGGAAATCCTGTCGAGAAACCCGGCGCTCAAAGGCACAATGCCTGGGTTGGCAGCGCGGGGGCAGCGGGCCATGATCTCAGGAGTCAGTTTTCTTTTCCATGATGAGGCCGCTGCCATGCTCACCGGCTGACCCTATCAACAGGCGACACCATGACCACACCGACGGCTTCAATGCTCGCCGCCATCCAGTCGTGCACCCTGTTGGACGATGTCTTCCAAGAGGACACCACCACGATCGACCTGGAAAGCCACTGCGCCGCGCTGACAGGCAAGGAGGCCGGCCTCTTTGTCTTGTCCGGCACCATGGGCAACCAGCTGGCCCTGAGGTCCCTGCTCACGCAGCCGCCGCACGGGGTGCTGTGCGACTATCGCTCCCATATTGTCAAATATGAGGCTGGAGGGTGAGAGAGACAGTCCCAGCAGAGCCCCGACAGAGCTTGCCGTTCTACCCTTACGCTCACTCCCCTTCCCGGCACCTGTTGCTGACTTGCCTGTGCTTACACCCAGTGTCGCAACCCTCACGGGAGCCATGGTCAAGACGGTGGTGCCCAAGAACGGCGTGCACCTGACGCTGGAAGATGTTAAGGCAAACATCTACCTCGACGACGACGTGCACACGTGTCCGACGCGCGTCATCAGTCTGGAGAACACGCTCAACGGCATGGTGATGCCGCTGGACGAGGTGCGGCGCATCTCGGCCTTTGCGCGCGAGCACGGCGTCAAGATGCACTGCGACGGCGCGCGGCTCTGGGAAGTGGCGGCCTCGGGCGCGGGCAGCCTGGTGGAGTTTGCGGCGTGCTTCGACACGGTGACGCTGTGCTTCTCCAAGGGCCTCGGCGCGCCGGTCGGGAGCATCCTGGTGGGCACCAAGGACGTTATCAAGCATGCGCGCTGGGTGAGGAAGGCGATCGGCGGAGGACTCCGGCAGTCGGGTGTCGTCACGGCGGCGGCGCGCGTCGCGGTGGACGAGACGTTTGGCAAGGGCCCCAATGGCGAGGGGGGTCTGTTGCGCAACACACACGTTCTCGCTCAGGAGGTGGCCAAGATGTGGACGGACCTCGGCGGCGAGCTCGTCCACCCGGTGCATACAAACATGGTCTGGCTCGACCTGGACGGCGCCAACTGCCCAGCGGAAAAGTTTGAGGCGCTCGGCAAGGAAGCTGGCCTCAAGCTCTTTGCCGGCAGGCTGGTCATACACTACCAGATTTACCAGAACCGCGACGTCATCGTGCCGAAGCTAGCAGACATCTTCAAGACCGTCTTTGAGGAGAAGGCGGCGGGCGGTGTGCCATTCCAGGCCGGCAACGGGGAGAAGTCGATGTACAGGTCACAATAATGAAGCATCTGAATGCAATGCGCCTCCAGGCTCAGCACAGCCAGCCATGAAGAGTTTCGGCATCGCCGAGTCACTGCTGGCCAGCAAGTGGAAAATCTCCCACAGGCCAACCACAAGTGCTTCGTTGTGTGTTCTGTACTGTTGCAGGGCATTCCCTCCAGATTTTTCTTTGCCCGGTTTGGGCCTTCGGTGCCCAATTGGGACGGTCAGGCATGCATCTGCAAAAGAAGGGCCGACAAGGCGTTTCCCAAGTTCGGTTCCCCCGCGTTCGGAGTTAACCGTTGACGAGTCCATGTTGACCGTTGAATGCCGCATCCAACCTCAACTCACGCAAGCCGGGGCAGGGCAGATCTGGGTCACATTTGCTGCTTATGGTGTGGTTTAGTGTAGGTGTACATGTGTAGCCAGTCGGCATGTTTTTTCCGGGTCGTCATCGACGAGAGGCCAAGAAAAACACACGGAGCCAAGCAAGATGATGGCTGCCGCTGACGATGTGAATACCAACTTTGCGGACGGGTCGGGGTCACCAGTCGGCCCCAGCCGGTCAACCAAACGTCGATCGAATTGAGGGGGTGGGATGGGAGAATTGGAGAGACAGGAGGGGATTGGAGTGCTGGCCGGGGTGAGCCTGGGAAACACTAAAATGCCCCGCATCAGGCACTCCAGGCACCACCCTAGTGCCCCAGCACCCCAACACAGAACCCCTGGTCGGTGTAAACTCCGCACCCATGCTGTCTGGCTTGACGTCACTTTAAGAAATATATCTGCCCATTCCAGCAAATCAAGCTGCCGGGCCGGTGCTATGCCGGTGGGATGGAAGTTACATTTTACCCAACATCCAATGGAGGAGAGTGAACATTTCACTTTTCCGTCCATGTACAGAGAGTGTATGTGCGTGAGATCCCTACCACATACTGGGGGAGGGGTTCGCTCGTGTTTTCGCGGAGTTGAAGGGTTCGCGATGGTCGCGGTTGCCGTATGGGAGTCCATATTCCGAACCGAGCCCGAGTTCAGCATTACACCGGCTGACCAGAACCTGGAAAATAAGAATAAAATACCCCGGTAAATCTCTCTCACACAGCAAGAAGTTGCCATACTTCGTCATCGCAACTCTCTCTGGCCAATTCCCGGCTGAATCCGGCGACCTGTCTCTCACGCCCTGGGAGCCTGGGCATCTCTCAACTTTCAACCTGGAGCAGACGACGATCGCAGCCATGTTCGAGCAAGACAAGGCAGGCCAAAGCACCCGAACCTGAACCCTCGCGCACAACACGGCTGCGGCCCACACTCCACGCCCTGGAACTGGAGACAGGGAAACCCAAACCTTGGATCCGGCATGACCCTGCTGCCCGGCATGAGGGCCAAGTTACGTGTTACAATGTTACGTGCAGCCGTGTTCTGCAAGCAGGGTTGCAGAAGGGTTGCATCCAAGTTGCATGTCCACCGTTCAGTCAAGAGCAAGACTTCATCTCCTGCCTAAAACTGACGGTGATTGCTAAGACGGCTGTCATTCAGTCCGGCTGCAAGGCTGCTTGCTTGTTGAGTTGCAAGGGCATTGGCGGCGTCATGTCCGCTGGGCGTTCACTCTTTTTCTCTCTCTTTTTCCCTCTTTTCCCCCGTGCCACCCTCGTAATATATGTGGGCGGTGATTTCCCCCGTTCTTCATAGACAACCTCTCTTGCCCACTCGTCCTCTCTTACTTCCATATCATTACCTTCGTCTTCACTGTTTGTGCCTTACCCTACCCAGGGTGGCTCACCTACATCCCATACGTTGAGTACCTTAGGTAGGAAGGTACCTCATCACTCTGCCCTCCCAGTAGTGTGCCACCGAACGGGTGCTCAGACACTTCACCAATGGCACGGCGATGTCTCACGGCGGCAGTAGTCGCTGGCCTTGCCTCGACTGCCTCGGCGCTGTACATCAATGGCTCCGTCACAGCACCCTGCGACTCGCCGTTGTACTGCCATGGTGACATCCTCAAAGCCATTGAGCTTGCACGGCCCTTTGTCGACTCCAAGACATTCGTGGACATGTAAGCCAGCCAGTACTCAAAGGGGAAAATGGAGGGGGGAAGATGCGCGCATATGTATCCGTATGCCTGTACACAAAAAAGCGAGACACGCACTGACTTGGACTCAGGCCCACGCTCAAGCCAGTCGACGAGGTTATTGCAGCGTTTCAGAAGCTCAGCCAACCGCTGTCCAACAACTCGGAGCTCAATGCCTTCCTGGCCGAGAACTTTGCCCCGGCGGGCGGCGAGCTGGGAGCGGTGCCCAAAGACGAGCTGAACACGGACCCCAAGTTCCTCGACAAGGTCAAGGATGCCACCGTCAAGGAGTTCGTCGCCAAGGTCATCGACATCTGGCCCGACCTCACGCGGCGGTATGCCGGCCCCGGGGACTGCTCCGAATGCGCCAACAGCTTCATCCCCGTGAACCGCACCTTTGTGGTGGCCGGCGGTCGCTTTCGTGAGCCCTACTACTGGGACTCGTACTGGATCCTCGAGGGCCTGCTCCGCACGGGCGGCGCCTTTGTGCAGATCTCACGGAACATCATCGAGAACTTCCTCGACTTTGTCGAGACCATTGGGTTCATCCCCAACGGCGCGCGGATCTACTACCTAAACAGATCGCAGCCGCCGCTCCTGTCCCTGATGGTCAAGAAGTATGTCGACTACACCAACGACACCAGCATCCTCGAGAGGGCCCTGCCGCTGCTGATCAAGGAGCACGAGTTCTGGACCACCAACCGGTCCGTGTCCATCACGGCGGCCGACGGCAAGCAGTACACGCTCAACAGGTACTACGTCAACAACAACCAGCCGCGCCCCGAGTCGTACCGGGAGGACTACATCACGGCCAACAACGCGTCATACTACGCCGCCTCGGGCATAATATACCCGGTCAAGACGCCGCTCAACGATACCGAGAAGGCCACGCTCTACGCCGACCTGGCCAGCGGCGCCGAGTCCGGCTGGGACTACACCGCCCGGTGGCTCAAGAACCCCACCGACGCCGCCACCGACGTCTACTTCCCGCTGCGCTCGCTCAACGTGCGCAACACGGTCCCCGTCGACCTCAACTCGATCCTGTACCAGAACGAGGTCATCATCGCCGACTACCTCGAGCAAGCCGGCAACGCCACCGCCGCCAAGCAGTGGTCCGACGCTGCCCAGCGCCGCAGCGACGCCATGTACGCCCTCATGTGGAACACCACCCTCTGGTCCTACTTCGACTTCAACCTAACCAGCAACGCCCAATACACCCACGTCCCCGCACCCCCCACCTCTCACTCAGACTCACCCCTCGTCCTCTTCGACATAGCCCAACTCTACCCCTTCTGGACCGGCGCCGCCCCCCCCTCCCTTAAATCCAACCCCCTCGCCATCCAAAACGCCTACGCCCGCATCAAAACCATGCTCGACACCACCCTCGGCGCAATCCCCTCAACAAACTACCCCACAGGCCAGCAATGGGACAAACCCAACGTCTGGCCCCCTCACCAACACATCCTCATGCAAGGCCTCCTCAACACCCCGCCCACTTTTTCGGCTTCCGACCCGGCCTACCAACAAACCCAGTCCCTTGCGCTGCGCCTCGCCCAGCGGTATGTCGACTCGACGTTTTGCACGTGGTACGCCACGGGCGGGTCGACGGCGTCGACGCCGCGGCTGCAGGGGGTTAGTGAGGATGCGGAGGGGGTCATGTTTGAGAAGTATGCTGATAACGCGACGAATGTGGCGGGGAGCGGCGGGGAGTATGAGGTTGTGGAGGGGTTTGGGTGGACGAATGGGGTGTTGATTTGGGCGGCGGATGTTTTTGGGGAGGGGTTGAGGAGGCCGGAGTGTGGGGATATTAGTGCAGCGAGGACGCATTCTGTTGGGAGGAGGGGTTGGGAGGGGGGGGAGGGTGACGCTGGTGCTGGGTGGCAGGGAGTGAGGAGGGCGGTGGAGCTGGATCCGTGGGATGCCGCGTGGACGAAGATGTTTGGGAGGAGCGCTGCTGGGCTGAGGAAGAGGGGCGACGAGAAGAACAGGAGGAGGGTTTGAGGTTGAGTTGATGTCCCCCTAGTGGGGAGGAGGAATGCTGCGAGTGGTCAAGTAATTATGTTTAGTGTGTAGTCTTTTTTCTCTGCAGTGCCAATCGACATGCCATACCTTGAACCTTCGAGGAGCTCTGCGCAGATCAGTCGCGCAGTCTGGTTGTTTTTCCTGAGTGCGTCAGTGTCCTCAAGGACGGGACAAGCTCTTGGGATGCACAAGACCTGGCACAGCCAGTAATATTTGACAGTCGCTTGCTGCTGGATCAGGAACCGTGCTATCCAAACAAGCATAACTGAAAAGACCTCCGCCGACCTCATGATACAAGACGCAACCCTCCATGAACCCCACCCAACGCCGATTCCCCTCCAGCCGCCGCCGGCGGCGCAATCACAGCCCAACGCCAATAGCAATGCAACCAAAATACCGCCTCACGCCCTCCAATATCTCCTATCAGTCCCCTTACCGGCCCACGTCAAACGCAACCCCTGCCTCAACCACCCGCCCTGAGCCGCCGCCCATTCCGGCCCGGAGGTCTACCCCGACGCCGCCGGGCCGGCGTCCCGTCAGTAAGAGCCTCAGATTCCTCTCTCTCCTTGGCCTCTTTCTCCGCATCGAGTTCCTTCTAAGAATTCTCTAGATGCGACCACTCCGGGATGGCCCTGATCTGCTGCCACATAAACTTCTCGAGCTTGTTGGCCGACTTGGCGTACGGCGTCGTCTCGTTGTTGTACTTGCGGCAGTTGTCAAACACGAGCTTGGCGTCGCGGATAAAGTCCTCGGGCGTGTTGTACTGGTCCGCCTCGAGCTTGGTCTCCATGGTCGAGAGGTCCATGGGTTCCTTGATGACGTCGTAGTAGTCCTGGACCTCGTCCTTGTTCACCGGGACCAGGAACGGCCAGCTCGAAGGGTGGTTCTGCAGGTCGTTGAGAAGGTGGAGCAGTTGGTTGTAGTTTGGCCCGTGACGTGGCTGCCGCGCCAGCTCGTCCATGTCGGGCGACCACCCCGATGCGCGGATCGCTTCGATCGAGAGCGGGTCGATCGGGGACACGCCCAACTTCTGCCACTGCTTTGGCGGCTGGTGGACGATGTGGGACTTGGAGAAGGCCCGGATCTTAGCCTGGACGCATTCCTTCTGCTTCAACAGCATGCGGCCCATCTCGAGGTAGCGGATGCGCGGGAGCATCGTACACTGCATTATAGTGCCACCCTCGTAATCCTTGATGTATCCCATCCAAACCGACTTGTCGAGCGTAATCTCCTTGGTGAACCCCTGCTTTTTGAAGTAACCAATCGCATAGTTGTCGGCGTAGGTGAGGAAATGCATGACGTCCGAGGTCGCCTTGACATAGTCCTTCAGGTGGGACATGAGGTGGGCGCCATAGCCCTTGACCTGCTGGTCGGATGAAATGGCGCAAAAGACAATCTCGGCGAACTGACGCCCCTTGAAGGGCCGGTATGTGATGCCCCCGACCACCTCGAGCGGCTTCTTCACGATGGCGATGGACAGATGTGTACGGTCGTAAACCAGGCGGGCGATGTAGTCCTTGGGCATCTTGGGTAGTTGTTTCTGGAAGATACACTTGAGACCCGTGAGGATGATGAGGCTCTCGCGATCGTTGTCGTTGTTGACCACCCGGAACTCGATCTCGCCATTGCGCTCTTCGATGACGGCGGGCTAAACGATTCACAGTGGTGTCAGTGGTCGTGTTCTGGCTGTAGGGATGCGGTGAACTGTGGAAAATATGGGCTGACCTTTTCTGGAAAGGG
Organism: Chaetomiaceae sp. PYS4301M; assembly: GCA_023628425.1. Taxonomy (NCBI): domain Eukaryota; kingdom Fungi; phylum Ascomycota; class Sordariomycetes; order Sordariales; family Chaetomiaceae; species Chaetomiaceae sp. PYS4301M. Next base: position 178,105 of record JAMAKR010000018.1, on the reverse strand, counting down.
AATTGCCGGTACTTTTACAGGCTTGGTCTCGGGTTCGGCGGAGTCGTCGTCGTCGTGCTTCACGCGCTTCGATGCGGCGGGCGACGACGGCTCGTCGCTCGCCTTGCGCTTTCCGTCTGCCGAGTGTCGCGTCAGCTGAAACCTGCCACCACGCAACCAGAAACATCATTTGGAAACAATAGACTTACTTTCGTCTTTCATTTTGATGGAACGCGGCGACTCGGCGATCGAATGATGGGCGGCGCGCCGTGTCGATTCGATGTCGTGTCGGTGGATGATGATGGATGCGGAGGGAAAGTGGGGCCAAGTTGACCCCGGCCACTTGCAGGGCTGAACCGGAGCCAAGCACGCTTGGACCTGAGCTTCTGTGGGCCCCATGTCGGTGCCAAGCATTTCGTGCAACAAGCAGCAACCGAAAGCTGTCCAGTTCAGGGCCAATTCACCAATTCAGGCCCAGCTCGAAGCCTCGAACATTTCCAGGTTGCTGCAGTGCAGACCATCACCAACTCGCGTCGTTCTTTCGATAACTCCCGTCCTGTTCTCTACACTGCCACTTCGACGCGCCAATTCCCAGTCCCCAGAACCATCCCCCGAAAACAGTACTCCAAATACCAATTCCCGGCACATGGATTCTTCACTTCACGAGGTCTGGCAGGCAGCAGCTGGCTCGCCCTTTATCCCCACCATCGGAAAGGACAGCCAATTCCTCGTCGCCTTCGTCCTGCTCCTGCTCGGGTTTTTCCTGAGCGGCGCATTTGCTCTGAGTAGGTTGCATCTGCATTCTCCTCTTCTCTCCCTGGAATCCGAACCTTTCTTACTGACGATACCGCACACAGACCGCTCCCTGGTGACGCTGCCCGTTCTCGCCGTTCCAGCGTCCCTGGCTCTTGCGTACGTCGCCGACCCTTTCAAACCCCCGCTGGCTGCTACGACCGCCTAGTTCGACTAACTCTCATCTCAGGTTCGGCGTGGTCTACATGTTCTGTGCGGTCGGAGTTTACGTCTAAGATACCCAAGCCATCTCGCCGAGTCTGTACCATAGAGTTTTTGAAAGAAGCCGATTTTGCGCAGTCCCAAGCAGCCGTCCCATTGAGGCTTGACATCCCTTTCCCCCGCCCTCTCTACACCACGATGGAAACACAAGGCTCGGCTCCCGCTCCTCCGATCTTTCGGGCGGTGGCCAGCTCTACGAGGCCGCTGTACCAGCTCCTCAAGGCGATCAACTTCACAAACAAGGTGCAGGTCGACGTCACAGAGAATGGCCTGCGGTTTGCGGCTGACCACGCTCGCGTCATGCAAGGTGGGTGCAACTGTTGATTTCCGAGGTCGACTCCCTGATATTGACTCCATTAGGTGTTGCACACTGGAGCAAGAGCCTCTTCACCACATACACTGCCAACCTCCCGACTGCCCCGACCCCCAGCGAAGACGCCGAAGAAGAAGACGAGCCCAGTCCCCCGACCTTCCAAATCTCACTCCCTGCCCTCCTAGAAACCCTCCAAATCTTCGGTGCTTCCGACGCTGCCGCCCGTCAAGCCAAAGCCGACGTTGACCCCTACCGCAGCAACCTGCGCAACTACCGCTCCGATGCCTTCTCCAATCAGACCCTCGGCATGTCGGGCACCTGCTCCCTCTCGTACGCTCAAGAAGGTGAGCCGTTCAGCATCGTCCTGAACGAGTCAGGCGTCAAGACGACCTGCAATTTAACCACCTACGTCCCCGAAGCGCCCGACGACATCCCGTTCGACATCGAGGACCTATCCTTCAAGATCATCACCTCGGCCCGCTGGCTACTAGATGCCCTGACGGAACTCGCACCGACGTCACCGGAGAAATTGACCATCACCGCGTCGAAGCGGGAGCCCTACCTCCGGCTGAGCAGCTCGGGCGGTCCGCTGGGCTCGAGCAGCGTGGATTTCGCCAAGGGAAGGGACTTGCTCGAGACATTTTCGGTCAAGACGCGGTGGGTGCAGACGTTCAAGTTTGACATTATCAAGTCGGCTAGCGAGGCCATGCGGATTGCGAGCAAGGTCAGCTTGCGCGGGGATGGCCAGGGGGTGTTGAGCATGCAGTTTATGGTGGAAGTCGAGGGATCCGGGCCAAGCTTTTTGGACTTTCGCTTTGTGCCTTACGCCGTGTGCGAGGATGAGGAGGAAGGTGAGGATGAGGATGAGGAGATGGAGGATGGTGGGGAGGGGGAGGATTAATTGGTGAGAGGAGGATGAATAATAGGTACGGAGGAGTCTTTACCAGAGTTAACATCCGTATGTATGGACAGGCCAATCAAGACACATGTCTGCACTGACCCTCCCAGGTGGCACTCGCTGTGTTGTCTTGTTAAACCTGCGTAGGCCAAACAGGTACAACCATATCCTGTCAAATCCGTGGAACGCCAACTTCTATCAGACAAGGGGAAGGGGGGGAAACTTCCGAAACCATGTGGCAACCATGCCAAACCCAGCCGCACCATGCCATGAGGTCTTTCTTCTTGCCTCGTGAGGATGCGTGCTCACTGAGACACCATGCTCCCGATATCATACGACTTCTGGGCCATCAAAAGCCCATGTCTCGGGACCCGAAATCCAGACCCTCGGGTCTAGCAAAAGCATATCCAATCAGTCGACGATAGCCCTACCACCCAAGTGTCTGGATGGGTGTGTCCATGTGCATATCTGTACAACGCATGCCAAGTAGCTCGGAGCCGCCTTCAGAGACGAAGAAGCGAGCCGCCTCGGAGACTAAGAAGCGAACTCTCCGAGCTATCCACTCGGAAGAACTGTCACGCAACTGCAACAGCCTCCTGTCACCACCGCCACTACCACCACACCGCAACAGGGGGTCCACAGACAACCCGCTCTTGAGAAGGACGCCGTTGATAGGAGGGAACAGGAACGAAGACGAGACGAGGCGAGGCGAGAACATATCGACAGTGAAACTTCTTGGCTTTTTCAGCCGTGAGTCTTTCCATCGGTGGCCACCGACACTTGGAATCGTGAGGGTGGACTTGTCCTCTGTGCTGGACGTAAGTGTAGGTACCTAAGGCAAAAGCTTCCCATCTGGACAGAACCTGACTTTTCAACTCCTATTGATGAACCCTGGGAATGTAGAGTCAACAGCGCAGAGATCTCTCTCGCGACCCGAGGGAAGAAACATTCCAGTGTAGAGGATATGTAGTTCCTTACTGTAACTACCTCGGTATTTTATGGACGAAACGCCAAAGACTTAAAAACCCCCAACATGCGGCTCCGCTCCTGATGCCGTTTCATCACCGTCCCATCGTGACCAAGCCCTCCAATAGAGCAGGCCCAGCACGTACTGTGGTGGTTTGCGAGCGAAAGTAGTTCAGTACAGTAGTCCCGTACACAGTCGTTGCCCAGGCCCCCCAGCACGCCTTGGCCACTTGGTGTTATTAATCTGTGCACAGCTGAGTGAGCGACGAGGAGGTGTGTGTGTGTGTGTCAGACCCGATCAAAGCAAAAAGCGAAGCAGGCAGCGCCTTTCCCTTTTCAGATCTGACTACATGCGCAGACCGCTGGCTGGACACTGCATACAGAAACAAACAGACAGAGAGCCCGCTAAAAAAGAATTGTTGGTTGGTTGGTTGGTTGGCTGATGAGGGCTGCTCACGACAGCAGGTCAAAAAACGCCACCGCTGTCAACTCCTGTCTGTGAGAAGGAAGGGATTGAAGGAGAATAATCAACATTATCCGATGGGACTATGACGGGCGTTTTGCCGGGCTTGGCTTGGCTCAGCTGACCACCTCCTGCTACTGACGAACCAGCGCCGGGGAAGAGGGAGGCGGGGAGGAGGGAACTTCTTGCCCGGAGGATGTCACACCTTTTTCTCTCTGCCCGGTAGTTGGTTGACTACCAAGGTGTTCATGTTTGTACGCCGTGACGGGACTCGCCGTTCCTCGGCTTCTGCCGGGCCCGTCGTTTTGCCCGTGCGGGTTGTGGCTCTTGTTTCTCTTGGTTGTCTCACGCCTTCTTCTTGATTAACATTCTGTGGGCGAGTCCCTCTGTGGTTTCTTGGGTCTCCAAGACCGAGAAGAAAGTAAAAAGTCGGGGAGAAAGTGTTCAACCCTCAGGTAGAACTGCGACGACGCACAAAATGAAGATAAAGAATACAGCGACACCCGTCGGTGGACGGTGGTGAGTGAATACCTTGCCACCGTCCTCTCGGCCGTCCACGACAACCCAGAGCGACTGGCAGCGAGGAGTTTGTTTCCCTCCCCCCTCCACCCATTTCAGCCCGGCTCGCCCGAACTTGTGGCGCCGAGCCCGGCATGCCACTGGCCCAGGCAAGTCCGGGCGGGTCCCAAGTCACCCGTGGGCAACTCCATGCGGACCTGTCCTGTCAACGCACCACCACGGAGCTTCCAGATCAGCCCACCACATGCGGGTTCCCTTTCTCTCTGTGCTCATCTTCCCTCCATTCTCCAACAGCCACGCGGCAGAGGAATAAGAGCGGGAGTGGGGAAGAAGAAGAAAGGGCGGGGTCTGGAACGCAAGGGAAAGGAGGAGGAGGGTATGGCGGGCTGACGATGGCAAAGGGCGATCTGTCTCACCCGTTTCTTCTTTTCGCATTTCTCCGCGCCCAGGGAGGCGATACTCCGCCGCATTCCCGGTGGTTTGGGCCGTGCCCTTGGGTCGCTGTGGTAGGTTCTGGACTCTGCGTGCGGCTCTGCAGGCAACCTTCGTGGGGCACTCCGCCTTCTGTTCTGCCAATGGAAGAAGATGAGCCTGACGAGATGGTGGTGTCCTCGCCCGCAAGATCGGAGTTGTCTTGTCTTGGGGTCAGCCCACGGGTTTTATATCAGCGTTGCCTGGCCAGGCATGATGCCCATCCACCGGGTGTCGCGAGGAATGGATCTTCTCGATATCTCTTCCAGACAGCGACAAGCCCTCCAAAACAACAGCCCAGTCCATTTTTGAAGCACTTGCTTTTCTCCCAGCTATCTGGCTGCAATAAACCAGTTTCTTGCCTCCGCGGTATCCCTCCTATCGCCAACACACCTCTATCACCATGGCTCGCGACGACTATCGCGACCTAGAGCGAAACAAACCAGAGGCACGAAAGGAAACACGGACTTGCATGCCACTCGGCCTGATCAAGTCCTCACTCGAATCTTTCTCCCGCTGCTGGCGCCCCGTGCAAGAGAGTCCGACTGCGGACCCGTTTGAAAAGAAATATGTACACACCCCGACACACGCGGCGTCATCCTACCTCAAGACGACCACAACGAGGGATATGCAGAGTGCCAACGAGATCCTTTGAACCTTTCCCTGGCAGGCTGTCTGTCCACAGCCAGCGTTGACAGCGTCCGCACATCATCAACCAAGCAACAACAACAAGAGCGGCAGCGGCAGCGGCAGCAACAACGATAACCACCGCCGTCTGTTGGACGAACTCGGGTAAAAATCGGCGAAGCAACAAGAGGATGAAACGATCCCAAGGTCGGCTGGATCGAGAGCCGGCAAGCCAAGCGAGGCGGACTGAGCGATGAACAAACAAACAGCGGGCCCCCGAGGAAACGAACGGTGGCACAGGTCGGGTTCGATCCGGCAGGACTCTGGTGGGGGTACATACACGCGTAGGAGTTGGTCTCAGGAGTTTTGCGAGCGAGATACCGGCGGTGGCGGCGGCGTTGCGCGTGTGTTACCCTCAAGGGTACCCCCCTCTTCAGCCAGGGTGCAGGGCGAGGATGTCTGGGGGACTGACCGACCCTTGGTATGAACGAGAGGGGCACTGGAACGCCCGCTCTTTTCTGTATTCTGTACATAGCAACAGAAAGCCGTTGAGCCCCATGCTGCCGAGCGCGCGGGCACCAGAGTTAGTTACGTTGGGAGCGCGGGAAGAGCAGGTGGGGAGAGCGCGGGAGATTCTGGCTGTCAACCGTTGAGTTTTGGCGAGTGCCGATGAGATGCTGCAGGTGCAGAGTGGTGGTCGATGTTTCGGGTCTTGTCTCTGTTCGTCGGGATCGCCGACAGAGGGCCAATGGCCTTGAGATCCGCAACAATGGGATTGTCTCTGATAGGGAGCCCGGCTGAGAAGGGGGCGAGAGCCGCATGGATGGGCCCAACGATGGACCCAACCGCGGAAAAGAAGCGCTCCGGGCATTCTGGCTGGACAATTGACGCAGGTGATCTGTGGCGAAGTCCAGGTACCATTTTCTGAAACAGCAGCGCCAATGGCGCAGCGTGAAAGGATCCTCATCAGAGGCGTGCGGCCCGGCTCTGATGTGAGCGTCTCAGGCATGGGCCATTGCTGGCTGTCCACACTTCAAGCACCCGCGAGCTTGACAAGCTTATTTCTGCCAACTGAAGACCACCAGCATGCTCGTCCAATTCGTCCAATGGCGACAAGGTGCTCCTCCTAAGCACGCAACTCGGTCTCAAACCGAGCCCCAGCAGCCATGACTTTGCGCTTCGTTACGCAAGTAGCTTGTTATCGCCCGAAGACGAGGCTAGTAATGAGGCGCTCCCCGCGATGCTGACTTGGGAGAAAGCCCTACACTAGAGATGCAGTGTGATAGGCCTTGCCGGGTGATTAGGTCCGAATTGGCGACGTTTAGTGAGCCTCGACCGGGATCTGGTGTAGTGTAGCGAGAAGGATCGTTGGCGGAAACCGAGCAACCGAGCGTGGTGTTGAACTCCCAAGACTCTTGTCTCCGCTCAGGATCTTGCCATGAGCATCGTCCGCGTGGGCGCAAGGGGTAAGGTCCACCAGTTGCTGGCTCTCTTCACTAGCATGGCAAGAGTTCCGCAATGGTCGCCCGCCAAAAAGTCGATGAGATCCTGCCGGTCGGATCCTACCACGGCACCAGCAGGATCACCGCGCCGGAGAGAGTGGAGACGAGAGACGAGGTCAGCGGGGCAAAATGCCGGCTGCCACGGGCAACAGGGTCATCAACGACGGGAGGGTGGACTCCTGGTGGAGAGATGTGCGCAAGTCAGGTACGCGGCGCTTGGTGTTGGGCTTGGCCCGGACGCTGTTCCTGATCTGGCATGCGCACAGGCAAGACCCGTCCATCGATGGCGTCGGTTTGTGGCGAAGCTTCCCACTTCCTCGCTTGTCGCGCGGAGAATGGGGTCTGGTTGGCTCGGGCGCCTCGTCGCCATGCACCCCCGCGGCAGTTGCAGTCGAGATGGTGTGGGCAGCTGATAGTGTGCTCTGTAATCTGTATGTACGGAGTCCTCCGTAGCGCGCGTGTGTAAGATCTGGCTGGCGTCGTGTGGGTTGCCATTCGCTATTCCAGTTCGAGCTGGGCGGGCGACGCTCGGTGCGATCGCCCTCCACCCCAGAACTCCAAAATGTTGTTGCCTGGAGATATGCCAAAAGGTATCCATATGCCAAGCGGCATATCCCGCCTTGGAAGCAAAAATTGATACCTTTTTGGGTGACACGATCGAGGCGATGAGGGGATGGAGGGGATCAATAGAGGGGATCGAACCGGCGCCGAGGACAGGACAGCCTACACTAGGCACCCGAATTCCCAGCGTGTCTCCGTCCTTGGTCATTGAGTCAGCAGTGAGTGTTAATCAGCTAATGCGACTGCAGAACTGATGCGCAGAGCTGATGGTGATGTTTTGAACGTGCTCGAATTTGTTTTGCGCTGGTGCTCGTAGGGAGTTCGTGGGGGTACTAGTGTGTGTAAGAGGCGTCTGATCTTGGCCTGGCCCTGGCTCAGCTTCAGGTCGGCGAGACTGTCGCGCACTCGCGACTCGGCCCAGCTGGGAGGTTACCCGGCTGCTGCAGTATCTCCAAGCTGCTAAATTAGCCCGCGTCAACGCTAGCGTTAACGTTACCTTGACATCGAAGAGACCCCCGCCGTTACCCGTGCAGACCGAGGCGGTCTTTGACTTTCTCCCTTGTTTCCCTCTCCACGTGCTCGTCGAAATGGGCAACACAGCCCAGCCAAGGATCAAACAAGGGGTCTTGCGCTGTTGCCAGCGACGGAAATACAACCAGTGTCGAATCTGACCTGCTTTGCGACGGGCGTCGAGCTTCTCAGATTATTGACCATGTCGCTCCCCCGTCATCCCAGCTTTCCCTCCCAAGTTGTCAAGGGATGACTCTGGCTTGAGAGCGTGGGATCTCTTCATTGGATGACGGGCTGTGTGCTGCAAGATCGCCGCCAATTATGTGGTGTTTCCTCTCGAGTTGTTTGTTGACTATCCGTACCTCTTTTGTTTTCAGGTCATCAGCTCTCCGGCCTCAGGCGGTGGTGGGTGGTGGGTGGTGGGGAAGTGGGCGGTCGCTCGGCCGAATTGGGCTTGACAGCCCTGGGCCTAAAAGTGGGTGTGCACAGTGCGGCCCGCTCGGGAGGAGGGTTAGCCGATATGGAAGTTGGATGTTAGCGCTAACTCTAACACCAGCTAGCGCAGCTCCCGCCTGGGTCTTCCAACGGCTGATTTGGGCCAGTGCGTCATCTGCAGGATGCCGAAATTGCGCACTGTCAGCCAGGTGCGGGGCTTTCCGCGCTGTTTCTTGCAGAGAACTGCCATTCCCGCTCCGCTCCCTCCCACCCTCATCTGAACACCACAGCCAATCCTCGACCGCAAAGGCCCAAACCAGGGCAAATCCCACGCCGAGCTAGTGAATAAGCCCCCTGTGAGATCTGTGATCTGCAGCAACTCGACTTGCACGACATTTCAGTAAACTCAATTCTCTCGTCGCACCCTTGCTGTTTCTTATTATCGCGCACCACATCTTGACCCGTCATCAAGGGTCAATTCGGCTGCGATGAAGTCCCCAGAGTTCGCATTCAAATTCGAATGGATTCAGCTGTGTGCTGCCGCAGCCAGGCAGACAGGCAGACAGGCAGACAGGCAGACAGGCAGACAGGCAGAGGTTCAGTGCCTCAGATGGAACTTGTTCTGTGCGCAGCTTCCCGTCGCTCACCGTGGCTCACTGTGCCCTCGGCGTGCTCGATGAGGCAGCATTCCGCGTCGGGAACCGCAGTCGAAGGCACCCAACAATGTGATCATTGAGCCAACACTGAACAGCCCTGGAGAACAATCTGCTCAGGGAGAGTGATATGTCACCATCACCAGCTCCCAACAGCATCTTGTTGGTGGAGGGGTCGTCGAGTCTCGCCTTCGAACAAGCACAAGCCCGCGTTGTGGACACTAAAGCTCCAACGCTGTCAGACTGGCAGACTGGGTAATAACAAGCAAGAGTGCCACCCGGAGCAACACCCCTCGCTGAAGCCGAGGCCATTTTCATCCTTCCCGTTTAGGTACCTCGAGTGGAGGTGGAACGCCGCCCGACCCACCCATCGCCGTCTTGGGTTGCTTCTTCCGATCGTGCAGAACACACTACTATGTACGACTGGAGTCGGAACCTACACAGCGCTCCTCTCGAAAGTCTCTCATGTTGTCTGTGAGCTGGGACCGATCCTACTGACTCCTATCCTTCTGGAGATGCCATTGTATGTATTCCGTACATACATTCCGCATGTGTGATCGCATCCGGCTCATGGTGGGCACAGCAGGACCAGGATCGTGCCGCCGCCTCCATCACGGCTCGGGCGTCGATCACTTGGCAGCCCCCCTCCCAGAGTGTCACATTGCGGCATCAGTGTGCCCTTCCAACGGGCTCAAATCAGCTTTGCTCGGTCATCTGGATGCCTACGGCGCCATTGGGGTTCAGCTCTTCGTATAACGACACAGCTCAACACCAGCTCCCCGATTACCTTGCCTGCAAGTTGAGACATACCGGCGGCGAGGACAACCACGCAGCTGTCAACATGGGTTGGCCAATTCCGTCATCGGCGATTGTTAACTACGGCGATGTAAAAATACACACCCAAGAAGAATGGGCAAGCCCAGCAGAGCCGGGGGGGATGCGCCCAGGTTGCGACAAGCAGCGCGGAGACCACTCGCCTGCTGTTGGACCCTTGTCTGACCCCGTCCCCCATTCCTCGCTTGTTGCGGACGGAGATGGTTGCCCGCCCCAAGCTCGCTTGGCAGAACCGGGACCCTGGCCTTGCAGCCATTGCAGGTTTGGTTGTAGTCAACGCCACACTCGGCGCACAAGAGTGCCGGTAGCACACACTGGCTCCCCGGTGAGCCTGTGTTGCTGACCCAGTCGCAGGGAGGCGGTCCTCGTGGGGTCAACTGGCATGCCATGGTGCAAGAGAATCCACCATGCGCCGCTCTGTTTAATATTACGGCATCCCTGAGTTATGTTAGTTAGCAGTCCCCTCCCCCGCGACCCTTGGCCCTGTGCTTGCGAGTCTGGCCTCACTCTTTCTCTCCCCTCCTTTCACCACGCGCACCTGCTTTGTTGGGCCGGGTCATACACAGTATCATTCTGCTCGGGGACCGGCAGTGGTGGTATACCGTGACCCGAAACCCAACCGGCTCCTCGGATCCCGTCCCTCCCTCCTCACCTACCCAGCGTGCCATGTACTACAGTCCAAGCGTGCCCTCTCCGTGCCCTCTCCTCTTTCCCTTCTCTCCTGGCCCCTCCCCCAGACAGCGCCATGTTGTCCCGGCCGACCTTCAACATCCGGAAGCTCATTCCGAGCCCCCAGAAAAGGCACGATGGGCCCGAGGACCATGAGGGATCCTACTTCGATCACGACGATGATGAGATGGACACGCTCAGCAAGATCAGGAACTGGCGACCGCCCATGGGCCTCAGGCGGACCAAGCCGAGCATCGACATCCGGCAGAGCCAGGACCTGCACCGCATCATTGGCATTCCGTCGTTGCCCGACACGCCGCAGTCGTCCACCACTTCTTTGTGCAGTATCGACAATGGAACTGCTTCTACCGTCACCGCGAACCCCCGACCCCAGGCTCCGCGCCGGCCAGACAGAAGTCCGCTGGCAAGCCCGCTGATGAGCCCCCAGAGAAGCCCACAAAGGAGTCCCCAGAGAAGCCCTCTTCTCCTTCCACAACAGTTCGAAGACCAACAACGGTCACGAAGCAGAAGCCCAGCTTCGGCTCGCACACTCCAACACACCCAGCTGACGCCCCCTTCATCACCACCCCATCAAGTCGAGATGGCCCTGGAATCACTCGCGAGCGGCCCAGATACGGTGCCATCAACGCCGGCCACTGCCACAAGCAGCCAGCCGACATCGCCGGAAGCAATCACGGTCACCCCGCCGGCAGAAACACCCGTGGAGGGAACCAAGGTGGTCTTCTCCCAGGATATCCAGCTTCTCATCTCCGAGGCGGGTGCGGGCGAGGGATCCCAGCTACAACAAGTTGTGAGCAACGCAAAACTATCAGATCACGAGCTGGACAAGTTTCCCAAGCCCAAGAGTGCCTCGCCCGTCTCCCCTCCCGTACGCAGGAAATCACAGCGGCGCAGCCAGGGCTCGGTCAAGTCGGTCAAGTCACCAACAAAGGCGGCGATGAAAGATCCTTTGTCACCGGCCCTAGCCCGGCTCCCTTCCAATGCACGCCCGAAGCGGGCCAAGTCCAAAAAGGCGCGGCGCCGGCCACGTGCCCCGGTAAGGCAGTCGTCCATGTGGCAGCTGACCGAGAGCGCCAAAGACTTGTTTACCATCCGCATCTTCCACCGGCTCGAGGTCGATGAGATGCTGCCCGAGAGCACCCTGCGGCAGATTCGGATGAGCAGGTCCGCCCATTGGACAAGGTCTCCCGAGCTGGGCGTGACACACGTCGACGAGAAGAGCAATGCCGCCGCACCGATTGAGCCCCTGAGCCTGGACGAGCCCCTCGACACGGCGACAGCGGAGGACATGGTCACACCGCGCGCGTCGGTTGTGCATCGGGGGACAGATATCGACCAGGATGATTGCAAGACTCCCACGGCGATACCGCAATTGCGAGTAAGTGATGACGACACGGAGGCGTTCAATGGACACGCACAGCCTGAAGAGGCCGAACAGGAGGGATCATTCCCGCTGCAGCTTCCGGACTCGCCAACGAACAGATCTTACGATGGGGATGACGACGGAGGAACCCTACCGATTGTGATGATTGTGGAGGATGAGCGGACGGTCCAATCCCAGCCAGCCGAGGGCATACTCGCGCCGTCGCCCATGCCACCGCCCATGAAGCCGCCCATGCATCGCCGCATGCCGAGCCGACAACTCCCCCCGCTTCCCACCATTCCCGAAATCATCACGACAGCCCCCGAGGAAGCGACGTTGTCTGTGACAACAGCACCGTCGCCGCCTAGCTCTGCCAACAAGCCCAACACGGAGGACTATGTTTTTCTCAACAGCAACCCCTACAGCCTGACCATGCCAGCGTTCCGGCACGGGCAAATCCGCCTGGCCAAGGCCGACCTTCCGATCGGCAAACTGGCCGCGGCCGTCGACGACACGCTCGACTGGACGGCGTTTCAGATGGCCATTCTCGGCGGCGCGGGCGACTTCTTCAGCGAGCCAACCGACTTCTCGCGGCCGTCCGAGGCCGAGCTCGACGAGCTCGAAGAGCTGACGTCGTGGTTCGCGAGCTACGGCTTCGATGGCTCCGGCTTTCTGGTCGGGCCGGCCCAACCTCGCACTCCCAGCCAGCCGTGGACGCCCGTCCTGCCCCGGACGCCGACCTTGTCGCCACCCTCGCCCACGTCCACCCCGACGAGCAGCCCGCGCACGGTGGTTGGAAACCGCAGCCCCGGCATAAGGAGGATCGACCCGCCGGCGGCGTCAAGCGAGCCGGGCAGCGCAGGCAGCAACGTGATGGCCTTTGGCGACTCGATCGCGGGCCGCTTCTTCCCGACGATGTCGCTCGGCCCCTCCGGGCCAGGCTACCCGCGGCACCGGCGCAGCGCGAGCAGCACCACGTTTGGGCAGCCGCTCGCTGCTGCAGCAGCAGCAGCAGCGCCGTCAAAGCCGATGCTGGGACAGGCGTCGTCGTCGTTTGAGAGCCGCAACCGGGCCGGGCTGGCGATCGACTCGACGCGGCGGCCCGACAGCATCGACAGCATCGACAGCCTCCAGAGCCTGCCGCAGAGCCCGATGATGGACCTCGTGGTCAGCCACGACGTCGAGGGCAACGAGTACGTCGTGCCGATGGGGTTCAACCTCAGCCATGACCTGGGCGACTTTCTCAACTGGCATGCCGAGCACGTCTCGGGGGCCGCGGGAGGCGGGAATCAGATTTGACGCGCGCACATACAAACACCCTCCCATGGAAGAGCAAGACATACCAACTCACCTTCACACCTCCACGCTCGAACACACACACACACACACACACACACACACACACACACACACACACATCCACATCGTATAGGAACGAGCCTGTATGACTTGTCACAATATCTTGTATCTCCCAACCCACCATCTTTTTTTCTTCTTGTTTTGGTTTCATTTCCATTCTCTCCCTCTCCTTCCCTCTCTGTCATTCCTCAAAATATGTGCTACAACAAAGCAGACAGGCATGATATCCAGTTCGGTCACTTTTACAGCCTGTTCTTTTTTTCCCCTCTTTTTTTTTGGGCCAACAGGACAGGATAGGACAAGCAGGATAACAGGGGATTCTTTTTTCTTTCAGGTTTCCTTTCTGGCGTTCCAAACCAGGCGGGCTTTCTTTCCTTTCTTTCTTCGTCTGGCGGCAGCATGCATTGGGGGGGAGGTCTTTGTTTGCGGGGCGCAAGGGGGGGGGGTTGCAAAACTTCTTTTTTTTATGGGTGGAGGTTTGGTTGTTTTTGTTCTTCTTGATACCACATTCCTTTTTTGTTCTTCTTCTTCTATCCCGAGGCACCCTTCCTTTTTTCTTCGATTGTCAGTCAGGGGTGTTGGGGCTTGGTGTTGGCTTAGGTACTGGAAGGTGTGCTTTGGGGGGGTGTCTACGAAGTCGTTACGTTGATGAAGCTGGGGGATGGAAATGGCATGGCACGCGACATGTTGAAGATGTTACGATGTTTCGAGGAGAAGCCGAAGCAGAAGCGTGGCGATGTGTAAATATGGTACGATTTGGAGTGTTTCGATTCAGAATACAGGTGTATACCATACTGCATGTATTCCGTACCTTCCTTGTATTTGCACATTTCATTTCTCCAGCATGATGGCATTGACACCCTGAGATTGTGAATCTTCCCGCATGTCCAGACCTAGCCCTGCAACTAACGTTAACGTTAAACATTAGAGTTCGATTTGGCTCCCGCCAGGATTGCATTGCAGATTTGCAGCCGGAACCAACAAGCCAACCAACCAACCGACTCGTTCAACATTCCCTGCCCCGAAGGAGCAGAATGTCGTGCTCGTGCAGCAGGAGCTCATCCTGTCGCTTAGGTCCCGCTCGAAACATGAAACATTCACGTAGATTGGGCGGATGCGATTTTGCACTGTGGCCGCCAGGGTGAGCGGGCGAGAATGCACGCCCAGCCGGCATCGCCCCTCTCCCCCGCTGTCTTGCAGGGTTCCAGGTTGGGGTTCCTGCCGCTGGTCTGCAGCGGTGCAGGCAGCCCATCACCAACCTGGAACCAACCAAACCCTCACGTCTGTCAACATCAACTGCAGACATCCAACAAGCGGCCCAGAGAAAGGCGGCCAGTAAGAGACACCATCAGCCAACCTTTGACTCGCCCCATCCACGCGTGATATCGTGTCGCCATTATTTTATCGGCCCGAGGCCCCCCGTTCCAACAGACTCCGATTTCCTTCGGGGTTGCATGTCCTCGGGCCCTTCGCCTTTGATCAACCTCGCCCCCATCGCCTGTAGGTCGTGCGGCCCAGGACACGAGCTCAATGACCTGGGTAGGAGAGACGCAAGGCCATTCGTCAACAAACTCCCCGCCCGCCGAAGCAGTCCACTCACCTCCATATGGAAGCGACATCGTCCCATGGCCTCTTCGCTTGGAACGTGCCTTGCATTAGTTAGTCCGGGGGATCACCAGACGAGACGAGACTACATCGTTCAATCCTAGCAGTAGGTGGGCAACAAGTCCAAGTCTGTCAAAGGGCGTCTGTCTCCCCCACCGAAGGAGGAAGAGGCTGTGTGCTGGTATGTACCCCAGGTCTAACCCCCCCGGGAAAATGTCGTGCCATCCTCGCATGCCCCCAGAACCCCATACCGCGGCTGCGCTTAACCGCACAGTCCAGAAAGAGGACGGGGTCGAACCAACTGACTGATAACTGCCTAACAAGGTAGGGAACTAACTAGACGCGCTGCCGCCGTTCTCCTGCGCAGGAACTAACCAACGTTAGCGAGCCCTCCTCGCAGCCGGGGGCGGGAGCGGGAAACAGCAGCGGCTGTCCCTTGCAGTTTGCAGTCCCGCATCCATCCATCCATCCATCCATGCAATGCATGGGGGAGGGGCTTCCGCCGTGACCCCAGGGCCTGTTCGATCCTGGCCGACACAACTAACATAACTGATGGAATGGAAAGGGAAGGGAGGGCAGTTGGGTTTGGCAGGGGCCGGGCCGGGCCGGGCTAACTAACTTGCCCAGGTGCAGGGCCGGAGGAGGGGGGCAAGGCGGAATACCCAGTGTACGGAATACATACCAAGGCAAAGTAACCTGGAAACAAATCACAATCACAATCGAACGACTGTGACCAAGCCGTTGCCCGGCAGGGAAGAGGAGAGGGGTCCTGTCAGAAGGATGGATGCAGTCGGGGTGCGGTGTTGGTGGGGTTGATGCGGGAAGGGAAGATCCTTGGGGCTTCTTTTGGGGGAGGGGGTTATGTGGGGGGCCATGCGGTGTGGGTTTGTTCTTGTTTCATGTTTCGTGATGTTGGGGCGGAGGAGGGGAATCCTGGCAAGCCTGAGTTCAGGATGAGGGGTCCGAGTTTCGGTCTGGAATCCTGGACTTGAAGCGGAAGCCGAAGCTGGGGTGAGAAGCTGTTCAAGACAAGGTACATGCACTGCGAATAAGGCAGGTGGGACAGACAGCTGGGACAGAAACACACTCGATGAGAAATCACTCAATTCCGAGGTCCTGCCGAGTTATTTTGGTATTGATGCAGGGCAGGACGGCGGATGACAGCCGTTGACGAGGATGGTACTGCCATCAGGGACTCGAACAATACGAGCGGCGGTGCTATCACCGGTCTGGCAAAACACCATCGACCTTTTCAGCTGCATCTCAAAAACAGACTTCAAGATTGCGCTGAAAGTGTAAGTGGCAGGTAACCAAAGTGTAAGTGGGGAGATTTCTATTTCCAGCCTTCTCCGCTTCCAAGAGCAGTCCCACCTCCTCAGGACATCCTCAGCTCTCTCAATCACATTCAAGCAAACCCAAGGCCCAACACAAAACTTCCCACTAATAAACAGCAGCGAGAGAGAAAAGCACCCAACACGGTGGGCATCTGCTCAATCGCCAACAACCCCCCCCCACCCTTCCTCAACCCATTGACATTACCTGCGGTATTTACAAAGTATTCCCTACACACCTACCGTAGTCCGTGCCTCACCCACACCTCGATACATCTAGGCAGCGCGTGAGCTCAACGCAGGCCCTGCCCACGGCATCCAGGCATTCAGGGACGACAAGAACAACAACAGACAAAAAGACATACCATACCATCCCCACCACCAACGTTACACACACCCTGCAGATCTTTCCATAGCTAGTAGTAGACCATGGCAGATGCCTGATGAATAGAATAGGAATGGGATTGGACAGCTTAAGCGCCCAGGCGCCGGAAAAGAATCCACCGGTGAGCGAGGCGATGCAAGAACCCGCTGCAGGCCACATGCACAGCCCGGCCCAGCCCATGCAGCAGCAGCAACCTAGTGTGGCGTAAGCATGCTGCCGCCCCAAGCAGCAGGCCCCGCAACCTTGCTCGTCCCTCGAGGTATGTACCGAGTATTCCGAACAATTTGATAGTTGAGAGATAGGTATGTCTTTCCGTCCTCGGAGCGGATGCCTGCTCTGCCGAACCGCACCCTCAACTCCACTGTCTGGAGGGGCGGGGAGGAGGCAGGATCGGATACCTTACCTACTGTAGTATTCGTACCTGTGCAGCGTACTCCGTACTGTAGATGTCCATCCGGTCTGGGGTTCGGATCAGGCAGACATGATTTGTACTGGAGTACTCCGTACAGGTGGGATTGTGGCTCGACCGCTTCGTTCCGGTTTTTGGTATCATCAGCCGAGGAGGGGTATTCTTCTGGACCATCAGAGTTGACTCCTGTCTGCGAGAGGGACACTGGTGGTGGGCTACCCATTCCAAACGAGTCCCGAGTTTTTGACTGCCTTGGAAAACAACTACCAAAACAAATGACAGTAACTGACGATCTCCAGCAGGTCCATGCCATGCTGGCTCGCTAGTACATTGTAGAGTACATGGCTCTGGTCTCGTAGATTCGGTCATTCCATCATAACATAGCCCACATCAACTCCTCCCCGCTTCACTTCTGCAGCGGCTTCCCCATGCCGCCATACGTGATCATCTTGGTGACCTGGTACTCGCCGATGCCGTAGAGCGAGCCCTCCCTTCCGAACCCGCTCTCCTTGACGCCGCCAAAGGGCGACGCCGGGTCCGAGATTAGCCCCGTGTTGACGCCCACCATGCCCACCTCGAGGTGCTCGGCGACGCGGTGCACGCGGTGCAGGTCCTGCGAGAAGAAGTAGCCCGCCAGCCCGACCTGCGTCGCGTTGGCCATCCGCACCACCTCATCCTCGGTGTCGAACGGGAACAGACCCGCCACGGGGCCGAACGTCTCCTCCTCGGCCATGGCCATCTCGGACGTCATGCCCGTCAGAACCGTCGGCTGGAAGAAGTTGGGCCCCAGGTCGGGCAGCTTGTGTCCGCCCAGCACCACCTTGGCGCCCTTGGCCTCGGCGTCCTTGACGTGCTGCTCGACCTTGTCGATGGCCTTGTGGTGGATGAGCGGCCCGTGAGTGACGCCCTTGTCGAAGCCGTGGCCGACCTGGAACTCGCGCACCTTGGCCGCCAGCTTGGTCGCAAACTCGTCGTAGACGCCGCGCTGCACAAAGATGCGGTTGGCGCAGACGCACGTCTGGCCCGACGAGCGGAACTTGGACGCGATGGCGCCCGCCACGGCCAGGTCGACGTCAGCGTCATCAAAGACGATGAAGGGCGCGTTGCCGCCGAGCTCGAGCGACAGCTTCTTGAGCGTGCCCGAGCACTGCTTCATCAGGAGCTTGCCGACCGGCGTCGAACCCGTGAACGAGATTTTGCGAACCGTCGGATCCGTGGTCAGTACCAGCCCTACCTCGGGCGTGTTCTGCAGCGCCGTGATGACGTTGACCACGCCCTTGGGGATGCCTGCGCGGTGGGCCAGCTCGGCGAGGGCGAGCGGCGTGTAGGGCGTCTCGCCGGGGGCCTTGCAGACAACGGTGCAGCCGACGGCCAGGGCGGGTCCGGCCTTGCGGGTGATCATGGCCGCGGGGAAGTTCCAGGGGGTGATGAGCCCGCACACGCCGACGGGCTCCTTAATGGTGAAGACGCGGTTGCCGGGGACCGACGAGGGGATGGTGTCGCCATAGATGCGCGGCGCTTCCTCGCTGAACCACTCGAAGAAGTTGGCTGCGTACGTCACCTCGCCCTTGGCGTCGGCCGTCGGCTTGCCGTTCTCCCAGGTGATGAGGGTGGCCAGGTCGTCGGCATTCTCGACCATGAGTTCATACCATCTCCGGAGCAGTTTGGAGCGCTCGCGGCCCGTCTTGTGGCGGAACTCTTCGAAGGCGACCTCGGCGGCCTGGATGGCCTTCTCGGTGTCCTGGGCGTCAAACTCTGGGCAGGTGCCAATGAGCTGGCCCGTGGCGGGGTCTAGGCCGAGGTGGCCGGGACGTGAGCAGGACTGCATCGTGCTGGGAGCCTGGGACTGGCCGGGCGAGGCTTACCGTGCACCTCGAATGTCTTGCCCGACCTGGCCTTCACCCACTCCCCGTTGACGTAGCACACATCCTGCTTGAACAGGGAGGGATCTTTGAGCTGGGCGCAATGTTAACGGCCGGATGCTGGCAGCCTGGCGGTGCACAAAAAACACGACAACGGAGCAGTTTACCTTGGGAATCATGGTGGACGACAGGCGCGAGAAGGGGTAGCTGACGATGGCTGGCAACGCTGACCGCCGGAACTGAGACCTGGCTGCTGCTGTCCGTGAGGCGGAAAACAGCGTCTTTTGGAGCAAGGCCATGCCGGGAGACGACACTAATATGGTGACAGGCGGATGCGGGCAGTGGGTGTCTTCGTGCAATCAAGGAGACAGCTCCGCAGCGTGCGGAGGCCCGAGGGACCGGATGCCAAGAGCGAATTAAACGTGGGATCGGGCGGGCGTCGGCTTTTGGAGGGGATCAGCCTAGGCAGTTGGGGGATGGAGGGGAGGGAAACCGACAGGACCTATCGCGGCATCTGTCTGCAATTATGGATGCAATTGGATGCAATTGGGTGAATTGGGAGTTCAAGAATTGGCAATTTCTGTGTGTCTGTAAAATGCAGCTGTTCCTTCCTCCACGCGGCTGGATTTGCTCTGTCTGCTGTCGCTGCTTCCCAGTTGGGATGACGTCGTTGCATGGGCCGCGGTTCGGTTGCGTAACAATCAGACGAGGTCCGTCCGGCCCGGCGCCTAGACGGGGTGGGGGAGGCGGCGCGTTGCGTCGGCAAACGGCAGCCAGCGCACCGGTCTCCTGCCCACGCTGGCTGCCCGGACTTCCCCGTCAAGGAATTGATGGAATGATCCTGATCACCCATCTTCCGACGAGCGCATGGAATCTTCTTTGGGGTTCCTTATCGATTCCCATTCACGTTGTTCCTGTCTACTGTATGCATATACAGATTACACTATTATCTTTTATTTCCCAAAGCCACTGATCGTCTTTTGCATCTCACGGTGGGCCAGACTGGTCTATGCCCGGATCCCTGGTTCACCCAATGAGCCCCGCATCGATCACTTGGAGCCCGCTGTCAGCCCGCTGTTCCCCACATCTGGACGCCCCTGGAATTCACCCGTCCAACGAGCAGCACTCAAACAAATCAACACGTCCATGGATCCCAGATTTGACATCACCAACAGGCCGGACAGGACCGACATGGCCGTCACTGGCATCCCGCCTGCGCTCGACTGAATCAAAGTCTCGCGCCGGACAAAATCTTCCAGGGCAACCGCCGTGGACTGTATGAAATGGAATGCAGAACATGTCGAACTCGCCGCGCAACCCAACGGAAATCGGGCCTCGGATCTGGGCGTTTTGCTTCTCTGGACGCCCTTGTCTCGACTCTCGAGCGTCAAGTCTTATTACGGGGCGCATACACCCGACGCGCAACGTCCATCTGCTTCTTCGACGCGCCCGCATCGTGTCGATCTCTCGATTTAACCTGCATACAGATGCTTCCGCGCATGCCGGCCAATCACCGTGTGTGCGCCTGTACTACAAGTGTCCCACACCCTGTATCACGCCCTGTATCACCGTGCCTGCCACTGCTGTGTTTCTCGAGTCTTGTGAGCCGCCGCCCCGCTGGCCATGCACCATTTTGGCCGAGAGGATGGCCGATTGCTCAAGCTCGTCTCGCGCGCTGCAACGGCGCAACCCGTGAGGAGGAGGAATTGGACACGGCCGCACAGTTGGAGACGAGCGGGCAGGCACGGCAGAAACACGGCCCTGAAAAGTTAAATGATTCTTGTCACCCTCTAAGCCCTGCCCTCCCTCGTGTAGCAGAAACAACTTACTGGACTCCCGCTCGATGCGTGCCGTCCCCAAGATGAAGCAAGTCGCGCTTTTGTACACCCTCGCTAGTCCTGCGCTGGTCCGGTCCGAGCACGTCGTTCCCAGCTCGGTAGAGAGCAACGAGGTCTTTGATGGCTACGTGAGCTACAGTATCGAGTTCTCGAGTTTCCCTGATTATGCAGGTAAGGTGTGGTCGCCGACCCAGTGTCCTGTGCGAGCCGTGTTCTGAAGTTGTTTGCAGGGAACAAGTCACAGCCCAACACCTTCTCCGCTACTCTCCTGGACAACATTGGGCGCATCACGGGCATCAAGCCGTACATCCGCGTCGGCGGCAACACCCAGGACTATGCCCTCTATGACGCTGCTCTCCCGTACGCCCTCAATGGCACCATCAACCCAGCACGGTCTCCCGACTACCCCACCACCATAACCATTGGGCCGTCCTTCTTCGAGTCCTACAATACCTGGGAGAACGTCAGATTTAGCCACGGCTTCAACCTCGGCCTCGGCGGGAACCGGTCGAGTGGCTGGCAGACCCTGTTGGATACAGTCCCGCTGGCTTGCAAGGCCCTCGGGAGGGGAAAGCTGTACGCTTGGACATACGGCAACGAGCCGGATCTGTACCCGACATCCGCCCAGGGGCCCGTAAGACCGCCGGGCTGGAGCGAGAGTGACTATGTTGCGCAGTGGCGGAATGGCACGCGCACTATCAAGGCTCTCCTCCAGGAACACTGCCCGGACCTCGCCACCGAGGACGCATATGGCTACCTGGCCCCGTCATTTGCCAACGTTGGCGGCCGCCTCAAAGCCCCTGACGCATGGGCAGCCGGGCTGAAGGACGAGAAGAGCATCCAACTCTTTGACACTCACAAGTACTCCTCTCTCTCAGCCATGTGGCTTCCGTACCACGCACTGACACAGCCGGTCCCAGCTACATCAGTGGCGCCGCGTCTCCAGGCGTGACGCTCCAGGGCACGCTGATGAACCACGCCGTGACCAAGCGGTCCGTCGACGCCCACGTCACCGAGTACAACAAGATTCTATCCCAAAACCCCTCCTCGGACCCCGTGCCGCCGCTAGTTTTTGGCGAGACCAACTCCCTGTACAACCAAGGCCGGCCCGGCCTCTCCAACACGTTTGGCGCAGCCCTCTGGGTCGTCGATTTCAATCTCTACTCGGCCTCGGTCGGCTTCAAGCGCGTGCACATGCACATGGGAACCAACTACCGAGTCAGCCCTCCCCCTCTCCTCCCCCTTTTCCCCTCTGTCACAAACTAACACGCCCAACAACCACCACAGTACGCAGCCTGGCAACCAACCTCGACCCCCCTAACCACAAAAGGCACCAAAGCGCCCTACTACGGCTCCATAGCGGTAGCAGCCGCCCTCGGCCACCGCCAGCGGCCCACCGTCGTCGAGATCCCCCTCACAAACACAACCTCCTCCAGCCCAACCCTCCTCCTCCTCGAATCCGCCTACGCAATCTACACCCACTTTGGCACCCGCCTCGCCCGCCTCGTGATCCTCAACATGCGCTCCCACAACACCACCCTCGGCGGTGCGGGCCTGGTTCCCCTCCCCTCTGGGCCCCCGAGAGGAGACGTGGAGTATACCTTCCGCCTTTCGGGTTCAGACTCAAACACACCCAATCATTTACCAGTACTAGTCAAGGGAAAGACTTTAGCGGTGCGTCGCCTCCTCGCCAACGGCAGCGACGCCATCACGGGTATCACCTGGGACGGGTGGAGCTACAACTGGGAGGTGGCCGGGGGCAGGCCGGTGAGGATGGGAAATGTGACGGTGGGGGAGACGGTTGTTGTTGGGGAGGGCGGGGTGGTTAGGGTTAGTGTGCCTGATGCTAGTGCTGTTGTTGTTGATGTTGATGGGGGGGATGAGAATTATGGGGAGGGGGATGGGGATGAAGGGGACGGGGACGGGGAGGGGCATGAGGGGCAGTGGGAGGGGTATCAGCACGGGGAGGGGGGGTTGGTGGTGGGGAAGGGGCGGCATCTGGGGGGGAAGGCGTTTTGGTGGTGGTGGTTCTGAGTAAATAGATGAATAAATAAATACAGGTGTGGAGGGGGGTTAGAGGGTGGGGTTTATCTCTTCTTTTTTTCTTGTTGGTCTTTCTTCTTGTTCTTGCTGGGGAGAGGCGGAGGGAGCGAACATGTCTATGATACGACGAGGGATGGCTTATGAGTAACGACTGACTGACTGGCACTGGCAATCACTCTGTCGTGACGGTTGAGATGAATAAGAGGGTGACAGGCAGGGAGGCGAGCAAACTGTGCTGTGTATCAACTACACCGGGTGTGCTCTAACTAAGCAAAGGTACTTTAAACCAACGGGCAGTATCATTTCAAGTGGATAGATACCCTACACAGTTAACCTAAACCGCCTTTGCGCCCCTGACGCCGTGATCTTGAAGCAAAGCAGACCGAAACCAGCTGGCAACCGGGAAGCAACACAACCCAACCGACTGACTCCCACGCTCATCTGGCGACGGAATAAGATAGAAAAAAAGAACATATAACTTGTGTACATCCAAGCCGATTAGCGTCATGGGTATATATTTCCCCCCTTTCTCGAGGCGCGCGACACAGCGTGCAGCAGCCCCGAAACCAGCAGAGCAACTTGCACTTGCACCACCGCTCACTGCTGGGACACGCCACCCACCCACCCACTAACCCATCTTCCTCAGAAAAAGAAACAAAACAATTCCCCCATCTTCCCACAATTAAGGCCGGTACGAAGGCAAACAACCTAAGCATACCGCAAGGGCAGCTTCCGATCCAAGGTATGGAAGGCCTGCGTGCGCGGGGTGAACGGGACTTGCTGCTGCTGATTCGGCGGGGTCATAGTAGGCTGGAGCTCGACAGCGACGCCCTTGTCCTTGTTCTTCCTGTTCCTGATGGCGGCGCCCACGGACGACCCGCCCTCTTCGTCGTCGTCCGAGTCGTCCATCATGTCGAGCTCCTTGTTGGGCAGCATCGCCCAGATTGCGAAGCCTAGTTGGCAGAGGTAGACGGTCCTGGCCGGGGGTTAGCTCAAGGTGCTTTGACTCGGTTTTTTATGACAATGGCAGGCAGGTTTCGATTTGGATTTGCAGATGGGACGGGTGGGACTCACATCAGATAGACAGTCGCGGCAAAGGTCCCCTTGGCCATCTGGCAGCTCTTGACGGCGTTGTACGGCGCGGCAATGTCGCAATCGAGGCGGATGTACCAGGCGACGGGGCTCGGGTAGCGCGAGTCGGCGTAGTCCGGGCCGGCCTGGCCGTAGACGCTGACGGCGAAGAGGGCCGTCATGCAGGTGGCGATGATGGTGCCGAAGAGCGGGTAGAAGTACTGCATGATGGTGGCGATCATCTTGGCGAGGAGGAGGAAGAGGGCGACGACCGAGATGGCGACGTTGTAGCTTGTCAACGTCTGCGTCCACACAAAAGGGATGGTGGGCAGCTTCTGGTGGTTGGCGTAGGCGTAAAGGATCATGTTCGGGTTCGAGTTGAGCTTGTGCTCGAAGCCGATGCGCCAGAACAGGGTCCGGTAGGCGTCGGGCTGGGCGAGGCCGAAGAGCACCAGCAACGCGACGATGCCGCCCAGCTCGGGGATCATGCCCAAGTACAGCGGCTTCTTGGCCCTCCACGGCCTGCGCAGGATCCGGTATGTGCGTGCCATTTTCTGTTCTGCTTGTTGTTCGACTTGGCGGGGAGGACAGAGGACAGACGGCCCCGAGTTACGGCCTCTCTTCTTTGGTGTCGCTCTCGGCGCGAACTCGGCGAACTTGGCGAAGTCGAGCGTCCCGCGCAATGGATGCCTCAATTCCCAAAGCAAAGCTACTCAGAGTGCAGCTCACATGGGTAGGTAGGCTCGGGCCGGGTGGTAGGGTATGAGGTAGACAGACGACTGTCAATCGTCTCGACGCCGACGACAACAGCAGAAGAGGGTTGGCGACACCGAGGATATCCGTAGCTAAGGTGGCAGGTGAGGCAGCTGAATGGTCTCCCTCCAGGTTCGCCTCAAACCTTCAATCGCAGCACACACACAACAACAACGAAAACCCCAAAAACAAAGGAGGGGGAAGAGTCGGCAAGAAAAGTTATTAAAAGAGACGAACGACTATTTGCTTGCTCGACTGCCGTGCAGCCGCAGCCGCCCAAAGCCCTGCGCGCGCAAGCAAGCAAGCACAAACACCACCCCATTCAACCCCCATCCCCCTCCCCCAACCCATTCCATTCCCGACCCAACCAGAGAGAATGCGGGTGGGTGGTGCAGGTTCAATCACACCCAGCAGCCAATGCAAGCCCCCTCCGGCCCAATGAGACAGCGGAGCGAGACTGGTCGTGGCAGCGTGTAAGCGCCCGGCTCGTCCAATCCCAGCGGCCATAAACGTTGCGCGCGCCAAGTGAGAGAGGGGTCGTCGGCCAGCTGCCGGGGGACCGGCCGAAAACCTGAGCACCCTGAGGCACCTCAAAAAAAGGCAGGCATGACAGCTGGTGACGGGAGTTGTCGATTGCCTCTCATAAAGATGCCGACGGCGACGGCGGCCGCTGCGGGTTGGTCACGTCCGCGATGCAGCAACTGCCGGCTGCCCAATGCCCATCCTCTTGCTGGATTGTCGAGTTGGGGTGAGCGGGTTGCAACCAGCTTTTTCTTGGACATCTAGAGTGACACGACATCAATTTGTGATAAACCTGGTTTGCGTTCCAGCTTTCTTTGATGAGCAAGCACTAAGAATGGGCTCAGGACCAGCTAAGGTAACGATCCATTGAATGCCATAACTTGCCTGAGAGCTACAAATCTTCCCAGCAGAGCACCAAACACAGCAATCAGACTCGGCAGGCTCAAATGGTATAGGCGAACTCAACACGCGAGAGGTATATTATTAAGTATTAGCAAGTCCTGCTTGGGTCGGCCTTCCCAAATCCTCACCCTAGGTGGCAAGGACAGGGACAAGAACACCCGTCCGATGATTCCCTTCACCCCTCCACAACTCCAACAGCCCACTTCTTCTCCCTTGTTTTTTTTTCTTTTTCGTTTTCGGTGTTTCTTTTGTGGATTTCGTCCCCCACCACCTGTCCCCTCCCAATCACCCCTTCTCATCAGACAGACCCAAAGCCAACCTAAACGACGGTGCCTTCTCTTTGCCGAGCGGAGAATAGGCGGGGTATACTCTGGGTATCAAAAACAGTTGAAAACAGGCAAAAGAGCAACATCATGTACCTCGCGAGCTCAAGTAGGAAAGCAGAGAAATAGAAACGCAGATGGCTGCTGCGCGAGAGACCGAAGCGGCGTGCGCGAGCGACACCGAACCTCAACTTCCCGCCGCGCCCAGCCAAAAGCCGGAGGGGGGTATCAGAGAACCAATCTTGACTTGGGCATCTCGAAATGCAGATCCGATGCCGGCCAAACCCGAAGGAAAGGTGTAGAGGAGCGCCTTGAGCCTCTCATGGTGGCGTGCCTGGTTGGAGAGTTCGCTTAATTATTTTCTTGTCGTATTTCGTCTCCCGTTCGATCCGATGCTCATTCATGATCATGCCAAGTCGAAACCTCACAGGCCGTTCCGCGTCGCTTCCTAAGCCGTGGCGGCAACAACCGGGGTGGCCTCGATGGGCTTGGCGGGAGCCTCCTCCTCGGCAGCGGCCGGGGCGGCAGGGGTCGCCTCAACCTCGACGGGCACGGCAGCCTCCTCGACGGCAGGCTCGGCAGCCTTGGCCTCGGTCTCGGCCTCGGTCGCGGGAAGAGCAGGGACGGCAGGCGTCTCCTCGGCCTTCTCCGTCTTCTCAGTCTTGCCCTTGCCCTGGTTGTATGTTAGCTTCAGGTTTTTATTGACAACAACTCACAAGCCTTGGGTCACCCAACATACCTTGATAGTGGCGCGGAGCTTGGAGAAAGCAGAGGGCGACTTGGGCTTCTCGGCCTCCTCGTCCGACGACGCGGAGTCCTTCTTCTTGCCGAAAGCGAACGGCAGCGAGCTCTTGCGCTTCTCCGACTTGACCTCCTTCTTGGTCTCGCCGTTGGTGGCGGGGGCGGCCTCGACAGTCTCGGTAGGGACCGTCGCGGGGGAAGAGACCTCAGCGGACAGAGGCTCCGTGGTCTCGACGGCGGGGATCACGGGGGCGGTCTCAGCAACAGCCTCGGTGGTGGCGGGAGTCTCCTTGGGAGAAGCCTCGGCGGGAGCCGCAGCCTTCTTCTTGCCGAACGAGAGGTTGCCGAAGATGCTTGATGACAGTTAGTTAACAAGTGGAGTCGGGCGGCCCTGAGAATGAGGAATGCTTACCTGGTGCGCTTGACGTGGGCGGGGCGGGCCTCAGGGGCCTTCTCCTCCTTGGCCTCCTCCTTAGCCTCCTCCTTGGCCTCCTCGGGCTTGGCCTCGGCCGCAGGCTCGGCGGCAGCCTCAGTGGCGGCAGGAGCGGCAGCAACCTCAGCAGGCTCGGCGGCAGCCTCAGCGGCAGGAGCCTCAACCTCAGCGGGAGCGGCGCTGGTCTCGGCGGCGGGGGCCTCAACCTCGGCAACCTTGGCCTCGACCGGCTCGGCGGCCTTCTTGTCCTCCTTCTTACCGAGGAAGTTGCCGAAGATAGAGGTGCGCTTGCGGCTGGCAGAGCGGCGCTTGGGCGCCTCCTTCTCAACCTTCTCCTCCTCCTTCTTGGGCTCCTCCTTGGCGGGCTCAGCGGCGGCCGCCTCAGCAGCAGGGGCAGCCTCCTCAGCAGCGGCAGCGGGCTCGGCAGCGGCAGCAACCGGCTCGGCAGCGGGGGCCTTCTCCTCCTTCTTGACTGGAGCAGGCTTCAGGCCCTCGAGGGTCTTCTTGTAGGTCTCCGACTCGGTGACGGTGGCAGCCAGCTCCTTGGCCTCGGCAATCTTAGCCTTCAGCTGGGCGACCCAGTTGTCACGCTCAGCAGCGTTGGAAGCCTTGAAGGTGTGCTTGTGGCCCTTGGCGGTGAAGTGGAACTTCTGGGCGCCATCAACGGCGGGCTCCGAGGCATCAGCCTGAATGATGAGTCAGCTCAGGAACGGCAAGCGATGCGAGCATGGATAAACTTACAAGGTGGATCGCACCGTGGGGGGCAGCCTTGTCGCCCTTCTCGCTGTAGAACAGGAGGCCCTTGCCAGTCTGGGCGGCCCACGAAGTGACATGGTGAGCGACATCAGTGACCTTGTCGGCCTTGAACGAGGCGATGGACTTGAGGTCGACGGGCTCCGAGCCGAACCAGAAGAGCTGCTTGGAGTAGAGGAAGTTCCTAGATCAAAAATGTTAGCAAAAAAAGAAAAGGAACCAAAAAAAACAAAAAGGATTGATCGAGCGACGGGATTGCGATCACATACTTGGGGAAGTTGGCGCCCTGGCCCTTGTGCTCGAGGTGGCCCTCCTCAACGGGCTTGACCTCCTCCTTCTTGGCCTCCTCGACCGGAGCGGCAGCAGCCTCGGCGGTCTCCGTGGCAGCGGGAGCCTCAGCGGCGGGCTCAGCGGCGACCTCAGCCTCCGGAGCGGGGGCAGCAGCAGTCTCGGTAGCAGTGACAGCGGCGGTCTCGGCAGGGGTCGTCTCGACGACGGGCTCGGCGACAGGAGTCTCCTGAGGCACCTCGGCGGGCTTCTGTGTGTCGGCCATTGTGATTTTTATTGGGTTGGTTTTGTTGCTTGAAAAGCAGGGTATCTCAAAGAAATTAGAAAATGGGTATCGGGTATCACTGAGAAGACAGAGAGAGCAAGAAAAAACAGGTGCCTTGGTGTGATGGGTGTGATCACGGCGTGGCCTGCACTGGTTCTTGGGGGGAAGAGGGGGGGTATCGCAGAAGAAATCCCGGTTAACGAGACGTGTTGGGTGGGAGGGGGAAAAAGAGAGAAGGAGAGAGAAAGAGATCCTGCGCGTGACGGTCGCTGGGGCTACTTATTTTGGCACGAGGCAGGTCACGGTTTGTTTCGTGTGTTTGATGGGAACGGGGGACCCTCTCGAAACTGGCTGGAAACGGCATGAGACCGCTTCCAGGTTGTGCATGCACCCATCCCATCCCGCCTGCCGCCCCCCAGGCCAGCTCCTTGGCTGCCTGCTCGTGCACGCTGACTGGCTGCGTTCCAGCTTCTGGGCTCGTCCTCAAAACGGAAGCAGGCCCTGTGCGGCGAACTAAATTGACGGAAGCCCCAATCACCGTCCCGGGAAGGGAGCAACGCTCGTGGTTGCCCTGGGACAGACAAAGGGGGCGCGCAACGGCCAAGCTCGTGCCCAAAAAACACGAAATTGGTGTTAACCAAGCCCGTTTTTGGACAGGGATCCAAGCTTCCTTTCCCTTGCACGCGCTCCTGCTGCAAGAGCTGCAGCAACCCAGGCAGCTTGAGCCCCACAATGGCTGCAGCTCCATGGCCAGTGCGCTTCTGGGGTCGGATGGCTTCGGCCCACAAGTGGAGGTACTTGAGCTGCAAGTACCGGCATGATCGCTGCCGCCAGAGCAGCCCACTAATTCTCAGCTAATTTCCGCTGAGCGGTTCATCATGGCGTCTCAGACAGCAACTTGTCTGGCTCCTGGTGACTTCGATTGGCCGTCACCCGAACCAGGGCTTCCTCCTGTTCGTCGTCGATCAGGTTTTCCACGTCGCCCTCATCAAACACCATCTCCATCAACCTCAGCCGTGGCCCCAGCGCCCCGTCCAGAGGCCCCGCTATGGCAGCCCTTGAAGCGCCAACGGCACGCCGCTGTTTCCATGGGCTTGCATCGACTGGCCAGTCTTGGCCGATAGAGGTCGGCGGCAGCTGGTTGGTGAACGCGGTTACGCGGTACGATGTGAAACGCGAGGCCTGCAGCGTCTGCTTCGCGATTTCTAAAATTTTGCAGCTTTTAGGGGCTTTGAAAATAAACACAAAAGACCCCTTTCTCCACTGAGCGCATGAGGTTGCTCATCCTTCTGCAGACTGAGGTGCATCCATGGATGGATGCTGGTCGACCACTACCGGTATCCACAGCTCCACTTCTGAAATTTGGATTCAGACGTTATTTGGACGTAATGAATTGGAGGTTCCACCGTTTCCCGCCAGGGTCGCTGCGTTAGGCCGCCTTGTCCTTTTTTTTTTCGCCTCCGGCGACAGGGCCGTCCACATGACAATTCCGGTTCGGACGACACCCCGACGACCCCGATGGCTGCCGTAAAGGCTCCGACCTTTCCAACAGTCAAACATGTCAAGAGATCCCCAGCGACTCGGGAGATTCCCGCCGTTTGTTGACGGGACCGGGCAGCGCGTTCCTGCATGCGCTGCAAGCACCCCGTATTCCAGAGGAACCTGGAAGATTCGAGCCAAAGTCCGTTCTGGGGCAAAAAGGGAAAAGGGGGCTGCGATAACGTTAGGAGGTTAGGCCGTTCATGGTCAGGTGTCGGTGTGTCCCGTCTGCCTCAGATCATCGGCAGAGCATTGGCCCCACCGAGCCGGTGCATCGCCGAGATGCACTTCCAACCAGAACCGTCCGCAGGCTCCCATTCGCCTCCCAGCTTTCCATACAGCGTACGTACGGAGTAACTGAGACCGAGAGAAGCTCATCATAGAAGACAGGCAAACCCATCGGCTTCGCTACACTACTCCGTACTCCGAACGCTACCTGGAACGAAGCCACCACGCCTTTCAAACAACGGAAGGATTCCGGGGGGGAGTCACAAGCAGTCCTTATTTATGGAAGTGGAGCATGGCAGTTATCGGCTTGCCGAACCACGGCGATTATTATTAGCGTCTGCCTTCTCGCCATCAGCATTCTCCAAACGCTGCTCCTCCACTCGATCCAACTTCACAGACATGGCAAAACGCCGGCCATGGCCACACAGGTTTGCCCGGTTTGCCCGGTTTGCCCTCTCCACAAGTGAACGAGCCAGCCAGCCAGCCAAGGCCTCGATTGGTCATGTAAACCGCATGATTCCTCGCAGCTGCAGTCTGGTGGAGGGCCCCGTGCCGCCCACGAGCCCTCCCAAGAGAGCATCTTTGAGAGTTGTGATTGGTCTCTTGCAGGTCAGTGGTGGGCTGGACTACGGGGTGGGTCCGACATTTGGCTAATCCTGCTCCCGTCGCCCCAATTTACGATGCCGGCCATCAGATGTCAGTCTCTGTTTTTTGAGGTTCGCTCGCATCATCGCCATCGGCTTCCGCTTCCGGCATTGTCTGCCAGATCTTCCCAGAGCCCAGTCGCTCGCGGCCTTCTTATCAATACCATCGGCCAATCCTTCCATTTCTTCAGACTCACCGCCCGTCCCCCGTCCCCCCGTCCCCTTCGAACACAAGCGAAGTCTCTTCAGCGATGGGTATTCCGCTGGGGTTGCAGCCTTGGCGGGTCCCTTCCTGCATCTGCCCTCCCTGATGCTCTCCACTTTCAACCAGGCCAGAGCTGATCAGAACCAAGGACCCTGAAGGCCTGCGCGTCCTCGAAGGAATACGAAATACTGTGTACATACTCGGCTCCTTGAATGTGAACTATGTACTCCGGTAGATATATGTCGACTCATGTCCACCTAAACAATTCCCTGTCTATTTCGAGTACAGGAGCAAATAACTGACTGCCTCGGGCGCAACTTCTTTGCAAAACGATGCTTCGGGAATAACCTCGATCAATGTCAAGCCAAGCCACAAAAGGT
The DNA here is from genome assembly GCA_023628425.1 of Chaetomiaceae sp. PYS4301M. Classification (NCBI taxonomy): domain Eukaryota; kingdom Fungi; phylum Ascomycota; class Sordariomycetes; order Sordariales; family Chaetomiaceae; species Chaetomiaceae sp. PYS4301M. The sequence goes on along the minus strand of JAMAKR010000018.1, from coordinate 146,928 downwards.
TGGAAGCTGCGATGTCTCGGGGCCAGTACTACGCTAGTCCTCTTAGCGTTAGCGCCAGTGATGGTTTGATCCAGATCTTCAAACGTTCCCACAGCGGGGCACTTGCCCAGGCACAGGTTGCCCAAACTCAACCGACCGATCGCGAGAGGTTCAGGACTTTGATTTTTCATCGTCACATCGAACCGACCCTCAGGTGACTCAAGGTGGGTAGTGGGGGGAGGCTCAGGGAGGCCAGAATCCGGAAACAATGGATGGCAAGAATGGATGGCGATATCCCTCCGAGATGGCGACATGGAAAGCTCGCCATGGAAGAAGCGCGCCTCGCCATGGGTGTCTTTGTTGAGGTGAGACCATGAGAGCACATCCAACGCATTGCATCATCCTGCTCCGACAAATGCCCATCCCGCCCTTCCGCCATTCTTCCCATCACACCTCGGATCGTCACGGCGTTCCGTTTGCATGATATTCCTCGTTACATCCTGTATTTCTGTATTCCGTTTCTTGCACTCGTCTGTCCATACGGAATACATGTCCCTGCCTGCACGGCTCTGTCTTGGTTTCGCTACCTGCACACCTTCACCTTACATCCATCCACCACTGTGCACAGTGGACGGGAGGGTGCTGTCGCAACCCGCCCACCTGACCCCAGTTCTGGACCGACCACAGAACTCTTTTTTTGCCCCGTTCATGCATTTCATACTCCGTACCATCTAGGCGCTCCGAGTGAGAACCTGCTCACAGGGCAGATACCTTACACCACTTGCTCTGTCGGTTGTGCGTCAAAGATAACCAGCGCTTTCTTTCTCTTGCTCACCATATTCATTCACCCCCTACCATTTACTCCACACGCGCCCTCGCTTTCCTCCTTCTCATTTGTTTTCCCTTCTCTGCACTACCATGGCCTCTCGCTCTCTTGCCTGATCAGCATATCACATTTAGTAGTATTATCCTCCTTCCTCCCCCCAAAAAGCCTTACCACTGGCGATAACCAACCAAACCAAGCCTCGGAACCCCTCACTCAACCCCCCATCCATCCCAATCGGCCACGACCCCTCCCTCCAATGACATCGCCACACCACTTACACATCCCGCCGCTGCCGGCTAGAGATAGAGGTGTGTGCGCGTGTGTGTGGATCTGGGTTTGGGTGTGGGTGTCAGTGTGGGTGGGGGAGCGAGAGGAGGGTGAGTGATGTTGCACCACGCAGCACGCGACCGCTCGTCGTCCTCGCCATTCCCTGTCATCTGTTACACAGTACGCGGGCATGGCACCAGCAAGGGCGTGCATGCTTGCGAGTGTGTCTCTGCAGTTCTGCAAGGCGATAGGTTAGGTCGATCTGATGGCCAGTCTGTTGGATGATGCTTGGTGTGGCTCTTTTTGATATGTTATTTTCTTGTCCGGGCGACGATGTTTCCCATGCTTGCCACGAGTCGGTGGTTGCGGGCAGATATTTGTTTGGTTTTTTTTGTCTGTATTCAACGGCTCTCTGATGTCGTCATTCCTTCACCGTTACATGTCTCTTGTCTCGACTTGGAGCAAGCGCTTCCAGATGAGCTGGCTAGGGATTTACGCTTATTCCTCCTTGCGTTGATACCTTCTCGATTCTGGGAGTTGACGGCGGTTTGCCCTACTCCCTGCCGTGGGGACTTATGCTGTTGCTTCACTCTGGGCTCTTGCCTCAAGTGAGATTTTACCTGGTGTGGTTTTCTGGCTTACACTTTTCTCATCACGGCTTGGAAGTCGGCCCTTCCTTGGTCGATAGGCACTGAATAGTGATGTCTCACCGCCTTGTCCCCTGGTCAACCGGCGTACTGTGTACATACCATCACGGGTGAGATGCTGAGCGAGGCAGAATTCAGGGGTATTACCCCCCAATGTCAACAAATATGGTGGCTATCCCTGAGAGTGTTTCCGGCTTGCCTGACAGACAACATGGGATGTCATCAGGGGGTCCCCTGCTCAGGGGTAATGCAACATACCAACACCCCGTGTTGAGCTGCCTTGGGCTGCACTAGTCACGGTTCATGTCAGGACGTCGGTCAACATCTCTCTCCGTCTGGTCTAGGTCACAGCTGTTTCAGCCCTTCAAACAGCTTGCTGACACTGGCTGGAGGTGTTATTACTCAAGACAGGTGTTATCCGTATCTCCTTTCTTTTCTCCTTTATTCTTTCAACGTCACGGACGATTCGGTGTGGTTTTGAACTACCTTGAATCCATCGTTGACAGAGCACTCTTCCACAGACCAGCTAGGCATACCGTCAGGTAGTCTTTCACTCCTTTGTCCTGATCGAGTGCTTTTTCTGTCAGTCTCCGCGAAAGCAGAGGTTATTCTGCAAGTCTCCTCTGCGTCTCAACCTGCATATGCTGGTTCCACACGCACGCAAGACCTCCGACATTATTTTTGAGCAGTTCGATACGCACATAGCCTTAGGAGGCCGGTTCGAAACAAATATTCTTGCAACAAAACCATATTTCCAGCGTTGGGATCAGTCAGCCTCTGCTCTTGTCGACATCATTGGCGACTTTCATCACGACATGGCTACATACCTAGGTACCTCACCTTTCTGGTTGGACTGCTAGGCTGAGAGGCTGAATAGGTACGTGGAAGAGGAATCGGTATTCAAAGTGACAGGTGGACTTGGTGGCGTGTCGTCATGAGTTCGAGACATGCTCAAGTGCACGAGTGACAGCTAGCTCACAAATATATACACTGGCGTTTCTGCTTCACGCATGCATTCCCTTCCGCCGTGCTTTTCTTTGTCATTTGTTGTTCCTCCATGCGCAATTGACACTCGCACGGTGGTCAGAAGCTCTCATCTTCTCTGATACTATAGGTATCGTGCTTCTTTCTCGGCGGCCGGTCATCCCTGGTTTCATCTCATCTCGCGTCCCTACTTAAGCTCGAGCTCACATTTCCTTCCCGCAGCGCTCATTGTTTATTACAGACGAATCTCTCGGACCATCACCTTGATACAGCAGGTCTGGAACAGCAGGTTTGCTCAACGAGGAGGATCACATCCTCTTGGACTCGCCGCAGCTCGCTCACCGTATCTGAGCAGCATCGTTTCGAGGGGAACCTTTCCCATCTCTAGAAAGCCTTGGCCACCCCCCAGCTCGGCACCCTCGCCCCCTCGCCTTCCATCCCACTCGGCGTACAGCAATCCACCAGCCCAAGCATTGTTAAATACTGGCTTTCTCTTCTCAATAGCGGGCGTTCCCACTTTGATCCAAGCCATTCGACCCATACAGGTACCAGAGCCAGCCAGCCAAGGTATTTATTCTCCTCTACTCCCCCTGCTCCCTCTTGTTCCCATCCCCCAAACTTTCCCCGCCAATCCTACCCTCAATCTTTTACCTGCTCTCACTTTTCCACCCATTGGGTTTCTTTCCCCCATTCTCTGCTCAACTCTGATCAAATCCTTCAAGCTACTTGGCTTCCTTGCTCAACACTGGGCAATTGGATTTCCCTGAGCCTCTCCACAAGCTTGCTTCCCAAATCCTGCGCGCGGAAGGGTCAAGATACTTGCGATCCGCGCAGCTCAGGTACCGTACCTACCGGATACCTCAAAACATCAACAAGTCTCGCCAATTGATTGCCTGCTCAACCTGCCGAAGTTGGCGATATTGAGAAGCCAAAGAAGAGCGGCAGTCTCCAGTCTCAAGCCTTGAACTGAGCCTGGTAAGCCCCATTTCTTTCGCGTATTTATTTCTGTTTTACTCGGGATTGTTTCTCCCAGTCTCTCCCCCCTTCTCCAGCATTAAGAACCTTAAAGGGTCTTGTTTGTCTTACCTAAGCTCGAACGGATGCTCTCGGCCGGCATCTGGCCTCTGCAACGTGAGTCGCCCCTTCCCTAAGAGCAGTTCGCTGGGATGGTGCAGACTGGAAATTTTCGTTCCGATGCCAGGGATCTTACCCTACTGGCACAAGACTGCCGTGTCTGGAAGATACTCCTTACACCCTGCACGCGAATCACAGCCTTCCGCCTCCTGCCCCTTGATTTTCTGGAAACTTGGAAACCAGCGACACAGTTCCTCAGTCCTAGCCCATCATCGTCACACACATATACACATGGACACACTTCTCAGTCAAGATGGCTCGCAGAAGAAGAATCAAAGGCGCGCAGGGGCAGACTGCTAACCCTGACTCAGTGCCACAGTCTCAGATATCACAGCCAGCACAAGCAGCACAACCCAGAGCCCGGCGGCAGTCAGAGAAAAAGTCAAAGGCCTCCAGGTCAACACCGAAAACTACCTCCGAGACCACCAGTTTTGCCGTCGACTCCTCGCTGAGGAAGATCCAACCCAACATGGCTCGTAACCGAAAGAACAAGCCCGGCACGGGCAGCAAGCCCGCTCCGAAGGCTCAGCTGGAGCTCCCCGAGGGCTACATTCCGAAGCCTAAGACCAATCCCCAGAAGACCAATCTCCAGAACACCATTCCCCAGAAAACTAATCCTCAGAGAAGACGTCCAAAGAAGACCGATCAGGTACGTCCTCTAGCTTTTATGGCCAGGTCGGCAACCCGTCTGCGTTCCAAATCTCACTCTCGCAGGCTCCAACCACAGAGTCCGATGCTCCTGTCATCCCCTGGCAGCTGGATAACAGCTATGTAAGTGGAAACCACAGTATTTCGGGTCGAAACATGGAAACAGGCCGACTGACATCCACTTTCCCCAAGCCTAAACCTCTGACCAACTCTTGCACGTTCAAGTATGAACGGATTTGGCGTTCACTTGCTGGCAAGAATGTCGAGGCCGAGATGAGAAAGGCATTCCAAGATGATCGCCTGACCAAGCTCATGTGCTCCAAGTTGTCCAAAGAGCAACTAAAGAGACTCCACGACCAGTTCTGGCAGGAAGGCAAACAGGAGCTGCACAAGACCGCTGTGGCAGACACCAAGAGCACCGTCTCATCCAAGCTCTTCATTGCAGTGAGTTCGTCCTCCAGCCTCAGGGGTTCAAATGGGCTTGCAAGCTGACACGCATCCAGTCCTCTGATGTCGATGTTGCTCGGCTCCAACCGATGGATGAGCTTCCGGGCTTTCTGAAGGTTTTGCTGGTTGACGAACTCAGAAAAATGATCGTCGACAGCCTCACCCCCAGCCTCCGTGACATCACCGCAGTGGCTATGACCTGCAAGCGCGCGGCTCACTGCATCCGTGGAGGTGTTGTAAGTCTACTTCTGCCGCTGGCTGATCTGTACGGTCTCGTATACAAGACTGACATGAGTGCATAGGAGAGTTGGGACTTCGGAACAGCTCACTACCCTACCGACGACTTCATCGAGAAGCGGGATGACAAGGGCCGCATTGTCCAGGGAGGCGGCATCCGCGCCAACATCTTGGCCATTGCGCCAATCTCGGACGAGACCCGCCAGAAGCCGTACATGGCTGACTTCTCGAGTCTCTTTGAGCTGTGTACGTCCTTTCTGCACCCTTTCAAGGCCCAATACTGACAAAAGTTGCTAGGTGGCGCAATCACTGAAGTTCCGCCGAGCTTCCATACCATCGTCCTGAACCGGATGACATTCCTCAACGTCAAGATGTTTGAGATGATGATCAACACGATGCCAAATCTTAAGGCCGTCAGCATCACTCAATGCCAGATGCTCGACGTCACCAAGCTTAAACCGTTGCTGGAAGTCATCAAGCGTCACCCGCGCCCTTCCACCCCGTGGGACATCAAGGGCAAAGGCGTGTGCAATGCGGTCGACGGGGACTCCAAACCAGCTCCGGGGGACTATATCCAACTCGACTTTGGACCGTACTTTTTCCTGGGCTCAAGCTCCGACCGCCTGGGCGCATTCGGTGTTACGCACAATGAACCGACCTTCCATACCCCCAAGGCCGTCTTTGCTCTGATCTTTCAGTGCTGGAACCTTGCCAAGGAGGTGGGCGCCGACTTGGTGAGCGACAGCTCGTCGTTTTGGAGGTTCGTCCAGCGCTTGCCCGGCCCCGACGCTCTCTGGGCGATAAAGGCTCGTGAGGCCTTGATCACTCGCGACCACGACTCCGCCACGGGGACCAAGACCCAACGGGTCATTGACCAAAACTTTGCCGACGATCTCACGGCCGCATTGACGGGCGACAACCAACAGCATGCGACGGTCCCGGGCGGCATGAAGAGGTTCCTGCCCACCAAACTCCACCACACCGGTTCATACTGGCGCGGGCGGGCGAAGTGCAGCGTCTGCAAGACCACCTACCCGATGTCGCTGTTTCCGCTCCGCGCCGATGCTTGCTGGGCCTGCAAGATGAAAGACTTTGTCGGGTACATGGAAGACAGCCACCTCCGGCTTTGGCAGGAGACTGCGATGGAGCAGTGGCTCGAAGGCGTCAAACCAAGAATTACAACGCTCCAGCAGTTGCTCTTGGTTGACAAGGAAAACCTATCCAAGGCCCTCTTTGAGGTCCAATGCGCCGACTGGGTACGGGAGTACTTTCTCAAGTTCTCGCGACAGGTCACACTCCGAGAGAAGGTGACGTTGGATGCCGCCTCCTCCGCTCAGGGGTCCAATTGGGATTGGGGGACCCTGCCGGTGACCTGGGAACCGGACTTCTCAGGGGAGTCAAAGTACTGCCCCCCTCCTCCGAGATCTCTCAACAAGATCCGCGCCGCGATGGCCCGCTGGCGGTGGTACCGGCACGAAGCCAAAAGCGCCTTCGACTACCGAGCGGGCGGCCCTCAGCGCGCGGATCCGTGCAAGAACCCCCTGTCGGCAACCTACGACGAGTTCGGTCCCGAGCCCAAGGAGCATTTCGAGAAGCGCTGGAACTGGACTCGGGACACGCACGCGCAATTGGTCGAGCAGGCGCACCCAGAGTTTGACAGGACCCGTACCTTGACGCCGTCCTCGCGCCTCGCCCGTGCGGACACGAGGCCCAGCTTGGATTACTTCCACAAGCCCCAGCCGAGGCTCCCCAAGCGGTACAAGGAGAAGATGGACGCCGAGCGGTTCACCCAGAACAAGTACGACAAGCGCGTCTACATGGTCCGCCACCACCAGGTCGAGGACTCGCTCTTCTCGCTCGGCACCCCCGCCCACGTCGTCTTCAACCACGACAAGCCGCTCCCCGACCCGGCGCTGAACTACCAGGAGTACAACGCGCTGGTGGAGAAGCACATCTGGAACTCGTCGCGCTACAACCATGCCCGGGCGGGCGACTGGTAGTTGCTTGCCTGCCTGTCTGCCATGCAACCAAACCACCGGCTTTTGTGAGTTGGTTGAACTTGCGAGATAGAGCATTGCCAGGGGAAACCCCGTCTACTTCTGGCTTTTATTCGCTTTGCTACACCCAAAGACAAAGAGTCGTCACCCGACCCCCCATTTGAGCCGGTTCTTTGACCTCATTTTTGCCGACGGGGAATCATTCACGGATGGATGGGGGGCAAGTTGGACGGTTGAAACGTGGAAAGAAAGGAACCTCCAAAGGAGAAGAAAACAAAACACGGAAAGAAAAAATATTGACAAAAAAAAAAACCAAGAAAAAAAGGAGCCGGAAACAAGGTGGCGTTCGTTGGGCAAGACACAAGCAGCAACACACGTAAAGATTGGGAATGGGGTCCAGATTGAGATTGAGATTGAGATTGAGACTGAGATGGGCTTTGGGATTGGGATTCAGACTGAAAGTGGGATTGGGATTCGGATTGAGACGGGAATGGGATAAACGGGAGATATCTACACTACAAGGGAACATCATGGGCATGGGGCGCATAACTTGGGGACGGGGGGCTGGAGTTGAGTTTTTCTCGTTGCTGCTGAAGTCCATTCGCATTGCTTTCTTTTTCTTCTTCTTCTCCTCTCTTTCCTATATTTGAACATCCTCTATACTAGATTTGCGGTGATTCGTTCTTGATGACTTCTTACTCTTGGCCCCTGACTTGTATACATTGGTGTTCTAGTTTGTGGAATAATACGGACATCATCGGCAACCTCATCGGCAACCTTAACAGTTTCTGTCTCAACTTCGCGGCGCCTGGGAGTCTTGTTGTCCATCTGACTCCGTCTCCAGTCCAACAAATCACATGTCACTTGCGCCGGTTTCAGTGTGTATGTAGTAGTAGGTGGGTATTGTCACAACAAAAACTGGTGGTATACAGGGGTATCAAGGTGGGTACAGTCTACACTCTTCATCTCGTACATGTCAATACTCGTACACGCCCATGGCACACAAAAGCATCCATCCCATCACTGACCCTCAGCCCTCGCCAGCGCATCGCCCTCGCCGGTCTTATCCTCAGCCTGCTCCAACTCCAGCCCGTCCTCCCTCGACACCGCCGACAACCCCACCACGTTTCTCAGGTTCCCAAAGCTGAGACAATCACTAATCTTCCTGGTCCCGCTGAACAACATGACCAGCCTCTCCACACCGCACCCCCACCCGCCCGTAGGCGGCAGGCCCGACCCGAGGGCATGGACATAGCTCTCGTCAATGAGGGTGCCAGCACCGCCCTCGACACACTCGCCGTCCGCCTTGCGCACAGCCGCTTGGTCTAGAAACTTGCGGCGCTGAGCGAGGGGGTCGTTTTCCTCTTCGTACATGTTGGCCAGCTCGCGGCCGCCCATGAAGAGCTCGGTGCGGGCGGCGACCTGCTGGCCTGTCTTGGGGCAGGTGAAGGATTTGGCCAGCGGGGACATGCAGACTGGGTGGTGGGTGAGGAAGAGAGGGGCGGTGGCGGAGAGCGGCTCGATGTAGGCCGCTCCGAGACGGTCGAGGAGTTGGGAGAGTGAGGTCGCCGGGGGGTCATTGACGTCCAAGGGGATCTGGTGAGTCTCGAGAAGAGCGAGGAGGTCTTGCTGAGCGGTGGGAGATGTGAGGTCGGGGAGGGTGAAGCCGAGGGCGGACTCCAGAGTGGGGATGAACTCGGCTTGTTGGAAGGGAGATTGGAAGGCCGCGAGGTCTACCGGCGGGAGGGAGGTAAGTTTGGTATCGATGAGGGACTGGCAGTGGCTGGCTATGCCGCGGATGAGATCTTCAGTGAGGGAAATTAGGTCGGGGAGGTTGGCGTAGGCGTGGTAGAATTCGCAGATGGTGAATTCAGGGTTGTGGGTTTGGTCGATGCCCTCGTTGCGGAAGGCGGGCCCCAGTTCGAAGACGCGATCAACGCCGCCGACGACGAGGCGCTTGAGCCAGAGCTCGGGCGCAATTCGGAGAGCGACATCCTTGGCTACCGTGTTGGCCGAGGCCGTGAACGGGCGGGCACTGGCACCCCCTGCGTCTCCCGACAAGATGGGGGTCTGGAACTCAAGGAAGTCCCGGTCATGCAGGAAATCACGCAGGTACTTGATGATGTAGGACCGCAAACGAAGGATGTCCGTCGTCTGGCGGTTCACTAGCATGTCCAGATGCCGGTGCTTGGTCCGCGATTCGTCGTCAATGAGCTTGGTGGGCAGCGGGACGAGGCTCGGGGTCAGTAGCTCCGGCAGGCGGGTCGCCTGGATGGTGAGCTCGCCGGTGGGTGTCCGGGTGGCCATGCCCGTCACCCTGATGATGTCGCCCCTGTTGAGCAGCGTGGCAAGCTGTTTGAGACCGCGGGTTGTGGTGCCATCGGTAAGCTTGCCAAAGTTGCAGACGCCCTGGACGCGCTCGAAATCGCCCCTGAGATCGAGGAAGACGAGCTTGGAGCCGGCGCGGCGCACCGACTCGACGCGGCCATGCAGTGTCACCTCCTCTTCAGCAACGACGCCCTGCTGGATGTCGGCGTACTTGCCGCGGAAGTCGGGGATGCGCATGCGCGGGCCATTGTGGCAGATGCGGGGATACTTGAGGGCATTGGCGTCCTCCAGCTCCTGCTGCCGAGCCCATTGGAAGAAGCGCAGGTAGGCCGGGTTGGGCCGCGCGGCGGGCTTCCAGGCGTACGGACGCAGGAACTGGAGACTCGGGGCAGGCCTCATTGCATCGTCTGGCGGGCGGTTAGCAACTGTTGCCGAGACTCGACCTCGCAAGGAAAGAGAAGAAAGAAACGAAAGAAACAGAAGGTTTCAAGTCAGAAAATAGGCATTGTGATCATACGCGCAAGCGCGTCAGTCGCAACGGTTCTTGTATATGCGGTTCATCATTGGAGCTTCGTTTCAATAGGAGTAAAACTGTAATTCTACTTACTTGATTGAGCTCGTCCCGCTCCGGGTTGTGGTTGGTGTTGTTGCAGGTTGCAAAGGTTCGAGATTCAGGAACACGGCGAAAACGAGCTTGAACTTTTTTACAGCAGCAAATGGAGACAGAGCCAGGCATTCGGCCAATCAAACGAGCCCAATTGCCCTCTTGGCAGCCTTGAAAGGGCTCTGCCGAGAATCTCCCGGCTTGGCATGACGAGCAAAACCGCGACGGCGCTGGACTCCAAAGCAGAACGGACGGCCCAGCGTCAACGACAGCAGGAAAAACCAAAAAACACAAGAACAACAAACACCAAGTCAACCATCTCCAACCGACCCATCCAAACCCAACTCCAACCAAATTTCTCTCCACCCAACCAAACCCGCCAAAATGTCTTTCCTGGGTCTCGGCCGCCAGCAGCCCTCGTCGGCCGAGAAGATCGCTGCCGTCGAGAACGAGCTCAAGGTCATGTCCGAGATGCACTCGCGGTACGTTTCTGTTGTGTCCTGTCCTCTACCTTCCTGTCCCTTAGCCTCAACCAAACCAAACCAACCCACCTTGCCCCTTCAAATCAACATCACCACCCGACACCAACCCGTGTAACCAAACCCCGACACCAACCCACCTCATCTCACACCCTAAACCCGACAAACACGAACCAAACCAAAAACTGACCGAAGCAAAACAACAGCATGGTCAAGGTATGCACAGCAAAGTGCGTCGACCGCAGCTACCGCGAGGGCGAGCTGGCCAAGGGCGAGGCCGTCTGCCTGGACCGGTGCGCGGCCAAGTTCTTCGAGGCGCACCAGACCATCTCGGACCAGCTGCAGAAGGAGGGCGCCGCGCGCGGGTTCGGCATGTGAGCGGCGTGACCCAAACAAATATATCGCTTGAGACACGAGGCTTGGATGTTAAAACATGGCGGGGTGGGGGAGGGGACTCAGTGGTGGTGATAGCGTAGGAGGGATGGTTATGTCAGTCTCCTCGGGGAGGTGATGATTTCGTGACGCTAGGCTGTGAGTGTGCCATTGCCGGGCACGCTCGTGTACAATATATGGGATGGAGGGAGGAAACGGGACTGCGCGAGAGCTGCGCAGTTCTGATTCTGCTTATTTCGGCGGTTGATGTTAACTAGATGGGAAGCGACGGGAGATGACCGGGCTTTGGATTCCGAACGGCGCTAGTTACGGCATTGTACAATATACACAGAGCAAGCAAGCAGGCAAGTGGGCAATAGAGAGGTTTGGTACGGCGTGGCCATGGAATGGCGATGGTAACCATGGCATCTCTTCTCTTCGTCTCGATTTGGCGTGTTGATAATGCATATATCCATATTCTCACGTCGTGTCGTCCTGTCGCAAATGCTAGCCGCTATGTCATGTAATTATGCTTTGCCAGTCCCCTTCCCCGAACACACAAACGCCTCAAACACCATTCACCAGCCCAATCCTGATAATACACCCCCCCCCCAAATCCCAATACACATGCACCCAACGTCAGTGAACAAACCCTTCAACTCCTCCACCGCCGGCCACCACCACCCCCAACAATATTCGGCCCCGTCCCAATCCCCGTCACAGTCCTCACAAACCAATGCACCCAGCTCTCAGTCTGCAGCACCATCTTGAGCTCATCCGCCCTTCTCTCAACATCCACAACCTGCGCCTCAAAATGCGCCACCCCATCCTCCACATCCCCAACCCTCGACACAAGCGCGCCAATCTCATACTCAAGCTTAGCAGCGAGCAGCTCAACATCGCGAACAGCCTCGGCCAGCCGCGCGCGCTCCTCGGCGACCAGCTCCTCGCCGCCCTTGCGCGCGCGCTGGTACGCCTCGTCGGCGGCGCCGTGCAAGCCCTGCAGCTCGGCCTGCTGCGCGTCAAGCGTCTGGTCGAGCGCCGCGACGTCCGCCACGCGGTGCGACACCCACGGGCCCAGGCCGTCTTGGAGCAGCTGGATGTGGGCGTACAGGTTGTATGCTAGTTCTGCTTGGGAGCGTAGCGCGGGGAGGTCGTTAGTGGTGGGGGCGTCGGTGAGGGTGAGAAGCTCGTCCCAGCAGAGGATTGCTTCCTCGGCGGCGCTGAAGGAGAGGCGCCGTGGGTATCGGGCGTCGTTGAGGGATTGGTTGAGGGCGGTGGGGCAGTCCATGCTGTGCCGGCGCTGGAGGGAGAAGAGGGAGCCGTCGGAGCTCCGCTCGATGGCGAGGACGCGGCCTTGGAGGTCCCCGTCGGCCACGACCGAGCCCGCCGCCGAGACGTTGGCGCTGCGGACCTCCTTGGCCATCTCGGCAAGGGCGAGCTCAAGCTTCTCGTGGTCTATTGCTGCCTTGGGCGGTTCCTGCGGTGGCGTCACGCCGTTGACGGCAGCCGCCCTGTCGCCTAGCCCGTTGCCTCCTAGTGTTGTTAATGGGGGCGCCGATTCGCTGCCTTCTTTGTCTCTTAGCCCAGAGAGGTATTCCTCGGGCTTGACTTTCCATGTGAAAGCCTTGCCGACGGCCACTGGGCTTGTTACGGCCGTCGACGATTGGGCGAGCATCGCGATGCTGGGTAACGAGGACCCGCTGACGGCCGTGTCCGGAGTCTCGTCCTTGGATGGCCGACTCGCGTGGCCCCTCAAGCCGCCGCCCACAGCATCTCTGATTCGGCCTAGCCCAGAGCGGGCATCACTCACCTTCCCGGCGACGCTCTTGAAGACCGTCTTTCGTAACGCGTCTCGATCACCGACGGGTGTCTCTGCTGCGGCGGGTAGGGAGCTTGCTGGTTGCAGAGGTGGAAGGAATGCGGGCGAATCCTCCTTCCTCTTGGTCTCCCGCTCATCCTCTGGCGGGGCCGAATGCGTCTTCCGGTCTCCTGACCCAGGGAACATCTCTTCCCTGAGTTCCTTCCCAAACGCGGACACGGGGTGCTCATGTTCGTGATCGTGGAGCGTCCTCCTAGGTTTTCCATGCCACAGCCACTTTGGCCGTTCGCCATATGCCAGGCTGATAAACTTGGCGAGATCAAGCGTCTCAATGTCTCCGATGTTGGCCTTGTCGCGGCCGCCCACCATGCCTATGACAAGCTCGCCTCGTTTGCCGCCAATCTCGGCCACGGTGGACTTGACCGCCTTCTGCACGCCCCAGCCGCCCTCGCCCGCGGCTGCCTTGGCAGTGAGGCTGTGGAGTTTGAGCATGGTCTGCCGGTCGAGGCGCCGTGTCCTCTCTAGCCGCATGGACTTCTGAAAGGTACCGATGCCCCTCTTTGTGCACTCGATATCAAAGACATCCTTCGATACCGGGGCACCGTAGTAGCTAAACCTGTTTCTTGCGCCCAGCAATGACCCAAGCAGGGCAGCGACGGTAGTTGGCCCGAGGATTCCATCGGTCGGCTCAATGTTGAAGTACTCGGAGCCGATCTCGGTCCACCAGTCATTGACGGCCTTCTCGGTGACGTCGCAGAGCAGGCCGTCAATGTACTCCTCCTCAAGCATGCCAAACACAAAGAGGGCCGTCTGGCATAATTTGACCAGCTCGATGACGGCCTGCACGAACGGTATCCTGTCGCTGGTCTTGAACATCTGCAGGAACTTGGCTTGCGTCGCCGAGGTCGGGTCCGTGAGGGTGAGGCCCGACCGCCCAGAGCACCCCAGCCGCTTCAAATTCTCGTTAACGATGAACACCTGACGGTGTTTCCGTATGTCGCCCTCGGGAACCGCGATCACTGTCAGGGCCGAAGGGAAGGTGCTGAGGTTGGTGACCATGAGCTCTCCGATCTCTGTTTCCTTGGGCCGCGCATGGTATTGGTGGATGGCCTTGAAGTAGACCCTCAACCTGGCCGACCAGTCCTCTTCGTTTGCGGGGACCTCCAGCACGCCGACGACCACCGAGTGTTTCGGGTCACCCGTGTAGGTGGCGATGACGACGGTGGGCGACTGTCGCGAGCACGCCCACTGCTCGACCAAGTAGAGCTCGTAGCCGGGGAGGACATGTTGGCGCTTGACGACGGCAACCGAGGCATCGCCTTCGAGGAATCTGCGCAGGTCATTGTCAGCAGGTGCATGGCCGGGGGGTTGTGTAGGTACGAAGGAAGAACGAAGAGGGGCCTACTTGAAGGCGACGGGATCCGGGAGGGCTACATGGCGGCGGCCTGGAGCTGGAGGGGCAGGAGGGGTGACACCGTCTGGCGGTTTCTGGTGGGTTGCTGTCCGGGCCGGGGCCAGGTCGTCCTCCCGACGGGCGCTGGCGTCGAGGACGGCTGTCGGGAATGCGAGCCGGAGGGGTATGGACATGGTGGGCGTCGACGGGTTGTCGGGGCTACGATGTCGATGTCGACGTCAACGGCTGTGGCAGCATTGCGTACTGTGCAAGGGCCCCGAGGGCTGCATCCACGCCAACGGCAGGGAAACACGGGCAAGGAACAGCCAAGCGAAACAGATTGATGGATTGATTGATGGGAGCGACGATTTGTTAGCAACAGGACGCCCAGGACGTCCAAGACCCCATCGTGGGTCCAACAAGGGGGCGGTGAGAATATTATTAGTCGTACGGAGTACCGAGTACTGGGGTTGTCGCCGCAGTGGAGAGTATCGTGGCTCAGGTTGCTGCTTGCTGCTGTTGTGAGGTTATCCCCGATTCCCCATGCGCGGACCTGGCGCCGGAAACGGAGCGATGCAGCGTTACTTTTAAGTGGTGGTTAATTAATACGTGTGTTGGGTGCGCCTGGCATGTGATGTCAGAGGGGATTCCTTCCCGTCGGCGTGTCCACGAGATGGACTCACCGTTGCGAACAAAGCTGGTAAAGTTAGGTACATAATTAGGTACTGTATGTACGTTACCGACTAGGTGCTGGAGAACGGCAGGTCACCTCATGCATCAACCCCACTGACGGTGGGCTGCCATCCATGGATCTGAACCACCTGAGCCACCCCGGCCCTGTCCACTGTCTGTGACAGCGGGGTACGTCACCTGAACTGGCCCGCAAATTAGCGCCTCCCAGCGGCATCGGCCTGCTGTTCCGGTCCAGAACCCCCGACTCTGATGAAAGCACGCCTCCAGCTGCATCGGTCGACAAAGACAGCTTGGTCCTCTGCGTCTCCGACCACTCCGAACTTCGACCCTCGACGACGGCCACCTTCAACCCCACGTTTACGACACCCGCAGGTCCGGGCCATTTCCTTGTGTTCTACAACTTCCATAGCTGCGCGAGAACAGCACAGCTGCAAAAAGCACCACAAGACAATGCTGTGCCCGTGCCCACTGGCGCCGTAGCAACTTGGCGACTTTGTTCCACCGTCACACACCGCACCACACCACCCGCTCGCCGATCCCTCATCTCAAGTACCGAACCACCTAGTAGCGGGAGAAAATGGAGTCAAAACAGAAGCTGGAGACCCTTTTGGACGAGCTGGAGAAAGCGAACAGACTGCCCAGGCTTTCGGCAGCCGCCCAAGATGTCGACAAGATCATCGAGCTGCTCAGTGCCGCTCGGGACCAGATCGCCGGAGGTGAGCTACCCAGCTGCTGCCGTTGCCGACCTCCCATTCCCAGAAAGTTGTCGGCCTGAGCGCGCCATAATACTCACCTCTGCGGCAGCAATGGATCCCCACACGGCGAGTCTCACCATGACGAAACTGCAGAACCCCGTCAAGACGGCCTTCGAGAAGGTCAACGACGACTTAAAGGCCGCTTCCTCGGCGCACAAGAAGGTGGGAAGGTCATTAGACAAGGTATGTACATACATACGCGCTTCCCTCCCTGCCGGACGAGTACCGCCACGCGACAGTTCTAACGTCCCATGTCCACAGCACTTCCCCCTCAAGCCACTCCCGACAGACACCGAGGCCATGGAGGACCACCTGCCGTTGATAAACCGTGCCATTGCCATGCACCTTTTGCGTGAAGGGCAGTTCGGAGTCGCCTCGACCTTCATCGATGAGGTCCACACCAAGAGCCCACCAACCGACTCGTCCAACTTCGACGCGCACATGGATGACGACGATAACGACGATAACGACGATAACGACGATGAGGACGACACGGACGCCGACGCAGACGGAGACCCCGACGCCGACGGATCCATGGGCCTCGCCGTGTCCTTCGATGACGAGTACGACCTGTCTTCGCTGCACTCGCAAGAACTCCAAGAGAAGTTCGCCGAGATGTACCGAATACTGCAGCAGCTCAAAGCCCGAAACCTCCTCCCCGCCATAGAGTGGGCGCGGGAAAACTCGGCCGAGCTCGAAGCACGCGGCAGTAACCTCGAGTTCGACTTGACCAAGCTTCAATACGTCTGGCTCTTCAAGGGGCCGTCCGTCAACCACCTTCCTGACGACCAACACAACGGCCGCGCCGGCGCCCTCGCCTACGCCCGCCAGAACTTCCCTCGCTTCCAAGCCCGCCACCTGCCCGAGATCCAAAGCCTCGCCAGCGCCATGGCCTTCGCCCCAAACCTCACCGCCTCCCCCTACCACTCCATCTTCTTCTCCCTCCCGACCACCTTCACCGACGTCGCCGCCTCCTTCACCCGCGAGTTCTGCTCCCTCCTCGGCCTGTCCGCCGAGTCCCCTCTCTACCTCGCCGTCACGGCCGGCGCCCTCGCCCTGCCCCGCCTCATGAAGTACATGCTGGCGACCCGCTCCAAGGGCACCGAGTGGACGACGGCGCAGGAGCTGCCCTACGAGACGCCCCTCCCCGAGAGCATGCTGTTCCACAGCATCTTTGTCTGCCCCGTCAGCAAGGAGCAGACCACCGCCGAGAATCCGCCCATGGTCCTGCCCTGCGGCCACATGCTCGCCCGCGAGACCCTGCAGAAGCTGTGCAAGGGCAGCCGCTTCAAGTGCCCCTACTGTCCTGCCGAGGGCTTGCTCAAGGATGCTCGGCGGGTTGTGCTGTGAGGGTGTTTGCTGGTGAGGACTTGGGAGGTGGTGCATACATACAGCACACTGAGAGAGAGAGAGAGAGAGAGACGGAGGGAAACGAATTGGACTAGTGGATGCTTCTTTTTTCTTTTCCTTCTATCACCAGCATACTTGCTTCGTCGTTCAAGCAAAGGAAGTTATCAGGAGCATACGGGAAATCGGTTGGGACTGGCAGAGGCATGGGATTCTTTGCTCCTTGGGTTTTACTTTTGGCGGCGTTTGTTTGGTGTTTGGGTGTTGGGGCTGTGGTTTATCTGGGCGGAATTGGCACGCAAGCTGGGGGCAGTCCAGTATAAGTTGGTAACCGGCGAGAAAGGAGGAGTAAATGACTGGGTATGCTGGAGGCACTCAGATATAGATTGATATCGATGGCTTTATGCTTTCATTTATCTAGTCGCTGCCCGTCTCTAACAAAGTCGTCGTGTGTCGCCCACTCCGAGGAGCAAAAAACCATCGTCATCGTCTCTTGGACTTCTATGCAAGACGAATGACCACACCATGGGAAGAGAAAAGATGGATTCACCGTGTTGTGGTATCTTGACATAACCCAACCCGTTCGAAGTACTCCAGTACCAAACAGACAAAGAAAAAAAAGCAAGCAACTGCACGACCTGTACCTGAGATAGCCACTAACAACCATCACCACCCAAACAATGAGAAAAGAAAAACCTGTAAATGCATTGCAAACACACGCCCATGCGGTTCCTTATCCTGCCTCCCTCACACACAAGTACACACATCCATCCATCGCAACTATCGCATCCATCAAATCTCATCGCACCCCATCCCCTCGACCCCCTAATCACGAGCTCACATCTACCACAACCCCTTCCCTCCCTTCCGTCCACCATCAAACTGCCAAACTGCTCCCAATTCCATTTTGTCCACCCCTCCCTCCGCCTCCTGTTCCCACCGCAATCCATCCATATCTGCCGGGCCAGCCAAGCAAGTTCAAGTTCGGAGCGGGCAGCAGCAGCAGCTTGTGTTGCTCGTACTATCCTGACAGACAGACTGGACAGGTTGTGTACCCCCCGTAGTTAAAAACCGAAGCCGAAACCGAACCAGAACCAGAACCAAAAAAGAAAGACTCCAGCCCCTTTAGATAAGGGAACTTGGAACAACTTAAAAGAAACAAGTCAAATCCATTGAATCGAAAACCAAAAAACGCCATTCTCCCCGGTCCTCGCCGATACATCTCTCCCCTTCGGTAGGGAGAGTGGACAGAGGAAGAATTACTCGCAGAAACCAATGGATGTGTGCGTGTGCGTGTCCAAAGCCCACAGAAAGGGCATCAAAAGGAACGGAATGTGGCCGAAAAAAGGAAGAAACGAACAACAAAAAATCAAATGGGATATCTAATGCCGGCCGGTTTAGGCCACGACCTTTCTGCTGCTTGCTGCTTGACAAAGATAAAAAAAAGGAAACAAATAAAAAAAATCTCTCCAGTCCAACCTGTTTGTTGCCTTCCAGTATGGGTTCAGACTTTCCAGGATCGTAAATCTCGTTATTTTGGGTTTTCATGTTTTTTCCCCCCCCCCTCCGTGGTTTTCTTCTCTTTGCTCCTGCAACCCAAACACCAAAACCAATTACCCCCTTTCCCGCTGGCCGCCCGGCTCAGTCGATCGTCATGCGACTGGTGAGCGCCGGCTTCTGGTCGTTCAGCTGGTACGAGTTGGCGTCCTCCTTCTCCGGGTCCGGGCCCTTGGGGCGGAGCAGGTGGGCCTTGAGCCCCGCGCCAAAGTTGCTCATGCAGATGAAGGCGTTGATGATGGTCAGGATGATGAGGAGGATGGCCAGGACGGCAAAGGCCGTCAGCGAGCGGCGGACGGCCATGTAGTTATCCCTGTGGCTGGGCTGGTAGATGCGGACCAGCTTGAAGAAGAAGTAGCCCATGCCGCCAAAGTAGACCAGGATGACGAAGCACATGCCGATGCGGTTCTCGCGGCGGGTGAAGAAGGCGGCGCAGAGGAGGATGCCGACGGTGATGGGCATGGCGGCTATGTGGAGGCCCAGCTCGAAGTCCTTCAGGCCGTTGACGATGACGAGGAACTGGACGGTGAAGCCGAGGAAGAAGAAAAAATCGAACTTGAGGAGGGCGATGTAAATCTGCCTTCTGGTCAGCACCTAGTTACCGCAACGGGTTCTCTCGCAGACGCTCAAAAATACGCACCTGGTAGTGCAGGAAACGCTTCTTCATGCGGTAGTCGGCGCCAATCTGCTTCAGGATATCCCAGGCGAACTCCCGGTAGAGCTTATAGGCAATGCCGCTCATGGCAACGGTGATGACGCCGGAGACGGCGGGCACGGCGA
The DNA here is from genome assembly GCA_023628425.1 of Chaetomiaceae sp. PYS4301M. NCBI lineage: Eukaryota > Fungi > Ascomycota > Sordariomycetes > Sordariales > Chaetomiaceae > Chaetomiaceae sp. PYS4301M. Next base: position 127,632 of record JAMAKR010000018.1, on the reverse strand, counting down.
TGAGGAAGGGCCTGCACAGCGCCCACACGTTCTGATCCGCGTCATCGGGCTTCAGGGCGTTCGCCGCCAGCAGTCCATCGATGGACTTGTTGATCTGGTCGATCTGGAGGATGGCGTAGACGAAGATGGCCAGGTTGGCCACGCAGAGGCCAATGATTTGAATCGTGTTCTTGAGACGCAGGGCATCCCACGTCAAGACCAGGATGTAGAGGAAACCGAAGATGAAGAGGGTCAGGAATGTCGGGATCGTGCGGTAGCGCGACTTGAGGGCATCGTCGATGACTTGGTCCTTTTGGTACCGCAGACTGACTTGGAACCTCCCAAACACATATCTGCCGCGTCATGTCAGCAAGACCGGCCCGCTGGTTATCTGCCGGGCCCTGAGGCCCTGTCCCAAGACGGGGCGTGAGACTTACGATTCAAAGGCCACGCAGATCAACGCCTGCAGGCCGACGACGAGGAAGAAGAGTTTCGCCCATTTGGAGGCCAGGAAATCCGACGAAAACAACTTCTGCTTGGGCCCGCCGGAGGTGGCAGGAGCGCTTGAAGACATCATGGGGCCGTCCCGGTAGGGGTCGCCGTAGGCGCCGTCAAAGCTTGAGATAGGCTGCGAGCCGGCCAAGTATGACCGGCGAAACTCGCGTTGCGAAGCCACGACGGGCGGTTCTTAAAATACGCCGGGATTTTTTTGTTCTTTCTTCGATTCGGTCACGGGTAGGCAGTCGAACGTGGCCGGTGTCGGTGGTCGGGAGGCACAGGGCCCAGTGACACAGTCGGGTCACAGGAAGTGATCCGTTGGAGAGGATGAAAGAGTCGCGGACTCGAGGGTCTCAGTTGGCGCCCTTCGCGGGTGATTCGATGGGACAAGCGAGCGGTGGTTGAATGATCGTGTTTCGCTGCCGATGGCGACGGAGCGAGTGTTGCGGATACAGATATTCAGAGTTGGCGGTCTGGTTGGACCAAGGGGGTGTTGTGGTTTTGGTTTGGATTTCTTCGGCTGAGGGGCCAGGCTGAAACACGTTGGGGAGCTGAGGTGTTGGAGTGTCGACGCTCCCTGGGACACAATTTGCTGGGGGCGCGTGGCCAAGCACCTAACCGGGCGGCGTTCCTAGGCACCTGGGCAAACCTGGGGGAGGGATCGGAGGTGGTGGAGTCGGGTGTCCCAAAAAAGAAGCGATGAAAACAATAAAGTGAAGGAAAAATTAAAGCGAGAGATCTGAAATACTGAGCGAATGGCCACCGGTAAATTGACGACTAAAAACGACCGGATTGAGAACCTGGAAGAGGGAGCCTAAAGCGCAGGGATCGGTCGAGGCACGGGATGTCGAGTGTGCTGCGCATCAAGGACTTGGGTTTTGGCGTGACAAACCTTCAGCGACAGGAATCCCAGGACTCTGGGGAACAGCCAGCGGAGCGTCCCAAGTTTCCAAACAGGGGCTAGCTTGGCCATCAGCCTCCTGCCGGAGTGCCAAGTCTGACTGGAGCCTGAGGCTGTGCATGTTCACTGCCAACGAGCGAGCCATTGACTCCATTCCCGACGAAACCCCGTGCTCATGCTTGAATCGGCACTTTAGTGATTTCGTATTGGCATTCTTGATTCTTCCCGCTTCTGCTCTTTCTTCCTGGAGACACTCCACGTGTACATAGTACGGAGTAGCACGGCGTTCACGGCTATCCGGGCGGTTGATTACCGTTTTCCGCCTTGGGCTTCCAGGTTGTGGCCTGCAGCCCCTGGACGGGCTCCACTGGCCGTTTCGGACGAACCTGGAAGCGACCTAGGAGAAGCGGGTCTTCTCGCAGCTGTGACTTTTTCAGGCGATGCCGAGAGCCACAGCAGCGACAACCAAGGGGTCAGGCCATTGATTTCCTGGGCCGTCATTAACCTTATCGTTAGCCTCTCGGCCCCTGGTCCGCAGAATCTGCCTCTCAGCCCAGCCACGCCTGGGCATGTTGCTGATGTCGGCCTTGCGTCCGTGGATTGATGAGCCATTGAGGGATGAATTCAGTGCCCAAGTTGATGAACCTGAGTGGATTAACACCAAGTCTTCTGCGGAAGAAACCGAACAACCGAAATTTGTGCTGAACCGCTGTCAATCCACACACGGCAGATTTCTGTGGTGTGCTCTGGGTTCCGCAACTTATTGTGTTGTTTCCGCCGTAAACGACGACGGCGTGAGATTGAGGGTTGCTGCTTTCCGACGCCAGATACTCACCTAAATAGCATTACTCCTACAAGCACGGAGTACGGAGTACGGAGTACGGGCTCTTGCTTCCAGTCTCCTGTGCTATGTGCCTAGCATCCCGTATCACGTCGCCCGAGCCACGAGAAGGGTTGGCCATGGTCAGCAACGCCGTTGGGTTGGGCTTGTTTCTCTTAGTGGTCGATCCTCCGACTTCGATGGCGAGGGCGGTGCGAAGGCCGGTCATTGACCAGCTGGCCCGACTTTCCTGGCTCGGCCTGTTTATTCACTGTGGAAGGGCATTGATGAATGACAATGACCTGAAGCAGTCCAGAATCCAGGGTCTCCATTAGGTCCATCCTAACAAGTCCGTGTGATGCGTCTCAGAGACTCGAGTCTTGGAGTGATGACGGAGTATGTGGGAGGTGGTTCGTAAGGTAGACGCCATGAAGAGTGTTCCAGGTTGGCGGTTTGACCAACCGCAGTCTGCCGGCGCTTGTAAGGTTCCCAAGACAGATTCCATGGCGGCTTGCAGGCACTGTTGGGTGTTGGGTTGGATTTGTCTGTTGTCAAGATGCACGTGTGGAGAAGTTGGAAACCTTAAAAACCAACCGCTGCAAAGGGACCAATTGGCGGCCACAGCACCGATTTGATTGGTGGGTGGGCCGCTGCGGGCTCCAGTCAGTCTCCCGTCTGGATCCCCAATCCCCAGGTGGATGCCCACTTTGACGCGCTCTCCAAGTTCCATTCTCGGCAACCCAAGCACGCGCCAAACCTCGTCTCTCTGCCACACCCAACCCCACCGCTGTCAGCTACCCAGGCATGCCCGAGATGGAGCTGGACACGGGAGACGACATCCTGGGGAAGGCCGCATTTGACGGTTCCATGGACTAGTGAGTGCTTGCTCTTGCGTGCTTCCAGACTGGTCGCGAGAAGCAATTGTCGATTGTTGCCTTGCGCATGCTCCGTACCGATATCTGCATCCACAGTACTAACCAGGGCAATGCGATTGCGACAGCTCCGCCTGGCCACAGCTCCTCCCCGTCGTCCTGGCACGCATCGAAAAAGTGAGTCGCACCATGATCCGTGATTCGAGCCTCATTCCGTATGTGCAAGGCTAATCTGGCCCGGCGGGATGGCATCTTTCCAGATCGCCCACACCGAGTTCCCGATCCCCAACCTCCCGTCTGCTCGTACTCCTGCCCGACCACCGTCCCCGCGCTTCCTCGCACCGCTTCCATCCTCGGACCCCTTAGAAGCCCCAGAACAGACCGGATCCTCGTCGTCACAAGGCACAAACAAAGAGAATGCCGACCCAGCGTCGCCTTCGGCCGCCAGCAGAAATGCTGCGCCAGCCTCAGCCGCTCCGGGCGCGCCCGTCCAAGAGCAACCCCCGTTGACCGCCGCCCTTCCCAAACCCATCGCCGACATGCTTGACGAGATTCTATCCGTCTTGCGCACCAACTTCATCCGGTACCCGCCACACACCGTACAGCGCTTGTCTGAACTGGTACTGCGCCCGCGACAACACTACCGTAACCTGGTACCCTACCTCCATGCCCTCGACCGTGTCGTCCATGTCACCAGCGGCGCCAACACATATCCACTTCCACCGGCCCTCCCCGAGATAGGCGCCATGTCTCTCTTGGCAAATGGCGCGGGTGGCGCGGGAGCAGGCAGCCTGTCCATCGACACGGCCGTGGCGAACAACGGTGCGACGGATGATGCAATGGGTGGTGCGCTGTTGACGCCGATTCCGTGGCTGGCTAGGAGGGCAAATGGGACCGGCAGCGAGGATGGCAGTGACGCCGGCAGCTCCTCCCCGCTGTCGGCAACTGGGAACCCCGCCCAGCAGTTCCCGCTCCAGCAAAACCAGCAGAGGCAGGGCAGCCAGCTCGAAGGCCGCGTGCAGACCGAGAGCACCGAGACGATCGAAGGGCCCAACGGCATCGGCAGCATCGAGACCGTTTCGGTTTCCGTCAACGGCATCCCCTCCACCGGCGCCGGCATGGCCCTGCTCACCCAGCGCAGCGTCACCCAGGGGGAGCTCTTCCGCCAAGAGCAACGCGCTGGCCTTGTGCCCCTGAACCAGCTTAACAGCCAGCAACAGCAGCAGGCACAGGGCGGCTCCGGCGCCGGGTCAGAGGAAGATGCCACCATGAGCGAGAGCGTCCAAGACGCCGAGGAGGAGGAGGAAATCCCCCACGCTCGCGGGCCGGAGGAGATTGGGCTCGCCGACACAGGCCCGCAGAGTGCCGCAACAGCAAGCTACATTGCCAGCGGCGGCGCCCCCATGGATGTTAAGACCATCGACGTGGAAGCAGCCGTCGGCCGGCGGCTGCAGTCGCCTCCCACCCAGCAGCAGCAACAAGAACAACAGCAGCAGCAGGACACAGCCAACCCTGCCAGCGGCAGCCCCGAAGGGACCACCATCCCCAAACGTGAGGCCACTGACCACCTCGAACCAGAATCCCCCAGGAAGCGGATAAAGGAACAGGACGAGTCTGCAAGCACCGCAGCGAACCAGGCCGTCCCGGACCAAACCACAGACCAACAACAACAGGAACAACAACAACAGCCCCCCACGACGACGACAACGACTACAGAGGAAGAGGAGGGACCCACGCCCGACGCAGAAGGGGACGTTGTCCTCCCGGATGCTACGGCCACCGACTCTGTCCAGAACAAGGACGAGGACGAGGGCGGCGGCGGCGAAGTAAATCCCAACCCCGCCACTGAAACTGCCGCCACGACTGCCGATGCGGGTAGCGAAAACCAAGGTGGCTGATCTATCTATGCAGCGTGACCCGTCTTTGCGAGGGGGAGGAGTGTTGTCTTGTTTGATGGTCATGTCCACTGTTGTGATGTGGTGTGTGATGTATCTTGTCGTCGTCGTCGCCAAGCCATGTTTTCAGGGGACAATCTACGGCGGGGGGGGGGGGGTCTCGATATTCAGCGGGCCGGGGAAGGGGGGAGGTTGGTTGGTTGGTTGGGCTGGGGTCATGTTGAATCGTGTAATACATCAGACACCCAAGTAACGTTATCACGGTTCCCTACCTTACTATAGCACCCTTGGCTGGGTCAGAAGCAGCCCGACAGCTAGGTCTCAACATCAGGCTAGGTGCAATACCTCGGAAATGATCCCATTGGTATCTAATTACGTCCTCTCTTTTCTCTTTGCTCATGTTGTGCAAAATCCCAGACAGGAGGAAAAACATCATGCGCCGCCAATATCCCGTTCCTCTGCTTGACCTGACGCCCATATTATCTACTAGTCCCTCTTCCCCTTTCAATACCCCAGGTAGGGATAGCGATTGATCACTCCATGATCCTCGTGATACTCTCCCTGACAATGACGCTGTTCTGCTTCTCGTCACGCCTCACACGGTAGAAGTCGTCGCAGAAATCGCTGCACTGCATGTGCTTGAGGAACTCCTCGTCGTGCGTGATGACGATCAGCTGCAGGTTGCTCTGGCCGCGGCGGGCCTTGATGATGTCGTGCAGGCTCTCAGCCAGGCTGCGGATGTTGTCGCTGTCGAGATTGGTGGTGGGCTCGTCGAGCGCGATCAGGCCGCAGTTGATGCCGAACGACTCGGCCAGCGCCAGCCGGATGATGATGCTGGCCAGCACCTTCTGGCCTGCGCTGCACCGCCCGCGCATGTCCATCTCGGTGTCGCCTTTGACCATGGACACGCGGTAGTTGTAGTTGCGCTTGCCCGTGCCCGAGGCCGACGCCGACGCGGCGCCCGTCGCCGAGGACTCCATGTCGGACCGGATCTGGATCGTGTCGATGTCGGTGCCCTGGTACGTGCTCTGCCAGAGCTCGCCGATGGTGCGGTTGATTTCTTCCATCTTGAGCGAGTGGTAGCGCATGATGGCGTGGTCGAGCGCGGCGGTGCCGCGGGCGAGGTCGTCGATGGCCGCCTTGGTCGTCTCAACCTTGATGTGCGATTCTTTGAACTTGGCCTTGGCGTCCTTGAGGTCTATGTTGTATTCGTCGTTGAGGCGCTTAAACTCGTCGTCTTTGGTTGCCATAGAACCCACAAGACGATCGCGATCGGCTGCCAGCTTGACGCGGCGCGTTTCAACATAGCGGACTTCCTTGGTGAGGCGGTCATAGTCCTCCTGGGCGTTGCGGGACTCGAGCTCGGCGATCTCTTGCTTGAGGGTGTCGCGCTCACGGAGGTTCTTGCGGTAAGTGAGGTTGTCAGCGATGTTGCGCTTCTTGGCGCCGCTGTTGTCAATGTCCTTGCTCAGCTTGTTGATCTGGACGGTCAAGTCGCGCATCTCGCTCTCGAGGTTTGCGATGGTCGCATCCAGGGCGGCAATGGCACGCTGGTTCGAGGCCAGGTTGGAGGGGCCGCCGCGGTCGAGGTATTCTTGGATCTCATTGTTGATCATCTTGAGCTCGCTTGCCGTCGTCGCGATCCCGTCCCGCTCTTCGGCGATCTTCTGTTCCTTGGCTCGCCCCTGTTGGCGGGCTTCATTGAGGGCGGCACGGGCGCTCGCAATATCTGGCTCCAGACGCTCTACTTCTTTGTCGGCCTCCTGAATTGTATCCCGCAGGTGGCTCTGCTCGTCCTTGTATCGGCGGACAGACTCCTGGAGACTCTTCTTCCGCTCCAACTGCTGAACCGCACTGCTGATCTTGTGCCTGAGCTCCAGCCTCTCGACTTCGAGCTGCCCAGAGAGATCCTTCAGACGTTGTCTCTCGGCCGTGAGTTTGCTAAGCTTGGCCTGGGCCACCCTGGTCTGCTCCGCGCAAGTCGTTTGCTCCTCATTAATCTCGTCGGGGCTCCGCGTCGTGATACTGGACGACTGCTGCGACCTCTCTACCTGCCTTTCGGCATCGATGATATCCTTGTGCGTCTGGGAAATCTTCAGGACGTGCTTGCTGAGCGCGTCAACCTCTTGCCGCTTGTCCTCGGCCTCTCTAAAAGCGAGGTCTTGGTCTTCCAGGCGGCGAACTAGCTCCTCCCTCTGGGATGAAGCTGACTCCATGTCCTTGCTTAATGATGGCAGCTCCGCCCCGAGCCGCTGATATGAGTCGTACTGGGAGCGCACAGCCCTGAGGGTCTTGAGCTGGTCAGTAAAGTGGACCTGATCCTCCATCAGCTCCTGCTTGTCCTCATCGTTGAGCTTCTTTGCTATCTTGTCCAGGAGTTTGGATCTCGCGGTGGCCTGGTCCTTGAAGTCCCGTTCGCAATAATAGCATTTGTTGAACCGCACGGCGCGGTCCTGGATGCTCGCATAGTGCTTCTTCATCTCGTCGTACAGTTTGAGATCCGTCTCGGTTTGGCTCAGCTCGGCCTCGATGCTCTCCATCTCTTTGGTGTAGTCCTCAATGGGGGGCGAGTCCGGATTTCTCACGTCATTGAGCGCTTTTGCAACAGCGCGCTTGCAGTTCTCTCTCTCCTTGGACAATTTGTTATGCCTGTCCCGCGCATTGGAGAGCTTATACTCAACCTGCTTGAGGTCCTGTTGCGTGGCATCTTTCCGTTTCCTGCACTCGGCAACAACGGCATCCTGCCGTTTGAGGGCGTCCTGGAACTCGCTCTCGATGGTCTCGGGTTGCCAATCACTTCCGATCAATGCAGAAAGCTGTTCGCTCCAAGTCTTCTTGAGAATCTCCAGTTCCCGCCGCCGTTCTGTTAGCTGCTTCTTCCGCAGGTCGAGCTGAGCTCGCTCGGATGCCAGCCTGGTACACTCGACAAGCTCCCGTGCCAACTTGGCAGACTGTGCTTCGAGAGTCCAGATGTCATCGTTGACTTTCTTGATCTGGGCGTCCAGGTCGGCTCCCTGCTCCTCGGCTCTCGCCGTCTCGATCCGGGTCTCGAGCTCCTTCATCTCAGTCCGGAGCAGGTCGACGGCGCCCTCGTCAATATCCAGGCTGCTCAGCTCACCTTGGATACCGGCGGATTCCTTCCCGACGGTGATGATTCGCTGATTCGCCGAGGTGCGGTCGCGGATAAGCGACGCCTTCCGGCTCTCGCGCTCAGTGATTACGGCATTCTTCTTGTCAAGTTCCTCGACGTTCTCACGCTGAAAGCGCTCCAACTCGCGCTTCTTGTCGTTGAGCAGCTTCTGGATGCGTTCGTTGAAGACGGCTATGCGCCGGTCGTCCAGGTCTCCATCGTAACCACGGATTTCGTGACGCGTAGCAGCGTCATGAACCATCTGGTCGCGGGTGACTAGCTGTCGTTCGTATTTGTCTTTGTCAGACTGATGCTTACCCTGCTCAGCAGCCTTGGCGGTGTGCTCTGCCCGGGATGACTTAAGTTCGGCCTGCAGCTCATGGAACTGTGTAGCTTTCCTGTCCCTATCGGCGACGGTCCGCACAATGGTCTGCTCATACTCATCCAGGGTTGCCCTCAAGACCTGATCCGTCTCCGGCAGCTCTTCGATGCGGCTGCGGAGCTCGTCGATGGCGTCCTGTTTGTACTCGAGCTTCTCGGTCTTGGTCTGGAGGTTGTTCACAATCATGAGGAAGCTGTTGGCCTGGTCTTGCTTGTCCTTGATCCTGACGGATTCCTCCTCCATCTGGGCCGATAGTTCGTCGTACTTGTCATGACCCGCTTGGATGTCTCTCGTCAGCTGGTCCATGAGCTTGTCGACCCTGTCAGCCCTCTCCTTGTTCGCCTTATCCTGGCCTTCCTGGAGCTTCAACTCGCGCAGCTCCACCCCCTTATTCTTGCGGAGGATCTTGAGATTATCGATGACCTTGGTGTACTTCATGGCCTCGAAGATCTCGTCGAATCGTTTCTTGAGGGCGGCTGGCTCGCTCATGGGCCACAGCGATTCGTCCTGGTGGCAGAATATGACGGCATCCAAGACCGCGGGGGACACGCCCAGCTTTTCTGGCACCAGCTTGTCGAGCTCCATCACGCGAGTGGAGATAACGTGACGTTCCCCATTGTTCCGCAGCAGCAGACTGCCCTCGAGCGTCTTTTGCGACCTCGTATTCTTCTTCACCTGGAGCTGGACGTTGCGGGTGACTACATATGACTCGCCAACGGTGGACCGGAACGACACCTTGACTTGTGCGCGCACATCCTTCTCGCCAGCCAGGTCGGGATCATGGATGAAGGCGCCACCCTTGCTGTTGGGCGGTAGGTCGCCGGTGGTAGCGTACTTGAGACACTCGATAATCGTCTATCGGGGCGTCAGCGGTGCGAGACCGAGGCTTCCGGCAAAGTAAGAGAACCCACCGTCTTTCCAGAGCCATTGTAGCCGACAATCAGGGTGAGGGGAGTGTTGAAGGCGATAGTCTCCTGGTGCTGCGGCCCGAAAGAGCGCACACCCAGGATGGAGAGTTTTTCTATCCTGGACATGGCGTTGTAGTGACGGAATCGCGGTGTATCCTCGCCCAGGATGATAGGCAGCGGCCGATTATTCCATGCGCAGGTCAACCGTCAGCCGAAGGTCGACCGTCAGCCTTCGTCAGCCGAGCGTCGGGTGAGCTGGGGAGTCGGTTTTCGTTCGGGTCGGCGGCGTGTGCTATGTCGGGCCCATCAATGAGGAGAACAGATTTGTAGGGTCGTGATCAGGGCCAAAAACCAACCCTCGCAAGAGCATGGGCGTGGGTTTCTCTGGGGGGTCCCAATAATCCGTAATTTAAGTGTGGGCGAGACGCGTGGTTGTCGCGGTTTTGTGGTGGAGGCGACAATCGAGAGTTGATCAGTCGCGTCCTCACGGGACCACTCAGCCCAGCCAGGCAGCAAAGGTGGGTCCCCTCCCAGGTGAGTGGACCCTTGCTGCCCCAGGCAATGACTTAGCGGGGACATTTCTGAAAGTGTCTTAGGGAGCACCTTTTTCTGAGCCCCATTTTCTGCTTCGCCCATCAAGCAACTCCCCATCAGCATGTCTAGAGATACTCCATTCCTATCTCAAGAGACAAGGAGGAAAATAACATCGCATTTCCAACGCCCCTGCCGCGACATAGCCCTTGGACAAGCTGATCTAAGAAACACTGATCGGTCCTTTTTACGACATTACTAGCGCATACGGTCGACGACTCGGGTATGGTCTCTCACAAAATGTTGCTCTGGGAAACCGGCTGGTCGGCACTCGGGTGACAAGGCAGAGGATCCAGTGTACTCGGGTAGCATGGAAAGTGTGGTCGGAGTGCGCCAACTCCGGGCCCGAAATCGCCGAGCCACATTCGGCTCGCCGCGTGCTTCGCCGTCCGGGCTTCAAGACCATGGTTTCGGCGACCTGACTCACATCCGGCTAGGAGCTTGAAACTCGGGGCCGGTGGAACATGATTGGTTGTGAAGTCCAATCTGGCGGCCGTTGCCGAATTCGTTGAAGTGTCTTCCGCAGCGGGGAAGCTGTCAGACGACGGGAATAACTCACCTCCAGGGAGATTGCGCTGAGCAGAGGGAATGGGATATGAACCACCGTCGGCGCGCTCTGTGCCCCTCTTCCTGCTCAACAGCCAGCCTCACGTCTCGCCTCTGCTTATAGTCCACGTCCCGACAAACCGCTGGGCAATACACGCCAGAAATGAATTCAGCCAACCCGAACCCTTACCAGCTTCCCGACGATGCAATCTGGTTGAGTGCGTACGAACCGTAAGCCTTCAAATACGAGCTCCCACTAACTCGACCTCGCGCCACTCAACAGTCACGGGCTGCTCGTCCGGAATTGGCCGCGCCCTCGCGACCCTCGTCGCCAGCAAGCACGGCCAGCGTCTGATCGCCACGGCCCGCAACCCAGCAGATCTGTCCTACCTCCCAGACGACAGGGCCGACATCCTCAAACTGCCGCTCGATGTGACCTCGCCGACCTCTGTCGGCGCGGCCTTTGTCTCGGCGGTGGAGCACTTCGGCGGCAGCGACGGCGGCAAGTTCCACGTCGACACCGTCGTCAACAATGCTGGGTACTCCCTCTCGGGCGACACCGAATCGGCAACCGAGGAAGAGATGCACCTCGAGATGGAGACGCTTTTCTTCGGCACCGCACGTGTGACGACGCGGGCCATTGAGGTGATGCGCCAGTCCCCGAGCCGCAGGGGGGGTGTCATCTTCAACATCTCGTCTCTGGCCGGGCTGTGTGCGTTCCCGGGGCATGCCTACTACCACGCGGGCAAGTTTGCGGTCGAGGGGTTCTCGGAAAGCGTGGCGAGAGAGGTGCATCCTGATTGGAACAGTTGGTAGCCCCCTCCTTGCTCTTTCCCCTCCCCCTCCCCCCTCCCCCGCCCCGTCCTGCTCTTCACCGGTCTCGTGTTTCTGCCGAGGAGGGGTAGTGTGGGCTTATGTGGGCTGGTGTGGTGTATTGTGGTGCGGGTGTGATGAGCTGATGATTGATGATGGCGTCGTGACAGTCAATGTGTGTATCGTTGAGCCCAGCGGTGTCAAGACCAACTTTGACGGCCACAGCAAGGCGCGCACCAAGCCCCACCCAGCCTACGCGAGTCAGGACATGCCGGCACGCAAGCTAGAGGCGTATGTCAATATGGGCATCAAGTCGGGGGTCGGCATGATGGAGCCGTCTGCCGTTGCCGAGGCCATCTACAACATCGCCAGTCGCGGAGAGCGTGTGCCCCTGCGGCTGCCCCTTGGTGCCGTGGCCTGGCAGATGGCGAAGGCGAAATTCGAGGGTCTCCTGCACGAGTTTGAGGGGCTCAAGGACATCAGCGCCATGGGTCAGCAGCTCTGAGGGATGCTGTGGTACCAGATAAGGAGGGCGGGTCACTACGTGTAAACCCAAAAAAGTGTGATAATGATGAGAATGTGATGAACCATGGACCATGAACCTTGAACCATGGGGAACCATGAGGAGCCCATGAACCCGAAGAAGAACGGCTGCATACCTAGTACAGATATCGATGCTACTTACGGAGTAGTAGCAGTTTCCAGACCCCGACGTTCCCAGCTACCTTCCTCTTCAATCTTGCCTGAACCCCCAGTTCCTTGGGAGTTTGGGTGGATACCATATGCGCTTATCGGAGTGTTGACTCGCGTAACTCACTGCGCACCTTCCTTGCATTGTTCCCACAGTCCACCACTCACAGCATGCAGCCTGTGAAAAGTCGGGCATGGGGGAGGACAGGAGCTAACTCTCCTTCTCTGCCTCGCTTGTTTTCTCCCTCTGAACCCGCTTTTCGCTTTTGCAATCAATCACACCCAAAGTTCCCTTTCCATCGGCCATGATGACACGACACCAGCCGAATCAATCTCGACGCACTCCATAGCGTTACGTTATCTCATCTCACGCTACCTTATTTTTTCCGTGCGCAGAACCTGCTGTGTACCTGATGTACGGCGCCTTACCTTACATACAACCTGGAACCTCCCGCCTGCTCTCACATATCCGTATGTATGTACTTCGTATGCACTTCGGACTGCTTCCATCATCCTGCCCCATCATCCTGGCCCATCAGCCTGCCCCAGCATCTTCCCCATCATCCTGCACCCTCTTCTGGCCCCCCCACCACCTGTCTCACCTGCAAACAGCTGCTTGCTTGCTGCTCCGCCCGGGTACGACGGTGCCACTCGCGGGTAGGCCGGGTCCAGTCGCCCAGTGAGAGGAGAGAGGGAGAGAGCCAGGCCCCTGTTGGGCGGCTGCCGAGGGACGGGCACGGCGGAAACCTGGCTCGGGCTCGCTCAGGCTGGTTAGGCTGGCTTGCGAGGCTGGCTGCCCAGGCTCGCAGAGAAGCACTGGCCAGGTTCAAGGGACGGGGGACTTTGTCTCAGGGTGGAGAGCCGCAAGATTCCCATGCCGCACTCAGGAATCCCATCACCCTCTTCCCATTCTCGCAGCCCCGCCCCCGCCGCCCTGCTGTGATCGTCGCACTCAGCCGGTGATTGACGGGGCCTAGACCAACCGGGAAGCTGAACCGCTCACTTTGTTAGACTGAGGTGCGTGCAGTCTTTTTCGGAACAGTAGGTACGGTACGCCTGCTCTCCTCATCCGGCCTGCTGTGTGCGGATGTACACCACATATCCACATACCAGGTACCCAGTTATTACCTACCTTACGTAGGTACGTGGACTAGTGTTGTTTCTTTTCTTTTTTACCTTTTTTCTGCTCGCCTGCGTTTGTTTCATTTCCTTATGAAAGAGCATGTACCCCCCGGCTCGCACCCAGGCACCCGGATCGTGCTTTTGCTTTCCCCTCTCCCCGCCATCAGCCGCAACACCCTCCGCTGTCCCGTCAAACTCTTATTGCCCCTCTCCTTCCTCATGCTACTCCATTGCGGCGACCCCTTGCTGTGTCTAGACGGCCAGAACGGCCAGAACGGCCGCCCTGCCCCTCACTGCCCTCCGTCCATCCGTCGTCCTGCTGGCCAGCCGCTGTTCAGCTCTCCAGCTCCCCAGCTACCCCCCACCCCTCCACATCCACACCACACCCAGACTCACGCCCACGCCCACACCACCCAGTTTGTCACAATGTCTCACGGCCAGTCTCAGCCCAGCCTCATGGGCTATGGGATGCCGATGGGCCTGGGCGCCAACTTCTTCCAGCAGGTCCGCCTTTCGATTCTCCTGCGAAGCATCTCGGCACGCACTGACACCCTGACTGCTGGTTGTCTTAGATGAACCCCGATCCAGCCGACACATTATCGTTCCTGGATAATTCTTTTTTTCTCAATTTTGACGGCACCATGTCTATGGCTCTGGATCCTACGCTACCTCACTTATACGATCCGCACCCGCCGCCTGTCCACTCCTCATTGACCTCTCTGAGGAGCAGTACCGAACAACCTCCCTTTTCTTCCGCCGGCGACCCAACGACCATCATGTCAACGGCGGGCAGCGCGCCCCGGGAGGCCCCCGGGTCAGCAAACCAGAACAACCAGAGCACCCTCACCGAGTTTACCAAGCGGCGCAACTGGCCGACGAGAGTGGTCGAGGAGCTGCAGGATTTACTGCACATCCTGGACTCCAACGGGAGGATCAAGCACGTCTCGCCGAGTGCCGAGTATCTGACGGGGTACAAGCCGTCCGAGCTCCGCGACCTGCTCATGAGGGACCTGTTGCACCCGGACGACGTGGGCGTCTTCACCTCGGAGCTCAACGAGTCAATAGCATCGGGCAACCCCCTGCGCGTCTTCTACCGCCTGAGGAGAAAGGACGGCCGGTATGCCGTTTTTGAATCCTCTGGACACGCGCACATCGCGGCGGCCAAGTTTGCCCCCAACCCGAACAACCAGACCCCCTTTTGCCAGGCCGTCTTCATGATGGCCCGGCCGTATCCCACCAAGAACGCGGCCCTTCTGGACTCGTTCCTGGAGCACAAGATGGAAAACGAACGGCTCAAGCGCAAAATTGCCGAGCTCCAGCGGGAGGAGCAGGACGAGGCCGAGGAGTCGGAGCGCACCTGGCAGCAGAGCCAAGAAACCTCGCCGTCCGAAAGCAGCATACGAATGGGCCTATCTCCCACCTATCCCTCTTTCGCGCCGGAGAGTTTGATCCCTCCCCGCGAACGGCGCATGTCCATGGAGGGCGGCCACTCGGAGATGATGGCACTCGCCCAGCAGCACCCGTCCATCAGCACCACGCATGCCGACACCATCGAGATGCTCACCGGGCTCCGGTACCAGGAGGGCGAGCGCAGCCGCGGCATCACGACGGGCAACCCCAGCCCGGCCCTCATCACGGGAGACGCGGGGATCGCCATCCCGATGGATCGCGACCAGCGCGCGGGAGAGAAGAAGAAGAAACTCAAGGTGGCGGAGGAATATGTGTGCACCGATTGCGGTAAGTCTGGATCCTTTGTCTCCAATTTGTCTTGCGAATCCCCGCTTTTGCTGACTTTTTACTCCTTCCCTCATCAAAAGGCACACTGGAGTCTCCCGAATGGCGGAAGGGGCCCAACGGGCCCAAGACGCTTTGCAACGCCTGCGGACTCCGCTGGGCGAAGAAGGAGAAGAAGAAGAGCGCCAATCTGGGGAACTCAGAGCATCACCCGCCTGCGGGTGAGGCTGCGAGTTAGCCGGCGGCGTGTGTCTCACCCCGTTCCGGGTTGGGAGGGTCGCGCATGGGCGTGATGATATACCCGGGATATTGAAGGGATGTATCCGGGGGCGAGGGGGGCATATGCATATGGTGCAGGCCGCCATGGCCCCGTGAAGGGGTAAAACTGGAGGGGTTCCTGGGTGGTTTTTTTTTAGGGGATGGGTGGTTTTTCTAAGGGGATGGGTGGCTTTTCCAAGGGGGCGGGTGGCTTTTCTAAGGGGATGGATGGGTTGGGTTGGCGGCGCATTCAGCGGGTTTGGGTTGGGTGATTCCAGGATCTACATGATACGATACGTGATGAGGCATGGCATGCATGGTACGGTCGCGGCTGGCATTCGTTGTTGTTGTTGATGTTGTTGTTGTTGGTCTTGGGGAAACTTTTGAACTTGGGCATTGGTTAGGATGTTTGTCCGGCACATGTTTCTGGTTGAGGCGCCATTGTATTCAAAATCATAAGCAACGATTTATATATGTAACATTTTCATTTTGTCGCTGTCTCCTTACACTGTCCATCACAGGTTCATCGGAAGGGGGACGTTCATGACGGGAGATCTGCAGCAGCAAACACGCACATCCCCGTCCTGTCCTGGCCATCTCCTCAGCTGAACAGGGCCAACTGGGCTCCATTTCATGATACCCGATGAAAGCAGGGGGCGTGGGGAGAAGAGCTTCCCCTCCTTCAGCTCCCTCCTCCCTCATCCCCTCACTTTACCCCACCACAGCTCAGCTGGTCTCTCCCTGGGCCCGCTTTCTCCTCCTCCTGCTTCCCCTCATTGACCATCCGCTATTAACTACCTGACGTTTTCGAACGGCCGTCTCTCAAGTGAGCTAGACAACAGAAAGTTATCAGTGTCCCTCTTCTGCGCTTCTTCTCGACTTAACCGCTCAGTTCCAATCCCCGAAGGCCAGCCAACATGGACAAGCTGCTCGGAAAGGCACTTGACAAGGTGTTTGACAAGGACGATGATGAGCGCCCCCAGGGTGAGTGATAATCGGCCCACCCAGACCAAGTCATAATCGAAGCGGTCATTAACGAAAGTGTGTCTCGAAACTAGGCGGCAACGGTACGTTTACATGCCGATCTGCCAAACCTACCTTGACTCCAACATCGTCATCATCAATAATAGTTGACTAATACCTCACTATTACCGCAGTAACGCACGGCGGCGCGTACCCCGCGGGCGGCGGCTATGGCACGCAGGTCAGCGACGACCTCCACGGCGCCGCCGCCCAGGCGGCCCATAACGCGCCCGAGGACCAGGACTTCTTTGCTGGCGTCCTGGGCAAGATCCTGCAGAACAAGCAGCCGGCCCAGCTTGCTGAGGAGGACATTGACGAGGAGGGTTCGTGATGCCGTTCTTTTGGTTTACCCCTTCTCCTCCCCCTTTCATGACCCCCATTCACCACCACCATCACCACCTGTTTCCCAGCGCCATCACCGCTCCTTTCCCAGCACCACCCCAACCAAAGCCCACCACCCATAAATACAAACCAACCAACTAATCCCCTCCCCTTCTTCCCCAACACCCAAACAGAGGCAGTCCAATCCCACCAAAAATTCTTCTCCCCCGGCTCAGCAACCCCAACAACCCACGCCGAACCAGCCTCCACCTCCTCCCTAGGCACGGCAGCAGCCATGCAAGCCCTGAAGCTCTTCACCTCTGGCGGAGGAAAAGACCAAGCCCAACCGCAAAGCCAAAACGCATTCGTCGGCCTGGCCATGGCGCAAGCGGCCAAGCTGTTCGACAAGCAGGCCGCGTCCGAGGGCGGGGTGGCGCCGGGAGCGGACAAGCAGAGCGCTGTTATGAAGGCGGGGGAGATGGCGTTGAAGATGTATCTGAAGAGTTATGGTGGGGGGAAGCAGGAGGAAGGGGGGGTTGGGGGGTTGGTGCAGTTGGCTGGGAAGTTTTTGGGTTAGGTAGGGCAAGGGGTGGGAGATGTGAGGCGGTATCGAGGATGGGGATTAGAGGTGAAGGTTACCCAGGTGAAACGGAAGGGGGAGAAGGTCGAGGTCGGAGGGGAACAAGGTAGTCTGTTAGTTATTGATCGCCGGAATTCATGCCTTTCTCCTTTTTGTTTGTCAGCCTGTTTTAAATTAGTACCTGGCTGAGCAAGTCTTACTGTAGGATGAATTTCGCTTTCGTGATGGATTCGCTGTGAGCAAGCCAAGATATGGTATGGTGATGTTTCCATGTTTGAGATAGAAATTGGAGACAATGGCCAGGGTTAGGGGCCAAGAGTGGAGGACACCCACCCAGGACCCACCTTCACAGAGCTCCACACAAGCGCCGTGCTCAGGCCTGGGTGGCATCCCACCTCTCGCCCCGCGAACCCAACCCAGCAGCTGCATATCGATTCGACACTCAAACCCACTCCCAACCGCAATACCAGTTCCTCAACAGAACACACACCTCCCAAACCCAATTCCAGCAGCCACCTTCACTCCGCAACCCGTCACCCTCGTCGCGCCGTAACCAACCAACAACACCAAAAACAACCTCCAAAATGGCCTCGGAAGAAATGGAGCTCGACGAGCCCGTCCAGCAAGGACCCGACAGCAACGACAACCACAACAGCGCCGACGGCAGCTCGGCCAAGCTGGCGGCCATGCAGACGCACAACAAGGCGACGGCGGTGCGCTCCATCGAGGGCTGGATCGTCATGGTGACCAACGTGCACGAGGAGGCCGACGAGGAGGCCATCCACGACAAGTTTGGCGAGTTTGGCGAGATCCGCAACGTCCACCTGAATCTGGACCGTCGGACGGGTTACGTCAAGGTAGAATCCCCGGCTTGTTTTTTTTATTGGGTGGTGGTGGTGATGGCGCTGCTTGCGTAGCAGAACGGCTTGGCTGACCTGGGGTGTTGCTAGGGCTACGCGCTGATCGAGTACACTACCCTGGAGGAGGCGCGCGCGGCCATCGACGGCGCCCACGACACGCAGCTGCTGGACCAGACCGTGCAGGTCGACTTTGCCTTTGTGCGCCCGCCGCCGGGCAAGGGGAACGCGCGCGGTGGTGGGAACGGAAGCGGGAGCGGTGCCGCGCGGGGATCCAACCGCGGCGCCCGCAGCGGGAGGAGTCGCAGCCGGAGTCCCGGGGCTGGGAAGGAGGATGTTTTGTGAGGGTGATGATGGGTACATACACGAGAAAATAACTCGGCGGGGTGGGTTGCTAGAGGGTCGCGTACGGTGCTGCTGTCTGTCGCCGGTTTGGCGCCGAGCGACAAGAGACTGGACTCAGGGACCCGGCCGTACACTACACTACGCTACACAAAAGAGACGCCGATGTGTCGTCGGGGTTAAGACACGTCGGCATCTTGCCATGGCCATCCGAGAGTAAGTTGTGCTACTTATGTATCCCGCCTCGGTCTTCATCCGCTGACTTTTATATTAGGAGATTGAGAATCTAGTTGCTCTATGTTCTGTGAGGAGGGCGAGACCCGTGAGGCGAGAGTCTCCTAGTATGGCCTCTCGCTTTCGAGCAGTCGATCAAACAGAGGCACATAAACATGTCCGTCTTCGTTGATAGAAAGTAATAATCTGCGGTTGGTGGAGATCTGTTGCTATAAAGTACATGTCACTCCCGCAGAGGTGGCCTGCGAGATCTTCCCCTCCCTCCACTGAAATCGCACCCAGGGGCCAGCCTGGATCTATGTTCTCACATCTCCCATCAGCTTCGACCAACCTCCTGGCCCGTGTAGATGACCTTTTAAGCAAAGCGCCATTCTTCTGCCCCCATAACACGAAAACCAGGTCTAAGCAATAAACTATGACACGCGTTCAACACCGGTGCCAACACCACAACAATAGTATTACAGACTAGATATGTCCCACATCAAAATGCTTCACGGGGAGAAAAGATAAACAAGTAAACAGACTGTCCGCCGCCTATCCCAAACCCTGTCCTGCCTTGCCTTGCCAATGGATGCCGCCCTTTCCCAGCTTGCCATGGCCGAAGAAACGAAACAAAACAGATAACCGAAACCACCTAAAACGAAACGAAATCAAATCAAGTTGCAAACGCAAAGCCCCTGCCCAATCCAGTCTCCCAGGGGAATCCAACTATGCAAACTCAGAACAGGGGGAGTATAACTGAACAAAGTAAATCAAACCCAGCAGCAAGAGTAATCTGAAACGCCTGCCGGCCAGAGTCATCTGCTCGTAAGATCTCAGACCCTCACCTATCACCCGCTCACCCCCCCTCCAGACACGCTCCCCCTACACTCATTCCCCGGGATGCCTACAACCGCACTCATCACACCCATACACACCCCAGTTCCCTCGCCAACGATAATGACAACAACCAACAAGCAACAAGCTCAGGCTGACAACCCGCTTAGGGAAGACGATACTGGATGTGCCTTGGGTTATTCACTGTGCCATACCAACCCAGGCCAGGCCAAGGGTAGGGGGTCACAAAAGAAGACGAAGAGATATAAAAACGAAACAAAGGAGAACAAACACATGTGTATATGAATGTCCACATGTGCGCGCGCGCGTGTGGTGCGGGTGGACATGGCCAACAGTCCTTCATCCCCTCGAAAAACGAGAAGCAACCACGCAGCGACATATCCCAGTACCGCACCCCACCGCTCCGCGGGAGAGCAGAGCAAAGGCAACAAGGGACACAGACAACAACAGAAACAAACCGAGCCAAGTGAAAAAGACTTTCTGAATTTGCTCCCAGCCAAACCATTCGAATTCGAAAAGACAGACAAAAACAAACAAACAAACAAAAGAACAAAGAAAAAAAGCACAACTCCCCCCACCCCCAGCCCAACCTTCCTCAACCAGAAATGCACTGCACTGCTGTGATCTGCCATGATCTCCCCAACTCTCCTCCGGTCTCCTCTGGTCTGCTCAGCTGCTCTGCCCTCCTCAAAATCCCACGCGAACCCTGCCCCTAACCTTCCCCCTACCCCCCACCGCCCCTATCCCCCAGACCTGGCCACACCAACACCAACACCAACACCCAACACACCTATCCAGTTTGCGCCGTCCCAATTTGGTATGGTATTACAAGATGCATATATTTGCGTAGAAGAAGAAGAAGAAGAAGAAGAAGAATAAGTTGTTTAAGAAGTTAAGCAGTAAAGAGACACCTAACAAAAAAAGGAGAGAAAAAGGTATCATTTTGTTGCTCTCCCCGGGTTGGGGGTGGGTGGAAAGGAGATGAGGGAGGGGAGTTGGATGCATGTTCCGTGGGTTGGTTGCGTAGTTTGTGGGTTGGTTGTTGGTTGTGCGTTGTGCGTTGCAGACTTGCTCGGTGTGAAGGCTGGCTGGTTCCGTGCTTTGGTCATTCATACCCCGGCCCAATCTGTCACGTCGACCTCTGGGGAGTTATCGATGGACGGCCTTTGCCATGCATCGACCGGGCGCACCAGGGCGGATCGAGGGGGTTGGGGTGGATGGGGAGGTCAAAGGTCCACTCCACTGATTTGTGTTGTCACTCATGTGCATGAGCGCGTCGCATCCCGTGATGCTCACCCGATCTCGCCGCCCCTGGCTCTCCCTCTCCTCCTGAAAAAGTCCATCACTTTCCTCGCCGGCCCGCTGCTGCCCGAGTGGTCGTGGCCTCGCGAGTACGAGTCCGTGTCCCACGCGTCGACGAACCGCTTGTTCTTCTGCAGGACGCCGCGGCCGGGCTTGGGACCGCCGCTAGCGACTCTGCGAGCGTCGTAGGCCCCGTCTTGCTGGACAATCTGCTGCAATTGCGGGGCAGAACCCGGCGGCCGGCGCATGTTGTCCACCGAGGCGTCGGAGCCGCCGCTCAATAATGGCGCCGACGGCATGAGCGTCTGGCTGGTCGAAGGGTGCCCGTATCCGTTGGACGAGTGCTGCTGGTGGCGCCCGTAGGGATCTGTCGAGGCCCGCGGCTCATGCAGCTGCGCATACATGCCGTCCAGCGTGGACGCATCCACGTGCTGTTCTCCCGGGAGGTTGAGATCAACGTACGGCGCATGCTGATCAACTGTTGGCGGATCCTGGATTGGCAGGTCCTGTTGCGAATCGAGCTGCGGCGACGTTCCCTCCTTGCCGATGCCGATCGTCTTGAGAGAGAAGGACCCCGGAATGAATGAAAAGCGTCTCGCTTGCTTCTCTTGAGACTTCTGGGAACCAGAGATGCTTCCGGACGTCTTCTTACCCAGGCCGGCAGTGAAAGATTTCCGCGAGCGCTTCGAATCCATCGACTGCCGAGAATCATCTGCTCCAGCCAGCGAATTGTTCATGCTCACAGGGGGGTATTTCCTGCCCTTCTCCACGACGGGCTGTTGCTCGGCCCGTTTGCGGCTCTTCCCGCCGAACAGGGAGCCGCTCCGGCCAAAGAGCCTGCCGCTGATCTCGCCCATTGTGCTGGACCGTTTGTGGCCCTTCGCCTCGCTGGCGGGAGGGCTGGTAGTGCCGGCGCCGGGCACCTCGTGGGCGAAGCCGGAAAGTCTGGCGAACTTGGGAGGAACGCTGATGCTAGGCCGGCCATAATCCTGGGCCTGACCTTCGGATGCCGAGGTAGGGATGCCGTAGCTGCTGCCCGTCCTGGGCGGTTGTTGGATCCTCCCATGCGCATTCGTATCCGCCACTTCGGGGGGCACCGGCTGGCTGTATGCAGGTCTCTGGCCGGCTCCGGGGCCGGTCGACTGCATGGAGCCGCCAGTCGCGGGCCTAGCCCCTGAGGTGCTCGGGACACTCGAGGCAAATGCGGCCTCGCGCCCGGAGCGTACGGCGGTCGCGGTCGAGCTCGGATTCCGATGTGCGCTCGGCGGTCTCCTCGACGCAACTGGCGTCTTACCCGCTGCGTCTTGGGCAGTCGAAGGATCCCTGGGCAGTGCCTTCTCCTTGGACGACGCCGATGATCCAGCTTCGGCGACCTCGACCGCTCCTTGACTGCCCGAGCGGGCGCGCGTCCTGCTGCTCCCGGGCTGCGCTGCTGGGGCCTCGCCACGCTGAGTGGTTGTGCTCGGCGCGACGTACTCGACCTGCACGGTACGACGCTTGTTGTCCCGCTGTTGCTTGGCATACGCAGCCTCTGCAGCATCGACGTCGATGGTGCCTTGCTTGCTCACCAAGCCACCAATCGGCGGCGAGACCGGGGTCTTCTTTGACGACTCGCGCACCGACGAACTCCTGCCCAGGGTGACGCTCTCCTCGTCCTCGGCGGGCACTGTCGTATTCTGGATATCCTTCGGACTGGTGGTGCTCGAGGTGATGAACTCGACGACGTGGGCGTATTCGCTGAGCCAGCTGTGGCGGGCGACTTCGAACAGGTCTGCACGTTTCCGCGGGTTCGGGACGAGTATCCTTCGCAGCAGGTCCCGCGCATGCGGGGTAACGTATTCGGGGAAAGTGAGCGGGGTGTTGACGATGTACTTGTAGAGGAGGTTGATGTTGTCTCCCTCGGGGTTCGCCGGGTCGTCGTCGAATGGGAGATAGCCAGCCAGCATCGCGTACTGGACACCAAAATCAGCGTTGACGGCATGAAGAACGGTTCGGGCCACTTACCAGGATCACACCGCAACTCCAGACATCCACCTTTCTTCCGGTGTACAGCGAGTCGCTAACTACAAGTTCCGGTGCTGCGTAGCATGGACTGCCGCAGCTGGTCTGCATCAGGTCGCCTTTCCGTGAGCCGTTCGGCTTGACCTTGTCCAGCCCCATGCGCTTAACAAATTCGCGGTCTGTCAGGTTGAGCTCCTCGTCCTCGGACAGCTCCTCGTGCGGATCGAACGTGTTGGCGAACCCGAAATCCGTGATGATGATGTTGCGGTTGCGGTCGAGCAGGAGATTTTCCAGCTTCAGATCGCGATGGACGATGCCCTTTTTATGGAGATAGCCCACTCCCGAGACGAGCTGGGCAAACAGGCGCCGGGCGGCGTTGTCCTTCAGGTACCGGTGGTTGAGGATGTAGTCGAACAGCTCGCCCCCCGACGCGTATTCGAGTACGATGCCGTAGTGGCGCTCCGACTCCTCCATCTTGTGCAGCCTCACGATATTGGGATGCGTAAGTTGTTTCAAGATGGCCACCTCACGCATGATCTTGGCCATGCGAGAGGGGTTGCCACCGAGTTGGTCCTTCTTGATGAGCTTGATGGCGACCTGATGCCAATGGTTGGTGTGGTTAGTTGAGTTTCAAGGCGATCCGGTATTTCGACGTACCTGCACACCCCCTTCTTGCTTCCAGCCGAGTTTGACTTTTCCAAACTCACCCTCCCCGATGGTGTTGCCCAGGATGTACTCGCCAAACTTGGTCTGTTTCTCGCGCCTTGAGTGGTCATGCCGACTCCTTCCGCCGCGACGCGTGTCGTCTGAGGGGTCTGGCATGCCAACTACAGGGGGCGGTGCGGCGTCATCATCATGCAGGGGTGGAGGCTGGTGTGGTTGCGCCAGGGCAAGGCGCTCCCTTTCCCGCTCGATGTCGACTTCGGGTTGCGAAATTAATATGCTATTGAGGATCTCGCTGGCCTCCCTCGACGGGCCGTTGGGAGCGTGAGGATTGTGAGGCTGGGAGCGGACAGGCGCTTCCGCTGCCGCTGCCGGGTTGCCGCGAGCATCGCGAGCATCGCGGGTGCCGTTTGTGGCCTGGTGATAGTCTTGTGTCGGCTGGTTCGAGCGTCGGCTGCGCGAACTCTGCTCGGACGGGTCTATCCTGCCGTTCGCATCGCGGCTGGAATCGGCGTGGGTTCTGCGCGGCGAGTCGGTGGAGCGCTCGGTGGGTTGGGTTCGCCGGGAACTTGACGTCCGCGGGGGGACGACTGCTGCAGGCATAGTTCTCCTTCGATCCGCGGCTGCGTTGTACAGGTCAGGTGAATCTGCGGGAGAGGCCACATGCACAGGCACAGGCGAAGCAATGGCGGCGCGGGAGGTCATTGGAGAACTGTGGTCGAAGTAAGGATCGCTGTTGTTGCTGCTGGCACTAGGCCTGTGAGAGGGACGTTGGGACGACGGTGCCGGGGGTGCTCCCGAGTATTGCTGATTTGCATGATAGCCGGGGCTGTCCCGTGTCGGAGATGGATGGGTCGCGGCCGGATATTGTCGACTGAACTGCGATGCAGAAGCAGAAGCGGAAGCGGAAGCGGAAGCAGAAGCGGGCGTCGGCTGGTGCGGCAATGGTTGGAGAGCACTGGACATTTTTCGTCTCTGCAGACGCGCAGAGACACGTTGGCTGGAGCAAAGCGCGTGCACCGCTGGTTGGTGTTTTTCGCCTTAGAGAGGGGGGAAATGAAGCGGGACCCAAAGACCGCAGCGGGACGAGTTGGCGCTGCGGGTCGCAGGGAGGATCCAGCGACGGACGGGAATGGGCTGCCTGGCAGTCGCGAGTCGGCTGCACGGCCCAGTCCCGGAGCCCAGACGAATGAGGGCAGTCAGAGAAGAGAGAGACGAGAGAGAAGCGAGAAAGAGACTAGAAAAGGGCGGCTAGCTGGTTCAAAAACCGAGTGCGAGGGTTGCAGCGAGTTGCGGCGAGAAGTGGTTGCGGCGATGCAGTGCAGCCCTGCAAAAAGAGGACCCTGTTTGCGTCAAATCCAAAAGAAAGGCAAGTCGGGGTTCGGGCGGCCCTGGTCGAGTTCCAATGTCAATGGGCCAATTCGATTCTCATTGCGCGGCCGCAGAGTCGTGTGTCGGGAAATCTCGCGCGCTGATTGATCGCCTCGTCGTCGGGCACAAAACTCGCAGGTGGCCGTCGCTGCAACCGTGTCGTTGGGAGAGAGCGCAAGTTGCAGTGAGAGCGTCCAGGCTGGTTGTTTACTTGCGCCGCCACAGCCCCCAAAACTGGAAACAATGCGCCTTAATGACGGGAATCCCAGAGGATGCGGACTCGGGGACACGACCTGGATGCTGAGGTCGGAGGTTGCTCTGCGCTCCGTGCGGGTCACTCTCCCGTCGCGCGAGGGTGGAGAGAGGGAGGGGGGAATGGGGGGAGAGGGCGGTGAGGTTTTTGGAAGGGAGGTTTGAGGAGAGGAGACCGAGAGCCAATGGGTTTGTTGTTGATGTCTGGCGCTGATGCTCTGCCCTGCTGCCCTACTGCCCTGGCTGTCGCCCTGCCGGCTTCCCTGGCTTGGGGCTCGGCGCAGGCGTCGGGTGTCTGGCAGGACACCTGGTAAATACAGTGCGAGGTGGGAGTTCGGCTCCCAGTTGGTCAAATCCGCCGCTAGCGTGCGAGAGCGACGCAACCTCGAATTGCAGGCTCAGCAAAGGGAAGGTACATCTTCTCTCACACATCTCTGGCTGGCCTGACGTGTACCAGCCTGGCGGACCTTTTAATATCTCGAGACCCTTTAATTCCCCAGCATCAAGCCACCTCGAAGCTGCTGCCCGAAACTGAATTTGATTCCAGCGACACCCACCGTTTCTCTTGTCTTGCTCATTCGATTCCGTACGTTCTCGGTACACTCGGTGGTCGGACGACACCCGGCACACAAAGGCTGCCAGCAACGGTAACCTGGAAGCTCCTGGCCATTGAACGTTCTCTCGTCCACTGCCTCTGTCCACTTCTGTCCAGCCGCGTCGCGATCATCGAAGCACTGCCTCGTTCTGAGTGATGTGGACGACCATCTCGACACTGGCCAGCATATCTCGTCCAATTAGCACACCCGATCAACCACAGAGAACAATCCCAGGCACGGCCTCTTCTGTTCTACTCCGTAGCATCCGTCGTCCGTCATCTGATATCCTTGACCGCCGAGGGCCGACCTCTCGATTTCCCGTCTCCTCTCACACGATCCCGATCGCAACAGCAGACTGGAGCGTAATTATGTCGGACACTCGTGTACTTAGTCCACAGTAGCTCTCGACGCTCACCGTCTCCCTCGGCAGGTGGCCCGCCGCTCTGTGTCCGTCCGAGGCAGCTGGGCTCTGTCTGCCCATGGCCCCATCTGATGTTTTGAGAAAGCTGACGGCCTGATTCGGCTTTGGGGTTGCGTTCAGGGCAACCAGAGCCGGTTTTTGCAGATCCCTCGCTGCGCTGCCAAGCGCCCAGTTCAGTCAACACTGTGCGTCTTGACCCCAAACAGCTAGCGGGGTGCCGTGCCTGAGCCAAGAGCACAGCGGACGCAGGGTTC
Organism: Chaetomiaceae sp. PYS4301M; assembly: GCA_023628425.1. NCBI lineage: Eukaryota > Fungi > Ascomycota > Sordariomycetes > Sordariales > Chaetomiaceae > Chaetomiaceae sp. PYS4301M. The sequence continues at coordinate 101,439 of JAMAKR010000018.1, read as the reverse complement.
AGGGGTCCCCGTTGGCAATGCAGTGGATTGGGTGGGGCCTTTGTGGCCTTCAGCCAGCCAACGGCGACCCCTCCTCTGGAGAAACAATGGAGACGGATGGAGACTGGATACTGCTAGGTATCGAAACGGTTTTGCCCAAGTCGGGGATTGCGTTGCACGGCAGCATGGCCATCGAGCAGTTCTCCTTCCCCTCGAGGTTTGGGTGACCGAGACAAGCACAGTCTGCACTTTTTGGCTCAGACTGGATGTGCTGGGCTGAGCTGATTTGCTTTGCTCGCTCGGCTACCAATTCACTCCAGCCCTCACCGCTCTCTCCGCTCTCTCCTCCAGAAAAACCACTGACGTGAAAATCTGCTGGCGCTACTCCCGCCAAGAAACCGAGCCGGCGATTTTATCCATCGCGCTCCCACTCTGCCTGCTCACTCACGGCGCGGCGGGGACTCCATGAGCCCAAGAGGGTCTTTTCGCCCATTTTGCATTTCGCACGTACTCCGTCAGCCCGCCCCGCATGAAACACGTCGAATGACGGCGTCGCACGAGAAGGGGAGGGAAATTCGCAACAGGCAGCGTCCCTCGAGTCGGCGCGTTCTCTCTCGACTTCAAATATACTAATCACCTCAATCAACCCGCGGCATCACCGAAGTGGCCAAACAACCAAGAAGGCATTGACATCGGAGATGAAGCGCATATCAAAGACGCAGGGATCTGCAGGCTGACGGGCGACCCCATCGCAATCGTGGGCCCCCAAAAAAACGGGCGCCCATCGAGGAGACAGGACATCAAGCCAAGTGCAAAAATTCCAAAACAGGGCAGCCCATCGTTCACATTCGGAATTGCGGCTGACCTTGCAGTGGGGACCCTTGCCTGAAAGAGATTCAACCGTCATCCCCAAGAATTTCCAGAAGCGTGGACGAGCGGCCACTTCGAAGCAGTTTCGCCTTTTTCCCTCTCGAATTTCGCATGTCCCCACCCACCCTACGCCTGTCCACGACGTTCAGGATCCAGGGCCCAGAAACCGGGCTGACTGAAGTGTGCTGGAAGGGTTTATTGGAGGCAAGCTTCTTGAGCTCCAAGATCCGCCCCCCGCCCTTGCAGTAGCAGCATGCACTGCAACTGCAGGGACGGGCACGGCAAATTAAGTCAGATCCGAGATTTGTCCAAAAAGCACCGATCGGACCGGGACTGAGAGGAGCAGATCGAGGATGACAGCATGTTTCCTCAATATTGCAGATGCAGCATTCCGTCAAATATGGGCCGGGTCGGCATCGACATATGTATGCATCTCCGCTCTCAACAACAAAGAAAAGGAAGAAACATCGTTGAGTAACGTGTCCTTCCGGGATGTGAGGATGTGAGCAAAACACAGAATATGTCAATCTGATAGGAAGGTCATCCAAAATGTGTACCCGGTACGGAATACCGAAAAGTCCAACGTCTCGCTTCTTGTGTGTCCACCATGTTAGGAACACATGCCATATTCCATACATATCCCCAAGAAACCCAACCCAGCCCAGCCCAGCCCACACACACTTCCCCAGAAAAAAGGAAAAGAAAAAGCAAAGGAGTGGTCAGTCTGGAAACTCAGCCAGGGACGATCCGCAGCTACCACAAACGGCCTGTCTCAGCCTCGCTCTGTAGTTGTTGCTCACACAACGGAAACATACATGATCTAACTCACACACTCACACACACACACACACACACACACACACACACAAGCGACGAAAAAGAAACGAAACATATGTAATAAATTTTCGCCTTTTTTTTCTCTCTGTACATATAATATACATTCATGACCAGAACCACAGACCCCTGTATATACATACATACATACATGCATGCACATTGGGATGCAAGGCACGCCCCCTTACAGCTTAACAGTAATATCATACACATCCAACCCCACCGCAACAGCCGTCACAAGCCCCATGTACGCGCCCAGCACAGCCATGGTAGGAATACTCCCAACATGCAGCGTGCGCACCGTCATGTTAACCAACCCCGTCAAGAGGTTCGCCAGCAAAAACACAGCGAGGCCGTTGCGGTTGTACGCACGCAGCACGCGGCTCGTGGCGGTGTCGTACGCCTCGCTCTCGGCTTTGGCGTCCGGCGCGCGGTAAAAGACCGGGAATAGCAGCACGTCGACAGCGCAGAAGGCCAGCAGCAGCGCGCTGTTGGACGCCACTACCCAGAGTACGTAGGGCAGGTTCGCCAGGCGGCGGGAGACGGTCAGTCCGAAGCCGTAGGTGTAGTTGGTGCTGGCGAGGTAGAGGGCGGTCCAGATGAGGGACCATCCGGCCATGGTGAGCAGGAGGGTGGTGCGCTTGGACTGGTGGGAGCCGAAGAGGGTTCGGCCGGGCAAGTTCCTCGGCAGGACGAACATGCCCGTGTCCTGGCCGGCGAGGAAGATGGCGAGGTAGCCAAAGAAGCTGAAGATGCCCTCTCTGTTCATCGACAAGAGGTCCGTCCGCGGGCCGGCCAGGATGTAGGCCTTCAGACCCGTGCTCTCCAGCAGGACCTGGTACAAGACGCCCAGCAGGATGGCCAGCCCCGCGTACGAGGGCACCACCTGGAGCGCCGACTGGAAGAGAGCCACGAACGGCGGCAAGAAGCCGAGCGTGAAGAAGAAGTTCCAGTGCACCCCGTATTCAGTCACATGCTCGGCATAGTCCAGGCCCTTCACGCTGAGCAGCCTCACGAACCCCAGAGCAAGGAGCGGCAGCGAATGGCGCAGCGACCGCATGAGCCGGGTCGCCAGCGGCGTGGCCCGGCCGTCGGCGCGCTCCTTCAGCACCGGCCGGGAGGCGACAACGCCGGCCGAGAACACAAACGACCCGACGCCCATGTCCATCAGCGAGGTGCCCCAGGTCTCGACCTTCGCGAAGCGGCGCGGGAACAGGCGAAAGTCGACGGCGAGGATGCATATGCAGGTGACGACCATCATGTTGCCGCGGTAGTTGGTCAGGAAGGGTTTTGTGGAGAGCAGCCCGGGGGGTCCGCCGCCCTGCGTCGTCTTGGATTGCGCATTGGGCGGGATCTGGGGGCGCTTCCTGCGCGCGGCGGAGGCGTTCGAGGGGATCGCGTAGACGGCGGCGGCGGCGGCCAGCAGGAGGATGTTGAGGAGCAGCGGCGCGTTCGAGTAGAGGGTGACGGAGAGCAGCAGCGCGCCCACGTTGAGGAGAAAGTCGACAACAAAAGCCAGCGGGCTGTAGGGTCTGAAAAAAGACTGCCGGGCCTGGAGGGCGGACCAGAGGAGGCAGACGATCTGCGGGATGATGACGGTTGTGGATCAGCGACCTGCGACATGCGACATGGGCGGTGATAGCTCTGTCTGACAGCTCATACCGGTGCCACGGCGCAAACCTGAGCAATCTCTGCCACGGATCCGCCCGAAAGGTTTGAGACAAAGTCCTCCTTGAGTTGTTTGTAGCTGGGCGCTGCTGTGCCCGTCGTCGGGTTGTTGCTGCCTAGGGGGGTGGCCATGGCGGGCGGGCGCAGACTGTAGAGGGGGCTCGTGGGGGTGAAAGGACGAGAGTTGAAAGAAAGCGGCGTCGCGGCTATGGTGGTGTCAAGGAACCATTGCCCCAAAACGGGATAATACAGTCCGGCAGCAATCGGGGTGGGATGGATGTGGGATGCCCGAACTTGGCGGTGGTCGAGTTTTTGGTTGCGCGGGTGTTTTGAGTGTTTCTCTGAAGGAAGTGATGGCAGAGCTGTCAGTGGTCAGCCTGAGCTCCCAGACCCGACGTCGATGCCAGCTTGCGGCTTCCCGCAAAAACCCTGGCCGTCAAGGTGCCGCCGTCTGATCAGCGACAGCCAATGAAAAGCTTCAAAAGCCATCCGCCAGGCTGCCGAGCCCCACGCGAGCTGCAACCCTTGTCACATTCCAACCTCAGACGCCTCCATTCCAACTGAGCCCTTCTCAACTTTCAACTCTTGGTTTGAGTTTGGGGTGTTTTTCACTTTTCTTCGCTTTCTCTAGATAAAACTGATGGCACCCGATAGCTACAAGACGACCGCCACACAGTACAAACGACCACCGTTTGAGCCCAAGGTCCAAACTTGACGCCCCCTCGAGTTTTCGAAATTCAGGATGACGCTGCAAACAGATGCTGTCAGTGGCGTGCTGACACTCTCTTTGTTCCCAAAAGCGGGTTGTGCCGGGAATCTGCACACGGCTTTGGAACACGGCTGTGGATGCTGGTGACAACGCTCTGGAACGTGTAGCACGCCGTCCCACATGCCATCCGACTAGTTAAAAATAAGAAAAGGAGGAAAGGGGAAAAAGACACCTCTGCGCGCCTGTCTTTGTCTGGCCCCAGCCCAATGGCTCGCCCCAGAGCTTTGTCTCGCATCGCTGCGTCTGCCTGACTCACGAGACACTGCCTTCTTTGAGGCTGGACATTCTTTCAGTGTGGAAGAAAGGAGCTGGTATAAGAGCAGCATGGCCACATTGGCTGCACCGCCTCCCTCGCCGGCATCGCCATCTCTCCTCCTCGACCGCCGCACACTGTTTGAGCACAAAACGTCCACTAGCACCGGGTCCAATTACAAGTGTCAGAACAACTGGTTGGCAAGCGGGAATTATCATTTGTTGATCAGGGACCAAAACGAGCTGACGCTAATCACGCAACAACCCAGCATGGAGACGCAAGCTCGATCGCGGCCCGAGCTGCGTCCGGTCTGGACCGGCCGCGATCAGCACCCAGCATACCCCAGGACGACCCCGTACTCGGCTGCGAGCCCCCTCTATTCGGCCTCACTGAGCTTGCCCAGCCCCATGTACCCGGCATCCCCTGGCTACGACCATGCGATGCGAGCGCATGAGCGAGCTCTCGTGGACAGACTCGACCGGCTGGACCAGCGCGGGAGGCGCGAATCTCAGCAGTCGCCTATCACGGCCCGCTCGCTCTCCCCAATCTCCGAGCAGGCTCTCACTGCTCGGCGTGCCTCTGCCGCGAGCTTGCCCTTGCCCCGTGCTCCGCTGCCATCCCCCCGATCGCCAGGCCTCGTGCCGTACCCAGGGTCGCAGACCCTCGCGGCCCAAACCCGATCGATTCTGCTCGAAGGATTACCGGACGGCCTCCCGCGCCTCACCACCCAAGGAGCCAGCCTTACTGCCGATCGCCGCCCGTCCCTGTCGCCATGGTCTGCGGGTCCTCGGCGGGGCAGCCAGCAACTCAGAGACGAGCTCCGAGACTGGGGCCATGTCTACTTCGGCAACGTCCCCATAGCCGACTGCTTTGTGTCGGCTGTTGCTCTGCGGAGATCCAGCGAGGGCTCATCGGCCGACGAGGGTACGCCCGCCAAGGGAAAACCGTTTGGGGGTCGAAACAGGATCACGATCCGTGCGCGGGTGAGACCGTGCGCCTTGGATCGAAAGCCGTTCCTACTCCAGCGGACATTCGACATGGATGAACTCAGAGCCACGATTCCGGAGATATCTCCCGTGTCAGCAGGCGGGCGGAGGTTTTCCGTCGAGCATCCCAGCCGGAGTTTACTTCCAACCAGTCGGCGTCGCTCGTCGGCAGCACCTACCCCCAACCAGGGTCCAGATCTCGATAGGTCCCCGCATGTTCAGAGCACAAATACAGTGCCGATCCGTACGTTGAACCTCCCAGTGCCCCTGATCATCACTCCCCCCCACGCGGGACCCACGGCTAACAAGGCGTTGGTTGTTTCCCAGATCTGAGATACGCCCGCGCATTCTTCCCGGTGCTGGCCGCGCTTCTCTACTCGGGCCACATCCGGAAAGGCGATATCATTGATCTGCCGCTGCCGTGCCCGGAAGTCTGGACTCAAACAGTGGCACATGCCTACACCGGGCAAGGAGAACTCAGCGAGGCCATCACGCAAAACATTCTGTATCTGGGAGGTAAAGTGTGAGAAAGCACTGGGTATGGCGTGGGGGGAAACACACGGCATCATTCTTCACTTCTTCCGTCATCACTACATGACCCTTGGCGCGCCTATGCTTTTGGGCTGCTACTAATCAGCCCCTCTCTTGGTACATTTGTATGACGGGAGCATTTCGTCTGGCCCGCACTTTTCACAGTATGTCTTTTGATGAGAACAATACAAACGTTTTGTACTAAGCCTTCCAGTGAGCACCCGCAGTTGCCTTGCCCCCTCCCTGTGGACATACCTGACAGCACGATCTCAGCCCCACCGAGAACCCCGGCTCTTCTGTCTTCGTGCCTGTCCTAACCCGGGCGACGTGCTTATTAAGGTGGTTAAGGTTGGTGGTCGTCCGCTGCAAGCCATCCATTGCCGGTCGGTTAGGGGCAAGTGCTCCGTACAGTGTATCACGCAAGACTGAGGTTAATCTTGTCTCGACCACTCATTTGCTCCTCGCCCCTCGGACTCAAGACTCCAAGTCGGAGGTATGGATCTGGTCGTCTCATGTTTGCAGCCAACCAGCGGCGCCAACACGAACGGCATCGCGAGTCGATACGATAATTCGACGAGTCCAGATCCCGATCCCACAAATTCCCCTCACCTTCTGCTTGAACTAGGGGTCGGAGCCCGAGGTCGTCGGCAGACGTGTGTGAGCTCGTATATATCAACACGAGCAACAACCGATGTTGCTGCCTTGGTATTCGTCTTACCTTCTCTCATCCGGCCACGCCTGCCATGGAACAGCATCGCATTGTGACCTCGCTGAACGCGACACCAAGCCCGAACTCTGCCATCCGGCGTAGCAGTTGACCACGAAGCCGGCATACCCAAAGCTCCCCAATGAGTGCGCCTACGGACCGCCGTCCCCCCCTGGCCTCTTTCGTCTCGGCCCCTGATGTCTTTGGCCGGCCCATGGACCCGCCCCCGGCACCGCTCGTCTACATCAACGGCCTCCACGGCATCGGAAAGGAGACGGTGGCCGAGTGCCTCACACTCCTCCTCGGCCGGGACAAGTCCGTGCTGATCGACGTGCGCAGCGTGGGACGTGAGACGGCCACGCGAGGGACCTGCTGCGGCGGCAGCAGCACGCGCAGCCCTAACAAGCACCACCACACGCACCGACACGACGGCGACCGCGGATACGACCACGACCCGCTGCTGACGCCGGAGCACCCGCGGTACTTCTCGTTTGACCTCGACGAAGCAGACCAGGACCAGGACCCGGACCAGAACCCTGACGAGAACCCGGAGTCGGACGGCAACCCAGACGACGACTCTGACCAAACCCCCAACCAACACTCCGAAAACCCTGCAGCCCAAGCCACCGACCTCATCACCAACCCCCTGTCGTCAAGAACACCACCAACAACAACCAGCAGCCCATCCCCCTCCACCCGCTCCGCCTCCTTCTCCTCCACCTTCACCACAACCACAACAAGCTCCTTCACAACCACAACCTCCCAAACCCCCTCCCTCACCACCTCCCCAACAACCACCACCCACCCCGACCCCCATCGCCACCCCCACCACCCGGGTCACAACAACCCAATCCAAATAATCCCCCCCCCAACCCCCTGCAGCAGCGAAAACCTCACCCACCTCCTCACGCACCCGCCCAACAGGGCGCGGATCGCCGTGCTCCCCGCCTACGCGCCCGACACGCCTGCCGGGCGGGCGACGCTGCGCACGTTTGAGGCGGCGGCGGCGAGGGCCGGGAGGGCGTTTGTGGCTGTGTTGCTTGTTTGTGAGGGGGGGGTTTTGGCTGGGAGGAGGAGAAGGAGGAGTGGGGAGTCTGGGGGGGGTTTTGGTTCTGGGGAGTGGGGGGATGGTGCGGGTGCGGGGAGGAGGGGGGTGAGTGAGAGTTGGTTGTTTGGGGGTGGTGGTGGTGAGGAGGGCGATGGTGTTGCTGGGCTGCGGCGGGGGATGGACGGGCTGGGTATCAGTGATGGTGATGGGGAGGGTGATGGTGCTGAGGGAGATGAGGTGAAGCAGCAGCAGCAGGGGGGTGGTGGTGGTGGTGGCGGTGCGAAAAGGGGCAGGTTGCTGAGCCTGCCCGCCGCGCTGCCGAGCAGTATCCCCGAGACGGACGAGTCGGACACCCCCACGCCGCGGGCGGCTCCCGTTCCGGCGCCGGTGGTCGGCTGGACGCCGCACAAAGAGAAGGGGCTGGCGGTGCCGGCCAGGACTGGGCTGACGGTCGATGTCACCGACGTGCCGGCGTTTGAGGCGGCGCTGCAGATTGTCGAGTTTGTGAGGGGCATGGATGGGGGAGAGGCCTGCTGAGTCGTGCGGTCGCGGTGATAGCACTGCTACGACGCTGGTGGGAGTGGCGGCTGGTCGGTGGGAAGTGAATCCATGGCCGGCGGAAGTGAGTTCCTGGCTGCCGAGAGGTCAGTCGGGAAGGGGTGAGGGCTTTATATCAGGGCATCACTCGTGCCGAGCCAAGTTGGAGGGAAGTACGGCTCTTTAAGACAGAGCCGTCCCACTCGAGAGGGATGGGCTGCGGCATATATGGCTTTCTACGATGAGCGAGTCCTTCGGCTCGCCTACCGAGGCTACGACCAGGACAGAGGCGCTTCTTTCTGGCGAGTCCTATTGGTCTTTCTTTCTCACCGGCCGGCGAAGCGAGACCAACCAAGCCTTGAGCGAGACACACCTGCTACAGCAGCCACACCGCCGTGTGGCATCATCAGGCCAGGTTCGCGGCAAGGGGCCCGGTCAAGCTCTGCGTCGGGTATCTCGGCAGAGCACCTGTACGGCGTCACATATTGCCCGGTCTTGTCCTGCCTCGGCGCTTGTTTCACAACATGCTGCATGGAAGGGACGGGCCGTGTGCAGAGTGTCTCTGGCACTTGGGGATCTGGGCATGGCATGCTCGGCAGGGGCACGGCATCGGTGCCGAGGGCCTGTTGGCATCGTCTCGGGCCGGAAGGTTTCAGCTGCCGATTTTATCTTTTCTTTGCCGAGTCCTGGAATAAGGCTCGGGAACAGACCGAGGTGAGATAACGGGGGGGGGGGGGGGGGGGGTTCATCCTTGGGCTTTTTGGGGGGGGGTGCAACAAGGGGAACCGGTGCCAATTACCAGCCCCCAAGCCCGATAACCCCCC